>CM029503.1:15365023-16039652 GCA_017140595.1 Eucalyptus curtisii
TTTGTTCTGGATTTATCTTGCTAATTGTGGGGGTAGATAGGCATTTTGTGGCTTGCATGGTGGGTTCACGGCTGGTATAAGGAGTATAATCGTAGGAGGAAAGCTGTGGTTTGCCGTTGGCTTAGTAGAAGGTAGGGTGTGTTATAAAGTGGTCTTGCATGTCGATCTATGTAGGCTGGTAGCTTACTTGTGGATTTTAAGGTTTTGTTTGAGTTTGGGACGAACTTGTGGTGATCGATGTGTTGCTTAGGTGTTGTGCATGTGTGTGGTTAAGGCTTGAATGAGGTTTGCATAAGGATTAGTAGAGTTATAGAGGTTGAGTTCGTAGAAATCCTAAAATTACTAGTGGTCTGTTCAGAATCGCACGTCTGAGGCCTCGAGATATTGTAAATTTCCTGCCAAACATTCTGTTGTGAATTTAGTCTTGTTTTCTTCATAGTAGTTGTAGCAAATTATGGATACTTTGTCATACATTTTCCTTAGATTTTCTAGAAGCAGTACAAGTAGTGAAAACGTGATCTCTTTTTGTGGTGGTGTTTTGCGGATATGTGCAAATAAGAGGATGTTAGTGTGTTCCTCGATTTTTTTTTTTTGTCATTTTTGGGATAGATTCTGATCATTACTCTTTTCATGAAAGTTGTAGGACTTTGTCCTCACATATAACACTAAAATTTGGTAACACTTAGTTAAGTTTTGAGTATTGAAATGCCTTTTCTTAGTGTGCTATAGTTATGGAAAAATTTACAAGTTTAAAGGTTAAGTTATTGACTTGGTGCTCTCGATACAAAGAGAAATAGATCTAGTGTCCTTCACAGAAAATGTTTTTCACTGTCTTTTCTATAATGTATTAAAATTTCACAATTTTTTGAAGTGATTTACTATGGTTTTGACTCTGATGTTCCTAACTGCACAAATCTATGCACTTTTTTCTCTAGGCTTTAGTCTTATTTTTGCAAACATTTTGTAGCAAACTTGCTTGAAACTTTTTGGTAGCCCTTCGTCGTGACCCAATCTCTCCACTACCCGCCCTCGGGGAAAGGTCAGCTTAAGGATACTTGACCATGAGAGTTTCCTTACGGTTCGCATCCATCATCTTCTCACCTTTTTGGATGAACCTCTTGTGTGTTTCCTCACACGTGGTCATGAGCTCTTCCAAGCTCGTATCGTGTGTGACAATGGAAGGTGTCGTGACCCTACCTTGATGTCACCGTACGTCTTGATTGACGATTTTAAGGTCGAAAGGAATCCAAATGTAAATGTGAGTTTAAGGATATTTTGACGACCATAATAGCTCTCAAGATGTACATCCACTAAAGATGGCATCACTTCATCTTTTTGGCTTCACCATCATGAGTATGCTAAATCATAATCATGAACTTTTTCTAAGGTTCATAAATGTCACGACGGATTTATTAAGCAATCTAGTTTTTTTTAAGATAATCTAGAAAATTAGATGGGAGTTGCCACTAGCCTCGTTTTGGGGCTGGCTAGAAAATTCAATTGAGGGTTAGGAGTAGTTATTCGATTTCTATGCAACTAGATATCTAGGTTTGGGGACTTAGGTTACGATAATATTTCTGTTAGCGTCCGTTTGATACCTAACAATATGCTATGTTACTTAAGGTGTCCATACATTTCTTTTTACCTTTTCAGGATTGTTTATTCTAAACTAAGTGATCATATGTGGATAGTCATTTTCATGCCATTCTATTTCTAAGAAAGACAAAAGAAAATGTGCAATTGAATTTAAAGTACAAAGTGCTAAATAAACAACCAAGTAAAGCAGTAAATCTATCATGTAATCCTAAAAATTAAAAGAGATAAAAGGAAATAAAATGAAAGAAAAGGAAAGAACTCACGACTCATCAGGTGCTTATACAAATGAGGGAGACTCGAGACATATGTCGGGGACGAATGGTACAAAAATATGGTCGAAATAGACATCGACCTCCCTCCATCTTTGTGTGAACTCTGTCTTCAAGGTCCTAGTTTAATCTTAATCTAAGAACTAGAGCTAGGTACATACAATGGAAAGAAATGCTCATACACGTCAAAACAATCAAAAGTATGACATGGGATCAAAAGTAATCAATCAAGTGAAGCAAAGTTCAAAATCAACCAAATTTGTGCATCGGGGTTGGCTTTTATAATTTATGCGTAGGTTTTCTAGACGCCTACCCAATTTATTTAAGGACTTATAGCCATTATTGACCATTTGTGTTATCGCATGGCCAATAATGCTTATAAGTCCCTAGAAAGATGTTCTAAGTGAATCCCCATGATTTTATCTCTGTATTAGGCATTGCATTTAACATTCATCTAAAATCACATGCATTGGCATGAATTAAACACATAGATAGGTTTTTGATCCATATTTCTCAACTAATCAATCAAGTGAGTGAATTGTCATGGGATCACTTATTCCAAAGGCATGCGCTAATCACAAATACAAGCATCTCTAATGAATGACATCATTGCATGCATAGGTGGTACATGTGATACTACTTTAAAGATGTATTTGAAATTAGTGATAATGAAAAGTGAGGTTTTGAGACAAAGGGTCGTCTCATCTATGGAATGCATTTAATTGTTAAGCTTAGTCTAGGGCTCGCATAAATGCACTCTCGACGTTGTAGATATTTTAAATATAGTCCAAACCATGGAAACTAGAATACCAAATCAAAATTTGAAAGAGATTTGAAAATATTTAGACAAAGGAATATCTAGGCTATGAAATGTATTTAATTGCCAAGACTAATTTGTAGCTCGCATAAATGCACTTATAGATATTGTAGATATTTTAAATACGGTCCAAACCTTGACAATTCTAAAGTCAAATCAATTTTTGATTTTAAATATTTTCTTTTGGAAACATCACATGTACCAAAGACATTTCGTTATACAAAGATGGGTATTTCCAATCGATATTTAGAAAAATGTGATCAAAAGGTCAATTTATTTATTGAAAACCTTTTAACAATGAAGATCAAAGGATTTAAAACAAACTTCATGAAGATGACATGTCTTAATTCCCTGCACTAACTAGCCTAAAAAACCTAGATGGACAAACACAACAAAGAATCACAACAGAACATTTCTAACGACGCACATCAAATCAACAAAATTGTGTCATACTCCTTAGAGATCAAATATCCTTCTCCGAGAAAGATCTTCCTCCTGAAGGGCAAGTGCACACTAAGGCGCTCTACATATCCGCTCAACACTTCGATAACAGGATCTTAAGGGTATTGGTCGACAATGGCTCCACCCTGAATACATGCCCTCTATCCACCCTCCATCAATTGGTAATACATATAGATAGCATCCACCCCACGAAGACTCCCATTAAAGCTTTTGATGAGATGAGGAAGGAATCATTAAGGGAGATCGACTTGCCATTGACGATGGGCCCTATCACCATTACTCAGATTTTCTAAGTACTAGATACCGTAAGCAATTTTAGCCTGCTGTTGGGACGTCCTTGGATCCATGCTACATGAATCATTCCCTCAAGCCTTCACCAAATGATGCACCTCGTTGTTGATGATAAGATCATAACCATTCAATGCGAGAGGGATGTGGAGACTTTTCACAATATGGTCATACCTTCCATCAAGCCTGAAATCAGGGAGAATCGAGCTACCATTTATTTGAGCTCGTGTTAGTTACGCATGTGCCTATTGGAACAATCATGAAGGAGCCTTAATTCTCGAAGGTGTCCCTAATGTCAAGAAAAAATTGCTCAAGAATGGATTTGCTACTGATAAAGGTTTGGATAAGCTTGCCCAAGCATTCTAAACCTTGTTGAGGTAATCTAGAGGAAAAAACGTGAAAACCTAGGTTACCAAGGCGATCGAAATGGTCAAGGTAACCAAAAGAGCCCGAGCTTTAAGGGCAAGAGCTACCAACACCTTCTATCTCCTCCGTTGAAGAATTTCTTCCCTAGGCCACTGAAGCTCCTACAGGAAGAGGAAGCCACTGTCCATCGCTTTGCCAACCTACTTGAAGATGACATGGTTGGGGTTATTGGTGTAAACGAAGAGCCTGTTGATCCCATTGTGCAAGGGATGTTCCTATTTTTACTTTCCTTTTCCGTTGTATCCCATTTAATTCTCCCTTCAAGGGAATTCCATTTGTTCATTTCATTCATACGTTGTAATAGTCTAGATCATGGACTTTTAAGATCCAAGACAATATATGTTGTAATGCAAGTTTTTGCATATCAATAAAATTCAAAATTTTGTTAATAGACGTGTGAAGTATCCCAAACGAGTCTTATGATAATACTTTGAGGCTTGGGCCTCCACACGATCTATAGTTTCAAAATGATTTAGTTGAACAAGGATGTCTGATGACAAGAGGGCGAGTTTCCAACAAATTTTCGAAAACTTGGAATTCAAAAACAAAATTTTCTACGACATTTTCATGCATTGCATTTGTAATCCTTACATACTAATGTTTTCGATTGCATCTTAGGCATAACACTTTGCATCATCATCATAGTCATATGCATGGATTGGATTCGAATCCAAGAGATTCTTTAGAATCCGATTATTCTGATTCAAAAGACGAAAATGATCCCAGATTTATTAAAAGGGAGTGGCTTAGACATGAGGAATCCAAACCTCCCACTACTAAACAATTGATCACCATGAATTTGGGATATTCAGAAAACCCCAAGGAAACTAAGATTGGGGCGAATCTTTCTCAAATGGATGCCAAAGATTAATCAAACTCTTGAAAGAATACCAAGACGTCTTCCTTGTTCTTATACTGATATACTAGGTTTAGATCCTGAGATCGTGGAACACGCATTACCACTCAATCTTGATATTTCACCTAAAAAATAGAAACTCAAAAGGACAAAACCTAACTTGTCTAAGAAAATTGAGGAAGTCATAAAGCTGTTGAAAGTAGGTTTCATGTAGAAAGATGGATGGGTCTGAGTATGTGTTGACTACTACGACTGAATAAAGCAAGTTCTAGGGATGACTTTCCTTTACCACATATCGATATCCTAGTAGATAGCACCGCTGGATTCAAGTTGTTCTCATTTATGGATGGATTCTCTGGTTACAACCAAATCTAGATGAAGGAGGAAGATAAGACTAAAATGTCTTTTATTACCCCATGGGGAATATTTAGCTACAAAAGGCATGCCTTTGACTTGAAAAATGTTGGGGCAACTTATCATAGAGCTATAGTGGCATTGGTCCATTATATGATGCATAAGAAGATTGAATTTTATGTCGACGACACAATTGCAAAGTCAATACAAGGCTAAGATCACGTTGAAGTCTTGAGAAACCAATCAAGGAAGTTCAAGTTGAGGCTTAACCCTGCAAAATGCATATTTGGGGCAAAGTCTGGGAAGCTCCTTAGATTCATGGTTAGTAGTAAGGGTATTGAGATAGACCCTTCCAAGATGAAAGTCATATGTGACCTAAACTATGTAGTTTGAAGTTTATTGCGAAGGTTAAACTATGTAGCGAGATTTATCTCCTAATTGTTAAAAACTGCTAAGTCGTTCTTCAACCTATTGAAGAAGCACACCAAAGTCAATTGGGATGAATAATGTCAAAAGTCTTTTGAAGAGCTCAAGCGATATCTTTCACAATCGCCTATTATGGTTCCGCATATTAAAGGCATGCCTTTAATTTTATATCTCACCATCCATGAAGAATCTTTGGGAGCTATATTGGTGCAAAAAGAGCTAGATGATGGTCTAGAGCGCACCATACACTACCTCAGTAAGAAGTTCACTACCTTCGAGGTTCGATATCCCGAGATGGAGAAGATGTGTGTAGCCCTCATGTGGGTATTACACCAATTGAGATAGTATACTCTTCACCACCGCATCTTACTAGTGATTGAGAATGACCCAATCAAATATATTTTGGAGAAGCTTGCACTGATTGGAAGGCTCTCCAAATGGCAAATACTACTTTCTAAGTTTGACATCAGAAGCATAGTGCAGAAGTCTGTCAAAGATCAAGCCATAGTTGATATGTTAGCCCAAAATCCCGAGAAGTCTAATGACTGGGATGAAGTCAATGAACAAATCTACCTAGTCTCACGTGACAAGTGAACTATCTATTTTGATGGTGCCGTCAACCTTTCAGGTTTTGGCACCGGGGTAGTTCCAATATCCCAACTGGCCAACATTATTCAATGGTCGTTAATTTGGTATTTTCTTGCACCAACAATATTTATGAATATGAGGCTTGTACCTTTGGTCTACAATTGGCCATCGACATGAAAGTCAAAAGACTCCAAATTTACGGTGATTCCACGCTGATCATTCTCTGGATAGGAGCTGAATGGCAAACACAAGACGTGAGGCTGGTCCCTTACCACGAGTATCTCGAAGATATGGTCAAGGAATTCGATGAAATCTCTTTCGATTACTTGCCAAGATTGCAAAATCAATTTGTCGACGCTCTAGCGACCTTATCATTAATGTTACAAGTAACTGGGCTTGAGCATTAATCCACTCCAAATTGACATTTTGAAGAAGCCTGCTATTGCATGATGATTGAAAAAGAACCAGATGGCCAATCATGGTATTAAGAAATCATGAATTACCTCCAAGAGGGTAAGTTTCCCGGAAAGTCAAGCCAATGATCGAAAATGCCTAATTAAATTGACGTCCAAATTCTTCCTCAATGGAGGAACCCTTTATAAAAAGTCTTTTGATTAAATCCTATTGAAATGGGTTGATGCGCAAGAGGCTAGATTATTGATGAAAGAGATACATGAAAGAGAGTGTGGCTCTCACATGAATGGTTATCTCCTGGCAAGAAAAATCATGAGGCTAGGTTACTATTGATTAACCAGAAGTCGATTACATTCAACGTATGAGGTGCTGTTAAGTACGTGTCAAGTATATGGAGACAAAATCAATGCTCCTCCTAATGAGTTGCATCAAATATTCGAGTCGTGGCATTTCTCATGTGGGGGCATTGACATTATTGGACCAATTAATCCCAAGGCGTCGCATGGACACTACTTTATCCTGGTGGCCATTGATTACTTTACCAAATGAATTAAAGGCAATTCTTATGCACACGTTACTGCAAAAAGCATCACAAAATTAACACGTATCTGTTTTGTCATTTTCATCATGACTTGTGTGATCTTTTTGTCTTACTAGAAAATGCTTGCCATTATGCATTCTATATGCCAAAATTTTCATTAGATTTTTGCAGTTTCCTAGGGACTTAATTCGAACCTTTTCTGTTATGCTGAGATTAGGCTAAGGCTTGGTCTCTTAAAGACCAAATTTCGTGTCAATATCTTTTTGACTATTAAAGTGTGCATCACAAGTTTCGTGCACATATGTAACTAGACATGATTGAGTGCCATTTGGTATGTGAAAATTTTGTCGCAGTTAGGCTAGTTGTACTTTGAAATCCCCAAGTATGTCATTATGGTCTTAAATCATGTTGCATTGTCATTAACTCACATTGCATGTCGATTTAAGGATAGATGTTTATCCTAATCACTTGTCGCATCTAATTCTTGGTTGTGTGTGATTTTCATTCCGTTTGTGCATTACATAAGTGTTTCAATACCCCACAGGGTGGATAAACTCGATCGATCAGGTAATGGCGCCGATCTCATTAGTATCGTAGTTTCGTATGACCACCTTGGTACTATAAGTGGAAGGCGCCTAGTCTGTAAGTACTCACCAATTTGCGATGGTAATTTGATGACCACAGGTTCAAAAGCCACTCTTGCGATCTTCATGGCTTTGAAATTGTTAACCAATAGGCCTAATTCGATGGAACTCATGTCGAACATGCAAGCCTCAGGGGATATTCTCGTTGGTCAAATCGACACAACGAGCTCAATCATAGCCACGAAATCATCCTCATATGCATGATTCGAGTCTCATAGCATCATGCATAACATCGTAGATATCATGCACATGTTACATACACGCATTTCTATTTGTGTTTCAGGCACCCTATCGTTCGATGAGGAAATTGGGGAGGAAAGAGTCAATTGAATGACCTACCAAGTCTCTGCACAAATGGCTGAATATCTCTTTTTCTTAAATGAGAGGTAAACCGAGACGATAAAAAAAAAAGAACAAAAATACATGGCATCATTCGTATGACCTATTTCCAGTGTCATTATGCGTGCTTTCAGGTCGTTGACCTCGAAAAGGGTCCTGTAAAAATGATTTTATTTAGGCAAAAAGGTGAAACGTTAACCATGCTAAACAAGAAGTGCCTCGTGATGAAGAAAGGTAAGCCATTTCCAAACACATCATTCAAACACTTTTGAGAGTTGAGTGAAAAGCCACATTCTCTTAGGACGAAAGATTCATTCGCTTGAGCGCAAAGATCGAAATGATAAAGGCGTTTCTTTCATCAATCCCAAGCATTGCATTAATCTCTTGCTACCTTTGTGCCGAATAAAGATGATCCTTCAAAGTACCCCTGTCGAGAACGACCCCGCATTGGGACAAAATAGGAGGTTACGATCGTGTTGTAGAGCGAAAGATTGAGAAAGATTCTGTTACTTTCACTTGCATAAATCTTCCGTGATAACTTCAAAGGAATTCTCATCGAGCTTGACTCATCCCAAGGTGAAGAAGAGCATTTCCTTCTACCCAAACATTGATACCCGTTTAACCAATTTGAGCTTGATTGTTCATTTCCGAATCCCGAGCGGTGATCATCTTCCTTCACCGGGGCAAGGATTGACCACATACAATTGACATTTATGAGAAAACTTAAAAACATCTCGAAAGTCATAAGAACTCCAAAAGTTCAAAGAGCAAAAAGTTCAACAAAATTAGGGGCATGAAAAATCAGTGTGCCTCGGTAAAAGTAAGGCCAATGCCCGTCAAGAGAAAGAGCCAAAAGGCTGCATCCTATGTGAAAGAAAAATGAGCAAAGTCCAAGCGCCGTAAAAAAATCATCGCAAGTGAAGCTCCCATGTAGAAATGATTAGCTAAGGAACTTTTGAGATGTGTTGTGTTCACAAGCCAAATGATTTCGAAAGATTGGGTGACCTGGTCACGGTGCCATGATGATCATTGACTCCTAAAACCCTCTTGAAAATTTTAAGCCTTTCGAGCCTCTCCCGAGCCAACATTACAACCCTCTTCCGAAGTCTCTTTTGATTGGGATAGCTTGAGTGAAAATGAGAATGCCACAAAGAAGCTACGCTTGAAGGAGTGGAAGCAACTCTATCTTGTCTTATCTTCTACGCGACCCGTAAACCCAACGAAGATAGCGACAAATGTTCATTTATTGGTCTCAAAGCAATAATCCCTTTTTGTAAGCCCCAACCGAGCCTATATTGCGGTCCTTTCAAAAGATCTTTTGATCGATCAAATTGTGCTCATCGTGAATGTTTCGGAAGCCTTCGACATAGGTTATGTGAGATACCCTTAGCAATCAGTTATCTCCCACATTAATGGATGGGATCAAGCATCCATTTTTGTGGCATCCTAAAATTTCATAACGATCCCTAGATACACTGCGACCCATGAAAAGGTATCGAAAGCACCATCGGACTATATTATAGTCATTAGACCAACGAATTTCAATTAAACAAGGCCGAGCATCGAGTGGATTATTATTTTATGGGAAATATATTATATGCTCATGTGTGATCTAGGTTGTGCTAAGAAATTGATAAGAAATTCTCTATTCTTGGCCGTGTACTCTATAAGTTGGATTTTCATTTGATTTATTTTGCAATATTGTATGGCCATGTAAATATTTGTAACTATGTATTTATATAAGTGGGGATTAAGGTGGATTATTAGGAGTAAATATGGGCTGATCAATTAAGGCCTAGAGCGGCCCAAAGAAGCCCACAACCCCACCATTCGGCCGACCAAGGCCTGGCCCAAGAAGCCCACAAGGCCGTCCGAAGGAGGGAGAGGAACCGGATGGAGCAGCCCCACGCCCCCTCTCCATTTGTCCTCTTGATGAAGCCACATGTCTATTCCTTAGAGCCAAGTGTCCTTGCATGCACAATCTAATGATTGCTAACCATGAAGCAACCAAATGAAGAGAGAGAGAGAGAGAGAGAGAGAGAGAGAGAGAGAGAGAGAGTGAAGTCGAGGGAGAGAGTGAAACCGAGAGAGATTTGTGAGGGTACATCGGCGATGGGAGGAAGAAGACCTACCCCACCGTGCATGCGCTATTGCTGCCGTCGACGCGCCTAGTTCCGCCGCCGATTGAGCCCGCCGGCCTTAAGTCACCATTTTGCTTGCTTGATTTCATTGAACTTAAGGCAAGTGAAGTCCCTTGATCTACATGATGCTTGCTGTGGTTGTGTGTGAAGTAGATTTCGGATGAGCTAGATGTTAGAATTTTCGAAATTTTGGGAGTAGTACCTTAAGCTAGTAAACTGTTCTATGGAAAACAGTTTGACCTCTGGTGATTCCGCGAATTGTAGGTAATTATCTAGTTGAAATCTTACTTCGTGTCCTTGATGAAAGTTGTAGGCGACATCTTGAGAAGTAACATACTAAAATTTGAGAATAAATTGACAAGTATTGAATGGGGAAACGATTCTTCTTTGAAAGGGATAAATCTGGACATTGAAACGAGAGTTAGGGAGAGTTATAATAATTATAATTTTTAATCCAGAATGAATTCGACTTCAATTTCTTCATGGGAATTTTACCTCTAGGTCTTAAATATAACATATTAAAATCTCAGAATTTTCAGAGTTCATTTAAGAACTTAATCGAAATTATTACTGAAACTGTGCAAAAGTAGTGTTGGAATTTCTTTGCTGTGATGCATGGACCTATGCGATTTATATGAAAGTTTCTTGACATGGTGTTCTTCATAAAACCTCTTTCTCTAGGTCTTGTTTACATCATGTTAAATTTTTAGAACTTATCAATATCGTTTACTAATTTTTCCAGAATTATAATTAAAGGAGTGCATTCTGTTTTGTTCGAAATTCGTTTTAATTTTAAGAACAAATAAATTACTCTATGAGATGTGGTATTCTGAGTTGCTATTCATTTAGCATGCGTGGTGACATTTATGCATTTGGTATGACATCAAAATTAATGAAATTTTATAAATTAAATGAAACTTCATGCATTATCACATCAAATGGCATTTTTCCAAAGTGAGATATATCCATGTGTAATGATAATGATGACACCGCCGGACGGCTGTTGGACGTATGCCCCGGGAGTGTTGGGATGCCTAGAGGTGTGTGCTGGATGTCGCGAGGTGTGTGTCTGATGTCCCTAGAGTTTTGTAGATGCCCTGAGGTGTGTGTCGATGTCTGTGAGTATGGCCGTGAGGCCTCGTGATGCTGCGGTACGAGATGCCCGAGGTGTGTGCTGATGCTCGGAGGTGTGTGCCGGATGCCCGGAGGTGCCGAAGGCCTCGTGATGCCACTGGGGTACAAGATGCCTGGAGGTGTGTGCCGGATGCTCGGAGGTGTGCCGGAGGCCTCATAATGCCATTTGGGGTATGAGATGCCTAGAGGTGTGTGGCGGATGCCCGGAGGTGTGTGCCGAAGTCTCGCGATGCCAGATTAGGTGTGAGAAAGTTAGGAGGGATGCAAAGATTGGTCCCAGCATTCTTTATGAATATCAAAATGAGAAACGAATCATGCGCATGTGTGTGCATGGCTGGTGTATAAATTGTCTATGGATTTGAGTTGGTACTATTTGGCATCAAGATGTGATCATTAAAGTATTAAATGGATCTCATGGAGATAAATGCATAATCAAGATGGGAGATATATGCATGATCGCATGGTGATGTATGCTTGATTGCATGAATGATATGTACATTACTCATGATACCTTGGTTGTCTTGTTGCACGTGTAGTTTGATGGATCTTTACTACCGAGTGGTTGTACTCACCCCTTTTTGGGGACTAACATTTCAGATTGAGAGATGCTTTGTACCCGTCACTCGTGGCACATTTTATGGCATTCCCGTTGATGTTAGTGCTCTCGATTTCGGAGCACATTTGTGTAGGTGTCCGTGGATTAGTATTCATCTGTGTCCGAGTCTTAGTCATGTACGACGTGGGTCTACCTAATGGCCCCGTGGTACAAGAGTTCCTATCGTGCATGTTCGTAGCGGCGGATAATGATGGGGATGTTGCCACTTGGTGATGGACGGGTAGGGTGTGATGATGCTTGTGATGGGTAATGGAAGACACTTTTTGGATGGCCGACACGATGATGGATCGTTGATCATGAGCTAGAGTCGGGTACTTTTGGTTATAGGCGAGCTTAGTGAAGCCTTGGCCTTTTGATGTGCCGACTCGTGATATCCATCAAAGTTGTGTAAATAAAAGTGGTTCGGCTCTATCATTTATAAGATGTGTGGTTGGTGTGCATTGCATTATTTAGTTTGAGCGAGGTGAGTGTGGCACCCCTCGGCGGCCCCAAACCGTTTGGGTCATACAGTTCATTACCTTTCACTTTCCCCTAATAACATGTCACTCGATGCCATTTCAATTGCAGCGGGTCCATACAACACAGGGGTTTACATTTTTTTATCGGTCCCTTGCGCAATTCATATAACGGAAGCATATCCAACAACTCCCTTCCCTATATTCAGAAAAACGATGCACACTAACTAAACATTTATAGGTAAAAGCCAAACACTTTTATTTACTTAAACCAGATGGACATCATTCATCGGTACATCAAAATGCCATAGTTTTCTATACTTGGCTACACTTCAAAAGATGACAGACATCTCCTCCAATAGTCGTATACTTAATGTCCATCGATCGGTGTCGGCGTCAAAAGTTCCTTCCTTTGCTATCCTCCTCCTCGCGGTCATATCCAACCACTTGATCCATCGGTGGCAGTGGCGGCGGAGGTATCTTATCTATTCTAAAATGTTGGTCCTTAAAAGGGGTGAGTACAACCACTCAGCAGTAAAGATCCACCAAACTACTCATTGCGTCAAACAGAACAATCAAGGCATCATAACAAAGCACATATCATTCATGCATTCAAGCATAACTTACCTTTCACCATGCATATGTCATCATACCATGTGCATATACCATCATGCACTCATCATCAAGCATCCATGCATATATCACCATGCCATATGTGCACATACCACCATGCATTCATCACCAAGCATTCATGCATGTCCATAGCCTATGCATACACCACCATGCAGTCATGCATATCTCACCATGCCACCGTGCATATACCACCATGTTTCATATCATCCATGCTATCAAGCATACATCACCATGAGATCCATTCATGCCTTCATGATCGCATTTTCAATATCAAATAGCATTAATTTATTTTCATAAGCAGATCATGCATCATGCCATATGCATACACCCATGCACATGATTCACTTTCCAATTCTTATCTTTCTTGAGGATCTCATCAGTTTTTCTTTCCGAGGGATCAATGTTTGCATCCCACAATTTATCGCTCGCATCAACCAGGCATCGCGAGGAACCTCCGGGCATGTATTCAAATACAACCGGGCATCCGGCCCCCCACATTCCGGGCATCTCGCATCCCAACTAGCATCACGAGAATCCCCCGGGCACAAACCTCCGGGGCTTCCGGAATTACGTACCGACATACCACCAAGATTCCCCCCTCTGGAATTACGTACCGTATACCACCGGGCATCTCGAAACTCCCGAGGACCCTCCGGAGTACGCCACTAGGCCACCGGGCATCCGGCACCCCCACATTCCGGGCATCCCGACACCCGGGGTATCGTCGGCTCACACCTCCGACGGCCTTCTCATCACCACAATGCATATTCCCATACATTTCATTTTTAATTTCACATTTGATGCAACAATGCCAATGATTTGACAACAACCCCTTTAAAATCATATAATATGCCTTGGGAAAAATATTATTTGCTGCAATGGTTTTTTGAGAAACTTCATTGAATTCATGAAAATTCATAAATCTTTTGATGTCATATGATATGCATGAATGTCACCACATCATTGCACGAATGAGAATCCAAGGTATCACAATTTATATAGCAAATCAATAACCTGTAAATAGAACAGTTTTTTCAGCTTAAACAGAATCGTGCTATTTATGAACAATTCTGGAAAATTAGTAAACGATGGAAATTAATTCTGAAAATTTAACACATTATAGATAAGATCTAAGAAAACACATTTCGTGAAGAACACCATATCAAACAAGGCTTCACAGAATACGTACAGATCCGTATATATCACTAAAAAGGGTTTTTAACATGATCCATGCACAGTTTCGAAAACAACTTCAATTGAACCCTCAAATGGGCTCAGAAAATTCTGAAATTTGGACACGTTGTAGTTAAGATCTATATCTACAAGTTTCATGATGAAGCCGAAGTCAAATTCGCTCCGGATTAAAAGTTAAAACCAGTTTACTTTCCTGTTTTTCGGGTTTATCTTTTCCAGACTATCATCATTCAAAGAAACTCGATTCTTCGACTTATATATGTTCATTTCTTCTAATTTTTCAGTATGTTATTCCTCAGAATATTAAATACAACTTTCGTTGAGAACACATGATCAAATTTTGACCAGATGATTTTATAAAAATCACGGAGTCTTACTGGGTCGAAGTAATATTTTCCAGATCCGGTTTTCTCAAAGAAAAACGAAATCAGATTACGCAGTTCTTGAAATATTTCGATTAAAATACGCGAATGACCTCCAAAAATTATGAAATTTTACCAGGTTATAGTTGAGACCCTAAGGTAGATTTTTCATGAGACATCTAGGCCAGATTCGGCCTAGATAATTTACTATAGGCGTTCGAAGTTCCTGTTTCTAGTACCGAACTGTCCAGTTTAGCTATCTCCGAAATATCGAGGTTTCGCCTACTTATCTTTCTTCATTTCTTCTGAAATTTTGATATGTTTTGCTTCAAGAGGTTCAATACAACTTTCATTAAGGGATCCAGGTGAGATTCTCAAAGGATAGTCACCATTTAGTCCACGAAGTCTCGGGAGTCCAGTACCATACTTCCAGATCTACCGTCTTCAAAAGAAAATCATTTCACCAGGCTACACTTACTAGTTTTACCTAAATTTTGAGTATGTAAATCATCAGGATGTTCTCTACAACTTTCGTGAAGAAGTCGAAGTGAAATTATTAGTAAAAAGTGACATGCAACACACAAAACCACCAAGAGGTCGACGAAACAGTTTCAGATCTAGCCTTTTCGTAGAGGGAGGGTTTCACCCCTCAAAACTCAACCATTTTATCTCAAATTTTAGTATGTTATACTTTGAGATGTTATATATAACTTTCATGAAGAGGTGGAAGTGAAATTCCAGATAAAAAGTCGCATGCAACCCCCAAACTCGTGAACAGTCAAGCTGATTTTTCCAGAAACAGCATGCAAGACCAACAAACCTCTCCCCAAAGCTCCGAAATTGCACCACTTACCACAACCACGATTTATCATCTTCTACACACACTTTACAGCAAGCAAAGGGTAGGTTTTAGGACTCTACTTGCCTTAGATTCAAGCAAAAATCAGCAACAAACAAAGGCAAAGCGGCAACGAACGGCGGACAAACTCCCTTCCTTCTTCCTCGCGCGGCCTCCTCCTTCCTCTCTCTCGGTTTCTCTCACTCTCAATTTCTCTCGGTCTCTCTTCTCTCTCTTACTTCCGAAAATCCCCTCCCTTTTCTTGCTTTTGTTTAATCAATTAACTCTATTTTTGCATGAAAGAAAATGATTAAGTGGATGTAGGATGGACAAGTGTCTAATGGCAAGGGACAAGTGTAATTGTGGAGGAAGACAAGTGTGAGAGGGCATGCAAATTTCCCTCCCTCCCCTTGCTTCGTGCGACGCCCATGGGGTGTCCTTGGGCCTACTTGGGCCCGAATCCATGGGCCCAAGAGTCCATAAAATAAGGCCCTTATCCGCTTTTCTCTTTTTTTTTTTTATATATATATAACTTAGCATTTTATTTTTATCAAATTTACCTAAATAACAAAAGTTTAAATTGTTTTATATACAAGTATACACACACACACACACACACACACACATATATATATATATATATATGTATATATATTCCAAATTCTTGCGGCCCGCTCAATATCCTCAAGTTCTAATTCTTTAAATTTTAGCGCATATAATCCTTATGCGAGATCAAATCCATCCTTTTGGTTCTAAGGATAAAATTGAAATACTATACCAAATGAACAAATACAATTTAATGCCTATAAAATAAAAACAAAGTCACGATTCGGTGGATCACCTATCCTAGGGTTGTCTAAAACTTTGGATGCCACGGTGAGGAGATATCAAATATGCTTCCGTTATATGAACTATGCCAGGACCGATTTGAATAATTCAACCCCAAGACTTATGGACCCGCTATAATTTCATTGGTATCGGAGTGACATGTTATTAGGACAAATGAAAGGTAAGCTAACCGTAGCGACCCTAACAGATCGGAGGCCGTTCTTGGGGGTGCCACAATTTTATCAAGAGTATGTGAGAAAACCTTTCGACTAAGAAGCTCTAGTTTGGCATGCTTAATAAGCCTTTGTCACGAGTTGTAGCTGTTCTGATAAGAACTTGACTCCCAAAGAATTTGATGATTAATGATACGTCCCTGAGCAAGATGACAGTTTTGCGCCACATGATGCTGATTGACATCGAATGTTTTTTAAAGCGGTTGAACTTAGCTTGATTAGCTTGTTCAATTAAAGCTGCAATAAGGCCAATACGTCTCTTGATGACGTCTCTAATGACATTTGCTCAAGTTGAGTTCGACGTGATTCCTTAGTGAAGCCATGCGGTTTTCAAAGGGTTAGCGGGTGCTTTCCTAAAAACCAAAGGTTCATGGTCAGCCTCAAACCATGTCATCTACAAGGTTCATGGTCAAGGTTAATGGTTAGCCTTAAACCATGTCATCTCCAAAGGTTCGTGGTCAGCCTTAAACCATGTCATCTCCAAAGGTTTGTGGTCAACCTTAAACCATGTCATCTACAAATGTTCATTGATTTTCCTCAAATCATGTATTTTCAATTCGGTCAAAACCCATTGTTACACGGTGAGACTTCATTTCTCTCTTTCTTCTTATGACATGGCGAGCTTCTATGGCCCAAAGTCATTCTCTTTCTTCTTATGACATGGCAAGCTTCACGCAGCTTTGGAGTCATTCTATTTCTCCTTATGACACGGTGTACTTCGTGGCTCGGTCTTTCTTTCTTCTTATGACACGGCGAGCTTACGTAGCCAAAGTCCTTCTCTTTCTTCTTATGACACAACGAGCTTCTATAACCCGGAGTCCTTATCTTTCTTCTTATGACATGATGAGCTTACGTAGCTCGGAGTCCTTTTCTTTATTTTTGTGACATGGCGAGCTTCTATAACCCGGAGTCCTTCTCTTTCTCCTTATGACACGGCGTAGCAAGCCTTACCGCCCGGGGTCTTTCTTTCTTCTTATGACACGTCGTGCTTCGTAGCCCGGAGTCTTTCTTTCTCTTCTTATGACACGGCGAGTTTCTGAGCCGGAGTCATTCTCTTTCTTCTTATGACACGGCGAGCACGTAGCTCGGAGTTATTCTCTTTCTTCTTATGACACGGCAAGTTTCTGTAGCCCGGAGTTATTCTCTTTATTCTTATGACATGTCGTGGCTTCCGTAGCCCGGGGTCTTTCATTCTTCTTATGACACGGTGTGCTTCGTACGCCTTTGGAGTCTTTCTTTCTTCTTATGACATGGCGTGCTTTTATAGCCCGGAGTCTCTCTCATTCTTCTTATGACACGACGTGCTTCTATAGCCCGAGTCCTTCTCTTTCTTCTTATGACACATCGTGCTTTTGTAGGCTGGAATCTTTCTTTCTTCTTATGACACGGCGTATTCAGCCCGAGTCTTTCTTACTTCTCATGACATGGTGTGCTTCGTAGCTTCAGGGTCTTTCTTCTTATTGACAAGACGCGCTTCCATAGTTATGAGTCATTTTCGTCAACTTGATATGTGCCTATGCACCCGGGTCTCTACCGTCCGAAATAATTTAGGTGTCTTCCGTCTTTGATTGCAACCTCTTCGCGAGGCTACATTCAAAGAGGCAAATTGATAACACCTAATTTGTATTTTCAAACACATGTAAAACTTAAAAAAATAATAAAAAATAAAAAAAATTATTTAAAAAAAAAAAAAAAAAAAAGGGGCCTTAGGGGTCCGGTCGGGCTGGATCGGCCTTAGCCCGGCCCCCTTCCTTTCCTTCCCCCATCGCGCGGCCCGGCCTTTTTTTTTTTTTTCCTCAAGCTAGAGCCCATTGCCTTTCTTTTCCTTTTTTTCCTTTGCGTGCGGTCCAGCCCCTTTTCCCTTTTGGCCCGCCCGCGCCCGAGCTTGTCTTCTCCTTCAGCCATACGCTCGTGGGGAACCAGCGAAGCAAAAGGAGCCGCCGGGGGCAAAAAAAAAGAGCTACAACGGCGGACGGTAGGATTGTGTGGCAGGCGGGTGGGCGGTGCGATCTGCGGGTCAAAGCGGGCCGGCAAAGGCTTGTTGGTCGGGCTTGAGGTCACGAGCGAGCCAAATCGGCAAAAAGGCAAAAGAGAGAGAGAGAGGGTGGGAGAGAACAGCCAGAAAGAGAAAACGTAGAGAGGAGAGAGCATGCGGAGTGGGCGCAGCGGGAAGAGACCAAAGAAGGGAAGGTGAGGAACAGAGACCCTCCCTCCCATCACGCCGGAGCGCTAACCGCCCAACTCGCCGGAATCCGGGGCAAACATTTTGCCAAACATCCGTGTGCATAGCTTGAAGTCGAGCGGACCGGAGCTTGTTCCACCCGTTTCGTGAGCTCCGGTCTCCGTAAAGTCCCATTTAGGTCGTGTTGCTTCTTTGTTGTTTCCACTCTGGATCTTGGACCGCCTTGAGTCCCGTTGGGTCAGGATCTTGCTAGAATCTCGAGTGCCCCTCTGTTATCCAATGCCAAGCTGAATTCTTGGTTTCGCCGTCTTGACTTCAGCCTGTCGGCACCGTTGTGGTCTAGCCGAGGTCGAGCCGCGTCTACGGGCCAGCGCACGAGTGTCATGCTCGGGTTAGTCATTGCCCGCACCGGCCGCCGTAGGCGCTTCCCCCGTAGGGACGTATAATCGCGGCGGGGGCCACGGGTCGGCGGAATGCCGTCCCACTGTACGCTTCGTCGCAGCCTATCGGGACCTCAACTCCGGACATCGAGGGCCTCCCATTCGCCCCGGTGGAACGGCGCCATCGCGGGCTCTCGTCGGAGGACACTGCGCACGGCGCCTCGCCTTCCCCGGGAGGAGGCGTGGTCGAGGCGGGCCAAAATCACAATCTGCCCGGCTGGCCCTCTTTCGCTCGGGCCTTCGTGAGAGGCCTTTTTAAAAAAGAAAAAGTGTTAGGTCAGCCATTGGTCGAGCCCAACCCTCTATCAAATGCAGGCCCCCGACCATGATTTGGGTCGGGCCTGGTCACGTATGTGCGGGTTGATTGGCCGCCCCACAGAGCGGACCGGGAAGGCGGGTCCCGCCGACTCAGTTAGACTTGGGTCGGTCGAGACCCGGACCCAACCTCACCCGAGCGAAAAAATATTTCCAAAAAAAGAAAAATTAAAAATTAAAAAATGTGGGGTTAGTTAGGACTTGTTCTTATCTTCTTAGGTATAATTAGGCATTTATTTGCTCACATTGATGTATCACGTGCTTAATTTGCATATTTAATTATGTTTAATTGCACGTGTTCAATTTTACTGCAATTAGGGATCTTGTAGCTATAATTATTATTTTAATGATTGTGCACCCGTGATCCCTTCATATATTAGTGGATAGGTGTAAAATCAATCAAACCCCTGGACAAAAACCCTTTATTTTAAAATGAACAAAATTAGGTATTGAAAGGGCACTAAGTTGTCAATTAGTGTAATTAAGTCTCTCGACCGTAGATTATTTGGTCAGTGTAAGAAGTGAGGTACACTCC
The DNA here is from genome assembly GCA_017140595.1 of Eucalyptus curtisii. Lineage (NCBI taxonomy): Eukaryota > Viridiplantae > Streptophyta > Magnoliopsida > Myrtales > Myrtaceae > Eucalyptus > Eucalyptus curtisii. The sequence goes on from CM029503.1 coordinate 15,384,950, forward strand.
ATGCCTCACTTGGTTTCTAGTCGACCCCAATAGGCTAGTGGCGACTCATTTTGCAAGATTCTGAAAATACCTCAATGTCACGCGTATACGGGCCGGAGAGCTCGTACCTAATCAGCTGCCCAGCCCATCCTTTAAGCAATACCCTAAACCTACCCATCCTCGAGGGTAGGTCGACACTTATGCTCACTCTCTCATATTTTCTCATTCTCTCCCCTATCTCTTGGCACTCTCACTATCTCTCAATCTCACCGAGCCCCTCCTCTTACACTCTCCCTCTCTCACTCACTTTCTTGCCGTCAGTTCACCATCGTCGCCTGCCGCCCTTCATTTGTCGTGCCGCCATTCACCTTGCCGAGTTGCCTCACCATCTATTACGGCGTCGCGGAGTCCCATGCTCGGCGCTGCCTCACGCCGCCTTGGCCGCAAACTTCATCGGCAGCTATTGCCGTTAATACCATCAACGATTGGGTCATCATATCAGTCATCACAAACCATCGACGTCATTCTTTGCTATCCATCATTAATCGTTCTTTCACGCCTTATTGTTGCCGCCCACCGTGAGGCGTCACCGCCACACGCCATCAAGCTGGATCCAGGCCGTAAGTAACTTCCTAACCCCTGCTGGCAGGTAATTATGCTTAAGATTAGGTTAATTAAGGTTTTTAATAATTAGATTAGATGATAAGTGGATTAGAATGATAATTATCATGAAAAGTGATAAGTGGATTAGAATGATAAGTTATCATGAAAAGTGATAATGGATATGATAAGCTATCATAAAAAGTGATAAGCGGATGTGATAAGGTATCATGAATGGTGATATGCTAGTGATAGACTTTCTCATGAATAGTGATAAGTGCTAGTGATAACCTATCATGAATAGTGAATAGTAAATGTGATAACTTATCAAAAATGCGATGAGTACTTATTAAATTCTAATTTTTAAAAAGTGATAAGTGCTTATTATATCCTATTTATAAAGGTGTTAAAAGTTTATGAAATTATCATTTTAAAAATGATAAGGTTCATGGTATCCTATTTTCATAGAGGATAAGTGCTTGTAAAATGTTATTTTGAAAAGTGATGTGCTAAGTTGATAATTGAACTCATGGTGTGATATTATATGTTATGAGGATGATACATGATTATTTTGATAGATAAATAATTAATGGATGATCACGTAAAATTCTTTCATGACATTTTTCATGCAAATATTACTAGCAACGTGTGAACACTAAATACTCTAGTATTGGCTAATGAGAAAGATAAAAATTGCTTTGGTGGTGATTTACTCGTAAATCACATAATGGCTCTATACTCGTATGATTAAGAGAGACAATGCCCGATGGATTTCAAAGCCCTCACATCACCGTGATGTTGTTTGCGGATGAATTTCAAAATAAAGCTCCTTAAATGGAATACCGTATTCGAGTGAGGTCGAGACGATACCGTGTCCGATGGGGCAGGACGATGTCCGGACATATAGGAAGACCACCAATAAGAGTGTCGGTTGTGGCTTAGAGTGGTCGTAATAATGTGGAATTATGGTGTCGAGAATAGCTTGATAGTATGGGATGCCATGGGATTCTCGAGACGCTTAAACATGTACAAAAAGCATGAGTGCTAAATGCATGGCATGGATTTATATGAGTGGTATGAGACGCTGTGTGAATTAAATGTCATTTAATGACTTATAGGGCATGTGCATGCTCGATTAATCTTGCCTAATGAATTGAGAAGTATGTGGACTTGTATGCTTGTGTCGTGACTCAAGGAATTTAGCTCAAGGTTAGATCCCTCATATTACGCTTTGGCAAAGTTAAGATTTTGCTATTGATTTGCCATCAACAATTAATTTGCATGTTTGGGGCGTTCTAATGCGAAGTACCTTTTCTACTCGAGGATTAAGGTGTTCACTTACTAAGTATATCTCATTCATTATTGTTTAAAGGTTTCCAGCCCTCATCATGACTAGCCCTTTCTCACACATATGTTTGGGATGCCTATGAATTAGGATACCGAGGTGACTTCCTATTCAGTTGAGGGGACTAACACTAGATACGAGAAACTGTGACCACCATATGGGTGGATGAGGGGTTGATGAATCCGTACCGCATAAGTTCATGGCTTGGTATGTATGGGTCAGGAGGAGCTAGTCCGTCTTCGGGTTTTGATGGGCACCCTGCGGAGACTCAGGGGTCTTATTTGGGACCTAATGGTCTCGGGATGCTCTCAATGGCTGCCGCTGACCGGAGGTGGACCTCGGATCCGGAATCGGATCCCAAGCCTAAGCCCTAGTACTAGAACCTAGACACGTACAGATGCGTAAGGGGCACCACTTTTGAGGTCACCTTGTAGTATAGTGTGCTAGGCTAATCTTTAACCCCTTTTTGATGGACTGAAATGAATATGTGCCGTTTGGACATGTAAATGTGAGCTGATACTTAAAACCCATGTGTAATATAAAAATTAAGGTTCCGTTCGCTTTCGCTGGAAATAATTTCCGGGAAACGCTTTTCCGGATTTTCCGGGTGTTCGCTTTGGCGGAAAATGAATTCCTTGAGGAAAATGTTTTCCATGAAAGGGAAAAAGTCTTCACATTATTGGAAAATGTTTTCCACTTTTGAAAAGTGAAAACATTTTCCTCACTTGATCTCTCTCTTATCTCACACCTCTACAAATCATCATTTTCTCCTCCCTTTTTTCTTCTTTCTTTTCTTTTTTTTATTCGAATTATTTTTTAATTTTCTTTTTTTTTTTAATTCGAATAATCTTTTTTTTTTAAATTGAATTATTTTAAATTTCTTTTTTTTTTTTTTTTTTTCTTTTTCTTTTCTTTGTTTCATCTTCTTCTTTTTTTGGCTAGTCCTACTGGTCGTCACATTAAAATAATCAAACTTTCGGCGATCTAGCAAGCCTCGAGCTTGATGCTTGCGCTCACCAATGAGAGGAGTTGAAAATATTTTCCTTACCGAACACCGAAACTATTTTCCAAAACATTTTTCAGTTTTAACACTAGAAAATATTGTCATTTTTTCTCGAAAATGACTTCTTAAAAATATTTTCCGCAAAATGGCCCATTTTCCGTGAAACGAATGGACCCTAAATGAAAGTGTGTTTTGATATGTTCTAGGCTATCCTTCTTCATACTAATGATTGGATGGTGTTAATTATGTTTCCGCTTGGTATAATCGAAAGATAAAATGAATTAGTTGGCAACATCTCCGACATCAAAATTAAATGACTAAAGGATACAAAGGGACGTCATGTGTTTGAGGGTCGAGGCGTAACACTCTCTCTCAAAAAGGGGCAACTATTGACATTTGATTTTTAGTCAACGTGTCATTAAAGGTAAAACTTGAGTTAAGGGTGTCATGACTTGATCTTGTCGCCCGATCCCTCTCGCAAGAAAGGAAGGGGAAAAAGTTGGATTTAAGGGTACTTAACCATGAAAGTTTCTTCACGGTTTTCAACTTGAAGGATGTCATCTCCTCGTCCCCGTATAAACCTTTTGTCGGGGCCTCTTTACAAGGCACGAGTTCTCCCAAACTCGTACCCTACGCAACAGCAGAGTGTCACGACCCGTACTCACACAAACGACACACCTTGAGAGAGGAGGAGGTCGGATGTGAATATCGAATTCAAAATTACCTTTACCATGGTAGCTCTCTTGATAGTGCACTTTGCCCATAAAGATGACATCATTTCATCCTTTCGGGTGCTTGCCACATCGAGTATGCTAAACCATGATGAGTTTCATCGAAACTCGTACCTCGTGCGATGGGTTCACTTATACATTCTATTAGTTTACAACCTAAAAGTAAGGCAGGAGTCAGCACTAAACTCGCTTTTTTTTTTTGGTCAACTAGAAACCTAATTGAGGGTCGGGAGTGTTCCATCGATTCTTACGCAACTAGATATCAAGGTCCGGGGACTTGGATTACGCCAATATTTTTATTAGCGCCCTTTTGGTACCTAAAAGTATGTTGTGTTTACTTAGCATGTCCATGCATTTTTTTTCTTACATTTTCGGGATCGTTAGTTTTCTAAACTAAGTGATCATGTGTAGTTAGTCATTTTTTATACTATTCTATTTCTAGAAAACAAGAAAAAAAACAATGAATAGAATTGAATTTATGAGACAATAAATAAAGAATCAAGGAAAGTAGTAAATATACCATGCAATCCTAGAAAATATAAAAGAGAAATACAATCGAAAATGATAAGAGGAAAAGAGAACATGCAACTCGTTGAGCTTTAAGCAGAACAATGAGAACCGAGACATATATCGGGGCAATGAATAGTACATAATTATGGTCGGAATGGACATCGACCTCCATCGTCTTCATGTCTTCTATATCTTGAGAATCCTAATCTAAACCTAGGCTAGAAAATTATATAACTAGGTACATACAATAGAAAGAAACAAGCATACACATCAAAACAATAAAAAACAAGCATCATGCGAAAATAAATCTTTCTAAAGAAATTCAATGCAAAAAGAAGATTTGGGCCTCCCGGATCGGCCTTTGTCTTTCATGCGTAGGTCCCTCTAAGATACCTACCCAATTCATTTTATGACTTACATCCATTATTAACCAATTGTGTTGGCATATGGACAATAACACTTATAAGTTTCCTAATCAAGTGTCTATGTAATCCCTAGGATTTTCCCTCGATATCATGCATCAATCTTTCTATTCATATAAAAGTCACATGCATTGCAAAGATTAAACATGCCTGCGAGTCTTTAGGACCTTGTTTCTCAACCAATCAAGCAAGAAGTGAACCATCGAGTCACTTATTACCAAGGGCATGCGTCAATCACAAACACGGACGTTTCTAATGAATGGCATGATTATATGCATGAGAAGGTACATGTGATGTTACAAAGACATCTTTTGAAATTGTTAACAAAAGGTTTTAAGACTAAGTGATGTCTCGACTATGAAAGACATTCAATTGCCAAGGCTAGTCCGGGGCTCACATAAATGCATTCACAGGCGTCACAAACATTTTGAATACAATCAAGCCGTGACGTTCACAATTATTAAATTAGGATTTAAGAAAAATTTGGAAAATATTTCGGATTAGAGAGAATATCTTAGCTATGGAATATATTCAATTGTCAAGGCTAGCTTGGGGCTTGCATAAATACACTCCACAAGGATCGCAAGCATTTTGAATATGGTCAAAACCATGACTTTTCCTTAAACCAAATCGAGCTTTTCGAGAAGATTTTCTTAATAAATTGTTTTTGGGAAAATATCACATGTATCAATGTATTTGTAAATTTAATTTGAAAAAAGATGATTTTTCGGGAAGATTTTTCTTAATAAATTGTTTTTGGGAAAATATCATATGTATCAAAGCATTTTTAAATTTGATTTGAAAAAGATAATTCGTTGAAAATCATTTAATAATGAATATCAAGATATTTAAAGCAACTTTTATGAAGATGGATTGACCTACGTTCATGAACAAACTAACCCCAAAGGAGTTTATCTAAACAATCACAATCAAGCTCATTTCAGGAAATTTTAGAGCAAGCATGTAAAAACAGCAAAATTGAGAAATTTCTGATGTGCAATTTGGCTATGAAAAAATTCCCTAACATATACGACAGGAAAAAAACAACTTTTTTGTGAAGAAAGTTTTCCTAATGGAGCTACACATGATTTTACAAAATCAGATAACAAACAATTGCATATCAGAAAATTGCCAAAACAAATGGATACTCAGCCAATATCATAAGGATTTGTCCTATTAAAAAAATATAAAAATCACCAAATTTTCACAACATAGATAACATGTTGACACACAAGTTTCATTAAGAAGCCAAGTATAGAATCCTAATAGAAAAAAATGAAACAGAAATATCAAAGTCCGTCCAAATAGGGGTGAAGACAAGGGTCCGAATTTGATCCATGTCCAAATTCTAATCTATTTTTGAAAAAAAGGAAAGTGCCCTAACGACGAGTGATCTATGTGAAATCAGCAGCATTGGAAACTTCTAAGTGTGTAATATGACTTCCTAGAAGGGTTCAAGTCAAACTAGGTCAATTAGGTGCTTTAAGATCAAGATCTCTAAAGGAATTGCGCATGTTAGTAACTAAAAATCAGAACACAAACATACATTAATAAATCTCAAAACCATTCAAGTAATGTACAAATGGCATGAAAATGTCGCATGACATAGAATTGGATGCGACAAAAAATTAGGATGATCATCTAACCCTAAGTCAACATGAGAAGATATCATACAATTTGATGATAATCTCGAGATGACTCAAAATTCATGATGAAATGCTTGAGGGTTTCTAGGTGAACATACGCTCTTGCGACACAAATTTAACAAGCAAAATGACACTCAAATGCAATGGCGTGAGCATGTACTCAAATCTTGTAACATGTAGTTTAAGTATTAAAAAAGGCATTATTGCAAGATTTGGTCTCTAAAAGAACATAAGCAAGCATGGCAAAATGCATATATGATAAGATTTCATTTCAACTTTAACTTCATAGAACGGACATGATTTCGGCCATCATCAAGACATGCAAAAATCCTACGAAAAGTCCTACATATAAAACATGCAATAATGAACATTTCTTGATAAGGTTCAAAACCAAAATGTGATTGCATGAATCATAGAAAAAATGACAAAATAGATATGCATATCTAAATTATGTAATGCTGCAGCTTTGTTTTTCATCTTAACTCATGGAATTGACTCACTTGCTAACGTCAAGATTTTGCAAAGTATGCATCACTAGAACTTATGCATCATATATTTCAACTTTTATAAAAATTTGAGGTCAAACAAGCTCATTTGTGGACTCAATTTTACCAAAACAAATTCGGACAAATACAAGGCAAAGTTGTCCTATGTTCGAGATCTAAGTAATTTTGACACGATTAAACACATCCAAAAAATTCTCGAGATAAGATTAAAGAGAATTCGAACCCCAATACAGCTCAGTCACTCAACTCAATTTAGTAAAAAACAAGTAAAAGTAACAAATTGAAACATCTATTTTCCTTTTCCATTCAAGAGTTCTTATGTGTTTCCGCGCGCATACCTCTCTTGAATTTCATTCTTTGAAATCCCCCTCCTCTTCTCTAAAGGCGGTCGAGGGAAGGGAGGATTAGGAAAAATCTTATTGATTGTAGCTTTTCTAGACCTCACGGAAAAGCATGAAAAAAAGGCTCGAATGGTACGATCCCTCGTCACCCCGAATGAAAATTTGGTCCCTGACCCGTCTACAAAATGGGGCTGGTGTTCGGTCTTGGTTGGTTGATTCTAGCTCAATTACAGTATTTCTTGTGGGTTATCACCACTTTAGCTACTTTAGCGGTTAAATGAAATTTTCGAGATTCCCGATTATTCCATTTCACGATGTACATACAAATTTCATGAATACGGCTTTCCACAAAATTCGATATGTATCCATGAGATCGAGTATGGGAGTGTTTACTCACTTGAAAAAGCCCTAACTTTTTAGGTTGCTAGCGCCTATCTATAGTCGGGCCTCTTCTTGCTCATTAGCGCTAACGAACTATATTGATTTTCAAGACCGGAGCCCATCAACCACTCGGCCATCTCTCCCGAAAGTTTGTTCATGAAAGATGAGCGAAAAACAATGAATTTACCTTACTTAAAAGTCATGGTCTCCGGCTATGGAAAAGGATCTGTTATTGTCCTCAAGTCGGGCCTTAATCAAGTAAGGGGAGGGGTATGCTGAAGGTGGCCAGTGACGGAGGAAGTCAACAAGGTAGCCATACCTGGAAGGTGCTACTGGATCACCTCCTTATTCAACTCTTATTGAAGCGTAACGTAAAAAGATCCTTCTCATGTTGCATTTCTTTGGTTTGGAGCAAATAAAAAAGCCTTTCTTCAATTCTCGCTTCTTAACTCCAAAAGTCTCACTAAGCCATTCAAGACTTCTTACTCTAAGTGTTCTTTCCTATTTGATGAGAAGAGCTACTTAGAGTGGTAGAAACTGGGGGACTCCTTTTCGAAATGGGAAGAATAGCGTAGTAAATAGTGACCCTCAGGGGATGAAAGCTACTCTTGCTCTTTAGAAAATGGTTTTTATGAACAAGGAAGAAGGGCTAGAGGAATGCCTTTTAAATCAACTAGCTAGTTACTTTGCAATTTACAAGATGTTATCCACACAATTATAAGAAAATTTCATGAAAGACAGTTCCAAGAACTCAACAAAGAAATCGGTACAAAAATGACAAAATCAGAGATCAACACCGAATGTGCTGACTAGACTCAGATCTGAGTGGATTTGGTCTAGTTAAACACATCCAAAAATCTCGAGAAAATTACAGGACATGCACAAGACAATTTCAAACAAAGCTTATGAAGGTAAGATTGTCTACAAATCATCACAGTAGGCTACAAGAAAATAGTAAAATCACATTTTGAAATAAGAACAGAACTGAAAATCCTCTTGAACTACTGCAAAATCGCTCATCTTTAGAGGTATTTTTTCGAGGGTCAAATGACACTCGATTGGCGTGTACAACCTATTAATTCGAAGCTTGAGACATGTACTATCTAAACCTAAATGGACTCGAGTTGAAATGAGGTCATTTCGAACCTCATTTTGGTCAAAACAATATATTAGTCATATAATTACCAAATTGCGGATTCAAGCAAATTCAACTACAATCATTCAAGTTCATTATTCAAGAACACTCAATTATAGTAAATCATCATCCAAATTTATCATCTAACATCTAATCATCATGTCTTTACTTAAAATTGAACCCTAGTCTTGGTCGGCTAATCTGGCCTAGCTTCACAAGGTTTGAGACCGAGTAACTCGCCGGAACTAGATCAGACTTAAAGGATTAGATCTACATAGCAAAGATTGCCTTCGAGAAATGGCCGAACTGCTGGATTGGCACTGAACCAGAATCGATTCGATCGGACCGGTATTCACGCCCGCCGAAGCGCAGGCCGCCGAAGCTTGCCGATGACTGGCTAGCTAATCCTTGACCACAACAAGGTCGGGGAATACCTTGGGAACCGGTCGGAGGTAGGCGGCACAGAGGTAGGGATCACCAGCGATTAACAGTTCAAGCAATCAAAAGGACCGGTCTGATTGGACCGATTTGGAGCAGCGATGGAGATCCACCTGATCAGAGACCCTCCAATCATCACTCGCCTGGATGCCGATCATAGGGACTTCGAGGATAGGCTGAAGAAGGTGATCGCTGACCTTCGGGATACCAAAAAAACTGTTGGACTGTCAGTCTGGCTTGGCTAAAGCTTAGAGAGAATCACCGGCTCCTATGCCGGTGATCAAACTCCGCTCATCAGCTGGCTTGATTGGGCTTAGCCTCTAAGCAAGTTAGTTAGCTAGAGATCAATTCGTAGCCATTGGATAATCCAAGGGCTAGAATTTGATATCCAATGGCTACGAATTGATCTTCCAAGGGAGTATATAAGCCATTTTCCCTCTAAAATGCGAAAGGAGGTTTCATTTTTTAGATCTAGTTTATTCTCTTCTTTCTTTCTCTCTCTCTCTCTCTCTCTCTCTCTCTCTCTCAAACTGCCGCCGGACTCCCTCTATTTGTTGCACCATTTGCCACTCACCGGAGCCCTATCGGTAGCATGCCACCCTATCCAATAATTCTCACATCCTCCCAAAGCTGTCTATAGCCATTCGTTGACTAGAGGACCACCATGTCTTCCTATCTAGCCATGACAAACTGATCGGCTTAAGTATCGGTTTCTACGTCGGCAAGTTCCTTCAGCGTGCCTAGTTACTCAATCAACATTCCACTTACCCTAACAACCTCTAGGAGTTTCCAACGATGTTGCTCAACTAGTCCCAAGTGGTGGTCGGACCTCAACTGAATAGCCACCGACGATCCTTAAAATGGCGACCTCTTCCACCGATTTTCCTAAGCGCAATTCGAAGTTGATCTGATCCCTGACGATAATTTAGCGTTCATCTAAGGTAGTCTAATGATCCTTAACTCAATCTAAGCTCCTTTAAGTGTGTCCTAGCCCCCAGCTTGTGGTGACTTTAGCTTGGTTAGGCTTCACGTGAAGATTCACTAAGGTAAATTTCTTGATCTTGAGCTCGGTGAAACAAGATTGTCTTATGCAATCGGGGCAAGAGCTCGACCCTAGGATGATGTTCTATGCTTGTATGGATCATCCTTGTAATTTACGAGGGCTATAAATGATGGATGATGGCCTAGAATGATTTTCATTGTTGATTTACTTAATTGATTGTCTATTTTGTAATTTGAATGGCCTAATTGGACTAATTATTTTATCATCTTTATTTGAGCTATGTTGACACCTAAATTTTGGCGACCTAGTCATTGATTTTTTTGCATAAAAATTAGGGATTAATTTTAACCCTTAAAAAAAATACATCAAAACAAATCGAATGAAAAAATGGAAAAAAAAAATGGGAAAATTGATTTGATTGATTATGCATGGAAGTTTGAAATTCTGATGAATATTCAGATTTTGATCAATGCAGAAGCAATTAAAAAATCAAGTGAATTAAGGGCAAGAATTTCGACAAAGTGGAAGGAATTAAGCAAAATCGAGCTGATTGTGGAATCACGCTTTGATCTGCAGCCTTGATTTAATACAATAGAAGATGGAAACTCGAAAGTTGCCATGGAAAGCAACCGTCTGGAATCACTATAAAATAAGTCAATCCGTACGGATGCGAGTAGGGAGGAATTTGAAAAAAAATTCAGAGAAGAAATCGAGAAATTTTTCCTCTCTTTCGTTGAGCCCATTTTCCTTTGTTTTTCTTTAGGTTTAAAAGTCAAAAAAAGGCAAAGAAAGAGTGAAAGAGAGAGCAGACGCGAGATAGTGAGAGGAGACGTGAGTGACGTGAGGTGAGAGAAAAAAGAAAAGAAAAGAAACAAAACAAAACAGAATCAATGTGCGTCTTCTTCACTGCGCACCGTTGCTTGCGTCTCCCGTGCATCGGTCCCGCGCCGTCGCTAGCTACTGCGCTGGTGCGCCTCTGCCATCGCGCCCGGCCCGGACTCGCCCCGCGACGTGCAGCTCCATCACCGACGCCCGTTGTTGCTCCCCCGCGCTTGCGTTGCGCCTCCAGCGCCTACACCGCTGCCCCCAGGCCGCACGGACTCACCACCTTTACGCTACCGGTCCCCTCGTGCCACCGCGCCTGCGGCTGCCGTCCGCCTACCGCGGGAACCCTCCTCCGCCGGCGAGCTTGCGTCGGCGCCGCGAAGCTATGAAGACGACGCCACCTCCATTGCTCGCCCGCGGCACCGCTAGCAGCCCTCTTTCCGCCGTGCCGGCCACCGGCGCTCTTGATCCGCGACTTCGGCGTTGCTTGTATGCCAGATCTTGATGCCGCCATTGCTGCTTCCCTCCTCGTCACTTAACCTACAACAGAACTTCGCCACCGACATTGTAGCACCCCGCTCGAGCACCTCCGCCACGAGCACTCGACGCTTGTGCTTGTAGCTCCGCCACGAGCACACGAGCATCTTCGTCTGCGATGCTCGCCGCGCCACCGCTGCGACCAACTTGCCCATCCCGCCATCGGGTCAGCTCGAGCTTACCCGTCGACGCCGTTGCTCTCCATTGGGTAGCTTATTTTTATTTTTACTTTTATTTTTCCTTTATTTTATGTTACTTTATTTTATTTTTATTTTTAAAGTTTCAATATTATTGCACGGGAGATGATTTTCATTTAATGAATTTTCTAGGCATTAACCGCAAGTTTTTGTCCAAAATTATTGTAATTATTAATTTGATCCGTAAGACGTCGGATCATTTTTAATTGTATTAATTTTTGGGCATTTGATAATATTTTAATTGTTAAATCATTATAATTATTAATTTAATCCGTAAGATTTCGGATCAGATTTTTAATTATTTTGAACCTTTTTATATGTTGTGATGTTTAGGGTTAAAGTAATCATTAATTTAACCCGTGAGACAACAAGTTATTTTTTTGATTATTTAAATCCTCTATTTGTTGAATATTTCGATGTTTATTTGATAATTGCTTGTCTTGGAAAAGCACTAAAAAAATATCAAAATAAAAAAATCTTTAATATTGCATCGAGTATGATAGGATTGCATTTTTAGATTACATGTTTATATAATTTTTTGGAATAAATTAGGATTGGATTTAAATTTTTTTTTATAGATAAGTGATTAGATAATCTTTGCACGTGTTAATAATCTCATTTTTTTCTTTAAAAAATAGTTTTCTAAGATAGGATAGGGTTTAAGTCAAATTAATCCCTAAAATAAATTAGAAATTTTTTTTTTTTTTTAGATAGTTTAATTAGGGTTTTTATTAATTCCGAATTTCAATAAAAAAATATAAAAATATTAGGTGCATGTTAATTAGTTTGCATAATAGGTTCATTTAATTAGAATTCATTTATTAGTAAAATTAGGTCATGTAGTTAAAAATGCATTTTTATAAAAAATTCTAATTTCAAGAAAATCCAAAAATTGTTTGCTTTGTGTGATGCAATTTATTTTATTTATTGAATGTTTAATAATGGTTGAGCACCCATGTGATCACCTTTTGACATGATAGTAATTTAGGTTAAAATAAATCTAAGCTACCTACAAAAACATTTTTGAAAATAAAAAGAATGGTGCCGAAAGGGCATTAGAGAAATCTAGTGTAACCAAGTCCCCGTATCCGTAGTCTCTAATTCGTAGGAGTAAAATAATTCTCCCATTATTTTACTTAGGTGTCTAATCGACCTTCCACGTAAACTAATTAGTGGCGACTCCTAGATAAAAATCATTTGCATGTTAAATATTTTAACCTTAAGTCACAAATTTGTATGGACTTGGGAGAGCCCGAGCTATGTTTAAAGACTTAGTAGTCCATTAGCCTAAACTTCTAGGTGGTGAATCCGAAATTTAGGTCGCGATAACCTTTGGGCGACTCCGCATCAGGGACTTGTGTTAAAACACTTAGTGGACTTAGGCCAATTTTTTTTTCTTTTAAAAATAATTTTGTTTGCAACGAGGACACTGTGTACGTCCCTAACATTTCTAAGGTGTTAAATGTTCTTACAGAGATGGGAGGTATAAGGGGAGTAGTCTTTGCTAATCCTTGTCTTGCGGGGAAGGTGTAGGGATGAATGATTTATTTTCCTTTTTGATTAGAAGTGTTGTTTGCATTTAAACTATTGTGCATGTTTTATTGCTTTTAGCACTACACTATTGCACACACAACTGTGGTCGGACCTAGGCTTCGATAGGATTTTTAGGATGGTGTTGAGAATGATACTTCCTCCAAAGCGAGATCTTTATGTAGAGGTTGACCTTCTCTTCCCAATTTTTTTTTCATGGTGTCAAATGTGTTTGTCCATATCCACGAGACTGCGTGACTATTGGACATTCCATTCGACTCCATCGGAGTTAGGGGACTTGACACGTTAATGCGAGATTGCAATGGTTAGATTATCCTCCTTAGCTCCACTTTGTTAAGCCATTTAGATAGAAATCGAGCCTCACACTTCATGCGTGTGTTTATGTGATCGACATCCATTCCCGGTAGAAAGTAAGTTGTCCGAACTCTCAATTCACTTACTTCGCTGCAATTTATCGGTTCATGACAATGTTTCCCTTCGTCTTGTCTTATACTGCCCTAAGGAAAGCCATCATACCGTTCATTTTCACTTTTGAGATTTCAAGATGATGCCATATAGTCTTGGAAGAAGGGTCAGGGTATTCAAAACCCCATTGAAGCCCCTCGGACGTCCCATTTCAATGGATTAGGCACTGTGGAAGATGTGAAGAAAATTAGGAGGACAAAGACAAGAAAGGCAAAACTTGCCACCGGGGCAAGAGTGAGGGAGGAAAAACTGTGGTTCCGAGAGGCGAAGACGTTTCCTAGCCTTCCTAGAATGATGCAAAATGAAGTGGAGGTGATGGACACCTTGGGCAACCAAGGGGCAACATCAAAGTGATAGATGAGGAGGCGGAAAATGGATGATCCGACACCTCCAAAGACAGAAAACCTAGATGATGCACGGGGAAGGAATCACAAGCCTTTTCAATGACCTCCTTATAGGCGCTGTTGACAAAGGACCATCGAAGAAATGGGCCCTAGCCCACGAGAGTGACTCAATTTATTGCTTTCGCACACTCCCTTGCGAGAATTTTATGGTTTCTGGGAATATTTTTCAATTCATTCTTTTTCATTTTTCATTTAGGGATTAAGCATTGCATTTATCATTTAACAATGTAATTCGTTGATTATCAAAATTTCAAGTTTTGAGGACATGATGGGGTATGCCAAACCAGCCCGTGATGATATCCAGCAAAGAAAAGAAAATATCATCCATGGAGAAATTCTGAGGACCGGGGCTTCTTCATGCTTCCTCATCCAAAATTTAAAAAAAGAGAACAAAAAAATCATTTTTGAAGCCATTTTTCCAAAAGCATGCATTAGGTTAGCCTTGTTTAATTTTCTGACTCATTTAGTTCATGTTTGAGCATTACTTTTTTGTCCGATGAAAAAGCATATGAAGGCACCTTAGGTTGCATGATTTGGCCTAATTACTCAACAAGTTTGAGACACATTTCTCAGAAAAATTATTGTGATAGATTGGGGCATGATAGATTTTGGTAGTGACATGACTAAGATAAATCTTGACTCAAGCCAAAAATGGATATTCCATTTGCTTTTACTTGATGTTACATAGTATCATATTCATGCACGTTCTCTTGTCAAAGGGGAGGGATTTTCAGTCTTGAATGATAGGGGCAATCCAAATACATCAATGCTGAGGCAATCCCATTGTAGAGGAATCTTGAATGAATGTTTAAAACCATTTTGCAAAGGTGGAAAATTGTTTTGAATTTGATAGTTTTTTTTCATGCCTAAAGAAATTTGTTGAGCTCTTTTAAAAAGGATTTTGCATGATGACTCTTACATGTTTTATCCATCAATTCCACTAAAGAACATCAAGATGGACTAATTTAATGAATGATGTGGAATGAATTGAGCATACTAAATGAGATGAGGCGGGATGATGAAAGGCAAGCCCTATCCTATACACAATCTATTTATACACTTCGTGGAGATGAGTGTAGAAAGTTTCCATATACACAAGGTAAAGAGTTCTCGCAAAAGGTACGCAACCGAAAATGATGAGAGGGTTCATTTTCTATCCCAAACAACTGGTGATCCATTGCTTAACCGAGCCCATACACTTATGGATATTCTTTCCGAATTACCTCGTCAAGAATCACCCAACATCGGGGCAACCGGGAGATAAAATGACATCATGAGGTGAGGAAAAATGAATTGAAATTTTTTGCTCTCACTTGTATCAATCTTCAAGTCATTCTATTACATTGAATTCATGTGTTAATTTAAGTGCCTTAGATGATGAAGACCATTTTATTTATCCTACATACTTATACCCTTTGCATAGCCCATTTGAGCCTGCAATTTCATTTCTTTAAACCTAGTTGGTGATCATCCTCCACACTGGGGTAAGGCAATAGACAAGGATGAAGACCCTCGAC
The DNA here is from genome assembly GCA_017140595.1 of Eucalyptus curtisii. Classification (NCBI taxonomy): domain Eukaryota; kingdom Viridiplantae; phylum Streptophyta; class Magnoliopsida; order Myrtales; family Myrtaceae; genus Eucalyptus; species Eucalyptus curtisii. The sequence goes on from CM029503.1 coordinate 15,400,486, forward strand.
ACCCGAGTGTCATTCAAAGTGTAATTCCTTTACACATGCATTGTGTAAAAATTTCAAAATAGAACTAAGGGGCATGAAAAAGCAATGAGCCTGGTAAAAGCAAAGCCAATGCCCATGAAAAAGAAATGAAAAAATGCATGAAAACTAGGGGCATGAAAAAGTGATGCGCCTAGTAGGTAAGCAAAGCCAATGAAATGAAAAAGAAAGAGTCATGATAGGTGACTATCAAATCTTAAAAGGTTATATCTCAATGGAGCAGAAATCAAAGAGTTTCAAGATCAATGGCGCATCCTTCATAAAGAGAAGACCAAATGATAATGCCTAGATGATCATTAGCTTTGACCCTTCACACATATTTTGAGCCTAATGATCCTTTCGTTTCTCAACCCATGAACCCAGCCTATGTTATGTCCTTACAAAGTCTCTTCAAATTAGGGCACTTGAATTAACGTAGGGGTTCATATGTTTATAAGCACGCTGAAGAAGTGCGAGCAAGATTATTTCTTTCTCATTTTGTAGGTTCTTGACTTGTAAACCCGGAGATGATTGTGAAGTTGTTCTTTCAATAGCCTTGACTCAAAGAGTCATTTGTTAAGCCATTGATCAAGCCCACAATATGGTCCCTATTAAAGACCTCTCGATTGGTAAGGTCATCCGTTTGCAAGAATATAGGACCCTGGCGATATGGTGAGATGGATGATTCTCTCTGAAGGAGAGGAGTGAAAGTCTTTTCTAAATAGAAAGTCTCATTTAGTATTCTTAAGAAATCCATATCATGAGTGAAAATTGTCTTGAACGTAATTCTCTTCTAGTTTGGGTGATGCAAAGGTCATTATGCATGAACCCCGATTGAATTGATAAAACTTGATAGATTTTGAAGTGTGCATTCAGAATAGCATTAATTGCTTATTTCTTTCAGGGAATGCACTTTTGCTCTAATCATGTCCGAGATGTAATGTTTTCTCAAAGACCTAAGAGCTCGACATTCAAGTTCCTTTTAGAATGCCTCATGATATTAGGAGATGAGGAAACCATCACGAACATTCAAGGTCCATCCTCCATGTTCCAAATTTATTTCTTTAGGAGGTGAGACCTCCAAGATATCTAAATTCCATATGATATATCTCGAAGAATTAGAGATATCACTAGGTAAGTATATCTCTACCCATACTCTAAATACTTGTCATTGTGTAGGTATTCTTGACACTTGACTTGGTCAAGTTGTCCTTTATATTGATTTGAGGTAAGCCAGAGCACAGTCCCTTTTCATCGACGATCGTGCTTAAGCCAGAGCCGGTGTCCTTTATATTGACCTGGCATGCTTCGTAGCCTAGAAGTCCCTTTCATCGACCCGGCAGCCGGCATCCAGCGTCCTTGATTTTGACGGCGTGCTTTCATAGCCTAAGTCCCTTTCAAAACCCGTCGGCATCCGTAGCTTGGTGTCCTTTATATTGACATGACGTGCTTCCGTAGCCTGGGAGTCTCCCTATCAAATCGGGCGTGCTTCCGTAGCCCGAAGTTCCCCTTCATAGCATGGTGTGCTTCGTAACCTGCAGGTCACCTCATTAATTTGGGAGACATATCTCTAAGGATCGCAGATGCCACCAGGTAAGATATCTCTACCTATACCTTAAATACTTGTCATTGTACATGTATTCCTTTTCAAGCACCGGGCACCCGAAGTGAGCTGTCTCTCAAAGATTTTTTCAGATTTCAATGATTAAGGCGATCAAAGAATGGTTTGAGTCCAGTCGATGATCTATACCTCAATGCTAGGCGACCAGAAGGCATAATAGAAAGCGCTCTATCTGTGCGACCGTAGAAAGGTACGGATCCCGGAAAGAAACTTCTATTTAGGCGACCGTAGAATGGTACAGGTCCTAGACAATATCCATTTCCCATTTCGGCGACCGTAGAAAGGTACGAGTCTCGAAAAGTGACTTCCGTTTAGGCGCGTAGAATGGTGCGGGTCCTAGAAAATGAATCCCCATTTAGGCACGAAGTAGAATGGTACGGGTTCTAGACAACATCCATTTCCCTATTCGGGTGATTGTAGAATGATATGGGTCCTGGAAAGTGAATCCCCATTTAAGCGTAGAATGGTGCGGGTCCTAGACAACATCTATTTCCTTATTTAGGTGACTATAGAATGGTACGGGTCTTGGAATGTGAATCTTCGTTTAGGCGACCGTAAAATGGTACGGGTCCTAGACAACATCTATTTTCCTATTTAAGCGTAGAATGGTACGGGTCCTGGAAAGTGAATCCATGTTTAGGCGGCCAGAGAATGGTACGGGTCCTAGATAACATCTATTTCCCTATTTAGGCGATCGTAGAATGGTATGGGTCCTGGAAAATGAATCCTCGTTTAGGTGAGTAGAATGATAGGGTCTTAGACACAACCAAACAATGCCATGCGGCGACCGTAGAATGGTATGGGTCCTAGGAAAGCGATCTCTTTGCGAAGCCATGTTACTATTCGGCAAGTTGTAGAATGGTATGGGTCCTAGACATGTAACGCCAATCTATCTTGAGTTACTCTACCCTCCTCGAAGGTAAGTAATTCGGGTAAGTTCCTTTATCATTGACATTAGTATTTCCATGCATCACATAAATTGCATTTCCAAAATGGGATTCATTTTCCAAAAAAAAAAAAAAAAAAAAAAGTCACTTTCGAGTGCATGTGCATGATCAAAATTTAGGTCTCAATTTGTTTTTGAAGGCAACCTCTACGAGCTCACCTTCAAAGAGGGTAATTGTTGACATATAAATTTTGGCGACTTGGTAATCATTGATTTTTTTGCATAAAAATTAGGGATTAATTTTAACCCCTAAAAAGAAAAATACATCAAAACAAATAAATAAAAAAATGGAAAAGGGAAAATTGATTTGATTGATTATGAAATTTGAAATTTCGATGAATATTCAGATTTTGATAAATGCGTATACTCAAAAATCAAAGAATTCATGGCAAGGATTTCGACAAAGTGGAAGGAATCACGCAAATCAAGCCGATTGGTGAATCACGTCCATATGTACTTGATTTACTGCAATAGAAGATGGAAACTCAAAGTTGCCATGAAAGCAAAACTGTCTGGAATCACTATAAATAAGTCGATCCGCACGGACGCAGCAGGGAGGGAATTCGAAAAAATTTGGAGAAGAACGAGAAATTTTTCCTCTCTTCGTTGAGCCCATTTTCTTTGTTTCTCTTTAGGTTTTAAAAGTCAAAAAAGGCAAAGAAAGAGTGAAAGAGAGAGCCGACGAGATAGTGAGAGGAGACGTGAGTGACGTGAGGGAGAGAAAAAGAAAAGAAAAGAAACAAAACAAAACAGAATCACCGTGCGTCTTCACCCGCACTCCGTCGCCTTTGCATCTCCCGGGTTCGTGCACACCACGCTGCACACAAGACCGCTTTCCTCGCCACCGCTTCGCCCACGGACTCACCCGCGATGTGCGCTCCATCGCCGGCCGCCTAGTTGCTGCTCCCCGTGCTCGTGCCGCCTCTACGCACGCATCACGCTTGCCGCACCAGGACTTCGTGACCTTTGCGCCGCCAATCCCTTGCACCACCGTGCCTCCGGTCGCCGTCCGCCGCCGTCGAGACCCTCCTCCGCCCGGCGAGCTTGCGTGTTGCTTCCACCCGAAGTTGTGAAGACGGCCGCCGCCTCCCGGCTTCGCCTTTGTAACACCGCCCAGCGGCCACGCTCCGCCATGCGGCCATTGGCACTCGTGACCCACGACTCGGCTGCTCATTTGCCGGATCCCGGCTGCCGTTCTTCGCTTCTCCTCGTCACCGAACTTGCAGCAAAACCGCGGCGGCGTTGCGACACCCGCTCGCGAGCACCTCCGCCACGAGCACCCGACGCTTTCTTTCGCTCGCGGCGAGCACACGAGCATCTCCGTCCACCGACGGTCGCGCGCCATTGCCCTCGACGCCGCCCATCCACGGGTCCAACCCAAGCTTACCCCGCGTCGGCCAGCCGTTGCTCGCTCCATTGGGTAGCTTATTCTTATTTTTACTTTTACTTTTCCTTTATTTTATGTTACTTTATTTATTTTTATTTTTTTAAGTTTCAATATTATTGCCCAGGAGATGATTTTCTTTTAATGAATTTTCTAGGCATTAACCACAAGGGTTTTTGTCCAAAATTATTGTAATTATTCATTTGATCCGTAAGATTTTGGATAAGATTTTTAATTATTTTGAACCTTTTTATATGTCGTGATGTTTAGGGTTAGAGTAATCGTTAATTTAACCCGTGAGACAACGGAGTTATTTTTCGATTATTTTAATCCTCTATTTGTTATTTCGATGCTTATTTGATAATTGCTTGTCTTGGAAAAACACTATAAAATATCAAAATAAAAAATCTAAATATTGCATCCAGTATGATAGGAAAATAAAAAGAATGGTACCCGAAGGGCATTAGAGAAATCTAGTGTAACCAAGTCCCTATGCCCGTAGTCTCTAGTTCGTAGGAGTAAAATAATTCTCCCATTATTTTACTTAGGTGTCTAATTGACCTACCATAAACTGATTAAGTGGCGACTCCTAGATAAAAATTATTTGCATGTTAAATATTTTAACCTTAAGTCACGAATTAGTATGAGCTTGGGGAGAGCCCGAGCTAAGTTTAAAGACTTAGTAGTCCATTAGCCTAAACTCTAGGTGGTGAACCGAAATTTAGGTCGTAACAAGCTAGATAATGCCGTTTTTAGGTTTCGAGGTCTTCACAAGATTCAAAGTTAGTTTCAAGAGCTTTTCATGGACGCATTAGGCGCATAAGTCAGACCTTGTTTGCTATGCCAAAACCTATTTGCAACTACGGTAATCTATTATGGAATATGCATGTTCTACTACAATGCTCTTGCTAACTGATCTATTCGATTTGACAATTTTGTATGATTTTTAGCATTTCGATTTTTGACTGAGGGTCTTCATGAAGTTTGGTCCTAACATTTAGTTCTAATCATGTGAAAGATTTATCGAAATTTACATGTCATCTAGATAGGTTAATCACATGTGAATCAGCTATGTCTTGTTAATTCGGATGCATGATTGAACCTCTGTGCTAAATATCTTCAATTGAGCTAGAAAATGATATTAATTGCATTTGAGGCCTTCTAAGGATTCATAGGAGACATCATAAGCTTTCTTGTGACAGATTGTTTGCATGATTTGATGATCATTTACCAGGCCTAACATTTTTTACCAAACCGAACTGAAATCTGGAAAATTTTCCTGTGCTGTTTTCATGCTTTGTTCTAGTGAACTTTGACCTTTTCTATTTTCACATGATTTTTTGGATTAAGATTCTCAAGTCGATGCTTGCTCATTAGGTTTAGATCTATATCACATAAAAATTTTGTGATAATTGGAGTTTATTTATTAGGTCGAGCATGTCTTGAATGTCCATGACCCTGTCTAGAATTTTACTTGGCTGATTGACCTACACTGATTTTCGATTTTAATAAAATCATTTGTTGTGAATATGGAAAAATGGTTTTTTCATAAAAATTTCTTTATGCATCCTTATAAACAACATATAATATTTTCATGAGGATTGAACATCATTTGGATAGGTTTATCACGTTTAAACTGAATGCACTTGCTGCTGTGATTTGTCTGTCTTGAAGGAGACATGCTTGAATTGTGTTTTTAGAAATTCATGTGAATTGAATTGGCCTTAGATGTATTCATGAAAGTCACAGGAAAATTTTTGACTTATGATGTATATAAATTGATCATTTAGATGATGAAAATAATTATGAGCCATATATGTATGCTTCTATAATGCTCTGTTTCTAGGATGACATACCCGAGTTATTTGATTTTTGTAAACTCGTACATGCTGAATTTTAGTGGATGTCTTCATAAGATTTGTTTAGGACATATTGAACTTCATTATCACAAATTTTCAAAAAACAAAAACTGGTTTTGGTACTTTTACCAACCCTTCCAAAGTTGCAAGCCTTATGTGAAAATCATTTTCCTGACTTGACCTTTGCTTGTTCTTAAATTATTATAAATTCATGTGATGTCAATGTTGAAAATTTTTCTTGAACAAAGTTATTTATTATTTCCTAAACTAAGTTTTGATACCAATTTTGTTGGATTTGACATTCTTTTGATGGTCCAAGGAGCCCAATAGTTTGCCGACATTATCCGCACCCAGGTTCTGAAATTCATTTCCCAAGAACATCAAACTTACTCAAAGTCTTATAAAATTGTTATCCTTACTTGCCAAATGACTGAAATTTGCAAATTGCTGTTCTTAGGGACTTAATTGTAAATATGCAAAGCTTATGTCCTTCTTTGCAATTTTCTTGAACTTGAGTCCGTTGCAAATTGTCCATAAACTTATTTTCGCATAACATGAATCACATTTCCCTTTGTTCAATTGTCTTTATTTGTCATCGACATGCATTGCATGATCATATTATTTGGTGTATGTGATTGTTCAATTAATTAGATAAGTGACCCATTTTGGTTCATTCACTTGTTCGATTGGTTGAGAATCAAGGCCATACGGCCTATGCATGCTTTCCTTCTAATTGCATATGATTTTTAGATGTATGAATTAGGGCTGCATGTTCGGGGAACCTTGTGATCACTAGACTAAATGAGGGCCATTCAGTATTAATTACTGCTTGTAAACACAAGGGATAATTAATTATCGATGGCATAAACTTAATTGGGTAAGCGTCATAGGAAGACGTTTGCATGTGAACCAAAGGCCGATCCGAGGCCGTGTTTATTCTATTGAATAACCTCTTTAATGATTTGATTTGTTTGCATTGTTGAGTGTTTTCTTTGGATTCCTTGAGTACCTTGTTTGATCTTATGTCTCTCATTGCTTGTATGAGATGTTATACAATTTAATGCTCTAGTTTTAGCATTAGTCTAGAATTAGAATGGGTCCAAAAGGCTATCCTTTAAGGCAACGACCCTGAAGGCACGAAGGCCATTGGATGGTCAATGTCAGATCCAACCTCTTTTATTGTGTAATATTCATTTCCCAACATATGTCTCGAGTTTCCTCTTGCATTGTATAAATACCCAACAAATTGTGGGTCTTCTTTTCTCGCACTTAGATTTGCTTGTTTAGGTTTTTCTTGTGATACTTTTAAAACTGATTGGGTGTTTACTTTCCCCGCTCTACCATTTCAATTATTTTTGTGCTTTACTTGTACATTTTAGATAGTCAAACAGAAATGATACTGAGATGAACCATCCATGCGTGATCATCTACCTTTTGAATGCGAAAATTTAAAAGACCGCATGACCACTTTAGATAACAACCATATTTATTAGTACCAAAAGGTGCTAATTGAATTCTTTAGGCGTAATCCTGTTCGGGAACCCACAAAATCTCGAGTTTTGTGGAAATCAAGGGTGGTCTCTCCAACCTTTAATTGGTTCCTTGGCGGCCTCCAACAAAGAGGCTAAGCGGCGACTCCGGATAACATTTTAACAAAATGAATTGCTATCATGTGAACCATGTGTTTGAGAGGACTCAAGTTCTACAAATTGACAAATACGTTGAGTTGTTAAATTGGAGAACTTATTCGAAATTGTAGTTTGTATGTGCCATTTTGGATTTTACATCCGGTTTGAGGGGTTGTTTGGTGTTTAATTTGAGTTTTCCACTTGTATGAACCATTCGGATTGACTTTATAACAAATGCTTCTAAACATTCCTTGGGATTGCAAGGCCCAATGGGATAGGTTGCGACAATCCCAAATAAGTGGTGCTTGAATTCAATATGCTTTACCCTTGAGGAAGAATTGATTTTTGGTCAAATTGATAGCATTGGTGTTGTCACACTTAATTTTAATGCTTGATTCTTCAACTCCAATGTCTCTCAATCGTTGCTTCATTCATAGTTTTTTAGCACAACAACTTCCGTAAGAATTATAGTGTGGCCCACCTGATTTTAATATGGTTTAATAAATATCTAACAGCTAAAACATATTGGTTTTGAGAAGTTGTTCTCATGAAATGAAAATGTGCAATCCTTATGAGAAAGTTATGATTCTTATGAAATGGCATGAAGGTAGAGTATACTTTGATGCATCTATTGATAGCCTATATAAATAGAATTTGGTCTTCTCTCCACCCATGACGTAAAACATGAAAAAGAACATTGTATTATGTCCTCAATAAAGATAATAGTTTAAAAAGTGGGTTAAGGGAGAAATCTAATTTTGGCGCTTTCCGGTTTTCCAAATAAACTATTTTCAACAACTATTTTCGAGTATCGCCATAGATAAAAGTATGTTTTCATCTTCATCATGAAAATCATGAAGATCAAAGATTCTGTATTTTTGTATTCTTCAGATAGAATTACGTTATTCACATAATGACATTTGTTATCACGCATCTCATGATTTTCCTTTATTGAAATATTATGATTTGCGTGGATGAAGCTTCAACGAACGTCCTTAGTCTTTTCTTGTTATTTGCTATTCTTCAATTGTTTTCAGAAGGGTTGTCAGAGAAACCCAAATGATGTAAGGAAATAGGCAAATATGGGTGAAAAGTAAAGAAAATCGGTGAACAGGCGCGAAAGGGATGAAGGTGCATGGAATCCACGAGCCTCATGCGCATGCTGGACAATCGAGTGCGTGGAATCCACACGCGATATGCCCAGACTTGCGCTGGAGGCCATGGCGCGTGGAATCCATCTGCCATGCGCCTTGCGCGTGCATTATAGTGTAGGCCACTATAGTGTAGGCGCGAGCTCCACATGACGCGCGTGTAACACACATGCTAGCATGTAAGGGAGAGGCGTGTTTAAGGCACGCGCCCATGGAGCCCCGTTATTTTTTTACCATTCTACCCTTGCGGTTTATTTTACTTTTTTGCCCTTAGGCCCTTCATGAAATTACAGTTCTGCCTTTATCCGTTTATTTACGATTCTACCCTTTGTTGTTTTGGATAATTACGATTCTGGCCTAGCTGATTATTTACCATTTTGCTCTTGGATATTTAATTTGTGGTTCTACCCCTCTAAAATTATGATTTTATAGATTTACTCTTATGCTTTAATCATGGTTTTGCCCTTGGGTGCAATTTGGTGAATGTTTGTACTTTACAATATTAAAAAATTCAATTAAGAATGATTTGTTAGTTACCAAAGTGGCAAAACCTTAAGATATTTTGAATTTTTTATATTGTAAATTATTATATTCCAATTACTCATGATCAATTGATGCTATGATTGAAATTGATATGTTAATATCCTTTTTTGATGTCATGGGTATATTGAAGTTCATTTATTATAAGAACTTAAGGATTATCCCAAGGTTAATCAATTTCTTATAATTCATTAACATAATAGTTGGTAGCTAATATTTTTTATTAAATTTTTTTGTATAGCCAAAGATAACAAATATATTTTAATGAGATATATTTATAATTGTCAAATTAAATTTATAAGCATTATTATGGTTTAATATATGTTAGTATATCATAGGATCGCCCAAATGAGAATTATGATTTACATGTATTGTTTAGTTTGAATCGATTAGGTGATATTCTCAAAGCATTAATGTATGAGTATCTTCTTGCATATTTGCAGAATCTGTACCGTTTCACTTTATTCATAAGCTTTGTCTATTCCTTTGTTCAATGGAATGGATTTCTTTGATTGAAGTGAACAAGTCGATTCACTTTGGTGTCTTGGACCTTGATTTGAATCTTCAATTTGAGAAACCATGTGCTGTGCGATGAGAACATCGATGATAAAAAGTCTTTCCATAAAGCCTAGGGGAAGATTGAATAGACTAAACTTAACATTCAAGTGAATGACAATTGCAAATGACTTAAAGACTAATTTTCCAAAACTCACAATGCTAAGGAATTTATGAAATTTGTGGAAGATCGTTCTTAGGCTAGCGATAAGTCACTTGTTGGTACATTAATGAACACTTTGACCACCATAAAGTATGATGGTTCACATACCATGCATGAGCATGTTCTTGAGATGATGAACTTAGCAGCAAAGTTAAGAACTTCGGGAATGAATATAGATGAGTACTTTTATATACGAGTTCATACTTAATTCCTTACTATGGGCCATTTCAGATTAATTACAACATTATAAAGGATAAGGAAATGTAAATGAATTGGTCAGGTACGCTTATTCGAGAGAAATAAGATAAAGAGTCAAAAGACTCACTTTGCTCATCTCCCTATGTCATCAAGTAGTCGTAGTAATTCCAAGGAAAGATGGAAGGAGCAAAGAAGAAATGATTACACATCATGAATGAGTCTTCTAAGTCTTCTCAAATCCTGAAAAAAGAACACAATCTTATTAAGTATCACTTTTGTAATAAAGTTAGACACCTAAAGAAGATTATTTTAAGTGTAAAGTTTGGTTCGAAAAGAAAAGTAAACCTTGTGCTTTAGCACGCTTTGAATAAAATTTTATTTGAAATTTCTCATAATACTTGGTGGATTGATTCGGTGCCACCATTCATGTGTCGGATATGATGTAGGGATTTCTTATGATCCACCATAAAGCCAAATGAAAGTTACGTGATCACGAATAAAATAAAGATATAATTGAAGGTATTAGCACTTATCGTTTAGTCTTATATATTAGGCATAAATTGGCTTTGTTTTGAATTCTTTATGTGCCTACATTTTTCCCGATTTAGCTTCTTTTCTATGATGTAGCAAGATTTTCTTGTCAATTTGGTTATGGATCTTTCATTTGTTTAAGAATGATAATCTTGTTGAAACTGGAATTTTATGTGATGGTCTCTTAAGTTTAAACTTGATAATGCTTTTTGAGACTTTGTGACCCATCATAATGTCAGCACTAAACTAGGTTTAGTAGATAAGATTTCAACTTACTTGTGGCATAAGCGTTTGAGTCATATATCCAAGGAAAGAATACAAAGATTAGTGAAGAATGAAATTCTTCCAAACTTTGATTTTATTGACCTTGGAGTGTGTATTGATGTAAACAAACAAAACACACTAAGAAATGTCCCCCACAAAAGCACGGAGCTTCTGAAATTACACATATCGATATATGTGTGGTCCTTTTGATGTTTCATCTTTTGTTAGAGAAAGCTAGTTTATCACATTTATTGATGATCTTTCACGTAATGGACACATTTATCTATTGTATGATAAATCTCAATCGCTGAATACACTTGAGGTGTATATTAAAGAGATTGAGAGACAATTAGATAAAAAAGTGAAATGAAGTAAAGTCGCACGTAGAGGTGGTGAATATTATGGAAATTTGCTAAATTTCTTGAAAGGCGTGACATTTGTGCTCAATATCGATGCGAAGGCGTGACAACAAAATGGTGTAGCGAAAATGCGTAATCATACTTTAATGGAAATGGTTAAATGTATGATGAGTAATTCATCTTTACTCTTATTTTTGTAGATGTATGCATGAAAGACTTCTATGTATTTATTAAATAGGGTTACTAATAAAGCAACTTCTGTTAGGAAATCCCTTATAATGTTTTGAAGATGACAAATAAATCAAAGGCTACTAACGTGTTTAATGGTTAAGTAATAGACTATGCGAGATGATAGAACATGTAAAGGATATTGTCAAAGTACGAAGACTACCAGAAGATCAATTGTAACACATATCCAAAGTCTATTATGATGATCTTCAGGCTGTGATCGAAAGTTCATTGTAGCCTTTTAGTGTCAAAGTACTGCTCTACATCATAAGTCTGCTCACTATGACAAACTTCAATTTCAATATGAACGAAGAACAGAGGATTACGATTTCATAAGCAAAGCTGAACTTATTTAGATAATGTCAACACCAAGACAAAATCTGTTAGAAAGCAGAATGCATGTTCGATCTCACGCCTAGATCAGCAAATCTATTTAGTCAGTATAACAGTTCAGATTCTAAAGTCTATTGCACTCAAACATTCTCATTGTAAAAAGTTCTATTGCACTTAGACTCTAACTTTAGACGGAAGACTCTCAAATTTTACATCCGAAGCTAGACATGTTCAGAACGTAACACAAGCCCCAAACATATAATGGCTAGTGATCTGGTTTGGATTCTACATCAAGATTTGATTTGATTGACTCAATCTAATTGCAAGTGAGATAATTGTCTCTTCAACATAGGTCGCGTCTTGACAATTGGATTTTGAAGACAAGAACTTTCTATACGAAGAAGCTCTACTTATGGAAACTAAGATTCTGTTTGTATGGGCTATGAAATCAATTTGAGATTCTACTTTTATCACTCAATGGCTACCAAATCTTCTAAATACAATCTGTTTCAATAGGTAGATTGGAAGACGATCCTCTAGATATTGTCTAACGGCTAGTTTGAAGTGGATGGGTATTTGAGGAGATCAAGGACGATGAGCAAGTAAGAGATGGGAGCGTAGAATTTATAATTCCAAAGTTTGGCCGACTTTCGATCATACACTTGTCTCTCGGTGAGCTTAAACGTTTGTGATTGTGAGAGAAATACCAAAGAGTGACTTAGTGAGATAGTGTGATTTACCACTAAGTGGTTGCACTCCAAAGTTGTAATTTCTTGTTGATTGCATAGTGGAATTCTAGCCGGAAAGCTGTTAGCGTGGGAGAGTGGACGTAGGTTTGATCTAAGCCGAACCACTATAAATATTGTGTTCTTATTCTCTTCCCTAAACTCCTTTATTTTATTCCGCATTTATTTGCCAAGGTTTATTTTAAACACCTATTCACCCTCTAGGTGTTCTTACTAGCCCCTTTCAACTTCAAAGAAATTGGGGTTGACACTTGTATGTTTGGGGTTGTCTGCAAGTAAGAATTTACAATCCACATAAAGAAATTGGATTTGAGAAACGACCCGATGGTTACTTCATTGGTATGCAGAGAAATCCAAAGGATATAGATTTTATTATCCTAATCATAGTATGAGAATTGTTGAATATGGAAATGGCAATATCAATGGGAGTGAAAGAATGTGTGATGATTGCATTCAAGAAGTAAGGGTAAAAGTTTCTATACCTAAACTTCTATCGTTGTTGTCCTTAACATTATAGTTGAACCCCACAATAATCAAAAACAATAAATAAATGATCAGGCACTCCATAATGAAGATATCAATATTGAACTTATAGTAGTTGAGCCACAAGAAAGAGCATTAAGAATATCTTAAGAAAGAAGGTTGGCTATTTATAATGATTATGTGGTTTATCTATATTAGTAAAAAATTGGTAAAAAATTGACTTAGGAACTAGAAATAATCCGGGTTCATTTTCTCAAGCCATACCATGTAAAGATTCTGATGAATAGTTTAATGCCATGGAAGAAGAGTTAAAATCTATGCATCAAAATCAAGTCTGAGACCTTATTAAATTACCTAAAGGATGTAAAAAGGTTGGGTGTAAATAAGTCTTTAAGACCAAAGCGACTCCAAAGGCGATATCAAATAGTACAAAGCTAGACTTGTTGCTAAAGATTTTACTTAGAAAAAGGCATTAACTATAAGAAGACATTTTCTTGATCTCCAAAAAACTCATAAAATCATTATGACTTTAGTGGCTCATTATGACTTAAAGTTACACTAAATGGATGTCATAATAGCCTTTATTAATGGGAATTTAGAAGAAGAGGTTTATATGGACCAACTTCGAGGGCTTTTTAGTTAAAGAAAAGGAATACATGGTGTGTAAACTATTCTATCAATATATAGACTTGAACAAGCTTCCCAACAATAATATCTTAAGTTTAATGCTACTATATAACTTCATATGGATTTAAGAAAAACATCGTTAATCAGTGTATATATATGAAGGTTAAGTGGAAGCAAGTTTATTTTTCTAATTCTATATATTGATCATATCTTGCTTGCTAGTAATGATCTTGGTTTGTTAAATGAAACCAAGAGGTTTCTCTCTAAGAATTTTGAAATGAAGTAGATAGGAGAGGCAATGTATGCGATAGGAATAGAAATAGTTCATGACAGATCACAAGAATTGTTAGGTTGTCTCAGTAAAGTCAACATTGATAAAATTTTAGAGATTCAATATGGATACCCGGCGGTAATTAGTTCCAATTCAGAAAAAGGTAACAAATTTAGCCTTATTGTAATGTCCGAAATTGAAATGAGAACAAATTAAAAAGTATTCCTTATGCATTTGTTTGTTGGAAGCTTAATATATGCTCAAACTTACACTAGACCGTTCAGTAGTTTACAATCGAATGCTAGGCGGATATGAAAGTGATCCACCGGGATTGGAAAGCTGCAAAGAAAGTTCTCAAATACTTACAAGGAATGAAGAATCATTTGCTCACTTATAAAAATTCGATCATCTTGAGGTGATTGACATTCAGATTCAGACTTAGCCGAATGTGACAATATAAAAAAAATCAACGTTTGATTACTTGTTTCTTCCCCGTAGGGGCACTTATCATGGAAAAGTGTAAAACAGTCAATTATTCTTTGCATCTACTATGGAGGCTCAATTTGTGGCATGCTTTGAGGCCACTATTCATGGATTATAGTTGTGGGAACCTTATGTTTCCGAGCTTGTGATTGTCAACGTGTGCCAAGCCATCGAAAATTTATTATAATAACTTCGCAATGGGGGTTTTCTTCTTTAAAGAATGACAAGTATTCTAAGGGTACTAAGCATATGGAAATCAAAACTTGTCTATTGAAGTTTAAACAGAGTGTCAATTGAACACATTAGCACCAACTCTATGATAGCAAATCTGTGGCACCCCCTTGGTACTAATCGGCAGGGTCGCCGAGGTATCTACCACAAAATTCTACTGCATAGCTAGCCTGATATTAGGGTTATTTTTCATGTAAAGTGGAACCATTTTTTTTTTTTAATATTTTAGCGCAGCTCTTTCGACGGAAGCATAAATTAATCTCTCCATCTTTTACTCCAAATACCATAATACTGATACACCACTACTCATCAAAAGAAAGACAAAGCCGAGTCACTTTTATTTACATTTTTAAGATGGACAACTTGAGTCGGTACATCAAAAGGCCAAGATTTTTAAGCGTACTTGGCTATGACCCAAAAAGAGAACTCGACCATACATCAAAGCAAACCCATCCGTCCATAAGTGTCGGCTACCCCAAAAAGTATAAGCTTCCCACGGTCATGCGTGCCATCACACCCAACCGGTGCATCGGGTGGCGGTAAGCGCGGTAACATCCCGCGCATTACTCCATCGCGTCGAACGTGGATAGAAAGAAACTCTTGGACAACCGGACCTCAAATGTGCCTACATCATATCACGCATGGATCGAAGAAATACCAAAACCAGGAATACTAACGCAGATGTGCCTGCACTCAACCTCAAAGGTCAACAGTATACCGAAGGTACCACACATAACTAATGGCAAAGGCATCTTTTAACTGGAATGTTAATCCCTTAAAGGGTGAGTTCAACCACTCAGTGAAGATCCATTAATCTACACATTGCAAGCAAGTGTATCAATCAAGATGCTACAAGCATAATGCATATCAATCATGCTATTGAACATACCTCACCCACAGCCTGGCGACATCACCACGCAACGTGCATTCACTACCATGCACATGCACATATATCATCAACTAGCCATGAATATTTACCATGCATTCCATGCTTGCATTTTCATGAGGTTCATCCCATGTCATATGCACACATCCATGCGCGTGATTCACTTCCAATTTTATCTTTCAATTGGGTCACATCATTTTTCTTTCCAGTGACCGCATTTGCATCCCTCATTTTATCGCCGCACCCAACCCGCATCACGAGGAACCTCCGCACACACTCCGGCATCCGGCACCCACACTCCGGGCATCTCAACCCCCGAGGGCATCCGGCAATCACACTCCGGGCATCCCGACACCCTGGGCATCATCGGCTCACACCTCCGACGGTATACTCATCATCATAATTTATATTTTCATATGTGCACCACAATATCCACATGATGCATAATGTGATGGTAACAAGGGTTGATTTCAACCTTGACAATATGTACCATGCCATATGACACCACATATGCAACATAATCCATCACACATGACAATACATCACATAGAACCAACTCTTCTCATTTTCAAAAATACATCAAGGTTCGGATGAACAGTATACTCAGTTCAGAAGAAAATTTCGATTAAATACCCAAACGAACTCCAAAAATTATGAGATTTTGATATGTTATAAACAACACCAGAAAGTGAATATCTCATGAAGAACACTATACAAAAAGAACTTCACACAATTTAATACGGTCCAAGCATCACAGCTTTCAAATTCTCGGCATCATAGTTTGCAAAGTTTCAGATATATTTTCGATTTAATATCCAAATGGACTCTAAAAATTCTGAAAATTTACCAAGTTATAGTTAACACCGAGAGGAAAATATCTCATGCAGAACATTACACCAAAATGTCATCACACAAATTAATATGAACCAAGCATCACAGCTTTCAAATTCTCGGCATCACAGTTTGCACAGTTTCAGAAATATTTTCGATTAAATATAGAAATGGACTCCAAAAATTCTGAAAATTTACCAAGTTATATTTAACACCGAGAGACAAATATCTTATGAAGAAGTCTGAATCCAATTCGTTATAGAATAATAGCTATGGACAATTTATTTCTTCTTCCGTTCGGTACTGTTCTTCCCAGATTAAGTCTTTTCCAAGAAATTCGATTCACCAACCTAATAAAGTCCATTCATCTCAATTTTTAGTATGATGTTCCTCATAATGTCATCTATAACTATCATTAAGGACACAAGATCAAAATTTAACTGTACGATTTTATAAAAATCACAGAACTGTGTTAGGTTGAGACGACGTTTCTCCAGATCTAGCTTCTTCGAAAGAAGACGATTTCACCCACTTCCAGTTGTTCATTTCCTCTAAATTTTTGATATGTTATACTTCACGAAGTCCTCTACCACTTTGGTTAAGGAGTCAAAATGAGATTCCATCAAATGGCTACTTAACAATCCCGAAATCACCAAGGGTCAGCACAACAAGTTCCAGATTTAGTTCCTTCAAAGAAAAATCATTTCACTGAGCAATACTCGTCCATTTCATCTCAAATTTTAGTATGTTAATCCTCAAGATGTCCTCTACAACTTTTATCAAGGAATAAAAGTGATATTTCAACTACAAAGTCGCATGCAGCTCACGAATTCATGGAGGGTCGGACTGGTTTGCCTAGAAACAGCATGCATAACCAACAAATCTCTCCTCATTGCTTCAAATTTTCCTTACCTCTACCACATCCAACATTGACCATCCATCTAACACACATTACAGCTAGCAAAGGGTAGAGAAACGGACTCTACTTGCCTCTAATCCGAGCACAACACAACAAGCAAACGGAGGGCAAGGCGGCACGTCGGCGGGACTCGCGCACGACGGCAGCGAATGGACCTCCTTCTTTCCTCTCGCACGCACAGGTCTCCCTTCCTCTCTTCCTCTCTTCCTTTCCTTTCTCTCTTCGTGCGACACTCTCTCTCTCTCTCTCTCTCTCTCTCTCTTTCTCTCTCGGCCGATAATCTTCCCCTCCCCTCTTTCAATCCGCCTCCCCTCAATTCTTCCCCTTCATCATTAGCAATCATTAAGATTGCATGCTTGACACTTGGCCAAATTTCATGCAAACCGGCTTCTCCTCCCCTTGGTCTACGGCAGCATCTTCTTGGGCTTCATGGGCCTGCCTTTTGGGCCGAGCTCTTCATTCGGCCTTCTTGGTCGACGCCCATTGGGCCTCTTGGGCCGGGCCTAAATGGCCGAATGGTGGAGTCTTGTGGGCTGCTCTTGGCCTAAGAGTTTTGGCCCACTCTCTCTAAAATTTCCTTTTAATTATCACCTAATCACCCATCATATAATTACCTAAATACACTTATTCACTTGGTCATAAAACTTGCAATCATAAATAAATTCCAACTTATAAAACACATGGCCAATAATAGAATTTTCTTTCCTAACAAATAATTATCCATTAAAAGCTTGGCCATAATCTTATTGCAAATTATGGATCAAATGGCTACAATACAACTTGATGGCACTTTCATCACCTATTCATAGGCCTTAATGTATCTGGAGGTTGCCATGAATTTTGGGATGCCACAAAATCCCTTAACAAAAGGACTGCCGCCTAAAACATTTAATGAACATGCCGAAAGGATGGGCATTATTGGACGTTATTAATGATTGTATTATGATTACAATATTCTATTAGAAACTATCCTATTTAACACTAATCTATTTCCACAATGTATACTAAATAGAAAATAGGAAATATCATAACACATAATTGAGTTCGTAGTGTTAAATACATAAACTTAATGTAATCATAATACAATCATTAATAACGTCTAATAATGCCCATCCTTTCAAGATGTTCATTAAATGTTTTAGAAGTGCAGCCTTTTGTTAAGGGATTTTGTGGCATCCCAAAATTCATGGCAACCTCTGTGATACATTAAGGCCTATGAATAGGTGATGAAAGTGCCATCAAGTTGTATTGTAGCCATTTGATCCATAATTTGCAATAAGATTATGGCCAAGCTTTTAATGGATAATTATTTGTTAGGAAAGAAAATTCTATTATTGGCCATGTGTTTTATAAGTTGGAATTTATTTATGATTGCAAGTTTTATGACCAAGTGAATAAGTGTATTTAGGTAATTATATGATGGGTGATTAGGTGATAATTAAAAAGGAAATTTTAGAGAAGAGTGGGCCAAAACTCTTAGGCCAAGAGCAGCCCACAAGACTCCACCATTCGGCCATTTAGGCCCGCCAAGAGGCCCAATGGGCCGTCGACCAAGGAAGGCCGAATGAAGAGCTCGGCCCAAAAAGGCAGGCCCATGAAGCCCAAGAAGATGCTGCCGTAGACCAAGGGGAGGGAGAAGCCGGTTTGCATGAAATTTGGCCAAGTGTCAAGCATGCAATCTTAATGATTGCTAATGATGAAGGGGAAGAATTGAGGGGAGGCGGATTGAAAGAGGGGGAGGGGGAAGATTATCGACCGAGAGAAAGAGAGAGAGAGAGAGAGAGAGAGAGAGAGAGAGTGTCGCACGAAGAGAGAAAGGAAAGGAAGAGAGGAAGAGAGGAAGGGAGACCTGTGCGTGCGAGAGGAAAGAAGGAGGTCCATTCGCTGCCGTGCGTGCGCCGAGTCCCGCCGACGTGCCGCCTTGCCCTCCGCTTGCTTGTTGTGTTGTGCTCTGATTAGAGGCAAGTAGAGTCCGCTTTCACTTTGCTAGCTGTAATGTGTGTTAGATGGATGGTCAATGTTGGATGTGGTAGAGGTAAGGAAAATTTGAAGCAATGAGGAGAGATTTGTTGGTTATGCATGCTGTTTCTAGGCAAACCAGTCCGACCCTCCATGAATTCGTGAGCTGCATGCGACTTTGTAGTTGAAATATCACTTTTATTCCTTGATAAAAGTTGTAGAGGACATCTTGAGGATTAACATACTAAAATTTGAGATGAAATGGACGAGTATTGCTCAGTGAAATGATTTTTCTTTGAAGGAACTAAATCTGGAACTTGTTGTGCTGACCCTTGGTGATTTCGGGATTGTTAAGTAGCCATTTGATGGAATCTCATTTTGACTCCTTAACCAAAGTGGTAGAGGACTCGTGAAGTATAACATATCAAAAATTTAGAGGAAATGAACAACTGGAAGTGGGTGAAATCGTCTTCTTTCGAAGAAGCTAGATCTGGAGAAACGTCGTCTCAACCTAACACAGTTCTGTGATTTTTATAAAATCGTACAGTTAAATTTTGATCTTGTGTCCTTAATGATAGTTATAGATGACATTATGAGGAACATCATACTAAAAATTGAGATGAAATGGACTTTATTAGGTTGGTGAATCGAATTTCTTGGAAAAGACTTAATCTGGGAAGAACAGTACCGAACGGAAGAAGAAATAAATTGTCCATAGCTATTATTCTATAACGAATTGGATTCAGACTTCTTCATAAGATATTTGTCTCTCGGTGTTAAATATAACTTGGTAAATTTTCAGAATTTTTGGAGTCCATTTCTATATTTAATCGAAAATATTTCTGAAACTGTGCAAACTGTGATGCCGAGAATTTGAAAGCTGTGATGCTTGGTTCATATTAATTTGTGTGATGACATTTTGGTGTAATGTTCTGCATGAGATATTTTCCTCTCGGTGTTAACTATAACTTGGTAAATTTTCAGAATTTTTAGAGTCCATTTGGATATTAAATCGAAAATATATCTGAAACTTTGCAAAACTATGACGTTGGTGAATTTGAAAGCTGTGATGCTTGGACTGTATTAAATTGTGTGAAGTTCTTTTTGTATAGTGTTCTTAAGAGATATTCACTTTCTGGTGTTGTTTATAACATATCAAAATCTCATAATTTTTGGAGTTCGTTTGGGTATTTAATCGAAATTTTCTTCTGAACTGGAGTATACTGTTCATCCGAACCTTGATGTATTTTTGAAAATGAGAAGAGTTGGTTCTATGTGATGTATTGTCATGTGTGATGGATTATGTTGCATGTGTGTCATATGGCATGGTACATATTGTCAAAGAGTTGAAATCAACCCTTGTTACCATCACATTATGCATCATGTGGATATTGTGGTGCACATATGAAAATATAAATTATGATGATGAGTATACCGTCGGAGGTGTGAGCGATGATGCCCCGGGAGATCGGGATGCCCGGGTGTGATTGCCGGATGCCCTCAGGAGTTTGAGATGCCGGAGTGTGGGTGCGGATGCCCAGGTGTGTGCGGAGGTTCTAAATCGATACCCAGGTTAAAAGCAGCGATAAAATGAGGATGCAAATACTCGGTCCTGGAAAGAAATGATGTGACCCAATTGAAAGATAAAATTGGAAATTGAATCGCGCATGGATGCATATGACATGGGATGAGCCCTACGAAAATGCAAGCATGGAATGCATAGTGAAATATTCATGGCTAGTTGATGATATATGTGCATGTGCATGGTAGTGATACCACGTTGCGTGGTGATATATGCATGGCCGTAAGGTGAGGTATGTTCAATAGCATGATTGATATGCAAGTACTTGTGGCATCTTGATTATTCTCGCTTGCTTGCAATGTGTAGATTAATGGATCTTTGTCGAGTGGTTGAACTCACCCCTTGGGGATTAACATTTCAGATTAAAAAGATGCCTTTGCCATTAGTTATGTGTGGTACCTTCTACAGTATACTGTTGACACCGAGGTTGAGTGCACTGAGCACATCCTCGCGTTAGTATTCCCTGGTTTGGTATTTCTTCTGAGTCCGTGTCTTGGTGATATGATGTAGGCCTCGGGCCGGGGGTCCAAGTTGTCCAAGAGTTTCTTTCTATCCACGTTCGCCGGCGGGAGAAATGCGCGGGATGTTGCCGTCACATACACCGCCACCCGATGCACCTGTTCGATTGATGGCACGCATGATCCGGTGGGAGCTTATACTTTTTGGGGTAGCCGACACTTATGGGCGGATGGGTTTGCTTTGATGTGGTCGAAGTTTCTTTTGGTCATAGCCAAGTACAGTTAAAAATCTTGGCCTTTTGATGTACCCGACTCAAGTTGTCCATCTTAAAAATGTAAATAAAAGTGACTCGGTTTTGTCTTTCTTTTGATGAGTAGTGGTGTGCATTGCATTATGGTATTTGGAGTAAAAGATGGAGAGATTCGTTATGCTTCGTCGAAGAGTCACTAAAATATTAAAGAAAAAAAAATGGTTCCACTTTTAAATGAAAAATAACCCTAATATCAGGCTAAGCTATCGCAAAGAGAATTTGTGGTGATACCCGTGGGCGACCCTACCGATTAGTACCATGGGGTGCCACAGTTGCTATCATAGAGTTGGTGCTAATGTGTTCAATTGACACTCTGTTTTTAAACTTCTTCTTTAATAGACAAGTTTTGATTTCCATATGCTTAGTACCCTTAGAATACTTGTCATTCTTTAAGAAGAAAACTCGCATGGGTTATTATAATAAATTTTCGATGGCTTGGCAATCATTTGATAATCACAAGCTCGAACATATAGGTTCCACAACCATAATCCATGAATAGTGGCCTCAAAGCATGCCACAAAATTGAGCCTCCATATTAGATGCAGCAATAATTGACTGCTTTACACTTTTCCATGATAGTGCCCTTCGGGTAAGAAACAAGTAATCAAGCGTTGATTTTTTTTATATTGTCACATTCGCCAAGTCCGAATCGAATGTCCAATCACCTCAAGATGATCGAATTTTTTATAAGTGAGCAAATGATTCTTCATTCCTTGTAAGTATTTGAGAACTTTCTTTCGCAGCTTTTCCAATCCAATTCGGGATCACTTTCATATCCGCCTAGCATTCGATTGTAAAACTAATGTCTGGTCTAGTGTAAGTTTGAGCATATATTAAGCTTCAACAACAAATGCATAAGGAATCACTTTTAATTTGTTCTCATTTCAATTTCCCGGACATTACATAAGGCTAAATTTGTTACCTTTTCTGAATTGGAACTAATTCTGCTTTAAAATTTATCCATATTGAATCTCTAAAATTTTATCAATGTTGACTTTTCCGAGACAACCCTAACAATTCTTGTGATCCTATCATGAACTATTTCTATTCCTATCTGACACATTGCCTCTCCTATCTACTTCATTTCAAAATTTTAGGAGAGAAACCTCTTGGTTTCATTTAACAAATCAAGATCATTACTAGCAAGCAAGATATGATCAATATATAGAATTAGAAAAATAAACTTGCTTCCACTAACCCTTCATATATACACTGATTAACGATGTTTTTCTTAAATCCATATGAAGTTATAGTAGCATTAAACTTAAGATATTATTGTTGGGAAGCTTGTTCAAGTCTATATATTGATAGAATAGTTTACACACCATGTATTCCTTTTCTTTAACTAAAAAAAAAGAAGCCTCAGGTTGGTCCATATAAACCTCTTCTTCTAAATTCCCATTAATAAAGGCTATTATGACATCCATTTAGTGTAACTTTAAAGTCATAATGAGCCACTAAAGTCATAATGATTTTAAGTGAGTTTTTTTGGAGATCGATTGAAAATGTCTTCTTATAGTTAATGCCTTTTTCTAAGTAAAATCTTTAGCAACAAGTCCTAGCTTTGTACTATTTGATATCGCTTTGAGTCGCTTGGTCTTAAAGACTTATTTACACCCAACCTTTTTACATCCTTTAGGTAATTTAATAAGGTCTCGACTTGATTTTGATGCATAGATTTTAACTCTTCTTCCATGGCATTAAACTATTCATGAGTAATCTTTACATGGTATGGCTTGAGAAAATGAACCCGGATTATTTCTAGTTCCTAAGTCAATTTTTTACCAATTTTTTACTAATATAGATAAACCACATAATCATTATAAATAGCCAACTTCTTTCGTTAAGATATTCTTAATGCTCTTTCTTGTGGCTCAACTACTATAAGTTCAATATTGATATCTTCATTATGCAGTGCACGATCATTTATTTATTGTTTTTGATTATTGTGAGGTTCAACTATAATGTTAAGGACAACAACGATAGAGAAGTTTTGGGTATAGAAACTTTTACCCTTACTTCTTGAATGCAATCATCACACATTCTTTCACTCCCATTGATATTGCCATTTCCATATTCAACAATTCTCATACTATGATTAGGATAATAAAATCTATATCCTTTGGATTTCTCTGCATACCAATGAAGTAACCATTGGTCGATTTCTCAAATCAATTTCTTTTGTGGATCAGAATTTACTTCTACGGGACAGCCCCCAAACATACAAGTGTCAACCCCAATTTCTTGAAGTTGAAAGGGCTATAAGAACACCTAGAGGGGGTGAATAGGTGTTTAAAATAAACCTTGGCAAATAAATGCGGAATAAAATAAAGGAGTTTAGGAAGAGAATAAGAACACAATATTTATAAAGTGCGGACCAAGCAGATCAAACCTACGCTCCACTCTCCCACGCTAATGCCTGCCAGATTCCACTATGCAATCAACAAGAAAATTACAATCTCGAGTGCAACCACTTAGTGGTAACTGGTACCATCTCAACAAGTCACTTCTTTGGTATTTCTCTCACAATCACAATCGCTAAGCTCACCGTGAGACAAGAAGCGATCGAAAAGTCGCTCAAACTTTGGAAATTATAAATTCTACGCCCATCTTCATTTGCTCATCGTCCTTGATCTCCTCAAATACCCATCCACTTCCAAACTAGCCGTTAGACAATATCTAGAGGATCGTCTTCCAATCTACCTATTGAACAGATTTGTATTTAGAAGATTTGGTAGCCATTGAGTGATAAAAGTAGAATCTCAAATTGATTTCGATAGCCCATACAAACAGAATCTTAGTTTCCATAAGTAGAGCTTCTTCGTATAGAAAGTTCTTGTCTTCAAAATCCAATTGTCAAAGACGCAGCTATGTTGAAGAGACAATTATCTCACTTGCAATTAGATTGAGTCAATCAAATCAATCTTGATGTAGAATCCAAACCAGATCACTAGCCATTATATGTTTGGGGCTTGTGTTACGTTACGAACATGTGTCTCGTTACGGATGTAAAATTTGAGAGTCTTCCGTCTAAAGTAGAGTCTAAGTGCAATAGACTTTACAATCGAGTTTGAGTGCAATAGACTTTAGAATCGAGTCGAGTGTCTTGACTGAAATAGACTTTACAATCTAGACGTAAGTCCGAACATATTACCGCTTGAACAGATTTTGCCTTAAGGTCTAGACACGGTCTAAATAAGTTCAGCTTTAGCATAGAGTACGTATTACTGGTTCTTCATTCATGTTCGGTTTGAAATTTGTCATAGTGAGCGGACTTATGATGTAGAGCAGACTTTGACACTAAAGTTTGGCGGTCTTGAGACTTTGATACGAAGTACGAAGATCATCATAATAGACTTTGGATATGTGTTACGTTCAGTCTTCGGTAGTCTTCGAGACTTTGACAATATCCTTTACATGTTCTATCATCTGCATAGTCTATTACTTAACCATTAAACACGTTAGTAGCCTTTGATTTATTTGTCATCTTCAAAACATTATAAGGGATTTCCCTAACAGAAGTTGCTTTATTAGTAACCCTATTTAATAAATACATAGAAGTCTTTCATGCATACATCTACAAAAATAAGAGTAAAGATGAATTACTCATCATACATTTAACCATTTCCATTAAAGTATGATTACGCATTTTCGCTACACCATTTTGTTGTACTTGTACCCGGCATCGTATATTGAGCACAAATGTCACGTCTTTCAAGAAATTTAGCAAATTTCCATAATATTCACCACCTCTATGTGACTTTACTATTTCACTTTTTTATCTAATTGTCTCTCAATCTCTTTAATATACACCTCAAGTGTATTCACTGATTGAGATTTATCATACAATAGATAAATGTAACCATTACGTGAAAGATCATCAATAAATGTGATAAACTAGCTTTCTCTAACAAAAGATGAAACATCAAAAGGACCACATATATCGGTATGTGTAATTTCAAGAAGCTCCGTGCTTCAGCCCAGGACATTTCTTAGTGTGTTTTGTTTGTTTACATCAATACACACTCCAAGGTCAATAAAATCAAAGTTTGGAAGAATTTCATTCTTCACTAATCTTTGTATTCTTTCCTTGGATATATGACTCAAACGTTTATGCCACAAGTAAGTTGAAATCTTATCTACTAAACCTCGTTTAGTGCTGACATTATGATGTAAGGTCATTAAAGTCTCAAAAAAAGCATTATCAAGTTTAAACTTATAGAGACCATCACATAAAATTCCAGTTCCAACAAGATTATCATTCTTAAACAAAATGAAAGATCCATAACCAAATTGACAAGAAAATCTTGCTACATCATAGAAAAGAAGCTAAAGTACGGGAAAAATGTAGGTACATAAAGAATTCAAAACAAAGCCAATTTATGCCTAATATATAAGACTAAACGATAAGTGCTAATACCTTCAATTATATCTTTATTTTTATTCCTCGTGATCACGTAACTTTCATTTGGCTTTATGGTGGATCATAAGAAATCCCTACATCATATCTGACACATGAATGGTGGCACCGGAATCAATCCACCAAGTATTATGAGAAATTTCATTAAAATTTTATTCAAAACGTGCTAAAGCACAAGGTTTACTTTTCTTTTCGAACCAAACTTTACACTTGAAATAATCTTCTTTAGGTGTCTAACTTTATTACAAAAGTGATACTTAATAAGATTGTGTTCTTTTTGTGGATTTGAAGACTTAGAAGACTCATTCATGATGTGTAATCATTTCTTCTTGCTCCTTCCATCTTTCTTGGAATTCTTTCAGCTTCTTGATGACATAGGAGATGAACGGAATGAGTCTTTTGACTCTTTATCCTTGTTTTCTCTCGAATAAGCATCTTGACCAATTCATTTACATTTCACTTATCCTTTATAATGTTGTAATTAATCTGAAATGGCCCATAGTAAGGAATTAAGTATGAACCTGTACTAAAAAAGTACTCATCTATATTCATTCCCAAAGTTCTTAACTTTGTGCTAAGTTCATCATCTCAAGAACATGCTCATGCATGGTATGTGAACCATCATACTTTATGGTGGTCAAAGTGTTCATTAATGTACCAACAAGTGACTTATCAGTTAGTCTAAGAACGATCTTCCACAAATTTCATAAATTCCTTAGCATTGTGAGTTTTGGGAAAATTAGTCTTTAAGTCATTTGCAATTGTCATTCACTTGAATGTTAAGTTTAGTCTATTCAATCTTCCCTAGGCTTTATGGAAAGACTTTTTATCATCGATGTTCTCATCGGTAATAGCACATGGTTTCTCAAATTGAAGATTCAAATCAAGGTCCAAGACACCAAAGTGAAAGCTGGACTTGTTCACTTCAATCAAAGAAATCCATTCCATTGAACAAAGGAATAGACAAAGCTTATGAATAAAGTGAAACTTAGTCTGGTCTGCAAATATGCAAGAAGATACTCATACATTAATGCTTTGAGAATATCACCTAATCAGATTCAAACTAAACAATACATGTAAATCATAATTCTCATTTGGGCGATCCTATGATATACTAACATATATTAAACCATAATAATGCTTATAAATTTAATTTGACAATTATAAATATATCTCATTAAAATATATTTGTTATCTTTGGCTATACAAAAAAATTTAATAAAAAATATTAGCTACCAACTATTATGTTAATGAATTATAAGAAATTGATTAACCTTGGGATAATCCTTAAGTTCTTATAATAAATGAACTTCAATATACCCATGACATCAAAAAGGATATTAACATATCAATTTCAATCATAGCATCAATTGATCATGAGTAATTGAATATAATAATTTACAATATAAAAAATTCAAAATATCTTAAGGTTTTGCCACTTTGGTAACTAACAAATCATTCTTAATTGAATTTTTAATATTGTAAAGTACAAACATTCACCAAATTGCACCCAAGGGCAAACCATGATTAAAGCATAAGAGTAAATCTATAAAATCATAATTTTAGAGGGGTAGAACCACAAATTAAATATCCAAGAGCAAAATGGTAACAATCAGCTAGGCCAGAAATCGTAATTATCCAAACAACAAAGGTAGAATCGTAAATAAACGGATAAAGGCAGAACTGTATTTCATGAAGGGCCTAAGGGCAAAAAGTAAAATAAACCGCAAGGGTAGAATGGTAAAAAAAATAACGGGCTCCAAGCGGCGCGTGCCTTAAACACGCTCCTTACATGCCAGCATGTGTGTTACACGCGCGTCATGTGGAGCTCGCGCCTACACTATAGTGGCCTACACTACAATGCACGCGCAAGGCGCATGGCAGATGGATTCCACGCGCCATGGCCTCCAGCGCAAGTCTGGGCATATCGCGTGTGATTCCCACGCACTCGATTGTCCAGCATGCGCATGAGGCTCGTGGATTCCATGCACCTTCATCCCTTTCGCGCCTGTTCACCGATTTTTCTTTACTTTTCACCCATATTTGCCTATTTCCTTACATCATTTGGGTTTCTCCTGGACAACCCTTCTGAA
Organism: Eucalyptus curtisii; assembly: GCA_017140595.1. Classification (NCBI taxonomy): domain Eukaryota; kingdom Viridiplantae; phylum Streptophyta; class Magnoliopsida; order Myrtales; family Myrtaceae; genus Eucalyptus; species Eucalyptus curtisii. The sequence continues at coordinate 15,428,561 of CM029503.1, forward strand.
AACAATTGAAGAATAGCAAATAACAAGAAAAAGACTAAGGACCTCGCGAAGCTTCATCCATAAATCATAATATTTCAATAAGGTAAATCACAGATCTTAAATCACGCTCCAACGCCAATAAACGAATAACGTAATTTATAATGCGAAGAATACAAAAATACAGAATCTTTGATCTTCATGATTTTCATGATAAAGAGATGAAAACATACTTTTATCTATAGCGATACTCTTGAAAATAGTTGTTGAAAATAGTTGTTGTGGAAAACCGAAGAAGCGCCAAAATTCCGATTTCTCTCCCTTAACCCACTTTTTTTTTTTAAACTATTATCTTTAATGAGGACATAATACAATGTTCTTTTTCATGTTTTACGTCATGGGTGGAGAGAAGACCAAATTCTATTTATATAGGCTATCAATAGATGCCTTCCATCAAAGTATACTCTACCTTCATGCCATTTCATAAGAATCATAACTTTCTCATAAGGATTGCACATTTTCATTTCATGAGAACAACTTCTCAAAACCAATATGTTTTAGCTGTTAGATATTTATTAAACCATATTAAAATCAGGTGGGCCACACTATAAATTTTTACACCCGTGTTGTGCTAAAAACTATGAATGAAGCAACAATTGAGAGACATTGGAGTTGAAGAATCAAGCATTGAAATTAAGTGTGACAACACCAATGCTATCAATTTGACCAAAAATCCAATTCTTCACTCAAGGGTAAAAGCATATTGAATTCAAGCACCACTTATTTGGGATTTAAAGCCTATCCCATTAGGCCTTGCAATCCCAAGGAATAGGTTTAGAAGCATTTGTTATAAAGTCAATCCGAATGGTTCATACAAGTGGAAAACTCAAATTAAACACCAAACAACCTCAAACGGATGTAAAATCCAAATGGCACATACAAACGACAATTTCAATAAGTTCTCCAATTTGTTAACAACTCAAACGTATTGTCAATTGTAAACTTGAGTCCTCTCAAACACATGGTTCACATGATAGCAATTCATTTTAAGTTAAAATGTTATCCGGAGTCACGCTAGCCTCTTTGTTGGAGGCCGGTCGGAACCCACCAAAGGTTGAGAGACCACCCTTGATTTCCACAAAACTTGAGATTTTGTGGGTTCCTGAACCTGGATTACGCTAAAGAATTCAATTAGCACCCTTTTTTGGTACTAATAAATATGGTTGTTATCTAAAGTGGTCATGCGGTCTTTTTAAATTTTCGTACCAGTCAAAAGGTAGATGATCACGCATGGATGGTTCATCCGTATCATTTCTACGCCGACTATCTAAAATGTACAAGTAAAGCACAAAAATAATTGAAATGGTAGAGCGGGAAAGTAAACACCCAATCAGTTTTAAAAGTATCACAAGAAAACCTAAACAAGCAAATCTAAGTGCGAGAAAAAAGAAGACCCACAATTTGTTGGGTATTTATACAATGCAAGAGGAAACTCGAGACATATGTTGGGAAATGAATATTACACAATAAAAGAGGTTGGATCTGACATTGACCATCCAATGGCTTCGTGCCTTCAGGGTCGTTGCCTTAAAGGATAGCCTTTTGGACCCATTCTAATTCTAGACTAATGCTAAAACTAGAGCATTAAATTGTATAACACATCTCATACAAGCAATGAGAGACATAAAGATCAAGCAAGGTACTCAAGGAATCCAAAGAAAAACACTCAACAATGCAAACAAATCAAATCATTAAAAGAGGTTATTCAATAGAATAAACACGGCCTCGGGATCGGCCTTGGTTCACATGCAACGGCCTTCCTATGACGCTTACCCAATTAAGTTTATGCCATCGATAATTAATTATCCCTTGTGTTTACAAGCAGTAATTAATACTGAATGGCCCTCATTTTGGTCTAGGTGATCACAAGGGTTCCCCGAACATGCACCGGCCCTAATTCATACATCTAAAAATCATATGCAATTAGAAGGAAAGCATACACTTAGGCCGTATGGCCTTGATTCTCAACCAATCGAACAAGTGAATGAACCAAATGGGTCACTTATCTAATTAATTGAACAATCACATACACCAAATAATATGATCATGCAATGCATGTCGATGACAAATAAAGACAATTGAACAAATGTGATTCATGTTATGCGAAAATAAGTTTATGGACAATTTGCAACGGACTCAAGTTCAAGAAAATTGCAAAGAAGGACATGTTTTGCATATTTACAATTAAGTCCCTAAGAACAGCAATTTTGCAAATTTCAGTCATTTGGCAAGTAAGGATAACAATTTTATAAGACTTTGAGTAAGTTTGATGTTCTTGGGAAATGAATTTCAGAACCTGGGTGCGGATAATGTCGGCAAACTATTGGGCTCCTTGGACCATCAAAAGAATGTCAAATCCAACAAAATTGGTATCAAAACTTAGTTTAGGAAATAATAAATAACTTTGTTCAAGAAAAATTTTCAACATTGACATCACATGAATTTATAATAATTTAAGAACAAGCAAAGGTCAAGTCAGGAAAATGATTTTCACATAAGGCTTGTAACTTTGGAAGGGTTGGTAAAAGTACCAAACCAGTTTTTTGTTTTTTTGAAAATTTGTGATAATGAAGTTCAATATGTCCTAAACAAATCTTATGAAGACATCCACTAAAAAATTCAGCATGTACGAGTTTACAAAAAATCAAATAACTCGGGTATGTCATCCTAGAAACAGAGCATTATAGAAGCATACATATATGGCTCATAATTATTTTCATCATCTAAATGATCAATTTATATACATCATAAGTCAAAAATTTTCCTGTGACTTTCATGAATACATCTAAGGCCAATTCAATTCACATGAATTTCTAAAAAAACACAATTCAAGCATGTCTCCTTCAAGACAGACAAATCACAGCAGCAAGTGCATTCAGTTTAAACGTGATAAACCTATCCAAATGATGTTCAATCCCCATGAAAATATTATATGTTGTTTATAAGGATGCATAAAGAAATTTTTATGAAAAAACCATTTCCATATTCACAACAAATGATTTATTAAAATCGAAAATCAGTGTAGGTCAATCAGCCAAGTAAAATTCTAGACAGGGTCTGGACATTCAAGACATGCTCGACTAATAAATAAACTTTAATTATCACAAAATTTTTATGTGATATAGATCTAAACCTAATGAGCAAGCATCGACTTGAGAATCTTAATCCAAAAATCATGTGAAAATAGAAAAGGTCAAAGTTCACTAGAACAAAAGCATGAAAACAGCACAGGAAAATTTTCCAGATTTCAGTTCGTTTTTGGTAAAAAATGTTAGGCCTGGTAAATGATCATCAAATCATGCAAACAATCTGTCACAAGAAAGCTTATGATGTCTCCTATGAATCCTTAGAAGGCCTCAAAATGCAATTAATATCATTTTCTAGCTCAATTGAAGATATTTAGCACAGAGGTTCAATCATGCATCCGAATTAACAAGCGATGCAAGATTTCGTTTTTTTTATTTTTTTTATTTTTTAGTATTTTTTCCAAGACAAGCAATTATCAAATAAATATTAAATCTAAACTAATCAAGATATTCATCGAATAAAGGATTAAAATAACCGAAAAAATAATCCGTAGTCTCAGGGGTTAAATTAACGATTACTCTAACCCTAAACATCACGACAAAAAGCTCAAAATAATTAAAATCTGATCCGAAGTCTTACGAATCAAATTAATAATTATAATGATCTAACAATTAAAATACTATCAAAATGCCCAAAAATCAATATAATTAAAAAAAATGATCCGACGTCTTACAGATCAAATTAATAATTACAATAATTTTGGACAAAACCCCGCGGTTAATGCTTACAATATTCATAAAATAAACCTCACTTTCCTGTACAATAATATTGAAACTTAAAAAAAAAGTAACATAAAATGAAGGAAAAATAAAAATAAAAAAATAAAAAATAAGCCACCTAATGGAGGAAAGCAGCAACGCTGACACGAACGAGGGAGACAAGCAGAGGCGTGGCACGGGAAGCACGGCGGCGTCGGACTCCGGCGACGGTGAAGTGGACGAGCAGAGGTGGCATGACGAGGGGTGAGCGGTGCTGAGCGATCAACGGCGACGAGCGGGCTGCTGCACGTGCTTGCGGGTTGCAACGGCGTCGTGGGTGATGGCGAGTTGTTGTGGGCTGTTGACATGATTGTCGTGCAAAGATGCAGCGACAACGGGTCGTAGGGCGAGTGGGGGCAGACCACCGGCGAAGGCAAGGGCGGCGCTAGTTGCAGAGATCGATTGCCGGGTTGCTGAGCGCGAGTGGTGCAGCGACGGCGAGTGTGGCGACGACGAAGCTCGGCGTTCAACGCGCGGGTGCGGATGCAAAGGTCGTTGAGTTGCAGAAAATGAGGCGCGACAAGCGAGGCGGATGGGAGCAGCGGTGGCCGGCGCGAGGATGGGAGGCGGAGAGGTTGCGGGTCGTCAGGTGGATCAGACAGTGAGGGCGCGGGCGCGATGGTTATAGCGCAGCGGCCGCCGGACGCCTCGGGTGCGGGCGCGGCAGGAATAGAGGTTGCGAAAGGCGGGGGCGGGTGCGGTGGACAGGTGCCGGTGATGCTCGGGTAGGAGCGCGGCGTGGCGGAGACACGCGGAAAGGGGCGAGGCGTGGCGCGACGCCGGGCGCAGACGACGAGCGGCGGTAGCGGTGGTCACTTAGGCGCGAGATCTACCGGTGCCGGGGCGGCGCCCGCAGTGGAGCGCGGCGAGGGCGTCGAGCACGTCTCCCGGAGAAGAAGAACATGGCTCTTCTTTTTAATTAATTTTTTTTTCTCTCCTCCTGTCTATCACGTCCCCTCTTTCTCTACACTTCTGGCTGACTTTTCCCTTTTCTCTGGAGTTTGTCAGGACAAGAAAAAGGAAAAATGGCTTTCTTTTTTGATTGAAGATGGATGAATGTTTCTTTTTTTTTTTAGAACTTTCTCATGCTTGCATCTTTTTTCTTTCTTTCACGAATTTTCTAAATTCGCCCCCTTTTTGATCACGAAAATTGTGGCTCTTTTTATAGTGATTTTCGAACAGCTGTTTTTATAGCAACTTTCCAGTTTCCATCTTTTGTTGCATTAAATCAAGGCTGCAAATCGCGAGTGTGATTTCGCAATCAGCTCGATTTTGCTCCGATTTCTTCCATTTTGTAAAAATTCTTGCCCTTTATTTACTTGATTTTTAAATTGTTTTTGCATTTATCAAAATCTGAAAATTCATCAGAATTTCAAACTTCCATGCATAATCAATCAAATCGATTTTCCCTTGTTTTTTTTTCCATTTTTTCCTTTTATTTATTCTAATGCAATTTTTATTTTCTTTATTTTCCTAGATTTGCCAAAATTAAGTGTCGACAGCTACTCCCTCTTTGAAGGTGAGCTCGTAGAGGTTGCCTTCAAAGATAAGTTGAGACCTAAATTTTGATCATGCACATGCAATGAATGACCATTTTTTTTTTTTTTTGAAAATGAATCCCATTTTGAAATGAAATTTCTATGATGCATGGAAATACTAATGCAAATGATAAAGGAACGTACCTGAAATTACTTACCTTCGAGGAGGGTAAAGTAACTCAAGATAGATTGGTGTTACATGTCCAAAATCCGAACCATTCTACAGTCGCCCAGAATAATAACATGGCTTTGCAAAGAGATTGCTTTCTAGGACCCGTACCATTCTACGGTCGCCCGTATGGCATTGTTTGGTTGTGTCTAGGACCTATACAATTCTATGGTCGCCTAAACGGGGATTCATTTTTCAGGACCCGTACCATTCTACGGTCACCTAAACGGGATTCACTTTCCGGGACTCGTACCATTCTACGGTCGCTCGAATAGGGAAATAGATGTTGTCTAGGACCCGTACCATTTTACGGTCACCTAAACAGGGATTTATTTTCCAGGACCCGTACCATTTTACGGTCGCTTAAATAGGGAAATAGATGTTGTTGAGGACCCGCACCATTCTACGGTCACCTTAACGAAAACAATTATTTTTTCGGGACCCGTACCATTCTATGGTCACCCGAATGGGGAAATTGCTTTTCCAAGACCCACCTTTCTACGGTCACCTGCTAGAGTAATAAATATTGTTTAGGACCCGTACTATTCTATGGTCGCCTAAACAGGTTTTGCTTGGCTAGGACCGAACCTTTCTTCGGTCGCCCAGCGTTGCAACATAAATCATCCGACCAAGATTCGAACTTTTCTTCGGTCGCCTAAATGGGGAAACTGCTTTTTCAGGACCCATACCTTTCTACGGTCGCTTCCTGTTAGAGCAACAAATTCTGTCTAGGACCCGTACCTTTCTACAGTCGCCTAAACGGGAAATCACTTTTCAAGACTCGTACATTTCTACGGTCGCCTAAATGGGGAAACTGCTTTTCCAAGACTCGTACCTTTCTACAGTCGCCTGTTAGAGCAACAAATTCTGTCTATAGGACCCGTACCTTTCTATGGTCGCCTAAACAGAAATCACGATTTTGGAACTCGAAATACCTAGATCCAAATTAAGTTATAACGAGAAAGATTGAAAAACATTCACATCCAAAGTGAAATGTTTAAATAATTAAGACATTTAGATCCAGACCGAGATGTCAAGATTTGGGAACTCGAAGTACCTAAATCCAGATCTAGACTAAGGTATAACGAGAAAGATAAAAAACATTCACATCCAGAGTAAAATGTTTACATGAAAATATTTTGTGACATTTATATCCAAACTGAGATGTCAACAACGGAGTGAAAGATTTTGGTGAAATCCACAGACTCACAATTTCTGAAAATGAACTTGGGCTATAGAAGCACGCCGAGTCGATGAAGGGGAACTTCGCGCTACGGAAGCACTCCGATTTGATAGGGGGACTCTAGGCTACAGAAGCTCACTAGGTCAATATAGAGGACACCGGGCTACGAAAGTACGCCGGGTTGATGAAAGTGACTCTAGGCTACGAAAGTACGCCAGGTCAATATAAAGGACACCGGACTACGGAAGCACGCCGGGTCGATGAAAGAGACTCTGGCTACGAAAGCACGCAGTCAATATGAAGGACACTGGGCTACGAAAGCACGACGGGTCGATGAAAGGGACTCTAGGCTATGAAAGCACGCCGGTCAATATGAAGGACGGACTACGGAAGCACGCCGGGTCGATGAAAGGGACTCTAGGCTACGAAAGCATGCCAGGTCAATATAAAGGACACCGGGCTACGGAAGCACGTCGGGTCGATGAAATGGACGCCAGGCTACAAAAGCACACCAAATCAATATAAAGGGACAACTTGACCGAGTCAAGTGTCAAGAATACCCGCACAATGCCAAGTATTTAGAGTATGGGCAGAGATATACTTACTTAGTGATATCTCTAATTCTTGGAGATATATCTTCTCGAAACTTAGATATCCTGTGGAGGTCTCTCACCTCCTAGTAGGAATAAATTTTGAAACGTCAAGGATGCACCTTGAATGTTCGTGAAGGTTCCTCATCTCCTAATATCATGAGGCATTCTGAAAGGAATCTGAATGTCAGGAGCTCTTAGGTCTTTGAGAAAACATTATCTGTCAGATTTAGAGCAAAAAAGCATTTACCAAAGAAATAAGTAATTAAGGCTATTCTGGAATGCACACTTCAAAATCCACTGAAGTTTTCATCAATTCAATCGGGGTTCATGCATAATGACTTTTGCATCACCCAAATTTCCACTAGAGAGAATTATCGTTCAAGACAATTTTCACTCATGATATGGATTTCCTAAGAATACTAAATGAGAGACTTTCATTTAGAAAGGATTTTCACTCACTCTCATTCAAAAGGGCTATTTTAAGAGAATCATTTCATCTCATCATATCGACAGGGGTCCGAGTATTCTCACAAGCAGTACGACCTTACCAATCTGAGGGGTCTTTAACGGGGACCGTAATGTGGGTTTGATCAATGGCTTAACAAATGGACTCTTTGAATCAAGGCTATTGAAAGAATAACTTCGCAATCATCTCCGGGTTTACAAGTCAAGAACCTTGCAAAATGAGAAAGAAATAATCTTGCTCGCACTTCTTTAAGCGATGCTTATAAACATATGAACCTCTACGTTAATTCAAGTGCCATAATCTGAAGAGACTTTGTAAGTGACGTAATATAGACTTGGTTCATGGGTTGAGAAACGAAATGATTATTAGGCTCAAAATAGCATGAAGGGTGAGAGTTGGTGATCATCTTGGCATTGCCACCAGTTTTCTTTTTTACCATTAGGGATTGTCTTCATGAAGTGCCCCATTGATTGTAAAAACTCAGCATTTGAGTTCTTTGAGTATTGCTCCATTGGGATTTAATTCTTACAATTGACAGTCACCTATCTTGACTCTTTTTTTTCATCTGTGGGCATTGGCTTTGCTTTTACCAGGCACACCGCTTTTTCATGCCCCTAGTTCTCATTCATTTTTCTTCACTTCTTTTTTCATGGGCATTGGCCTTGCTTTTACCAGGCACACTGCTTTTTCATGCCCCTTAGCTCTATTTTGAATGACCATATGGTGCTTTTAACATTTGACCTTTGGGAGGTCTTCGTCTTCTGTTAGCACTTCAGACCATACTGTTTGAACAATTACTTTTTGCCTTGCCCCAGTGTGGAGGATGATCACCAACTGGGTTTGAAGAAATGAAATTATAGGCTCAAGTGGGTTATGCAAAGGATATAAGTATGTAGGATAGAGAAAAATGCTCTTCGTCATCCTAAGGCACTTAAATCACCACATGAATTCAATGTAATAGCATGACTAAAAGATTTATGCAAGTGAGAGTAAGAAAATTTCAATCCATTTTCTTCACCTTATGGTGCTGTCTTACCCTCCAATTTGCCCCGATGTGGGGTGGTTCTTGACAGGTGTAATTTGAAAAGAATATCCATAAGTATATAGGCTCAAAATGGTTAAGCAATGGATCACCTGTAGTGTTTGGGATAGAAAAATAAACTGCCCCTCATCATTTCGGTCATCGTACCTTTTGCAAGAGAACTCTTCACCTTGCGGATATGGAACTTTCCTACACTCATCTCACAAGTGTATAAGTAGGGGATTGAGTATAGGATAGGGTTTGCCTTTCATCATCCCGACTTGTCTCATTTAGTATGCTCAATTCATTCCACATCATTCATTAAATTAGTCCATCTTGATGTTCTTTAGTGGAATTGATGGAAAGAGTCACTATGCAAGATCCCTTTTTTAAAAGAGCCCAACAGCTTTAAGCATGAAAAACTATCAAATTCAAAACAATTTATCACACTTAAAAAATGGTTTTAAATACTCATGCAAGGGATTGTTCCCCAATGGGATATACTCAGCAACGGATGTCCTTGGGTCGTCCTTATCAGTCAAGACTGAAAATTCGTCTTTGCCCCTGCACAAGAGAAAGTGCATAAATAAGATACTATGCGGCATCAAAGTGAATTCAAATTACACATCCATTTTGGCTCAGATCGAGATTTTATCTCAATCATGTCACTACTAGAATCTGTAGTGTTCTCAATTTGTCATATCTTTCATCAAAGATGGATGATCCTCTTTTACTCTCTTTAGAAGTGTGTTCTCAAACTTGTTGAGTAACAGTTGAGCCAAATCATTGTGACCCGATGTGCCTTCATATGCTTTCTTATCAGGTCAAAAAAGTAATGCTCTGAAACATAAAGTAAATGAGTCAGAAAATTAAACAAGGCTAACCTAATGCATGCTTTTGGACATGGCTTCAAAAATGTTTTTTTTGTTCTTTTTTTTTAATGAGAAAGCATGAAGAAGCCGAGTCCTCGAAATTCTCCTTGGATGATATTTTCTTTTCATTGTTGGATATCATCATCGGGCTGGTTTGGCATACCTTATCATGTCCTCAAAACTTGAAATTTTGAAAAACGAATTACATTTATTAAATGGTAAATGCAATGCTTAATCCCTAAATGAAAAACGAAAAAGAATGAATTGAAAACATTTCCTAGAATACAATAAAATTTCCACGCAAGGGAGTGTGCAAAAGCAATAAATGAGTCACTCTCGTGGGCTAGGACCCATTTCTTCTGATGGTCCTTTGTCAACGACGCCTATAAGGAGGTCATCGAATGGGCTCATGATTCCTTCCTAGGCATCATCTGGGTTTTCTGTCTTTAGAGGTGTCAGATCATCCATACCACCAGGGTTTTCTGTCTTTGGAGGTGTCGGATCGTCCATGCCACCCCATCCATCTGGGACGATATCCTGAGGGTTGATGTAGAAGCTAGGAGGAGTCGAATTTGCCACTTGGTTGCCCCAAGGTGTCCATCACTTCCACTTCATTTTGCATTATTCTAGGAAGGCTAGGAAACGTCTCGCGAATGTTGGGAGGTAACGAGCTTTGCCTCCCTCGCCCTTGTTCAGGTGGCAAGTTTTGCCTTTATTGTCTTTGTCCTCCAGAATTTTCTTCACATCTTCCGTGGTGTCCTAATCCAGCTGAATGGGACGTCCGAGGGGCTTCAGTGGGGTTTCGAATGCCTTGACCCCTTCTTCCATGACCATATGGTATCATCTTAAACCTCAAAAGTGGAAATGAACAGTACGACGATTCTCCCTATCACATATAAAACAAGACTAAGGGAAACATTGTCATGGACCGATAAAATTGCAATAAAGTAAGTAAATTGCAAAATAATAATTTAGACAACTTACTTTCACCAGAAATGGATAACAATCACATAGACACACGCATGAAGTGTGAGACTTGATTTCTATCTAGATGGCTTAACAAAATGGAGCCAAGAGGATGATCTAACCATTGCAGTCTCGCATTAACGTGTCAGGTCCTCCTAACTCCGACTCAGTCGAATGCAATGTCCAATAGTCATGCAGTCTCGCGGATATGGACAAACATATTTGACATCATGAAAAAAAAAATTTGGGGAAGAGAAGGTCAACCTCTACATAGCATTCTCGCTTTAGAGGAAGTATCATTCTCAACACCATCCTAAATATCTTATCGCAGCCTAGGTCCGGCCATAGGTTGTGTGTGCAATAGTGTAGTGCTAAAGCAATAAAGCACGCACAACAGTTTAAATGCAAACCACACTTCTAATCAGGAAAAATAAATCATTAATCCCAACACCTTCCTGCAAGACAAGGATTAGCAAAGACTACTCCCCTTATACCTCCCATCTGCAAGAACATTTAACACCTTAGAAATATTAGGGACGTATATGGTGTCCTTGCTGCCAGACAAAAACATTTTTTTTTAAAAGAAAAATCGGCCTAAGTCCACTAAGTGTTTTAACACAAGTCCCCAGTAGAGTTGCCAAGCTGTCGTGACCTAAAATTTCTGGGTGCACCACCTAAACTTAGGTTAATGGACTACTAAGTCTAACTTAGCTCGGGCTCTCCTAAGCCCATATCAATTTGTGACTTAAGGTTCAAGTTTTTTAACATGTAAATAGATTTTATCTAGGAGTCACTACTAATCTGTTTACGGTAGGTCGATTAGACACCTAAGTAAAATAATGGGAGAATTATTTTACTCATACGAACTAGAGACTATGGGTACAGGGATTTGGTTACACTAGATTTCTCTAATGCCCTTTCGGTACATTATTTTTTTATTTTCAATTTTTTTTGCAGGTAGTTTGGATTTATTTTAACCTAAATTACTATTATGTCAAAAGATGATCACATGGGTGCTCAACCATAAAATAAATTGCATCAAAAGAAATAAACACACAAAGCAAGCAAAATTTTTTGGGTTTTCTTGAAATTAGAATTTTTTTTATAAAACATGCATTTTAGCTACATGACCTAATTTTACTAATAAACAAATTTTATTTAAATGATCCTATTATGAAAACTACTTAACATGCACCTAATATTTTTGTATTTTTTAATTGAAATTCGGAATTAATAAAAACCCTAATTAAACTATCTAAAAGAATAATTTTCTAATTTATTTTAGGAATTAATTTAACTTAAACCCTATCCTATTTTAGAAAACTATTTTTTTTTGAAAAATGAGATAATTAAAATGTGCAAACATTATCTAAAACCATATATATATAATATTATATATATCTATCTATCTATATCTATATAAAAAGGTTATTTAAGTCCAACCCTAACCTATTTCCAAAAAAAAAAAAAAATCTAAAAATGCAATCCTAAAAATGTAATCCTAAAAAATTTCTGATTTACTAAACTTACATGTCTAATTTACTAAACCTACATGCTCTGATGCAAGATTTTGACTTTTTAATTTTTATATTTTTTAAGTATTTTTTCCAAGACAAGCAATTAACAAATAAATATTAATTCTAAACTAATCAAGATATTCATCAAATAAAGGATTAAAATAATCAAAAAAATAATCTTGTAGTCTCACGGGTTAAATTAACGATTACTTTAACCCTAAACATCACAACATATAAAAAGTTCAAAATAATTAAAAATTTGATCCGAAAGTCTTACGGATTAAATTAATAATTATAATGATTTAACAATTAAAATACTATCAAAATACCCAAAAATCAATATAATTAAAAAAAATGATCCGACGTCTTACGGATCAAATTAATAATTACAATAATTTTGGACAAAAACCCTGCGGTTAATGCCTAGAAAATTCATAAAATAACCTCACTTTCCTGTACAATAATATTGAAACTTAAAAAGATAAAAATAAAATAAGGTAACATAAAATGAAGGAAAAATGAAAATAAAAAATAAGCCACCTAATGGAGGAGAGCGGCGTCGACGGGGTAAGCTCGAGCTGACCGTAGCGGGATGGGCAAGTTGGTCGCGGGCGGTGGCGCGGCGAGCATCGCAGACGAAGATGCTCAGTGCTCGTGGCGGAGCTACAAGCACAAGCGTCGAGTGCTCGTGGCGGAGGTGCTCGAGCGGGGTGCTACGGTGTCGGTGGCGAAGTTCTCGTTGTAGGTTAAGTGACGAGGAGGGAAAGCAATGGCGGCATCAAGATCTGGCAGACAAGCAGCGAGTCGCGGATCAAGAGCGCCAGTGGCCGGCACGGCGGAGTAGGGCTGCTAGCGGTGCTGCGGGCGAGCAATGGAGGTGGCGTCGTCTTCATAGCTTCTGGGCGAAGCGCCGACGCAAGCTCGCTGGCGGAGGAGGGTTCCGGCGGTAGGCGGGACGGCAGCCAGAGGCGCGGTGGCACGAGGGGACCGGTAGCGTAAAGGTGGTGAGTCCGGCGGTGCGGCTGGGGGCGCGGTGTAGGCGCTGGAGGCGCAACGCAAGCGCGGGGAGCAGCAACGGGCGTCGGTGATGGAGCTGCACGTCGCGGGCGAGTCCGGCGGGGCGGCGATGGCGTAGGCGCACCGGGCCGCGGTAGCTAGCGCTGGCGCGGGACCGATGCGAGACGGGAGACGCAAGCAACGGGTGCGAGTGAAGAAGACGCACATTGATTCTGTTTTGTTTTGTTTCTTTTCTTTTCTTTTTTCTCTCACCTCACGTCACTCACGTCTCCTCTCACTATCTCGCGTCTGCTCTCTCTTTCACTCTTTCTTTGCCTTTTTTTGACTTTTAAACCTAAAGAAAAACAAAGGAAAATGGGCTCAACGAAAGAGAGGAAAAATTTCTCGATTTCTTCTCTGAATTTTTTTCAAATTCCCTCCCTACTCGCATCCGTACGGATTGACTTATTTTATAGTGATTCCAGACGGTTGCTTTCCATGGCAACTTTCGAGTTTCCATCTTCTATTGTATTAAATCAAGGCTGCAGATCAAAGCGTGATTCCACAATCAGCTCGATTTTGCTTAATTCCTTCCACTTTGTCGAAATTCTTGCCCTTAATTCACTTGATTTTTTAATTGCTTCTGCATTGATCAAAATCTGAATATTCATCAGAATTTCAAACTTCCATGCATAATCAATCAAATCAATTTTCCCATTTTTTTTTCCATTTTTTCATTCGATTTGTTTTGATGTATTTTTTTTAAGGGTTAAAATTAATCCCTAATTTTTATGCAAAAAAATCAATGACTAGGTCGCCAAAATTTAGGTGTCAACATAGCTCAAATAAAGATGATAAAATAATTAGTCCAATTAGGCCATTCAAATTACAAAATAGACAATCAATTAAGTAAATCAACAATGAAAATCATTCTAGGCCATCATCCATCATTTATAGCCCTCGTAAATTACAAGGATGATCCATACAAGCATAGAACATCATCCTAGGGTCGAGCTCTTGCCCCGATTGCATAAGACAATCTTGTTTCACCGAGCTCAAGATCAAGAAATTTACCTTAGTGAATCTTCACGTGAAGCCTAACCAAGCTAAAGTCACCACAAGCTGGGGGCTAGGACACACTTAAAGGAGCTTAGATTGAGTTAAGGATCATTAGACTACCTTAGATGAACGCTAAATTATCGTCAGGGATCAGATCAACTTCGAATTGCGCTTAGGAAAATCGGTGGAAGAGGTCGCCATTTTAAGGATCGTCGGTGGCTATTCAGTTGAGGTCCGACCACCACTTGGGACTAGTTGAGCAACATCGTTGGAAACTCCTAGAGGTTGTTAGGGTAAGTGGAATGTTGATTGAGTAACTAGGCACGCTGAAGGAACTTGCCGACGTAGAAACCGATACTTAAGCCGATCAGTTTGTCATGGCTAGATAGGAAGACATGGTGGTCCTCTAGTCAACGAATGGCTATAGACAGCTTTGGGAGGATGTGAGAATTATTGGATAGGGTGGCATGCTACCGATAGGGCTCCGGTGAGTGGCAAATGGTGCAACAAATAGAGGGAGTCCGGCGGCAGTTTGAGAGAGAGAGAGAGAGAGAGAGAGAGAGAGAGAGAGAAAGAAGAGAATAAACTAGATCTAAAAAATGAAACCTCCTTTCGCATTTTAGAGGGAAAATGGCTTATATACTCCCTTGGAAGATCAATTCGTAGCCATTGGATATCAAATTCTAGCCCTTGGATTATCCAATGGCTACGAATTGATCTCTCTAGCTAACTAACTTGCTTAGAGGCTAAGCCCAATCAAGCCAGCTGATGAGCGGAGTTTGATCACCGGCATAGGAGCCGGTGATTCTCTCTAAGCTTTAGCCAAGCCAGACTGACAGTCCAACAGTTTTTTTGGTATCCCGAAGGTCAGCGATCACCTTCTTCAGCCTATCCTCGAAGTCCCTATGATCGGCATCCAGGCGAGTGATGATTGGAGGGTCTCTGATCAGGTGGATCTCCATCGCTGCTCCAAATCGGTCCAATCAGACCGGTCCTTTTGATTGCTTGAACTGTTAATCGCTGGTGATCCCTACCTCTGTGCCGCCTACCTCCGACCGGTTCCCAAGGTATTCCCCGACCTTGTTGTGGTCAAGGATTAGCTAGCCAGTCATCGGCAAGCTTCGGCGGCCTGCGCTTTCCCGGCGGGCGTGAATACCGGTCCGATCGAATCGATTCTGGTTCAGTGCCAATCCAGCAGTTCGGCCATTTCTCGAAGGCAATCTTTGCTATGTAGATCTAATCCTTTAAGTCTGATCTAGTTCCGGCGAGTTACTCGGTCTCAAACCTTGTGAAGCTAGGCCAGATTAGCCGACCAAGACTAGGGTTCAATTTTAAGTAAAGACATGATGATTAGATGTTAGATGATAAATTTGGATGATGATTTACTATAATTGAGTGTTCTTGAATAATGAACTTGAATGATTGTAGTTGAATTTGCTTGAATCCGCAATTTGGTAATTATATGACTAATATATTGTTTTGACCAAAATGAGGTTCGAAATGACCTCATTTCAACTCGAGTCCATTTAGGTTTAGATAGTACATGTCTCAAGCTTCGAATTAATAGGTTGTACACGCCAATCGAGTGTCATTTGACCTCGAAAAATACCTCTAAAGATGAGCGATTTTGCAGTAGTTCAAGAGGATTTTCAGTTCTGTTCTTATTTCAAAATGTGATTTTACTATTTTCTTGTAGCCTACTGTGATGATTTGTAGACAATCTTACCTTCATAAGCTTTGTTTGAAATTGTCTTGTGCATGTCCTGTAATTTTCTCGAGATTTTTGGATGTGTTTAACTAGACCAAATCCACTCAGATCTGAGTCTAGTCAGCACATTCGGTGTTGATCTCTGATTTTGTCATTTTTGTACCGATTTCTTTGTTGAGTTCTGGAGGAACTGTCTTTCATGAAATTTTTCTTATAATTGTGTGGATAACATCTTGTAAATTGCAAAGTAACTAGCTAGTTGATTTAAAAGGCATTCCTCTAGCCCTTCTTCCTTGTTCATAAAAACCATTTTCTAAAGAGCAAGAGTAGCTTTCATCCCCGAGGGTCACTATTTACTACGCTATTCTTCCCATTTCGAAAAGGGAGTCCCCAGACACACCACTCTAAGTAGCTCTTCTCGCCAAGCCAAGGAAAGAACACTTAGAGTAAGAGAGGGTGGCTTAGATAGCTTAGACTGAGACTTTTGGAGTTAAGAAGCGAGAATTGAAGAAAGGCTTTTTTTCGTACTTTCAAACCAAAGAAATGCAACATGAAAAGGATCTTTTTACATTACGCTTCAATAGGTTGAATAAGGAGGTGATCCAACCGCACCTTCCGATATGGCTACCTTGTTACGACTTCACTCCGGGCCACTAGCCCCGCTTCAGCATACCCCTCCTTGCGTTAAGGTAACGACTTCGGGGGGACAATAACAGATCCTTTTCCATAGCCGGGGCCCGCGAGCTTTTAAGTAAGGTAAATTCATTGTTTTTCGCTCATCTTTCATGAACAAACTTTCGGAGAGATGGCCGAGTGGTTGATGGCTCCGGTCTTGAAAATCAATATAGTTCGTTAGCGCTAATGAGCAAGAAGAGGCCCCGACTATAGATAGGGCGCTAGCAACCTAAAAAGTTAGGGCTTTTTCAAGTGAGTAAACAGAATTCCATACTCGATCTCATGGATACATATCGAATTTTGTGGAAAGCCGTATTCGATGAAATTTGTATGTACATCAGGAAATGGAATAATCGGGAATCTCGAGTAATTGGCCGAACCGCTAAAGTAGCTAAAGTGGTGATAAATCCCGTCAGTAAAATACTGTAATTGAGCTAGAATCAACCAACCAAGACTGAACACTAGCCCCATTTTGTAGACGGGTTGGGACCAGCCTTTCATTCTGGGGTGACGGAGGGATCGTACCATTCGAGCCTTTTTTTTCATGCTTTTCCCGGAGGTCTAGAAAAAGCTACAATCAATAAGATTTTCCTAATCCTCCCTTCCCTCGACTGCCTTTAGAGAAGAGGAGGGGGATTTCAAAGAATGAAATTCAAGAGAGGTATGCGCGCGGAAACACATAAGAACTCTTGAATGGAAAAGGAAAATAGATGTTTCAATTTGTTACTTTTACTTGTTTTTTACTAAATTGAGTTGAGTGACTGAGCTGTATTGGGGTTCGAATTCTCTTTAATCTTATCTGAGAATTTTTGGATGTGTTTAATCAGGTCAAAATTACTTAGATCTGAACATAGGACAGTTTGCCTTGTATTTGTCCGAATTCTGTTTTGGTAAAATTGAGTCCACAAATGAGCTTGTTTGACCTCAAATTTTTCATAAAAGTTGAAATATATGATGCATAAGTTCTAGTGATGCATACTTTGCAAAATCTTGACGTTAGCAAGTGAGTCAATTCCATGAGTTAAGATGAAAATGTGCTGCAGCATTACATAATTTAGATATGCATATCTATTTTGTCATTTTTTCTATGATTCATGCAATCACATTTTGGTTTTGAACCTTATCAAGAAATGTTCATTATTGCATGTTTTATATGTAGGACTTTTCGTAGGATTTTTGCATGTCTTGATGATGGCCGAAATCATGTCCGTTCTATGAAGTTAAAGTTGAAATGAAATCTTATCATATATGCATTTTGCCATGCTTGCTTATGTCTTTTAGAGACCAAATCTTGCAATAATGCCTTTTTAATACTTAAACTACATGTTACAAGATTTGAGTACATGCTCACGTCATTGCATTTGAGTGTCATTTTGCTTGTTAAATTTGTGTCGCAAGAGCGTATGTTCACCTAGAAACCCTCAAGCATTTCATCATGAATTTTGAGTCATCTCGTATTATCATCAAATTGTATGATATCTTCTCATGTTGACTTAGGGTTAGATGATCATCCTAATTTTTTGTCGCATCCAATTCTATGTCACATGCGATATTTTCATGCCATTTGTACATTACTTGAATGGTTTTGAGATTTATTAATGTATGTTTGTGTTCTGATTTTTAGTTACTAACATGCGCACCTTTAGAGATCTTGATCTTAAAGCACCTAATTGACCTAGTTTGGACTTGAACCCTTCTAGGAAGTCATATTACACACTTAGAAGTTTCCAATGCTGCTGATTTCATATAGATCACTCGTCGTTAGGGGCACTTTCCTTTTTTTCAAAAATAGACTAGAATTTGGACATGGGATCAAATTCGGACCCTTGTCTTCACCCCTATTTGGACGGACCTTTGATATTTCTGTTTCATTTTTTCTATTAGGATTCTATACTTGGCTTCTTAATGAAACTTGTGTGTCAACATGTTATCTATGTTGTGTGAAAATTTGGTGATTTTTATACTTTTTTTAATAGGACAAATCCTTATGATATTGGCTGAGTATCCATTTGTTTTGGCAATTTTCTGATATGCAATTGCTTGTTATCTGATTTTTGTAAAATCATGTGTAGCTCCATTAGGAAAACTTTCTTCACAAAAGTTGTTTTTTTTCCTGTCGTACATGTTAGGGAATTTTTTCATAGCCAAATTGCCATCAGAAATTTCTCAATTTTGCTGTTTTTACATGCTTGCTCTAAAATTTCCTGAAATGAGCTTGATTGTGATTGTTTAGATAAACTCCTTGGGGTTAGTTTGTTCATGAACGTAGGTCAATCCATCTTCATAAAAGTTGCTTTAAATATCTTGATATTCATTATTAAATGATTTTCAACGAATTATCTTTTCAAATCAAATTTAAAAATGCTTTGATACATATGATATTTTCCCAAAAACAATTTATTAAGAAAATCTTCTCCGAAAAATCATCTTTTCAAATTAAATTTACAAATACATTGATACATGTGATATTTTCCCAAAAACAATTTATTAAGAAAATCTTCTCGAAAAGCTCGATTTGGTTTAAGGAAAAGTCATGGTTTTGACCATATTCAAAATGCTTGCGATCCTTGTGAGTGTATTTATGCAAGCCCCAAGCTAGCCTTGACAATTGAATATATTCCATAGCTAAGATATTCTCTAATCCGAAATATTTTCCAAATTTTTCTTAAATCCTAATTTAATAATTGTGAACGTCACGGTTTGATTGTATTCAAAATGTTTGTGACGCCTGTGAATGCATTTATGTGAGCCCTGGACTAGCCTTGGCAATTGAATGTCTTTCATAGTCGAGACATCACTTAGTCTTAAAACCTTTTGTTAACAATTTCAAAAGATGTCTTTGTAACATCACATGTACCCTCATGCATATAATCATGCCATTCATTAGAAACGTCCGTGTTTGTGATTGACGCATGCCCTTGGTAATAAGTGACTCGTTGATGGTTCACTTTCTTGCTTGATTGGTTGAGAAACAAGGTCCGAAAGACTGCAGGCATGTTTAATTCTTGCAATGCATGTGACTTTTATATGAATAGAAAGATTGATGCATGATATCGAGGGAAAATCCTAGGGATTACATAGATCGCTTGATTAGGAAACTTATAAGTGTTATTGTCCATATGCGAACACAATTGGTTAATAATGGATGTAAGTCATAAAATGAATTGGGTAGGTATCTTAGAGGGACCCACGCATGAAAGACAAAGGCCGATCCGGAGGCCCAAATCTTCTTTTTGCATTGAATTTCTTTAGAAAGATTTATTTTCGCATGATGCCGTGTTTTTTATTGTTTTGATGTGTATGCTTGTTTCTTTCTATTGTATGTACCTAGTTATATAATTTTCTAGCCTAGGTTTAGATTAGGATTCTGAAGATATAGAAGACATGAAGACGATGGAGGTCGATGTCCATTCCGACCATAATTATGTACTATTCATTGCCCCGATATATGTCTCGGGTTCTCATTGTCTGTTTAAAGCTCAACGAGTTGCATGTTCTCTTTTCCTCTTATCATTTTCGATTGTATTTCTCTTTTATATTTTCTAGGATTGCATGGTATATTTACTACTTTCCTTGATTCTTTATTTATTGTCTCATAAATTCAATTCTATTCATTGTTTTTTTTTCTTGTTTTCTAGAAATAGAATAGTATAAAAATGACCAACCACACATGATCACTTAGTTTAGAACTAACGATCCCGAAAATGTAAGAAAAAATGCATGGACACGTTAAGTAAACACAACATACTTTTAGGTACCAAAAGGGCGCTAATAAAAATATTGGCGTAATCCAAGTCCCCGGACCTTGATATCTAGTTGCGTAAGAATCGATGGAACACTCCCGACCCTCAATTAGGTTTCTAGTTGACCAAAAAAAAAACGAGTTTAGTGCTGACTCCCGTCTTACTTTTAGGTTGTCATAAACCACTAGAATGTATAAGTGAACCCATCGCACGAGGTACGAGTTTCGATGAAACTCATCATGGTTTAGCATACTCGATGTGGCAGTACCCGAAAGGATGAAATGATGTCATCTTTATGGGCAAAGTGTACTATCAAGAGAGCTACCATGGTAAAGGTACCCTTAAATCCGATATTCACATCCGACCTCCTCTCTCAAGGTGTGTCGTTTGTGTGAGTACGGGTCGTGACACTGCTGTTGCGTGGGGTACGAGTTTGGGAGAACTCGTGCCTTGTAAAGGAACGACAAAAGGTTTATCTCGGGGGACGAGGAGATGACATCCTTCAAGTTGAAAACCGTGAAGAAACTTTCATGGTTAAGTACCCTTAAATCCAACTTTTTCCCCCTTCCTTTCTTGCGAGAGGGATCGAGGGCGACAAGATCAAGTCATGACACCCTTAACTCAAGTTTTTACCTTTAATGACACGTTGACTAAAAATCAAATGTCAATAGTTGCCCCTTTTTTGAGAGAGTGTTACGCCTCGACCCTCAAACACATGACGTCCCTTTGTATCCTTTAGTCATTTAATTTTGATGTCCCAGGAGATGTTGCCAACTAATTCATTTTATCTTTCGATTATACCCAAGCGGAAACATAATTAACACCATCCAATCATTCGTATGAAGAAGGATAGCCTAGAACATATCAAAACACACTTTCATTTAGGGTCCATTCGTTTCACGGAAAATGGGCCATTTCTGGAAAATATTTTCCCGAAGTCATTTTCCAGAAAAATGACAATATTTTCTAGTGTTCGGCTAAAACCTGAAAAATGTTTTGGAAAATAGTTTCCGGTGTTCGGTAAGGAAAATATTTTCCGCTCACTAGATTGGTGAGCGCAAGCATCAAGCTCGAGGCTTGCTAGATCGACGAGCTTGAGGTTCACTTGGTGACGGCCGACGACTAGCCAAAAAAGAAGAAGATGGGAAACAAAGAAAAGAAAAAGAAAAAAAAAGAAAAAAAGAAATTTAAAATAATTCGAATTTAAAAAAAAAGATTATTCGAATTAAAAAGAAAAAGAAAATTAAAAAATAATTCGAATAAAAAAAGAAAAGAAGAAGAAGAAAAGGGAGGAGAAAATGATGATTTGTAGAGGTGTGAGATAAGAGAGATCAAGTGAGGAAAATGTTTTTCACTTTTCAAAAGTGGAAAACATTTTCCCATAATGTAGAAGACTTTTTTTTTCCTTTCATGGAAAACATTTTCCTCAAGGAATTCATTTTCCGCCAAACGAACACCGGAAAATCCGGAAAACGTTTTCCCGGAAATTATTTTCCGCGAAACGAACGGAACCTTAATTTTTATATTACACATCAGTTTAAGTATCGAAAGCTCACATTTACATGTCCGTGGCACATATTCATTTCAGTCCATCAAAAGGGGTTAAGGATTAGCCTAGCACACTATACTACAAGGTGACCTCAAAAAGTGGTGCCCCTTACGCATCTAATACGTGTCTAGGTTCTAGTACTAGGGCTTAGGCTTGGGATCCGATTCCGGATCCGGGTCCACCTCCAGGTCAGCGACAGCACCATTGAGCACATCCAAGACCATTAGGTCCCAAATAAGACCCCTAGGTCTCCGCTTGGGTGCCCATCAAAACCCCAGAGAGGGCCGACTAGCTCCTCTCCCGACCCATACATACCAAGCCATGAACCTATGGGGCACCCGATTCATCAACCCCTCATCCACCCAAATGGTGGTCACGATTTCTCGTATCTAGTGTTAGTCCCCTCAACTGAATAGGAAGTCACCTCGGTATCCTAATTCATAGGCATCCCAAACATATGTGGCAGAAAGGGCTAGTCATGATGAGGGCCTGAAACCTTTAAACAATAATGAATGAGATATACTTAGTAAGTGAACACCTTAATCCTCGAGTAGAAAGGTACTTCGCATTAGAGACGCCCCAAACATGCAAATTAATTGTTGATGGCAAATCAATAGCAAAATCTTAGCTTTGCCTTAACCGTAATATGAGGGATCTAACCTTGAGCTAAATTCCTTGAGTCCCGACACAAGCATACAAGTCCACATACTTCTCAATTCATAGGCAAGATTAATCGAGCATGCACATGCCCTATAAGTCATTAAAATGACATTTAATTCACACACGCGTCTCATACCACTCATATAAATCCATGCCATGCATTTAGCACTCATGCTTTTTGTACATGTTTAGCGTCTCCGAGAATCCCATGGCATCCCATACTATCAAGCTATTCTCGACACCATAATTCCACATTATTACGACCACTCTAAGCCACAACCGACACTCTTATTGGTGGTCTTCCTATGTAATCGGACATCGTCCCGCCCCATCGACACGGTATCGTCTCGACCTCACTCGAATACGGTATTCCATTTAAGGAGCTTTATTTTGAAATTCATCCGCAAACAACATCCTGTTGATGTGAGGGCATTTGAAATCCATCGGGCATTGTCTCTCTTAATCATACGAGTATAGAGCCATTATGTGATTTACGAGTAAATCACCACTCGAGCCAATTTTTATCTTTCTCATTAGCCAATACTAGAGTATTTAGTGTTCACACGTTATACGCTAGTAATATTTGCATGAAAAATGTCATGAAAGAATTTTACGTGATCATCCATTAATTATTTATCTATCAAAATAATCATGTATCATCCTCATAACATATAATATCACACCATGAGTTCAATTATCAACTTAGCACATCACTTTTCAAAATAACATTTTACAAGCACTTATCCTCTATGAAAATAGGATACCATGAACACTTATCATTTTTAAAATGATAATTTCATAAGCTTTTAACACCTTTATAAATAGGATATAATAAGCACTTATCACTTTTAAAAATTAGAATTTAATAAGTACTCATCGCATTTTTGATAAGTTATCACATTTACTATTCACTATTCATGATAGGTTATCACTAGCACTTATCACTATTCATGAAAGTCTATCACTAGCACTTATCACCATTCATGATACCTTATCACATCCGCTTATCACTTTTTATGATAGCTTATCATATCCACTTATCACTTTTCATGATAACTTATCATTCTAATCCACTTATCACTTTTCATGATAGCTTATCATTCTAATCCACTTATCATCTAATCTAATTATTAAAAACCTTAATTAACCCTAATCTTAAGCATAATTACCACCCTAAACAGGGGTTAGGAAGTTACTTACGGCCTGGATCCAGCTTGATGGCGTGTGGCAGCGGTGACGCCTCACGGTGGGCGCGGCTTAGTAAGGCGTGAAGGACGTTGACGGTGGATGGCAAAGGACGGCGAATGATGGTTTGGCAATGACTCAATAACGATGGCCCACAATACGTTGATGAACGGTAACGGCAATGGCTAGCAACAGTAGAGTTTCACGGCCAAGGAACGACGTGAGGCCGGCGCAAAGGCATGGGACTCACGACCTTGAGGCGCCGATGGTGAGGCAACTCAGCAAAGGTGAATGGCGGCACGACAAATGAAGGCGGCTTGGGCGACGATGGTGGACGACGGCAAGAAGAGAGTGAGTCGAGAGAGGGAGAGTGTAAGAGGGAGGGGGCTCGGCGGTGAGATTGAGAGATAGTGAGAGTGCCAAGAGATAGGGGAGAGAGAATGAGAGAAATATGAGAGAGAGTGAGCATAAGTGTCACGACCTACCCCTCGAGGGGATGGAGTAGGTTTAGGGGTATTGCTTAAAGGATGGACCTAAGGCCCATGATTAGGTGCAAACTCTCCCAAGCCCATATCTCGCGTGACATTGAGGTATTTTCAAGAATCTTGCAAAAATGAGTCGCCACTAGCCTATTGGGGTCGACTAGAAACCAAGTGAGGCATAGGAGTGTACCTCACTTCTTACACAACCAAATAATCTACGGTCAGAGACTTAATTACACTAATTGACAACTTAGTGCCCTTTCAATACCTAATTTTGTTCATTTTAAAATAAAGGGTTTTTGTCAAGCAGTTTGGATTGATTTTACACCTATCCACTAACATATGAAGGGATCATGCGGGTGCACAATCATTAAAATAATAATTATAGCTACCAAGATCCTAATTGCAGTAAAATTGAACACGTGCAATTAAACATAATTAAATATGCAAATTAAGCACGTGATACGATCAATGTGAGCAAATAAATGCCTAATTACACTAAGAAGACAAGACATAGCAAGTCCTAACCAAACCCCACATTTTTTAATTTTTAATTTTTCTTTTTTGGAAATATTTTTTTGCCTGGGTAGGGTTGGGTCCGGTCTGACCCGACCCAAGTCTAACTTGGTCGGGCGGGACCCGCCTCCTGGTCCGGCTCTATTAGGGGCGGGCCAATCAACCCGCACATAAGGACCAGGCCCGACCAACCATGGTCGGGCCTGCATTTGATAGAGGGTTGGGCTCAACCAATGGGCCCAACACCCTTTTTTCTTTTTTCTGGAAAAGGCCTCTCACAGGCCCGAGCGAAAGAGGGCCAGCCAGGCCAGATTTGTGATTTGGCCCCGCTCAGCCCTCGACCCTGCTCCGTAGCGGGGAAGGCGAGGCGCGCGACGTAGGCGCTCCTCCGACGAGAGCCGCGATGGCGCCGCTTCCACCGGGCGAATGGGAGCGACCTCGATGTCCGGAGTTGAGGGTCCCGATAGGCTGCGACGAAGACGTCGGTGGAGGCCGGCATTCCGCCGGCCCGTGGCCCCGCCCCGCGATTATCTAGTCACTACGGGAAGCGGCGACAGCGACCGGTGCGGGCAATGACTAACCAGAGCATGACACTCGTGCTTCGACCGGGTAGGGACGCGGCTCGACCTCCGGCTAGACCACAACGGTGCTTCGACGACCAAAAAGGCTGAAGTCAAAGACGGCAAAGCAAGAATTCAGCTTGGCATTTGGATAAACAGGTGAGGGGCACTCGAGATTCGCAAGATCCTAGACCCAACTGGGACTCAAGGCGAGTCCAAGATCCATAGCAAACAACCAGCAAGCAACGACGACCTAAATGGGGACTTACGGAGACCGGAGCTCACTCGAAACGGGTGGAACAAGCTCCGGTCCGCTCAGCTTCAAGCTATGCACACCAGATGTTTGGCAAAATGTTTACCTGGATTCCAGCAGAGTTGGAGGCGGTTGGCGGCTCCGGCAGTGATCGGCGGCTCAGGAGGAGGGTCTCCTCTTCCTCTGCTTCCTTCTTTGGTCTCTTCCCCTTCCCTTCCTCCCCTTATGCTCTCTCTCCCTCTCTGTTTTCTCTCTGTTTTGTTCTCTCCCCACCCCTATCCTCTCTCTCTCTCTTCTTTGCCTTTTTGCCCGTTTGGCTCGCTCGCGCGACCTCAACTGACCAACAAGCCCTTTGCCGGCCTGCTTTGACCTGCAGATCGCACTGCCCACCTGCCTGCCACACAATCCTACTGTCCGCTGTTGTAGCTCTTTTTTGCCCCTGGCGGCTCCTTTTTGCTTCGCTGGTTCCCCACGTAGCAGATGGCTGAAGGAGAAGACAAGCTCGGGCGCGGGCCAGGCCAAAAGGGGAAAAGGGGGCTGGACCGCACGAAGGAAAAAAAGGAAAAAGAAAGCTGGGCTGGGCCTAGCGTGAGGAAAGAAAAAAAAAAGGCTGGGCCGCGCGATGGGGGAAGGAAAAGGAAGGGGGCCGGCCGGGCTAAGGTCAGATCCAGCCCGACCGGACCCCTAAGGCCCCTTTTTTTTTTTTTTTTTTAAATAATTTTTTATTTTTTATTATTTTTTTAAGTTTTACATGTGTTTGAAAATACAAATTAGGTGTTAACAGCTGCCCCTCTTTGAATGTAGCCTCGAAGAGGTTGCAATCAAAGACGGAAGACACCTAAATTATTTCGACGGTAGAGAGACCCTGGGTGCATAGGCACATATCAAGTTGACGAAAATGACTCATAACTATGGAAGCGCGTCTTGTCAATAAGAAGAAGAAAGACCCCAGGCTACAGAAGCACACCATGTCATGAGAAGTAAGAAAGACTCCGGGCTACAGAAGCACGCCGTGTCATAAGAAGAAAGAAAGATTCCAGCCTACAAAAGCACGATGTGTCATAAGAAGAAAGAGAAGGACTCTGGGCTATAGAAGCACGTCGTGTCATAAGAAGAATGAGAGAGACTCCGGGCTATAAAAGCACGCCATGTCATAAGAAGAAAGAAAGACTCCAGGCTACAGAAGCACACCGTGTCATAAGAAGAATGAAAGACCCTGGGCTACAGAAGCACGACATGTCATAAGAATAAAGAGAATAACTCCGGGCTACAGAAACTTGCCGTGTCATAAGAAGAAAGAGAATAACTCCGAGCTACAGAAGCTCGCCGTGTCATAAGAAGAAAGAGAATGACTCCGGGCTACAGAAACTCGCCGTGTCATAAGAAGAGAAAGAAAGACTCCGGGCTACGAAGCACGACGTGTCATAAGAAGAAAGAAAGACCCCGGGCTACGAAGTACGCCGTGTCATAAGGAGAAAGAGAAGGACTCGGGTTATAGAAGCTCGCCATGTCACAAAAATAAAGAAAAGGACTCCGAGCTACAGAAGCTCATCATGTCATAAGAAGAAAGATAAGGACTCCGGGTTATAGAAGCTCGTTGTGTCATAAGAAGAAAGAGAAGGACTTTTGGCTACAGAAGCTCGCCGTGTCATAAGAAGAAAGAAAGACCCCGAGCTACAGAAGTACACTGTGTCATAAGGAGAAATAGAATGACTCCAGGCTACAGAAGCTTGCCATGTCATAAGAAGAAAGAGAATGACTTTGGGCCATAGAAGCTCGCCATGTCATAAGAAGAAAGAGAGAAATGAAGTATCACCGTGTAACAATGGGTTTTGACCGAATTGAAAATACATGATTTGAGGAAAATCAATGAACATTTGTAGATGACATGGTTTAAGGTTGACCACAAACCTTTGGAGATGACATGGTTTAAGGCTGACCACGAACCTTTGGAGATGACATGGTTTAAGGCTAACCATTAACCTTGACCATGAACCTTGTAGATGACATGGTTTGAGGCTGACCATGAACCTTTGGTTTTTAGGAAAGCACCCGCTAACCCTTTGAAAACCGCATGGCTTCACTAAGGAATCACGTCGAACTCAACTTGAGCAAATGTCATTAGAGACGTCATCAAGAGACGTATTGGCCTTATTGCAGCTTTAATTGAACAAGCTAATCAAGCTAAGTTCAACTGCTTTAAAAAACATTCGATGTCAATCAGCATCATGTGGCGCAAAACTGTCATCTTGCTCAGGGACGTATCATTAATCATCAAATTCTTTGGGAGTCAAGTTCTTATCAGAACAGCTACAACTCGTGACAAAGGCTTATTAAGCATGCCAAACTAGAGCTTCTTAGTCAGAAAGGTTTTCTCACATACTCTTGATAAAATTGTGGCACCCCCAAGAACGGCCTCCGATCTGTTAGGGTCGCCACAGTTAGCTTACCTTTCATTTGTCCTAATAACATGTCACTCCGATACCAATGAAATTATAGCGGGTCCATAAGTCTTGGGGGTTGAATTATTCAAATCGGTCCCAGGGCAGTTCATATAACGGAAGCATATTTGATATCTCCCTCACTGTGGCATCCAAAGTTTTAGACAACCCTCGGATAGGTGACAGTCACCGAACTGTGACTTTGTTTTTATTTTATAGGCATTAAATTGTATTTGTTCATTTGGTATAGTATTTCAATTTTATCCTTAGAACCAAAAGGATGGGATTTGATCTCGCATAAGGATTATATGCGCTAAAATTTAAAGAATTAGAACTTGAGGATATTGAGCGGGCCGCAAGAATTTGGAATATATATACATATATATATATATATATATGTGTGTGTGTGTGTGTGTGTGTGTGTATACTTGTATATAAAACAATTTAAACTTTTGTTATTTAGGTAAATTTGATAAAAATAAAATGCTAAGTTATATATATAAAAAAAAAAAAAAGAGAAAAGCGGATAAGGGCCTTATTTTATGGACTCTTGGGCCCAAGGATTCGGGCCCAAGTAGGCCCAAGGACACCCCATGGGCGTCGCACGAAGCAAGGGGGAGGGGGAGGGAAATTTGCATGCCCTCTCACACTTGTCTTCCTCCACAATTACACTTGTCCCTTGCCATTAGACACTTGTCCATCCTACATCCACTTAATCATTTTCTTTCATGCAAAAATAGAGTTAATTGATTAAACAAAAAGCAAGAAAAGGGGAGGGGATTTTCGGAAGTAAGAGAGAGAAGAGAGACCGAGAGAAATTGAGAGTGAGAGAAACCGAGAGAGAGGAAGGAGGAGGCCGCGCGAGGAAGAAGGAAGGGAGTTTGTCCGCCGTTCGTTGCCGTTTTGCCTTTGTTTGTTGCTGATTTTTGCTTGAATCTAAGGCAAGTAGAGTCCTAAAACCTACCCTTTGCTTGCTGTAAAGTGTGTGTAGAAGATGATAAATCGTGGTTGTGGTAAGTGGTGCAATTTCGGAGCTTTGGGGAGAGGTTTGTTGGTCTTGCATGCTGTTTCTGGAAAAATCAGCTTGACTGTTCACGAGTTTGGGGGTTGCATGCGACTTTTTATCTGGAATTTCACTTCCACCTCTTCATGAAAGTTATATATAACATCTCAAAGTATAACATACTAAAATTTGAGATAAAATGGTTGAGTTTTGAGGGGTGAAACCCTCCCTCTACGAAAAGGCTAGATCTGAAACTGTTTCGTCGACCTCTTGGTGGTTTTGTGTGTTGCATGTCACTTTTTACTAATAATTTCACTTCGACTTCTTCACGAAAGTTGTAGAGAACATCCTGATGATTTACATACTCAAAATTTAGGTAAAACTAGTAAGTGTAGCCTGGTGAAATGATTTTCTTTTGAAGACGGTAGATCTGGAAGTATGGTACTGGACTCCCGAGACTTCGTGGACTAAATGGTGACTATCCTTTGAGAATCTCACCTGGATCCCTTAATGAAAGTTGTATTGAACCTCTTGAAGCAAAACATATCAAAATTTCAGAAGAAATGAAGAAAGATAAGTAGGCGAAACCTCGATATTTCGGAGATAGCTAAACTGGACAGTTCGGTACTAGAAACAGGAACTTCGAACGCCTATAGTAAATTATCTAGGCCGAATCTGGCCTAGATGTCTCATGAAAAATCTACCTTAGGGTCTCAACTATAACCTGGTAAAATTTCATAATTTTTGGAGGTCATTCGCGTATTTTAATCGAAATATTTCAAGAACTGCGTAATCTGATTTCGTTTTTCTTTGAGAAAACCGGATCTGGAAAATATTACTTCGACCCAGTAAGACTCCGTGATTTTTATAAAATCATCTGGTCAAAATTTGATCATGTGTTCTCAACGAAAGTTGTATTTAATATTCTGAGGAATAACATACTGAAAAATTAGAAGAAATGAACATATATAAGTCGAAGAATCGAGTTTCTTTGAATGATGATAGTCTGGAAAAGATAAACCCGAAAAACAGGAAAGTAAACTGGTTTTAACTTTTAATCCGGAGCGAATTTGACTTCGGCTTCATCATGAAACTTGTAGATATAGATCTTAACTACAACGTGTCCAAATTTCAGAATTTTCTGAGCCCATTTGAGGGTTCAATTGAAGTTGTTTTCGAAACTGTGCATGGATCATGTTAAAAACCCTTTTTAGTGATATATACGGATCTGTACGTATTCTGTGAAGCCTTGTTTGATATGGTGTTCTTCACGAAATGTGTTTTCTTAGATCTTATCTATAATGTGTTAAATTTTCAGAATTAATTTCCATCGTTTACTAATTTTCCAGAATTGTTCATAAATAGCACGCATTCTGTTTAAGCTGAAAAACTGTTCTATTTACAGGTTATTGATTTGCTATATAAATTGTGATACCTTGGATTCTCATTCGTGCAATGATGTGGTGACATTCATGCATATCATATGACATCAAAAGATTTATGAATTTTCATGAATTCAATGAAGTTTCTCAAAAAACCATTGCAGCAAATAATATTTTTCCCAAGGCATATTATATGATTTTAAAGGGGTTGTTGTCAAATCATTGGCATTGTTGCATCAAATGTGAAATTAAAAATGAAATGTATGGGAATATGCATTGTGGTGATGAGAAGGCCGTCGGAGGTGTGAGCCGACGATACCCCGGGAGTGTCGGGATGCCCGGAATGTGGGGGTGCCGGATGCCCGGTGGCCTAGTGGCGTAATTCCGGAGGGTCCTCGGGAGTTTCGAGATGCCCGGTGGTATATGATACGTAATTCTAGAGGGGGGGAATCCTGGTGGTATGTCGGTACGTAATTCTGGAAGCCCCGGAGGTTTGTGCCCGGGGGGATTCCTCGTGATGCTAGTTGGGATGCGAGATGCCTAGAATGTTGGGGGCCGGATGCCCGGTTGTATTTTGAATACATGCCCGGAGGTTCCTCGCGATGCCTGGTTGGATGCGAGCGATAAATTGTGGGATGCAAACATTGATCCCTGGAAAGAAAAACTGATGAGATCCTCGTGAAAGATAAGAATTGAAAGTGAATCATGTGCATGGGTGTATGCATATGGCATGATGCATGATCTGCTTATGAAAATAAATTAATGCTATTTGATATTGAAAATGCGATCATGAAGGCATGAATGGATCTCATGGTGATGTATGCTTGATAGCATGGATGATATGAAACATGGTGGTATATGCACGGTGGCATGGTGAGATATGCATGACTGCATGGTGGTGTATGCATAGGCTATGGACATGCATGAATGCTTGGTGATGAATGCATGGTGGTATGTGCACATATGGCATGGTGATATATGCATGGATGCTTGATGATGAGTGCATGATGGTATATGCACACATGGTATGATGACATATGCATGGCTGCAAGGTAAGTTATGCTTGAATGCATGAATGATATGTGCTTTGTTATGATGCCTTGATTGTTCTGTTTGACGCAATGAGTAGTTTGGTGGATCTTTACTGCTGAGTGGTTGTACTCACCCCTTTTAAGGACCAACATTTTAGAATAGATAAGATACCTCCGCCGCCACTGCCACCAGTAGATGGATCAAGTGGTTGGATATGACCGCGAGGAGGAGGATAGCAAAGGAAGGAACTTTTGGACGCTGACACTGATCGATGGACATTAAGTATACGACTATTGGAGGAGATGTCTGTCATCTTTTGAAGTGTAGCCAAGTATAGAAAACTATGGCATTTTGATGTACCGATGAATGATGTCCATCTGGTTTAAGTAAATAAAAGTGTTTGGCTTTTACCTATAAATGTTTAGTTGGTGTGCATCGTTTTTCTGAATATAGGGAAGGGAGTTGTTGGATATGCTTCCGTTATATGAATTGCGCAAGGGACCGATAAAAAAAAAATGTAAACCCCCAGGTTGTATGGACCCGCTGCAATTGAAATGGCATCAGAGTGACATGTTATTAGGGAAAGTGAAAGGTAAGCGAACTGTGGCGACCCAAACGGTTTGGGGGCCGTCGAGGGGTGCCACACTCACCCTCGCTCAAACTAAATAATGCAATGCACACCAACCACACATCTTATAAATGATAGAGCCGAACCACTTTTATTTACACAACTTTGATGGATATCACGAGTCGGTACATCAAAAGGCCAAGGCTTCACTAAGCTCGGCTATAACCAAAAGTACCCGACTCTACAGCAGTCATGATCAACGATCCATCATCAGTGTCGGCCATCCAAAAAGTGTCTTCCATTACCCATCACAAGCATCATCACACCCTACCCGGTCCATCAGCTGGCAGCGGCAACATCCCCATCATTATCCCGTCGCGACGAACATGCACAGATAGGAACTCTTGTACCACGGGGCCATTAGGTAGACCCACGTCGTACATGACTAAGACTCGGACACAGATGAATACTAATCCACGGACACCTACACAAATGTGCTCCCAGGAGCACTCAACATCAACGGGAATGCCATAAAATGTGCCACGAGTGACGGGTAATAGAAGCATCTCTCAATCTGAAATGTTAGTCCCCAAAAAGGGGTGAGTACAACCACTCAGTAGTAAAGATCCATCAAACTACACAGTGCAACAAGTAAGACAACCAAGGTATCATGAGTAATGTACATATCATTCATGCAATCAAGCATACATCACCATGCAGTCATGCATATATCTCCATGCGTTATGCATTTATCTCCATGAGATCCATTTAATACTTTAATGATCACATCTTCAATGCCAAATAGTACCAACTCAAATCCATAGACAATTTATACACAGGCCATATGCACACACATGCGCATGATTCGTTTCTCATTTTGATATTCATAAAGAATCTGGGGGACCAATCTTTGCATCCCTCCTAACTCTCACACCTAATCTGGCATCGCGAGACTTCCGGCACACACCTCCGGGCATCCGCCACACACACCTCTAGGCATCTCATACCCCAAATGGCATTATGAGGCCTCCGGCACACACCTCCGAGCATCCGGCACACACCTCCAGGCATCTTGTACCCCAACTGGCATCACGAGGCCTTCGGCACACACCTCCGGGCATCCGGCACACACCTCCGAGCATCCGGCACACACCTCCAGGCATCTCGTACCCCAACTGGCATCACGAGGCCTCCGGCACACGCCTCCGGGCATCCGACACACACCTCCGGGCATCTCGAAACTCTCGAGGACATCCGGCACACACCTCCGAGCATCCAGCACACACCTCTAGGCATCCCAACACTCCCGGGGCATCGTCAACTTAGCCGTCCGACGGTGTCATCATTATCATTACACATGGATATATCTCACTTTGGAAAAATGCCATTTGATGTGATAATGCCAAAAGTTTCATTTAATTTATAAAATTTCATTAATTTTGATGTCATATGAAATGCATAAATGTCACCACGCATGCTAAATAGATAGCAACTCAGAATACCACATCTCATAGAGTAATTTATTTGTTCTTAAAATTAAAACGAATTTCGAACAAAACAGAATGCACTCCTTTAATTATAATTCTGGAAAAATTAGTAAACGATATTGATAAGTTCTAAAAATTTAACATGATGTAAACAAGACCTAGAGAAAGAGGTTTTATGAAGAACACCATGTCAAGAAACTTTCATATAAATCGCATAGGTCCATGCATCACAGCAAAAGAAATTCCAACACTACTTTTGCACAGTTTCAGTAATAATTTCGATTAAGTTCTTAAATGAACTCTGAAAATTCTGAGATTTTAATATGTTATATTTAAGACCTAGAGGTAAAATTCCCATGAAGAAATTGAAGTCGAATTCATTCTGGATTAAAAATTATAATTATTATAACTCTCCCTAACTCTCGTTTCAATGTCCAGATTTATCCCTTTCAAAGAAGAATCGTTTCCCCATTCAATACTTGTCAATTTATTCTCAAATTTTAGTATGTTACTTCTCAAGATGTCGCCTACAACTTTCATCAAGGACACGAAGTAAGATTTCAACTAGATAATTACCTACAATTCGCGGAATCACCAGAGGTCAAACTGTTTTCCATAGAACAGTTTACTAGCTTAAGGTACTACTCCCAAAATTTCGAAAATTCTAACATCTAGCTCATCCGAAATCTACTTCACACACAACCACAGCAAGCATCATGTAGATCAAGGGACTTCACTTGCCTTAAGTTCAATGAAATCAAGCAAGCAAAATGGTGACTTAAGGCTTCGGCGGGCTCAATCGACGGCGGAACTAGGCGGCGTCGACGGCAGCAATAGGCGCATGCACGGTGGGGTAGGTCTTCTTCCTCCCATCGCCGATGTACCCTCACAAATCTCTCTCGGTTTCACTCTCTCCCTCGACTTCACTCTCTCTCTCTCTCTCTCTCTCTCTCTCTCTCTCTCTCTTCATTTGGTTGCTTCATGGTTAGCAATCATTAGATTGTGCATGCAAGGACACTTGGCTCTAAGGAATAGACATGTGGCTTCATCAAGAGGACAAATGGAGAGGGGGCGTGGGGCTGCTCCATCCGGTTCCTCTCCCTCCTTCGGACGGCCTTGTGGGCTTCTTGGGCCAGGCCTTGGTCGGCCGAATGGTGGGGGTTGTGGGCTTCTTTGGGCCGCTCTAGGCCTTAATTGATCAGCCCATATTTACTCCTAATAATCCACCTTAATCCCCACTTATATAAATACATAGTTACAAATATTTACATGGCCATACAATATTGCAAAATAAATCAAATGAAAATCCAACTTATAGAGTACACGGCCAAGAATAGAGAATTTCTTATCAATTTCTTAGCACAACCTAGATCACACATGAGCATATAATATATTTCCCATAAAATAATAATCCACTCGATGCTCGGCCTTGTTTAATTGAAATTCGTTGGTCTAATGACTATAATATAGTCCGATGGTGCTTTCGATACCTTTTCATGGGTCGCAGTGTATCTAGGGATCGTTATGAAATTTTAGGATGCCACAAAAATGGATGCTTGATCCCATCCATTAATGTGGGAGATAACTGGTTGCTAAGGGTATCTCACATAACCTATGTCGAAGGCTTCCAGAAACATTCACGATGAGCACAATTTGATCGATCAAAAAGATCTTTTGAAAGGACCGCAATATAGGCTCGGTTGGGGCTTACAAAAAGGGATTATTGCTTTGAGACCAATAAATGAACATTTGTCGCTATCTTCGTTGGGTTTACAGGTCGAAAACGTAGAAGATAAGACAAGATAGAGTTGCTTCCACTCCTTCAAGCAGTAGCTTCTTTGTGGCATTCTCATTTTCACTCAAGCTATCCCAATCAAAAGAGACTTCGGAAGAGGGTTGTAATGTTGGCTCGGGAGAGGCTCGAAAGGCTTAAAATTTTCAAGAGGGTTTTTAGGAGTCAATGATCATCATGGCACCGTGACCAGGTCACCCAATCTTTCGAAATCATTTGGCTTGTGAACACAACACATCTCAAAAGTTCCTTAGCTAATCATTTCTACATGGGAGCTTCACTTGCGATGATTTTTTTACACAGGCGCTTGGACTTTGCTCATTTTTCTTTCACATAGGATGCAGCCTTTTGGCTCTTTCTCTTGACGGGCATTGGCCTTACTTTTACCAGGCACACTGATTTTTCATGCCCCCTAATTTTGTTGAACTTTTTGCTCTTTGAACTTTTGGAGTTCTTATGACTTTCGAGATGTTTTTTAAGTTTTCTCATAAATGTCAATTGTATGTGGTCAATCCTTATGCCTTGCCCCAGTGAAGGAAGATGATCACCGCTCGGGATTCAGAAATGAACAATCAAGCTCAAATTGGTTAAACGGGTATCAATGTTTGGGTAGAGAAGGAAATGCTCTTCTTCACCTTGGGATGAGTCAAGCTCTGATGAGAATTCCTTTGAAGTTATCACCAGAAGATTTATGCAAGTGAAAGTAACAGAATCTTTCTCAATCTTTCGCTCTACAACACGATCGTAACCTCCTATTTTGTCCCAATGCAGGGTCGTTCTCGACAGGGGTACTTTGAAGGATCATCTTTATTCGGCACAAAGGGGTAGCAAGAGATTAATGCAATGCTTGGGATTGATGAAAGAAACGCCTTTATCATTTCGATCTTTGCGCTCAAAGCGAATGAATCTTTCGTCCTAAGAGAATGTGGCTTTTCACTCAACTCTCAAAAGTGTTTGAATGATGTGTTTGGAAATGGCTTACCTTTCTTCATCCTGAGCACTTCTTGTTTAGCATGGTTAACGTTTCACCTTTTTGCCTAAATAAAATCATTTTTACAGGACCCTTTTTCGAGGGTCACTGACACGAAGCACGCATAATGACACTGGAAATAGGTCATACGAATGATGCCATGTATTTTTGTTCTTTTTTTTTTTTATCGTCTCGGTTTACCTCTCATTTAAGAAAAAGAGATATTCAGCCATTTGTGCAGAGACTTGGTAGGTCATTCAATTGACTCTTTCCTCCCCAATTTCCTCATCGAACGATAGGGTGCCTGAAACACAAATAGAAATGCGTGTATGTAACATGTGCATGATATCTACGATGTTATGCATGATGCTATGAGACTCGAATCATGCATATGAGGATGATTTCGTGGCTATGATTGAGCTCGTTGTAATCGATTTGACCAACGAGAATATCCCCCGCGAGGCTTGCATGTTCGACATGAGTTCCATCGAATTAGGCCTATTGGTTAACAATTTCAAAGCCATGAAGATCGCAAGAGTGGCTTTTGAACCTGTGGTCATCAAATTACCATCGCAAATTGGTGAGTACTTACAGACTAGGCGCCTTCCACTTATAGTACCAAGGTGGTCATACGAAACTACGATACTAATGAGATCGCGCCATTACCTGATCGAGTCGAGTTTATCCACCCTGTGAGGGTATTGAAACACTTATGTAATGCACAAACGGAATGAAAATCACACACAACCAAGAATTAGATGCGACAAGTGATTAGGATAAACATCTATCCTTAAATCGACATGCAATGTGAGTTAATGACAATGCAACATGATTTAAGACCATAATGACATACTTGGGGATTTCAAAGTACAACTAGCCTAACTGCGACAAAATTTTCACATACCAAATGGCACTCAATCATGTCTAGTTACATATGTGCACGAAACTTGTGATGCACACTTTAATAGTCAAAAAGATATTGACACGAAATTTGGTCTTTAAGAGACCAAGCCTTAGCCTAATCTCAGCATAACAGAAAAGGTTCGAATTAAGTCCCCTAGGAAACTGCAAAAATCTAATGAAAATTTTGGCATATAGAATGCATAATGGCAAGCATTTTCTAGTAAGACAAAAAGATCACACAAGTCATGATGAAAATGACAAAACAGATACGTGTTAATTTTGTGATGCTTTTTGCAGTAACGTGTGCATAAGAATTGCCTTTAATTCATTTGGTAAAGTAATCAATGGCCACCAGGATAAAGTAGTGTCCATGCGACGCCTTGGGATTAATTGGTCCAATAATGTCAATGCCCCCACATCGAGAAATGCCACGACTCGAATATTTGATGCAACTCATTAGGAGGAGCATTGATTTTGTCTCCATATACTTGACACGTACTTAACAGCACCTCATACGTTGAATGTAATCGACTTCTATGGTTAATCAATAGTAACCTAGCCTCATGATTTTTCTTGCCAGGAGATAACCATTCATGTGAGAGCCACACTCTCTTTCATGTATCTCTTTCATCAATAATCTAGCCTCTTGCGCATCAACCCATTTCAATAGGATTTAATCAAAAGACTTTTTATAAAGGGTTCCTCCATTGAGGAAGAATTTGGACGTCAATTTAATTAGGCATTTTCGATCATTGGCTTGACTTTCCTGGGGAAACTTACCCTCTTGGAGGTAATTCATGATTTCTTAATACCATGATTGGCCATCTGGTTCTTTTTCAATCATCATGCAATAAGCAGGCTTCTTCAAAATGTCAATTTGGAGTGGATTAATGCTCAAGCCCAGTTACTTGTAACATTAATGATAAGGTCGCTAGAGCGTCGACAAATTGATTTTGCAATCTTGGCAAGTAATCGAAAGAGATTTCATCGAATTCCTTGACCATATCTTCGAGATACTCGTGGTAAGGGACCAGCCTCACGTCTTGTGTTTGCCATTCAGCTCCTATCCAGAGAATGATCAGCGTGGAATCACCGTAAATTTGGAGTCTTTTGACTTTCATGTCGATGGCCAATTGTAGACCAAAGGTACAAGCCTCATATTCATAAATATTGTTGGTGCAAGAAAATACCAAATTAACGACCATTGAATAATGTTGGCCAGTTGGGATATTGGAACTACCCCAGTGCCAAAACCTGAAAGGTTGACGGCACCATCAAAATAGATAGTTCACTTGTCACGTGAGACTAGGTAGATTTGTTCATTGACTTCATCCCAGTCATTAGACTTCTCGGGATTTTGGGCTAACATATCAACTATGGCTTGATCTTTGACAGACTTCTGCACTATGCTTCGATGTCAAACTTAGAAAGTAGTATTTGCCATTTGGAGAGCCTTCCAATCAGTGCAAGCTTCTCCAAAATATATTTGATTGGGTCATTCTCAATCACTAGTAAGATGCGGTGGTGAAGAGTATACTATCTCAATTGGTGTAATACCCACATGAGGGCTACACACATCTTCTCCATCTCGGGATATCGAACCTCGAAGGTAGTGAACTTCTTACTCGAGGTAGTGTATGGTGCGCTCTAGACCATCATCTAGCTCTTTTTGCACCAATATAGCTCCCAAAGATTCTTCATGGATGGTGAGATATAAAATTAAAGGCATGCCTTTAATATGCGGAACCATAATAGGCGATTGTGAAAGATATCGCTTGAGCTCTTCAAAAGACTTTTGACATTATTCATCCCAATTGACTTTGGTGTGCTTCTTCAATAGGTTGAAGAACGACTTAGCAGTTTTTAACAATTAGGAGATAAATCTCGCTACATAGTTTAACCTTCGCAATAAACTTCAAACTACATAGTTTAGGTCACATATGACTTTCATCTTGGAAGGGTCTATCTCAATACCCTTACTACTAACCATGAATCTAAGGAGCTTCCCAGACTTTGCCCCAAATATGCATTTTGCAGGGTTAAGCCTCAACTTGAACTTCCTTGATTGGTTTCTCAAGACTTCAACGTGATCTTCGCCTTGTATTGACTTTGCAATTGTGTCGTCGACATAAAATTCAATCTTCTTATGCATCATATAATGGACCAATGCCACTATAGCTCTATGATAAGTTGCCCCAACATTTTTCAAGTCAAAGGCATGCCTTTTGTAGCTAAATATTCCCCATGGGGTAATAAAAGACATTTTAGTCTTATCTTCCTCCTTCATCTAGATTTGGTTGTAACCAGAGAATCCATCCATAAATGAGAACAACTTGAATCCCGCGGTGCTATCTACTAGGATATCGATATGTGGTAAAGGAAAGTCATCCCTAGAACTTGCTTTATTCAGTCGTAGTAGTCAACACATACTCAGACCCATCCATCTTTCTACATGAAACCTACTTTCAACAGCTTTATGACTTCCTCAATTTTCTTAGACAAGTTAGGTTTTGTCCTTTTGAGTTTCTATTTTTTAGGTGAAATATCAAGATTGAGTGGTAATGCGTGTTCCACGATCTCAGGATCTAAACCTAGTATATCAGTATAAGAACAAGGGAAGACGTCTTGGTATTCTTTCAAGAGTTTGATTAATCTTTGGCATCCATTTGAGAAAGATTCGCCCCAATCTTAGTTTCCTTGGGGTTTTCTGAATATCCCAAATTCATGGTGATCAATTGTTTAGTAGTGGGAGGTTTGGATTCCTCATGTCTAAGCCACTCCCTTTTAATAAATCTGGGATCATTTTCGTCTTTTGAATCAGAATAATCGGATTCTAAAGAATCTCTTGGATTCGAATCCAATCCATGCATATGACTATGATGATGATGCAAAGTGTTATGCCTAAGATGCAATCGAAAACATTAGTATGTAAGGATTACAAATGCAATGCATGAAAATGTCGTAGAAAATTTTGTTTTTGAATTCCAAGTTTTCGAAAATTTGTTGGAAACTCGCCCTCTTGTCATCAGACATCCTTGTTCAACTAAATCATTTTGAAACTATAGATCGTGTGGAGGCCCAAGCCTCAAAGTATTATCATAAGACTCGTTTGGGATACTTCACACGTCTATTAACAAAATTTTGAATTTTATTGATATGCAAAAACTTGCATTACAACATATATTGTCTTGGATCTTAAAAGTCCATGATCTAGACTATTACAACGTATGAATGAAATGAACAAATGGAATTCCCTTGAAGGGGAGAATTAAATGGGATACAACGGAAAAGGAAAGTAAAAATAGGAACATCCCTTGCACAATGGGATCAACAGGCTCTTCGTTTACACCAATAACCCCAACCATGTCATCTTCAAGTAGGTTGGCAAAGCGATGGACAGTGGCTTCCTCTTCCTGTAGGAGCTTCAGTGGCCTAGGGAAGAAATTCTTCAACGGAGGAGATAGAAGGTGTTGGTAGCTCTTGCCCTTAAAGCTCGGGCTCTTTTGGTTACCTTGACCATTTCGATCGCCTTGGTAACCTAGGTTTTCACGTTTTTTCCTCTAGATTACCTCAACAAGGTTTAGAATGCTTGGGCAAGCTTATCCAAACCTTTATCAGTAGCAAATCCATTCTTGAGCAATTTTTTTCTTGACATTAGGGACACCTTCGAGAATTAAGGCTCCTTCATGATTGTTCCAATAGGCACATGCGTAACTAACACGAGCTCAAATAAATGGTAGCTCGATTCTCCCCTGATTTCAGGCTTGATGGAAGGTATGACCATATTGTGAAAAGTCTCCACATCCCTCTCGCATTGAATGGTTATGATCTTATCATCAACAACGAGGTGCATCATTTGGTGAAGGCTTGAGGGAATGATTCATGTAGCATGGATCCAAGGACGTCCCAACAGCAGGCTAAAATTGCTTACGGTATCTAGTACTTAGAAAATCTGAGTAATGGTGATAGGGCCCATCGTCAATGGCAAGTCGATCTCCCTTAATGATTCCTTCCTCATCTCATCAAAAGCTTTAATGGGAGTCTTCGTGGGGTGGATGCTATCTATATGTATTACCAATTGATGGAGGGTGGATAGAGGGCATGTATTCAGGGTGGAGCCATTGTCGACCAATACCCTTAAGATCCTGTTATCGAAGTGTTGAGCGGATATGTAGAGCGCCTTAGTGTGCACTTGCCCTTCAGGAGGAAGATCTTTCTCGGAGAAGGATATTTGATCTCTAAGGAGTATGACACAATTTTGTTGATTTGATGTGCGTCGTTAGAAATGTTCTGTTGTGATTCTTTGTTGTGTTTGTCCATCTAGGTTTTTTAGGCTAGTTAGTGCAGGGAATTAAGACATGTCATCTTCATGAAGTTTGTTTTAAATCCTTTGATCTTCATTGTTAAAAGGTTTTCAATAAATAAATTGACCTTTTGATCACATTTTTCTAAATATCGATTGGAAATACCCATCTTTGTATAACGAAATGTCTTTGGTACATGTGATGTTTCCAAAAGAAAATATTTAAAATCAAAAATTGATTTGACTTTAGAATTGTCAAGGTTTGGACCGTATTTAAAATATCTACAATATCTATAAGTGCATTTATGCGAGCTACAAATTAGTCTTGGCAATTAAATACATTTCATAGCCTAGATATTCCTTTGTCTAAATATTTTCAAATCTCTTTCAAATTTTGATTTGGTATTCTAGTTTCCATGGTTTGGACTATATTTAAAATATCTACAACGTCTGAGAGTGCATTTATGCGAGCCCTAGACTAAGCTTAACAATTAAATGCATTCCATAGATGAGACGACCCTTTGTCTCAAAACCTCACTTTTCATTATCACTAATTTCAAATACATCTTTAAAGTAGTATCACATGTACCACCTATGCATGCAATGATGTCATTCATTAGAGATGCTTGTATTTGTGATTAGCGCATGCCTTTGGAATAAGTGATCCACTGACAATTCACTCACTTGATTGATTAGTTGAGAAATATGGATCAAAAACCTATCTATGTGTTTAATTCATGCCAATGCATGTGATTTTAGATGAATGTTAAATGCAATGCCTAATACAGAGATAAAATCATGGGGATTCACTTAGAACATCTTTCTAGGGACTTATAAGCATTATTGGCCATGCGATAACACAAATGGTCAATAATGGCTATAAGTCCTTAAATAAATTGGGTAGGCGTCTAGAGAAACCTACGCATAAATTATAAAAGCCAACCCCGATGCACAAATTTGGTTGATTTTGAACTTTGCTTCACTTGATTGATTACTTTTGATCCCATGTCATACTTTTGATTGTTTTGACGTGTATGAGCATTTCTTTCCATTGTATGTACCTAGCTCTAGTTCTTAGATTAAGATTAAACTAGGACCTTGAAGACAGAGTTCACACAAAGATGGAGGGAGGTCGATGTCTATTTCGACCATATTTTTGTACCATTCGTCCCCGACATATGTCTCGAGTCTCCCTCATTTGTATAAGCACCTGATGAGTCGTGAGTTCTTTCCTTTTCTTTCATTTTATTTCCTTTTATCTCTTTTAATTTTTTAGGATTACATGATAGATTTACTGCTTTACTTGGTTGTTTATTTAGCACTTTGTACTTTAAATTCAATTGCACATTTTCTTTTGTCTTTCTTAGAAATAGAATGGCATGAAAATGACTATCCACATATGATCACTTAGTTTAGAATAAACAATCCTGAAAAGGTAAAAAGAAATGTATGGACACCTTAAGTAACATAGCATATTGTTAGGTATCAAACGGACGCTAACAGAAATATTATCGTAACCTAAGTCCCCAAACCTAGATATCTAGTTGCATAGAAATCGAATAACTACTCCTAACCCTCAATTGAATTTTCTAGCCAGCCCCCAAAACGAGGCTAGTGGCAACTCCCATCTAATTTTCTAGATTATCTTAAAAAAAACTAGATTGCTTAATAAATCCGTCGTGACATTTATGAACCTTAGAAAAAAGTTCATGATTATGATTTAGCATACTCATGATGGTGAAGCCAAAAAAGATGAAGTGATGCCATCTTTAGTGGAT
The DNA here is from genome assembly GCA_017140595.1 of Eucalyptus curtisii. Classification (NCBI taxonomy): domain Eukaryota; kingdom Viridiplantae; phylum Streptophyta; class Magnoliopsida; order Myrtales; family Myrtaceae; genus Eucalyptus; species Eucalyptus curtisii. The sequence goes on from CM029503.1 coordinate 15,471,812, forward strand.
GTACATCTTGAGAGGGCTATTATGGTCGTCAAAATATCCTTAAACTCACATTTACATTTGGATTCCTTTCGACCTTAAAATCGTCAATCAAGACGTACGGTGACATCAAGGTAGGGTCACGACACCTTCCATTGTCACACACGATACGAGCTTGGAAGAGCTCATGACCACGTGTGAGGAAACACACAAGAGGTTCATCCAAAAAGGTGAGAAGATGATGGATGCGAACCGTAAGGAAACTCTCATGGTCAAGTATCCTTAAGCCTGACCTTTCCCCGAGGGCGGGTAGTGGAGAGATTGGGTCACGACGAAGGGCTACCAAAAAGTTTCAAGCAAGTTTGCTACAAAATGTTTGCAAAAATAAGACTAAAGCCTAGAGAAAAAAGTGCATAGATTTGTGCAGTTAGGAACATCAGAGTCAAAACCATAGTAAATCACTTCAAAAAATTGTGAAATTTTAATACATTATAGAAAAGACAGTGAAAAACATTTTCTGTGAAGGACACTAGATCTATTTCTCTTTGTATCGAGAGCACCAAGTCAATAACTTAACCTTTAAACTTGTAAATTTTTCCATAACTATAGCACACTAAGAAAAGGCATTTCAATACTCAAAACTTAACTAAGTGTTACCAAATTTTAGTGTTATATGTGAGGACAAAGTCCTACAACTTTCATGAAAAGAGTAATGATCAGAATCTATCCCAAAAATGACAAAAAAAAAAAAAATCGAGGAACACACTAACATCCTCTTATTTGCACATATCCGCAAAACACCACCACAAAAAGAGATCACGTTTTCACTACTTGTACTGCTTCTAGAAAATCTAAGGAAAATGTATGACAAAGTATCCATAATTTGCTACAACTACTATGAAGAAAACAAGACTAAATTCACAACAGAATGTTTGGCAGGAAATTTACAATATCTCGAGGCCTCAGACGTGCGATTCTGAACAGACCACTAGTAATTTTAGGATTTCTACGAACTCAACCTCTATAACTCTACTAATCCTTATGCAAACCTCATTCAAGCCTTAACCACACACATGCACAACACCTAAGCAACACATCGATCACCACAAGTTCGTCCCAAACTCAAACAAAACCTTAAAATCCACAAGTAAGCTACCAGCCTACATAGATCGACATGCAAGACCACTTTATAACACACCCTACCTTCTACTAAGCCAACGGCAAACCACAGCTTTCCTCCTACGATTATACTCCTTATACCAGCCGTGAAACCCACATGCAAGCCACAAAATGCCTATCTACCCCCACAATTAGCAAGATAAATCCAGAACAAAATCATCAAGAGACAATTTCCCCCCAAACCATCCGCACCTCGCTCAGCAGCCCATAGATTATCCTAGCCTAGTACCCCCACCGTTTCCTTACCCGATTGATTCTTGTTTTCCTTCGCTTCCTGGCTCTTTAGAAACTCGGGCATCTAGAGTTCAAAATTGCAGGGAAAAACATAGAGCAAAAGAAGAGTTCCTGCCGAAATGAAGGAAGAAGAAAAGAGAAGAAATTAGAGAGAGAGAGAGAGAGAGAGAGAGAGAGAGAGAGAGAGAGAGAGCAAAACAAGAAAATTTTCCAAATTTCAGTTTGGTTTTGAAAAAAATATTAAACCTAGTAAACGATCATCAAATCATGCAAACAACGTGTCAAAAAAAAGTTTATGATGTGTCCTACGAATCCTCAATTGAAAATATCTAGCATAGTGGTTCAATCATGCATCTGAATCAACAAGACATAGCTTATTCGCAAGTAATTAACCTATCTAGATGACAGGCAAATTTCACGAAATTTTTTTCATGATTAGAAATAAATGTCAGGACCAAACTTCATGAAGACACTCAGTCCAAAATCGAAGTGCAATAAATCATACAAAATCAGCAAGAGAAATGCAACAGAACATGCATATTCCAAAATAGATCACCCTACTTGCAAACAGTTTTTGGCATAGCAAACGAGGTCCGATTTACGTACATAATACGTCTATAAAAAGCTCTTGAAACCAGCTTCAAATCTCGTGAGACCTCGAAACCTAACAACAACATTGTCTAGCTCAAACGAAGACGATAAGACAACTAGTCTAGTTAGGCCATCCGAATTACAGAATAGACAATCAGTCAAGTAAATCAACAATAAAGTTCATTCTAGGCCATCATCCATCATCTATAGCCATCCTAAGTTACAAGGATCATCCATGCAAGCATACATCATCCCAAGGTCGAGCTCTGGCCTTAATTGTATAAGGCAATCTCGCATCATCGAGCTCAAGATCAAGATCAAGATCAAGAAGTTTGCCTCAGTCAATCTTCATGCGAAGCTCAATCAAGCCACGGTCACTACAAGCCAAGGGCTAGGACACACCTAAAGGAGGTCGGATTGAGTTGAGGATTGCCAGACTACACCAGATGAACGTCGAGGCTCAAACCAACTTCATATTGTGCCTAGGAAGACTAGAGGAAGAGGTCGTTAGTTGAAGGATCGCTGACAGCCGTTCAGTCAAGTTCCGACCACTACTAGGTTGGGGACTAGTTGAGGAATGTTGTCAGAAACTTCGGGAGGTTGCTGGGGTCGCCAGATCGCTGATTAAGTAGCAGGACATGCCGACGGAACTTACCAGTGTAGAAATCGGTACTTGAGCTGGTCAGTTTTTACGGCTGGACGAGAAGACACAGTAATCCTCTAGTCAATAAATGGCTATGGATAGCTTCGGGAAGATGTGAGGATCGTTGGATGGGATGGCGCGCCGCCAGCGGGGCTGTGATGAGCGGCGAACGATGTAATGAAAAGAGTGAGTCCGATGGCGATTTGAGTGTGTGTATGTGTGAGAGAGAGAAATTAGATCTCAATAATGAAGCCCCCTTTGCATTTTGGAGAGGAAAATAGTTTATATACTCCCTTGCAAGATCAAATTCTAGTCCTTGGATTAATCCAAGGGCTAGGAATTGATCTCTTTAGCTAGCTAACTAACTCGCTTAGAGGCTAAGCTTACTAAAGATTGGTTGATTAATGTACACATATCAATTTAAATTGCTATGATAAACTTCCGATGAACGACTTATGATTAATTTTGAGATTTAAGGGCTAATCACAGGCATTTTCGTAATTTCATACCTGGGCAATTTTGTAATTTTATGTTGCAGAGGGAGAGGGGACACTTGTTAAAGCCTTGCCTGATCGGAATTGGGCTTCGGCCACTAGAGAAAGGCCGAAAAAGGGCCTTGGATCACTGACGATCAATGCTGGTCAAATCTGAGTTGACCCAGTCAGACCGAGTTGACCCACACTTGATCGGGTTGAACCGGTTTGGTCTTCCCTCCAATATTGTCCTGATTTTCTTGATTTTGTCCAATTAAAGTGGAATCAAAATGGTTATATGCGAATTGGATGCAAATTGGATCAAATTGAACAAAATTGGGTTCCTCATGGTAACTAATTGTGCAAGAAATGTCTTAAATTGAATCAATTTCTGTTGAATCGTCACCACGAGCTAGACTAACATTTGTAATTGGAATTTCTTTAACCAAATTGAAGCTTGATAACATCAATCGAATGTCTACCTAGAGTGGGCCGAGTTAAATTGGCTTGATCAGAACACAAATTTCTAGGATTCAAGAAAGTTAAATTGATAAATCTAGAATGCTCCCAAGTGAATTTCTCAAAAATGACCGTGGATTTAGATTTATTTTAAGAAAATGAATTGATAGGAAGTTAAGCAGGCAATTTTTTATTTTGGCCCTTGATTATAGCTAAAAAATGGCAATTTTCATCTCAACATGTCAAATCACCGAAATGGTCAGACGAGTGATCTCGCAATAACCTCTAGATCAAATGTTGTAAAGGGAATTAAGTCAAAATATGAACAGAGTGAAAGTAATTTTATTTTTTGTGGATTTTTAACCTAAATTTGAAAATTTTAGAAAATGAAGATCTTAATCGATTTCCATAAAAAAAAATTATGGTAAAGTCAAATTAAAGCAAAAATTAGATGATTTGGGGGGTTTTTGTATTTTTCAATTTTTATGGTCAAAAGATCGACTAAAAAGTCAACTCCGAAGTCAACCTTTTGGTTTTTGGTTTTTTGTAAAAATGAGTAGGAAATTACCTACAAATGATGAGGCAAAGAAAATGAAAAGAAAAATAATACTTTTGGATTCGAGTAACGAGTTCTATCTTGATTAGAAACCCTAATCTCGAGTTTTTACCTTTAATGACGTGTCGACTAAAAATTAAGTATCAATAGTTACCCCTCTTTGAGAGACGGTTTGGAGAAGTTCTACTCAAAAACCAAATGATACCTGTAATTTTTAGTCAACCCTAGTGGGGAATAAAAAATGAAAAGAAAGACAACATATGATTAGAGGCTTACTTGAATGCTTATCATCGGACCCTTGTGTTGTTTGTTTCTCCATATGATAGCTTCCCTCTTCTCTAATGGGATGGAATGAAGGAAATTAACTAAAGGGAACTAAGGAACTAAAGAGATAGTCTCACCATGTAAAAATGGGTTTTCAATAACTTTTTCGCATTATATATCAACAGAGCACTCTAGACAAAGGTAGAGCACTCCTCATATTAGAATCACGCGATGCTATTTATGATATCGACACTAGGACACCTGGAGTGCCAAAAGTTAGCACGAAGGGACACTTAAGTGCCAAAAGTTATGAAAATAACACTTAAGTGCCAAAATTGGAGCAAAATGGATCACTTTAATGCCATCGGCGAAAAAATCCAGCCAAAACGCTGACGTGGCAATTTTCCAACGAGCTGCGTGCAAAACGTCATTTTGCATGCTGATGTAAATGACGTCATTTTGGTGTTGACGTGATAAATAATTAATTAAATTAAATTTTAAAAAATAATTAATCAATTTTTTATTTTATATTTAAAAAAAAAAAAAAAAAAAAAAAAAAAAAAAAAGGAGGAGGAGGGAGGTAGCGGCGCCGCTGAGCCCAAGCGGGGGCCGGCGACCCCAGCTAACCGACAGCGAGGGTAGCAGCCTCCCCTCCCCCTCCTCCTCCTCCCCATCTTTTTTTTTTTAAAATAAAATATTTATTTATTTATTTAAAAATTAATTTAATTAATTATTATATAAAAATTCGAATTATACCAAAATGATGTCATTTTTTGTGTGGTTTGCACAAAAAGTGGCAGTTAAGTGTCCCTTTCGTAAGTTTTGGCACTTAAGTATCCCGTTGTGCTAAGTTTTGACACTTAAAGCGTTCTTTTGCCTTATGATATCATATGCATTTCGACTTGTGCATATATTGCGTGGCACTACTTTAACTATATATATATATATATAGCAGCATTTTGATTGTCATTGTCATCGTCGAAAAACATAGGGAATTTCCCAACATTCAACACATTGGTGATTTTCTCAACAATAAGCAACATGCACACCTAATATATATAATCTACTTATGCCATTAAAGAAGTTAAACTTGTTATATTCCGCAAAAGTTTCTTATAATTTCCATGCAACCTATTCACCCCTCCTCCTACTAGGTTGTATTGTGAGTCACAACATGTGGCTCTCAATGTAATTAGTCATATCATTTATTGTTCTTTGAGTATTCTTCTCATGGTAGTTGGTGCAACTTCCCCCAATGGATATTCACTAAAGTGCATTGGAAGATCGACATTTCCCTGTCCATTACACTTTTGCTACTCTTCCCAAGGCTAAGGACTCAAAAGATGCGACAGCCTCATAACCAATTTGTGGCAATGGGTTGTTGTTGCCAACATTATTGTCAAACTTTTGTTAATTTGAGGTTCTTATCATCATAGTCACATCGAATCCACAAATGTGTGCCACTAGGGTTACTAAAAAGATGTTTCACCAAAAAGTTTGAAAAACCTTTCAAAATGTGGATGAATCGATAAGTAAATTTATTAAGATTGCGAAGGGTTGTTTGTTGATTTTGAATAGGAAAGTAAATGACAAGAAAATCGAAGGCACTGAAATTGGAGGCAATTGTGGCCAACCATGTAATTTGCGTGATAATAAAGATAAGGACAAATTTGTAAAAGAACGTTGAGGTCTTACATTATTTGGGGGAGGGAGACTCAAAGATAGTACACTTGAGGTATTCATAGCCCACAAGTAATGGTTGCACATACACTTATTAAGACTTCATGACTTCACAGTTACATCAACTCAAATACATCAATAGTTACATGGCTCTATTACTTGACAATTACATCAACTCCATCGTTGAATGGTTATTGGTAAGTTAAGATTGCCAAATAAATACTTGGATAACTTTTTTGTGTCAACATTCATAAAATAACATATAAGAGTTTATGCGAACTCATCCCTTCGCATCTTTTACTTTTGAAAATACATTTTTCCAAAAATATACCCAGCCCTTTTCTCACACCTGCCGACACATAACTCTAGCCCATAAAAGTCATAAGCATAGCCTCCTTTCTCAATTGCTATAGGAAAACACTCTGGTTGCCCATCGCCGAGGCCCCAACCATGGACTTGTGACTAGGGGTGTCCAAAAACCCGACCCAAACATGACCCAAACACGAAACAAGTTGAGTACATGTTTCGGGTCTTAATATTGTTCGGGGAATTATTATGAAACAAGAAAACAAATATGTTTAGGGTCGGGTTAAGGTCGAAATATTGTTCGGCCCCGAACAAATTATTGGCTCCATGTGTTTGAAACAAACGCATTCTCCTCTCACCCAGACCCAAACACTCTTCACCCAAACACATTATTGACCCTCCCGACGGGACGATTGCGCCTTCTTCGGTCGCCGACTCCGCCACTTCCGCCGCCGTCGCCGCCACTATCGACGACTGCGCCCTCTCGTTGATTTCGCCACCGCCCTCTTCTTTACTCCTCACATTCTAGGGTTTCGCAGAGCAAGTCCCTTGCTCTGTAGCAGCAGCAGGAGGCCCCCCTCCCTTGGTCGATTTGGAGAATAACTCCCTTACTCAATCCGAAGCTGCAGCACCTTTGTTAGGTGCATATTCGATCTCTCTCGCATTCTGGATTCTGTTCAATGTTCATCAAAATGTGCGGGTGTGCGTGTGGGGCTCTGCTGCTCCTCCTTTGATTCGCTCGTGGTGTGGGGCTTCGTCTTCTTTACGCATTGGTCTGCGTTTGAATTTGTGCGGTGATGTAGTTGGGTAGAACCTGCATGCGCTTGTGATTTTCTCTTGTTTCTAGATCCTTGTGTTCCCTGTGTTCATTTTGGGATTCATCCCTTTTCGCCAAAGTTGAGCGCAGTCGATTTTCTAGAGCAAGACCCGCTTTGTGTGATGTGCGAATTTGGGAGCTTAGTTTGAAGCTAGGTTTGATATCTGTTTTGGATCCATGGAAATTGGTTATATGCTTAGATTTTCTTGTGTGGAGTCGTCAGATTAATGTTGATGCAGCAATGATTGTTTAGTAGAAGCACCTTTCTAAGGAAACTTTGTGAATGCAAGCTACATAAAAGGCATTGTTACAATCCGACTTGGATTGATGCTTTTTTCCTTCTTTTTCTTTTTTATCTTTTAGGCACATTGGCATTGATTATTTTGATTATTTATGATATTTGTTTCATGTGATAATTCTTCTGGAAGAGAAGTCCATAGTCGATTCTGCTTTATTGGGCATTTTCTTGTTCCCCTGCATTTCCATGTTGGACTTGAAGTCTTGACTATTTCTTACTAAGTGTAAGACATGAGAATTAGTTTATTCATGCGCTGATGTTGTTCTATGCTTCAGGTTGTTTACTGTTTAGGTAGAAGATGGGGGCCTAGCTTTCTTGGTAGGGTTGATGCTTCAGAGGTTGGACTTTTTTATCTAAGTTATCATTTTGGTCATGGGATGCTGCACCTCTTGGGGGAAAAGAGACTTGTTAAAGAGAAAGATCCTTTTAAAGGCTGGCAGTGATAGTGGGTCAAGACAAGCCTGTTTTGAAAGCCAAGACTACTTTCTGATAGCAAGGTTATATTTGTGTTGTTATCCTAGATGTGTGCGTATCTCTAAATATCTACAAACTCAGTGCAACTCTTGCTTGTATAGTTGCATTAAACCTACTACGTGTTCCATTAGTTATATCATGCAGTCCCCATTTCATTTTCAAACATTGTTTACATGTCTTCTAGTAAATATTCTTGGATTCTCTTCTTCATTTTTAAATTGTTTGGCTTACCTTCCGCTGTCATAATCCTGCTACTTGTTTCACTTGATGACCTACTTTCCTTTTATTTAAATTCAGAGAACTGGCTTTTTTCTTATTAAACCTTTCCTTTTTAATTACATGGTGAATGTAGTATTTTTTTAGGATCATGATACCACAATGGCAATTGGATCCAAGTCATATAATGTTGATTCTATTGGACTCGCGTTTTCATGTCTTCAAGTTGATGTTTGATCTTCAAGTTCATAAATTTTGTGTTTTTTGCACATTGTTGTTTCAAGTTTATGTTTTTCTTTCAAATTGATTCTATTGCTCCGTCTTTGAAGATTTTCTTAGCTGATATTACCATGGGCAAAAGGAGAAAATTTGTGTTGAATCAAAGTTACAAACTAACCATGTGTTTCAATCTTGCAAAGAAATAGTAATACTTGTAATCTGCAACAAAGGATGAACTCATGACTATTTTTTTTACACCTTCCGAATGCTAGCTTACTATAAATTATTGAAATAATAATTTGTACGCTCTAAGTGCTATAAATAGAAGGTTGCTAGATGTCTTCAGTGGGTGGTTCTAATGTCACAAATAGAAGGAGGAGATCTACAATGTGGGAACATTTTAAAGAGATTCCTAGTCAAGAAAAGGCTTAGTGTTTATATTGTAGCACCCTTATTAGTTGTGCTAGCAGTCAAGAGACTAGCTCAATGCATCAGGAATATCCATATGCAGACATCGAAAAAAGGCAAAAAAGTGCATCGAGTCAAGTTGTTGGGGGTGGTGGTTCATCAGGTCCTTGGAAATTTGATCAAGATGCTAGCAAAAAAGAATTAGCGATCATGTTTATTCTTAGTGAGTTGCCTTTTAAGTTGGTAGAGCATAAGGGATTTCGTCGATTTGTGAATAAAATCCAGCCAAAATTCTTAATCTCATTACACAACACATTGAGGCATGATTGTTATGATTTATACATGGAGGAAAGAAGTAAAATGAAGAAATATTTCTCCGAGACATCTCTTAGAGTATGTCTAACAACTAACACATGGACATCTTGTCAAAACTTAAGTTATATGTGTCTGATTGCTCATTTTGTTGATGCCGATTGGAAATAGTAGAAGAAGATATTAAATTTTTGTCAAATCTCAAGTCATTCTGCTGAGATAATAGGAAAAGCAATTGAGAAATGTTTGACTGATTAGGGGATCCAAAGTGTTTTTTTTATCACTGTAGATAATGCTAGCTCGAATGACTTGGGAGTTCAGTACCTGAAAAAGATACTTAACTCTTGGAACTCTCTGTTATTGAGAGATGAGTTACTCTATGTAAGGTGTTATGCCCATATATTAAGTTTGATTATTAGAGAAGGGTTAAAAGACATAAATGATTCAATTGCTAAAATACATTCAGCCGTACATTATGTGAGATGTTCCCCTAGCAGGTTAAGAAAGTTCAAGGATTTTGTTAAGTTAGAGAATATTGAGTTGAAGAGTCCTATATGTTTGGATGTGGAAACTCATTGGAACTTAACATATATGATGTTAGAATCAGCTTTGAAGTTTGAAAGAACTTTTAGCAATATGAAACTTCGAAATAGCAAATATGCCTAAGAGCTTTTCAAGGGGAAAGGGTTGCCCACTAGTGAGGATTGGAATTATGCACGTCACTTTCTTCCTTTTCCGAGGTTGTATTTGATACAATTATAAAAGTTTCAGGTTCTTCTTATGTCACTTGCAATAATATAGCGAAGAACATATACAGGATTTATATGATGATTGAGAAATATTGTGAAAACGAGGACCAAAGCTTGCGAGAAATGGCTCAAAGAATAAAAATGAAATTTCGTAAATATTTTGGCAATGTGAACAACATAAATCTCACTTTACTCATTACTTGCGTACTTGACGTGCGACATAAGTGGGACTATGTGAAGTGGATGATTAGTCATGTTTAAGAAAGCAATGAGGCAAAAACTTTACAAGAAAAAGTGATAACATTTCTGACATTATTGTTTGAGCAATATCGCACAGGTGTGTATACCCTCAAAGCAACTTGAGACTAAAGAGCACAAGGATGGTAAGCATGTCAAGGTCCCCGATGGTTGGTGCTAATATAATGACTTAAATGTATTTTAGCCAATCCAAACAACAATATTTGGATGAAAAATCTAAACTAGACAAGTACTTAGAGGAAGCATGTAAACATTATAACTCTGAATTTGATATCCTAAATTGGTGGAAATGAAATTCATCGAGATATCCTATACTTTCTACCGTTACTCGAGATATCTTGGTCGTGCCCATCTCAACCGTAGCATCGGAGGCGACATTTAACATAGGAGGTCATGTGCTTGATGTGTTTCATAGTTCCTTGACCCCAACCATGGCGAAAGCTCTTATATGTGCCCAAGATTGGTTACGATCCGCACCACTTTTATGTTCAATGGAGGAGGACATAAAAGACCTTGAAATCTTTGAGTTAGGTGAGAAAATATGACTGTAGATTATTTATACCTTTCTTTATTTTAATGCATACATTAGTTCTCATTTTCGTCGTGAATTTAGGGCCCATTTGGTTTGGCTTTTGGGGAAAGCATTTGCAAAAATGCAAATACCTTTGGGTGAAGGGGGTTTTCCGAAATGCAAATATCATTTGGTAAAATTTGCATTGAGAAATAACTTTGGCCAAAATACCGTTTGGTAAAATTTGCATTTGTAAAGGACTTTTATTAAATTAAAAAAAAAACAAAAAAAAAACATTTGTATTTTTTTTTTTGAAGGCTGGCCATCGGATTTGGCTATCGGACTGCCGGACCTGGCTACCGAACCGTCGGATCTAGCGACCAGATGGCCAGATCTGGCCTCTGGACAGTCGCCGGGGTCGAGCGACCCCAGGCAGCCGTCACCTGGGTCGCACGATTCAGGCCATCAATCGCCTGGGTCGCTCGACCCGGGTGTCGCCTGAGGTCTAGCGATGGTCGCCGAGGTCGGGCGACCCTCAGGCGGCAGTCGCCGACATGCACAACCCCTTGGCCAGCGGTCATCGGCCTCCGATCGGCTTCCGTGCAGTGATTTTGGAGAAGATGAACAGTACCAGGGATTTGCATTCCGAATATGCAACTTCCCAAAGAACCTCCAGACCTGCTTTGGGCTAAGAGCCCTTAGAGCCACTTGGAGATGCAATTGCATCTTACCAAAGTCGCCCAAACAATCGAATCAAACGCATTTGCATTTGGCCAAGGGACTTTAGAGTCCAAAAGCCCATTTGAAAGGCCGAACCAAACAAGGCCTTATTGTAGAGTTGCCAAATACAACCACGGAGTCAAACTCGATATTGACTTCTCTCAATGATTGACATATTAGAGGTTAGTATTTTGTAATAAGCAACTTGCGTAAGCCCTATTTGTCTCTTTGCATTCCTAACAATACCCTCTGATTCTTAGAATTTTCAATTTTGTGCTAAATTCATATACAAGCATTGCTGGCTTCCCTGCTCACCAAGCACATAGATTCTTCGATTTCTAAAGGCCCCCTGGTGGTGCCTCTTGACTACAAATGGATATGGCACTATCATAGGCTTAACCTCGTTTGCTGTAGAAAACAAAACACTAATAAACTTTGTAGTCTAAGGACATGAGTACTAATTCTTCTTACCAAATTTGTCGCATCGGAAATTATATTTGCTTGTTTGAGAGCATATCCAATGTCTGTATGCTTCATTCTTGTCTGGAATTTTACCTCTTTCTTTTATAGAAACCATTGTCCTAAACATGTCTAAATCATGGTTGTAGTGTGCGAATTTAACAAAGTTCTTATCTTATTGCCTGTAGTTGGGCTTCTATCTCCTCGTATTCAAGCTGCAATTTGCCAGGAGTTTTCACCTCTTTGGTATGTATCTAGTAGTTTCCCAGGAGTTAGAAAGCCAATTTGCTTTCTTCCCAAATAGTGTCTTTCCATTTGGGAATGCTACTCCCCATGTTAAATATTTTTTTCTACAATTTGTTAATTTTGGGATGATGCCTCAGCTGTTATTCCTACTGCATCTTTATATGTTCCAATATTTATGTCTACAACTTATGGTGGATTGCTTGCCTATGGGTAAGTTCGTTTTAAATTTCTGCTAGGGCAGCTTGCAGTCTCGGGGAGTCCACCTCCAGTAGAGGTACGCAAAATCAGGACATCCATTATTCATACAATTTTGATGAGCTTCAATTGCGTGGCAACTCTCATTGGTGTAGAAGGGACCGGATGGGTCAGGTACCCATTCTCCAACTAAGATATCACAAGTTTCTGCAAAAGATTGGGCAAAAGAGCAATTAACGATACAACACCGCACACCATCAAATTTGATCAAAGAATCGAAATTGGAAGAGAAGATTAATACATGCAAAAGAAAAATCAAGTCTGATTGGTGTTTGCATGGTGCATTATACATATCTGCGCAACAAATTAAAAATGCTTATATTTTCGGGAAATTTTGAGATTTAACACACACACACACATATCCTCTGTTTTGTTAACTCCTTCAATAAGGAAATAAGATGTGGTCTCACACACACACACACACACATATCCTCTGTTTTGTTAACTCCTTCGATAAGGAAATAAGATGTGGTCAGAAATTTGTTTAAATGGCCTTTTACTTCAAAAAAAAAAAAATTATACCAAAGAAAAGGGAGGTTGAGAAAAAAAAGGAAAACCCAAAAACTCTACCCGACCCGACCTAAATTTTCGATGCGGGTCTAATGTGTTTCGAGTCGATTAGGGTCGGGTCATAATATGTGACCCTTATGATTTGAGTCGGGTCAGGTAACATCAAAACCCGACTCGATCCAACACATTGACACCCCTACTTGTGGCCAAAGGCCGCCACCATGAAGGATTCAAAGAAAAGCTTGTCTCAATCGTCTTCTGGCCAATCTCTCTCTCTCTACGTGAGTCACTACACTTGGATGGCCTCGACCTGAGGTCACCCTTGGCTTCAAAATCTTGAATGGAGGTATGAATGCCATGGACAACCTCGCCATCGTCGTGTTGGCCAAGAAAAGGACTTCGGATTGAGATTGCCTATGGCTAGCAACCCTGGTTTGAGTTCATGACAGCAACAACAATCATCGTAGAGGTCGGGAGAAGAGAGACACAAGTGTCACGGTTCGTGAATCCTCCCATACTTGTGACACTTGTGAGTGGTGCTTAGGGTTATTGAGTGAAGAGTGAGGATGCAGAGAGGATGAACACAACTGGTCCATGGGAGTGGCGTTAGGACGGTTGGTGCTAGGAGTTCTAAGATAGAAGGATTATATCACTTAAAAGCTCTTAAGGCGGGGTTGGCCTCCCGTGCACAAACTGGTCATGAGCTGATGCCGCTCTTCTGACGAGGCCATGGCAGGCCGAAACCAGTTGTTGAGCCTAAAGAGATCTGTTATCTCACTTGATAGACTAGATGCCCGAGCGAAGCTGGGCGTGGTACGATCTCGTATAGAGAAGCTATTCACCGTATTGTTCGCTAGAACAGCTATAGAAGGAAGTCTGGCCTGGCAAATTCCGCTCACCAGGCGTCGCACGGGTCGTTCCGCGGCTAAGGAAACTGTTGGCCCATGACACAAGGGTGGGGCGAGGGGGGCGGCATTGAAGGGTGGTGTCAGCCTTGGGTTGAGGGTTTGTATGAGTGAATGAGGATGATTTCAGGCTAAGTTAGTTTGGGGTTTTTTTTTCTTTCTTTTTCTATAGAAGGATGGTTTAGTCATTTTAAGTTTGCACGATACAATTGGATTTGTCGACTTGCATTTTCAAAAATAGGGATAGAAAGTGGTGATATAGTGAAGGCATACGTACGATATTGTTACTTTCACCCTTTTTTCTCTTTGAATCTTCCCTTCTTCTTTTTTGGCGTTGTAAAATTGCAAGTGGATATTTATAGCTCACAGATAGAAGGGGCATTCTCATAGGAAGGACTCACTGCTTAATAGGAAAGAGACGTTCTTTTTCTTCTATCTTGTGACTACACTTGGTAATTATCCGACGCTCATTCATCTGCCAACCCGCAAAGTCCACTCGTCAATGTGATGATATAGATAGATTCCTGCATCTTGAATTGTCACATTTTGCTTCTTGCTTAAGAACTAATATTGGGACATAAACGAGACAATGCTATGAAAAGTATAGTATTCTCGGTGCCTGATGATGTGAAACTCCGAGCTAGTTCGACCTCACTTGATTCGAATCTGCGCATCACAAAGAGAGCACTTTCTTGATTGTACGTTCAAAGACCCTCTGATGCTTAAATAAGTAGTTGAAAACATGGGTTGAGATGTATGTAACTGTAAAAGGGGCTGAGGCTTACACCATTTACCCCGATTTGCTGGGTCCGTGTTCTCCAAGGAAAGCTGAATTTCAGCATTGGGCCGCCCGAGGAATGTCCCACTGAAAGTAGATTTCTCGGGATCATGTTGTTGGAATAACCAATGATTATTCAGTTCTATATATATATGACGGAAACATAGCTAAAGTACTAATTGTACCAGAGTCAACATGAAGGATAAATCATGCCAAAGTCACATGATAATAGGCGTCAATTACATCAAATATCACTTTATCTTAATAGTTAAATCATGTGGACCACGAAAAAAAAAAAAAAAAAAAAAAAAAAACAAGAATATTCCAATTACTGCCTCCTCACATTTTGCAACAATACAATTTTGTCTCCTCTATTTTAAAAAAATTAACTTTTGCATCGTAGAATAACATTAAGGAACAAGCCCCATCATTGGTCATTTAGAATTCATTGAGTAGTTGTATGATTGGCATTTCCATGATGTTGGATAGGTAATCAAGATGGTTCGCTCTCTATATTGATAATGACAAGCATAGTATCGTTGGAGCAGGACATCCTATTAGTAACCCAATGGTTATTTGATAACTTAAGTGAGATGGGTCTGGGATTCCATTTACAAAACTCTATAGAGTTCGGAACGGTTCCGAAAATACTCAAAAGTTAATGGGACGGATTTGGGATGAGATTAAACGTCCCATATCCCTATTACTTTTAATTTGTCCCAATGCTCTAGCAGCTCCATTTCCGGTTCAGCAGAGGTTGGGCCCAATACTGACTGTCATAAAGAATACCTTGAGCCTACCTGGGTTTTCCTAGCCCAACTCCTCAAAAGCTGATGTGGTTTCGTTAGTTGGTTTTTGGTTTAGCAAACTAAAAGCCCTAGATTTTCATAGGTCCGTATTCCTGAATGTTTGCTCTATAGAATTAATGTTAAGTGGGAAGCAGCTTTGGATACAAATTTTTATATTGTGGAAATAATTATTTTAAATGGAATTATATTGCAAATTCCGCTCGCGGAGAAATCTTGCTTTTTTTTTTTATCAACAGCGTTTCTCTCAATAATTATTTTCAAATTGTTGTTCTACGTAGATTATTTAATTCAAATCAAAGAAATAAGTAAGATAAAATATTCTGATATCATGAATCTACAAGGTATTAGATATATAGTTGTCCTTATCATCTTTAAACCTTATATATACATATCGACACGCATATATATATATATATATATATATATATATATATATGTACCATGAGATTTTTAATTAGATCTTCAATATATGTTAGATATCACTGGTGAAGAACTGCTAATAAGAGTATCTTTGCTGTGCGTGGATTTGCAATGTCCAATATTAAAAGGAAAAAAGTGTTGCTACAATAAAATTTAAATGTATTTTGTAACTTCTTTTACGTTTTAATATGAGGACACACATTAATTCTCCTTTAAGGCACCGTACGTCATTGGATCTTTTTCTTCATTCTCTCCTTGAACATATTCATTTTTAGCCTTAATTAGTAGGTTTTTGGATTAGAAGTTTTTTTATTTCGGTTAAATTATGGAGCCATTTAACTTTGTATTGATTCAACTTCCCCAGTACATTTCAGTTAATATTGAAAGTCTATCAATTCAATGGGCAAAATGCATGAGGATAGCTTTTAAATTTTGTTTGATAAATGAAGTGCATACATACTACTTCCTTATAGATATTACATACAAAAAGAAATATAACTCTTAAGGTCCAACTTATCGCCAACCGTGAGTAACTTCACATGTATGATGCCCATTGGTGTTTTGCTTGTATTTTATCCATTTTATGTGATTAGTGTGATATTCATGAGTTTGTCATATATTTATTTGAAAAGTGTTTCCTCGCTATAGAAAATGATATGTATAACTTTGAAATGTGTTGTGCTTTATATTTGATTAGTATGATCATTATCTCTAAACACATGTTGGGTTCACCCTAGATATTGAAACTCACCGTATATAGTTTGTTTAGAAATCTTTTTGATTACGCATTTCTTTTCTTGTATTAAATGCCAAGTATTTTTTAAGTCGTTCTCCCTGTCGAATTCTTTTGGGTTTACCTTTTTATTCTCATTATAGGCTTATTTACAGATTCTCAAAGGTTTTCTTTTATTCCTAATATTTATAAATTATTACTATATAATGAAGTGTGGCTAACTATGAGATCGGCCCAATATGCTAGTTATCATCCATTTTAAAAGGCTAATGTTTGGCTTGAATAATAACAAAGAAAGAGAGAGAGAGAGAGAGAGAGAGAGAGAGAGAGAGGCTTTCGCTTTACTATATCCCTATTGCTATTATCCTCAATCTGACTTCGTTTCACTATGACACAATCAATTACTAAATTAAATTATCTCGTCACTTATGAATACGATTGACACCCATCTTGCTATGCTTATGCTCATGCTCAATGTGATGATCACAACATACTCCATTACAGTCACCACATCATCAGAGTATCATTTCCATTGCTACCAATGATTCCCAAAACCATTCACCGTAAGGGTAATCCCTCCGACCCACCTCAACTAATTGGGAGCATTCATTCAATGTGCCGTTGCATCCAAAGTCGGTCATGCTTGCTTTAATTCTTGCACCAGTAACCAGTTGAGGTGTACATAATTGTTGCCTAGATAAGTTTCATTTGCGATCTTTGCTTTCAGACAGTCGTCGTCCAATGATCTCCCCCTCTCCTATACCTATTGGCACCCTAGAAATAGGTTTAACATGAATCAACAATTCGAAGTATAAGATTGACTGTCACAACATGTCTGGAGCATGCGTAGCATAGAACAAGCGTGAGATTCTTCAAGAGGCAACAATAAACTACAATTGCTGATCTAGGTGTATGTCCCAATTTAAGTTATATAAAGAAGGAAACTCTCAATTTTCAGAATCATAGATAAGTCCATCAGTAACGACGCAGTTGGTAAAAGAAGCAAAATGGTACGGCCTTGAAGGGTGTCTTGAAGCCTTCGGGTACTGCAAGGACTCCCTTCGAAGGTCTCCCGTGACTTGAATGAGTCAACAATTGCGGACTCTCTCTGTCCTTCTCACTCTAACATGACAGAAACTGGTGAGAGGAACCCTCCAAGATCTAACAGCAAGAATGGCTTGCCCTAATTGCCAGCTGTGCTGCTCTGCATCTGCATCTGACAGTTTAATTTTCTACTCTCTCTCTCTCTCTCTCTTACATTTCTTACATAAATTTCGTTTCACCCATGTGATTCATGTCCTTTTCTGGATCCCATCCTCCGTGGTGTATTATCCCACGTCCATGCATGGCGTTTCGACTTTACCCTCCAGAGTTTTTCTGCAGCACCACCACCAAACATGTCATGAATTATTGCCGGTGAGAGTGTCTGCAGATGTCCCTACATGACAAATGAAAATGTATGAAATGAATGGAGGTGACGGCCCTTTCTGGGAAGCACCGCCATTTGTAGAGCAACAGTGGCAAACTGACATGCATTGATCCTGCCCAAAAGATTTCAATGCTTCGAGCTTGACGAACTCAAAATATCTAACCTCTTTTACAGTGTTATCATCTTGTAAAGAATTTTAACTGGTACTGCTGGTGCTCAAATCATTTGCCGTTTCAAATCCTAGAGATGTTAGAGAATTCCTTCCCTTCTACCCCATGAGTAGTGTCAAGTAATGATGACCAAAACAACGTCCATCTTTGACAATGCGGTCTTAGCTTCGACATCATTGTGACTCGATATGGTGAGTGAAAGATGATTGACGATATCACCCGACATTTGTAACTAAAAGAGGAAGTTCACTTCCTTCATTTTTTTTTGTGTGCAACCGATCTATCTTCCGATCTCCATCTTAAACTCTCAAATGTTGAAAAGTAAGGCTTTCGTTATGTCATTCGGGAAGCTTTTACTAAGACCTTGCAAGATAATAGGGCGATGTCCGAGACATGGATTGCTAAGACCACCTTGTTCTATTTACCACTAGAATTAGCTAAACAAAAGCCAGTATATCATCAATCCTTCCTTGACTTTTCCAGCTAGAAATCAGGTGCAGTATCTGCATAGTAAAAAGCAGGTTAGTGCCTGGCAGATGTAGCATTTCTCTAGACAGAGAAACCCAAACAGCCCTAGAGCTTATCCCCTGTAGATTGAGCTGATTGTAGGACGAGACCTTGTTTGAGTTTGAATCCTGCCTAACTTATTAAACATGAAAGAACTGATTTGATGCCTCCCTGACAAAAGTTCTTCTCATGCTTGCCCCTTCTGAGGAGGAGCGCCATAGCTCTCTCCTTTTTCCCTGTTGCACTGGTTCTTTTTACTAGACCCTCACTTTCTGTTTTCTGTTTTCTGTCCCGGTCCAAAAAGAAAAGAAGAAATCAATCTCACTCACTCACCCCGCCAGCCTGCCTTCCTTGACAGGTGCACTGAGCAACAGCGGTTTGTAGTAGAAAAAAGAAAGAGAAACAAAAAAGAAAAGGGTCACTTTAGATTATCAAGTACAATTTGTGAGAGGTGAGGTCACTTTGGAAGCCCACTGACTTATATTCAATGGCGATATTAAAGAAGGGTTGGGACACTTAGATGAATTATGAAGCTTTGCCCAACATGGATCATGGCACCCACTCCTCCAACACACTCTTTAAGCTTTTCCTACACCCAACAACCAGAGGTTCCCTCATCTTTTTTAGCTTTACAACTACAATAATGCAGACCCCTCTGAGTCAAGCGAGAGTGCATCCTCATTTCAATAATATATGCGTCAAACCCGGCCCCTGCCGACCTTTTCACCTGCCCTCCGAAAGGGTCATCTTTATCTACCTCTGCAAAGATCACACATGCTCAAGGAGAAAAAGAGGAACAGCGGGAGAAAAGAAAAAGATCCTGCATGAGCCTTCCATGTGTGGAGCAGCTTGGCTTGCAAAAGCTAAAGGTGTTTCTGCAATTATCGTACAACCAGATAGATACCAAGTTTTCCATGAAGACAATATCATTTCGAGTCGATAAAATATATCTCATTAATCATAGATAGGAAACAATAGTAGATCTGTAGTTTCAGAAAATATCAACCTTCACATGCCCATATCTACAACTTTTATCAGAAATTGAGTACAAGATCGATTGGACCCCAGCATAGTCACCATCCCACAAGTGCAATAAAGTTCCCTACAATTCTAGGAAAAAAGGGAACCGCTTTTTCATATGTGATGAAGCTGTAGCTGCAAGAGTCTCGAGTAGGCCCCTTCTGGTCGGCTCACAAGCTCGGCGTGGCTTCCTTGCTCCACGATCCGCCCATCCTGGACCACGCCAATGCTGTCCACCCCTCTTATGGTTGAGAGCCGGTGAGCCACCAGCACGGTCGTGCGGCCCCGCATCAGCCGCTCGAGGGCTTCTTGCAGCACGCACTCTGATTCAGGATCAAGTGCGCTCGTCGCCTCGTCCAACAGGAGGATCGCAGGATCCTTGAGGACAGCCCTGGCTATTGCGATCCTTTGCTTTTGCCCTCCAGAGAGTTGGACCCCTCTCTCCCCGACAGGGGTTTTGTAACCGTCGGGCAATGCGCTCACAAATCCATGCACATTGGCTGTGCGAGCAGCTTCAATCACTTCAGCTTCAGTCGCACCCTCTTTACCATATGCAATGTTATCGAAAATGTTTGCGGCAAAGAGGGCCGGCTCTTGTTGGACCAGTCCAATCTTGACCCTAAGAGACTTCAAGTTGAGCCTCCTTATATCCTTGCCATCGATCATGACTTTTCCAGCGATCGGGTCGTAGAAGCGCTCAATAAGTGCAATGACCGAGCTCTTGCCCGACCCGCTGGCTCCAACAAGAGCTTGGCTCTGGCCAGCACGGATCCTAAGGTTGAGGTCTTTGAATACAACAACATCAGGTCGTGATGGATAAACAAAGTCAACATGCCTGAGTTCAATCTCCCCACGTAACGAGCCAACCTGCTCGGCCTCAGGATCGTCAGGGTCAATCTTCGTCTGACGGTCCAAAATGGAAAAGACAGATCCCACCGCCTCACCACCCCTGATGATCTCTGGGGCAAGGCTCACGGTCTCTGCGACGGAATTGGCAGTGATCACAAGGACAACAAAAACTTTTATCACCTTGGAGAAGGTGGACATGCCCCTGCTCACAAGGTGGGCACCGTACCATAGAATCAGGGCCTCAGAAGCATAGAGAGCAAGTTGAGAGACACCAAAGAGGAGGCCAGCGGTTTGGCTTCGGCCAAGGCTCCTCATCTGTGGGACGCGGAGCTCGTGGCAGAACAAGGAGAGGATCTTGTTTTGGGCATTGAATGCCGCGACAGTTCTGATGTTGCTCACTCCCTCTCCCGCAATCATGCTAGTCTTGGCGTGTGCCTTGGCTGTGTCTCCAGCAAAGCCTTTGAGAGAGAGTTGCTGCCGAATCAAAATTAATAGCATGATTATAACATTATTATCAGGAAACTGCATATAGCCAGTGATGCTTCTGAGATGATGATAGCAACGAGTTGATATGATATGTTTTAATCTCCATGACTTCATATCATTCTACGATTCCTGAGATTGTAATTTTTGCTCATCTCCCTCCATTTTCATGCTAATCTCATTGTTCGTATCTCATTATTAGAGAAGCCAAATTTTGTATATCATCTTGAAACATAAAAGAATCGTGTTTCAGAACTATATGGAAGAGAGTAAATTATAGTAGAGTGAAAAACTCGCTCGCCCAATAATTTCTCCTACCCAAAAAGTCAAAGCAACATAGATAACAGTTGGCCTTACATTAGCATGAGTGTCCTATCTTCCTAGCTTCACACTCATGCAAATCTTTTTCCCATGTTCGTAGAATTTAGGCTCCGGAGTGTTGGATTACATGACTGACAGTGACAATTCGACCTGAATTTTCACTACTGTAGAGAGGCCCCACCAAGAAAGTGCCGAAAACAAGCCTATTACCATACCCAAGGACCAACCAAGAAAGATGACAAAGGACTTCAGTGCAACTATCATCACAAAAGTACTTAAAGTAATAGAAGAGAGCCACGGCCTTTCTTCAGTACCCATCTTTTGTCATACCCCGTTATAATCAAAGTTCATTTCATCGTAATTCTTGCACAAAATTTCGTACCACAACACTAGTGCTTGGAAAACTTCAATAAACATTCGCTTGTGCGGTGCGATGTTCATGTAGAAGTCATGATAAAATGAACCCATGACGCAATAGGACAGGAGAAGGGTCCCTAAAGTGACCATAGAAAAGCCCGACACGACATGATACTACCTTCATCCATGGACTCCAACAGTAACAGGGCATCACAATTCATGAAATCAAAGCAGCAGCAGCAGCAGCCCATCCTAGGCGTTTGCTGTGTGATTTCTTGAGAACCCATGGAACCGGATGCGTGCAATTACAAGCCACGACACGACAATGTCTCGGAAAGGGGGCTTAAAGACATGCATGTCCAAAAGGTTAAAAGGAGCTTCAGGAGCTCCACATGCTCTTCATCAGTACATCCTAGGGTTTATAGTGGGAAGAGGTCAAGTAAAAAAAAAAAAAAGTTATAAAAGAAATATCAAAGTTCGTCAGGAACAGATCGCAGAAGAGCCAAAGGAAAAACGAAGACCCAGATTCTGCATGCATTAATGGATCGGGTCGGGTGGGACCAGGATCCACTGTGCATTGGGTTTTCGATCCGATCAACAGCAGATCCGACCGTTGCCACAAACTGATAATTATAAAGTGAGCGGTGGCGATGCGAAAATCATTTATTTCAAATAATAATTTTTTGAAATTTCCTGCAAAATTTAATAAAATTCACGATCTCTTGACACTTTCCAAAAAGTCTCGTTTGCGAACTCGAGAAGCTGCGAAACCCAAAAATAAATAATTTGAGAAAAAACAGAAAGCTCAAATTTAAAGAACCTTTAAAGAAAAAAGAAAAAGAAAGATAATTAGATCGTGGCCTCGAGAATCAGAACGGGCGACTTCTCAGCAGCGGAGAGCGAGGAGCTCTCTTTTCTCGATCGGCTCTGGTGATTGGAATCTTCGTACGCTTTTTCATAAATTATCTTTTTCTAACTCTCTTTTTTTTATCTTGAGATTTAGCAAGGACATACGGATTTCGTTGCTTCAGTTCGACAAAAAATCATTTTGCAAGACTCATTTACATATTCGAACAAATCAACCAAGATCCGTAATTCGAATTTGACACGTGAACACGAAATATTATTGTAATTTTTTTTTTTCTGGAATGCATGAGGTCAAGAAAAAGAATAGTGAAAATGAATATTGATGGGTCAATGGTTGGGACTTTGGGAATTGGGGAGGATGGACGAGCAGCACGTGCACGGCGGAATTTTCTTGATTTCTTTTTTCTTTCTCCTTTTTTTTTTTTTTTTTTTTGGGTTTTTGGTGCACTGCTTGTCGTGTAATGGGACAGGCTCAGTGTGTAGTTAGATTCCTGGAGGCATCACAGGAATCTATCTGGCCAGGCATTGTTTGTAGTTTTCTCGTTTTCTCTCCGTTAGATTAAAAGATGTTATTCACCATTCTACCATCATCCTATCATTTTATGTTTTTATTGATTGAAGCTTGTCTTTTTTCTTCCGTCTTAACATAAATGATCTTTTTCTATACCATTTATGTCTGAAAATTAAAGATTAGCATATGATACGGGGTAACTTAATCTAATTTAAATTAGCCCCGGTTCATCTTACCGCCCAAATAAGTCGCAAGCCAAAGCATGGATAGATTATCGAAAAATGGAAGACGTTCACACACAAGTTTGGTCCCATAAATCGGCCGATGGGGTTAAGGTATGTAAAGCTTAGTCATGATTTATGAATAATTTAGGCTTTTTTTTTTCGAGGATTATAGTTATTAGTCGACTTGGAGTTTTTCTTTATGTTTTCTTCTTTTTTTTTCCTTAGAATAAGAGAAGTGCATCATTTTGTTTTATTGTTTATCTTATGAATGAGCTCTGATATAGGCTAGACAAATCAATACAAAAATTCGTAGGTGAAGTGGAGCTTTTACCTGAGCGAAGTTGGCAAGGACCAGAAGAGGGAAGGTGGCCAGGATCAGGAGAGACACCCTCCACTCAATAATGAAAGCCACGATGAAGGAAGTGAGCAGCGAAGTCATGTTCTGCAATATCACCGAGATCCTCTCAGCGATCGCCGACTTCACATCTGCAGCATCGGTCGCCAGCCGAGCCGCCACCAGGCTCGAGTTGTGCTCCTCCTCATCGAACCATCCGACTTCATTCCTCAGAATTGCTGGAAGATGAACCGTGAATTAAATCTCGACCAGCACGAATAAAGACAAAAGTAAATGTACGAGCAAAGAAGCATGATATAAGATCAATACCTGCAAGCATCATCCTCCTCACTCTGGTGGTGAGGTTCTCTCCCATGATGCTGAAGAAGTAATGTTGGATCAGGTACGCAACAACGGCATAGAGGCCGGCCCCTATGTAGATAAACACATACTCCTTCGTCTTCCTCTCCATGGAGGCCGGGTTCCTGTAGTAGAACACCTCAATCATGTTGCTCATGACAATCGCAAAGGTTGGCCCGATGAACCCTGAGAGCACAGACCCTGCGGCGCCCATTATGGAGTAGGGCCACTCGGGGGCATTCAGCTTGAGGAGCCTGCAGAAGTAGCCATCAGGCGCAGGGTTCCTCCTCTCGGTCTCGGCATTTGAGACCATCTCGATGCGGCCGTCGGCACCAGTGCTGTATGAGTAGCTGAGATTCCTCAGGCTGCCAGACCGGAGACTCAGGGACTTGGTCGAAAGTGAGTGGCTTAGCCGCGACGAGCGACACCTGCGGGTAGACGGGTTTGAGAAGTCTCTGTTCCCAACCATCTCCTGGAACCTGATCAGGGAGGCGTAGGCCCCAGCCTTGGCAATCAGCTCCTCGTGGGTCCCAGTCTCAACGACCTGTCCCTGCTGTATGACCGCAATGCTGTCGACGTTCCTGATGGTGGAGAGACGGTGCGCGACGACCACGGTCGTCCGGCCTACCATGAGGCGGTCAAGTGCCTCCTGGACTATGCTCTCCGAGCCGGCATCAAGCGCACTGGTGGCCTCATCGAGTAGGAGGACTTTAGGGTTCTTCAACATGGCCCGCGCAATCGCAATCCTTTGTTTCTGACCTCCCGATAACTGGACTCCTCGCTCTCCTACCTGCTTTCCAATTCAGGAAGCAGATAGCTCAGAGTGTATCAACTCTAATTCTGTTAGATTACCGTGTATACTAATTAGAAAGAAAGACTGACCTGAGTACTGTAACCCTTAGGAAGCAAGGTGATGAAGTTATGAGCATTCGCCGCGGTAGCAGCTGCTTCCACTTCAGCCATTGTGGCATCTGGCTTACCATAAATTATGTTCTCGAGTATGGTGGTGGCAAAGAGAGCAGGCTCTTGATTGACAAGGCCAATCTGATCGCGTAGCCATTTCAGCTGCAGCGCCTTCAGGTCGACATTGTCCAACAAAACTTGCCCTGTTCAATCATTTTAACATAAGTTACGGTCCAACCAAGCCGTTTCACAAATCAATCTATCATTCTTAACAAGGGAGATTCTGTCACCTTGATTAGGATCGTAGAATCTCTCGATCAAGGACACAACAGTGCTCTTCCCAGAGCCACTCCCGCCGACAACGGCAACTGTTTTTCCCGCCGGGAAGAAAATGGAGAAATTGCGGAAGATGATGACGTCCGGCCTTGACGGGTAGCTGAACGTCACATCCTTGAACTCAATGTTCCCATTGATCTCAGGCAAGGTTTTCCCATTGGAAGGATCGTGAGCTATGGAAGGCTTTTGCTTGATCACTTCCATCAGCTTGTATCCCGCTGCTTTGCCTTTGCTGAATGCTCCGAGGTTCGAAAATGATTGGCCCAAGCTCCTAAAAAAGAAAAGAAAATCATGAGATCATCATCAATTGCTAAAATCATGGTTTGTTGTCATTGTGAATAGATGAAGTCAATCAGGTTTAGGGCCTACATTCCACCAACAATGGCAGAGAAAATAGCTGTGAACGCCTTCCCTCCATCTGTCTGTCCATTCCTGATGAAAACACCGGCATACCAGAAGACGAGCGCCCATGACATGCATGCAATCCCGTATGTGCATCCCAACCCCAAGCCCTTGGCCATACCGGCCTTGTACCCAAGCTTCAGCGTGTTCTGTATCGCGTCTGAGTAGGAATTCAGGGCCTTGCACTCGCCAACGTAAGAGTAGACGGTCCGGACTTGCGCAATCGCCTAGTGCAGAAATCGAGATCAGAACTTAGCAAGTTCACGCAGTCTGGTAAACTCATGGATATCGTAATATACGTAAGATGCATATATGTCCTTGGTCTCCTTTGGAACCAAAAGATTAAGAGCTTACAACAAGCACAGCATGTAGACTCATATTAATCCAATATGCTTCAATAAAACACACTTCAAAGTCACTGTTCTTTCACTTTCTGCAAAGAGAGGAAAAAACCCACACACCTGCTCGGCGATTATGCCAGCATTCGCATAAGATTCGCGACTCTTAGACGTGAGACCGGTGAGCGTATAAGCATACAAGCCTCCGGCAAAAGCGATTCCAGGAATCACAGCCACACTCAGCAGCGCAAGCCTCCATGCGGCCACGAAACCGACCACCAGCCCAGCCAGAAACGTCGACAGGTAGTGTATGAAGTTGCCAACCTTTCAGAGAGACATTGAAAAATCAGAAAACTAATACAGAAACCACTGATGAGTGATGACCAAAGAACTGAAGTACTGTCATGTCAAAACAGCAAGAAAGAAGAGAGAGCCATCAGCCAAGGAGAAGGATGAAGCTCGGCGCACGTTAACTCAGGCTGGCTAACTTACGCCGCCAAAGTCCAGGGTTCAGCAGATCATGGGACCCGCCATAGCCATAAAAGTGTGCCAACCACCCCAGACGAGCATTTCACGATTTAACGCCATCCCAACGCTAGATTTTGCACTCCCGACAGGGCAAAACCAGAGGACAAAACGTAAAAAGTGGGAGAGAACGAGAGCTGAAGACTGACCTTCTCACTAATGGCGTCTTGGACAAGCAGAGTATCCGTGGAGACGCTGAAGACGATATCTCCAGTTCGAGCATCGGTGTCGAAGAACCCCACGTCTTGCCTCAACACGGCCTCCAAGTACTTCTTTCGCAACGTGCTCGCTTGCCTTTCTCCGGTGTACATCCAACAAGCAATCTCTGTTTTTCGAATCGTTCAAATAGTGAGTCCATAGACTCGGTCAATTCACGGTTGAATAGAGTCGAATGCAGTGAGGACGATGACACGTGAACAGAGAAATGACACGGGGCTTATCGGTCCCAGAAAGTCCCATTAGCACATGAATACGAGTAGTTCTAATTAATGTGCAAAAGAGAACAACGAAGAAGGAATAGCTCACCTGCATAGGAAGACAAGCAAACGACCAGCCCAAGATACACGAAGTAAAGGGCGTACTGCATCAAGAATTTATAAAGAAACCCAGAAATCAGAAACTTTAACCAGATTCAAGATCTAAATCTGCAGCGGAAAAATAATGAAAAATGGAGGGTCCATTAGTGCAGAAAATTGACAAGAAAAATTGAACCTTCGACACTTCTTGGGTCATCTTCTTCAAATCGGACTGGTTCTTGCCGAAACCGTTAACCATTTCGCCAAACAGGAGGAAGAAGACGGGCATTGAAGATCCGTGGATTATAGCTCCCAAGCTGCCAGAGATCATGAGCAGACAATCGTACTTGTCGGCGAACGAGAAGAGCTGGTAAAAGGGCAAGCTCTGGTCCTTCTTCTTCTCTGCATCGGGCAATGCTTTTCCATCTCCACTCTCTGCCATCTTTTTTGCGTCTCTCTCTCTCTCTCTCTCTCTCTCTTTCTCTCTCGCTCGCTCGCTCGCTCGTCTCGAGATTAGCAGGAGAGATTGACAAGGGATCAGCTGGTCGGTCAAATCGGGATGAAGAAACACTTCAGGAGAGCTCAAGAACGAGGATGGTGTCGCTGGATTTTCGCCATTGAAGGAAAGATCTGATGACCACCCTTTCCTCTGTTGTCCGTGCTCTCTCTCTCCTCGCTCCTCCTCTCTCTCTCTACAGGGGCACTGACAGTGCAGCAGTTTCGTTTATCAGCTCGCCTTTGCTGGAGAGAAAAAAGGCCGAGACCATGAGTAGAGAGAGAATGAGAGCGACAGTGAGAGTGTGCCGAGAGTCTTGAGGCCAAGCGGTCAAAGATAGTGGAGAAAATGAGTTCGATGAGCGAATGGCGTGAGTCACTTTATAGAAGGGGAGCTCATTACTGCGGATGCAAAAGCGAAGTAGAAACACAAAACTCTTTTCTTTTTTTTTTACAAATAATTATTCATTATCTTTCCTTTTCTTATATCCAGATTTAAAAACAGTGAAAACTTTTTTGAGGCGGAGATCATCAGGCCGATGATAAAGTGAAAATTCATTTCATGATCTGTTGAACTGTAGCTACTAGTAGAGAACAAAATATTGTTTATTACTATTAATTGCTCTGTGATAAATTAAGAAATTTATTTTGAGAATAAAAAAATTATCCAGGTTAAGGGGAATCTGGTAACTGGGTTTTAGTGCCCGACTTGCTTTCGAGTTCTGCCTCGAGTTCTGAGCGGCCAGACCCCTTTTCTTTATGTGTAAACTGCATGTTGGAATTTCGAAGCATATTATATAATATATATGTATCTAATGTGCAATAAATAAAAGAAAAGGAAAAAGAGAGAAGGGGAGATAATAACTTGACACAGGCTGGTTCTTGTTTGCAAGCGAAGGACTAATCAGATTCGACGGTGAAAAGAGAGAAACAGTGGAGTAAGGATGGCTTTGCATGATTGCTTCGGAAAGTCATTCTCATGCCTAGCCTAGTGTCAAACCATATTCATGAACCCCATAGAAATCACAAAAAATTAAATTAAATTAAATTAAATTTAATTTAAAAAGAGTAGAAAAACCCAAATTCTTGAATGTGGATATACCGTGAGCTGAAAGAAACGGTTTTGCTGTGAAGGCGCTCCGTTTCTGTGATTTGCTCTTCAAGGGATTTGTTCCTATTTGCTTTTATTGCCCTTCACTCTTTCGTAACTTCATTTCAGTCCCGAAACTATTTGGGGGAATCGACCCATTTGACTAACCTGTTCCGTGCAACTTGGGCACGTTTGCAATTTTGACCGGCTCAGCTCCTGCAGTATTTTCGATAGAGACCCAGATTTTCTTTTTTTATTTTGTTATTGGTTTATTCCCTGCCAAGTTTGATTTTTCTTTTTTCTTTTTCCCTTCTGAAAGTTCAGCATTTGAACCAGAGGGAAAGAGACTCGACCAAAAAAAAAAAAAACAGAGGGAGAGAGAGTTCATTGAGTTTTCCGTAAACTATCCTAAAGCATGCGTTCATGCATGCATGATTACATTGTACAAGAACTTTGCCAGGGTTGCATCCGATTCATGATGAAGGAAAAGGCAGTACAGAAAATTAAGACCCTGGATGGAGGCGCTTCGATCAATTTCATGCATCGTTTCACCTTTTATTTATGTACCATACTAAACTTTAATCTAAATTCCTTTTGGGTTCGGTGAGAATGGTGCTAATTATCAAGGGGACTCGATTCGGTGCAACGTTTCATACATCATTGGCAAGGCAAGTTCCATCTGTGTGTGCTTAGGAGAATGGCAGTCAAGACTTGAGATGACCTACAGAGAGAGAAGCACACTCCATTTTCAAGGTAAAGAGAAAGAG
Source organism: Eucalyptus curtisii (assembly GCA_017140595.1). Taxonomy (NCBI): domain Eukaryota; kingdom Viridiplantae; phylum Streptophyta; class Magnoliopsida; order Myrtales; family Myrtaceae; genus Eucalyptus; species Eucalyptus curtisii. The sequence goes on from CM029503.1 coordinate 15,501,073, forward strand.
ATAATTTATAATGATTTTGCGTATTTTGCTTATCATGAGTATTCATGGAATATAATCAATTTTCGCCTGCTTATATTGTTTTCCTTATACCTATGGGACTTTACTATTTTAGTTTGTATTACCTTTGGCCAAAAAAGGATGCACTCGCGCATATTGTAAAGTAAACATAAAATAAAACGCGTAGTCCCCTACTTTATGTACTTCTTTTACCGTTCGTGCATTTACTAAATAAAATCTTATTCTCTTCGCCAAAAATCATGTTCTTAGGCATGATAAAATAAATAAAAAGAAAACATGAACATGTAGATAAAAAATAAAATTACTTCGGCATATTGTTAATATAGAGGCAAAAAAGATGTAAAATGAATTATCCCACTTTCTAATTTCTTTAATTCCATTCTCTTTGCCATATAGATTTAAGGATAAATGCACCGATAGTCCATAAACTTTTACATGGCCACTTAGGTTCGTGAACTATATTTTTTTTTAGGCTCCGTTTATTTTGTAGAAAATATTTTCAATGAAAGCATTTTCTTACTTTTTGGGGTTTGAATTACTTAGGAAAATGAGTCAACGGAAAATCTATACATAAATGCAGGAAAATGACTTCCTCTTTAAAAAGAATGGGAATCATTTTCCATAAATGATTAGATATCGATGCTTGAACCAGAAATTCTATGTTTGGATACATAAATCCCAACGCTTGCTTTGAGGCACTTAGTAGTGGACCTAAGTATAGAAGTTGAGGTTTGTCAAGGCTATGCTTGAGGTCCAAAGAGGTTGAGTTTGGAAACCCAGTGCATGGGCCCAAATCCATAGAGGTTAGGCTTAGGATATCAGTGCCAGTGGTTAGGCTTAGGACTTTGGTATCATTGCCTAGCTCCCCAACACCCTCGGCCCTAGTCCACAAGGATGGAGCCCGAGACCTCAGGCACGGGTTCATTAAGGTTGGGCTCAAGTCCATAATGCCCGAGTCCAAGACTCTACGCTCGGGACCAGGCCCATCAAGGACAAGCTCATGAGCTTGACATTAGGCTTGTGTCTATTGAGGTCGAGCTCAAGTTCCTAATGTTCATGGGTGTCTCCACGGTGGGGAACGAGTGCATCGAGGCTCAATCAAGGCCAAGCCTAGGTCCCTAATGCCCAAGCTCGAGTCCATCGAGGTCAATTTCGAGATTCCGACACTTGCGCCCGAGTCCCCAACACCTACACCTAGGTCCATGGAGGCTAGCCCAAGAACTCGGAGCCCATACCCTTATCCTCGACACTCAGGGCCATCCAAACTAGACCCAGATCACTATCCATGTGTGTGCTTGGATTAGGGTACACAGAAGTCAAATCCGGACTCTAGTGCTCGCACTCAATTTCCCCACTGTTCTTTCGTAAGTCACTAGCGACTGAATAAGGTACGTTTATTTTGGAAATTAAATTAGATTTTAGTAGCTAAATAGCGAAAAATATTTTTCAATTTATTTCCAATTTTAGCTCAACACTATGAAGTATTGTTATTTTCCCAAAAAATACTTCTTAGATGACATGTTCTAGAAAATGTCATATTTTTTGCAAAATTTTCACAAAAAATAAATGATTTGGAAAATATTTTCTTATATATGATTGGTTATATTGCTGGAATTAGCTAATAATTTTTTTTTATTATTGATAACAATTTATGCATAACATTTTCATAGACAATGAAAATATTTTCATTCGAATATTTTTATAAGCAATACAAATAATCATTTGTCGGAAAATATTTTTCAAAATATGATTTTTTTCGCAAAATAAATGGACCATTGTTCTAATTAATCCCTCCATTAAATAGACAAAAAGGATATTGATACGGTAGTTGAATCACCCTTTAATGTCATGTTGGCATCACATGCTTTAAATAATCAAGAAATTCCTTGCCTAATGTTAACATTAACGGAGGAGTGGCTGTTTTCATAGCAATGCAGCGTTGCAGCCATTGAGGAGGTAATGGTTGAAGAGAAAGGAGACAATGGTTGAAGAGAAAGGAGACAATTATCGGGACAATGATGGTGGCCTACGACTAAGAGGCATGTTTTGTGGCCAATATCTTTGTTGATCACTAATTTTTTAACTATTTTTCATATCAATATCCGAAATTTAATTATGTATCATTAAATGTATTATGATAATGTCACTGTTTCGTTCCCTTTACATTTTCCTTAATACTTTGTCAAAGACAATCTCCAGATAATATTAACACATAGAAGAATAGCATAGCGCCATAAAAATTAGATCACACATAGCACCTTACATTTCTTATATCTCTAGGCAAATACATGGCATGCCCATCCCATGCTAAAGCAATTGACAGATACAACCGCAAACACAAAGATATATAACTATGACCACTACTAATACACGAGAACTTGAGCAGGAGGGTATCCAATCTCATGATATCCACTGGAAAGACTTCCCATAGATGCGGCGCCAATGGAACCGGATACTACGCTGGAACGTAGAACCTCTCTCATGACCTACTTTGGATTGGTACGTTGCACCGCACAGAGATCGGACAGATAAACACCTGTTAAAAATCGATTGCAGAGTCAGTGATGAAGAAGATATTGAGAGGACAAGGTTCATTCCATACTGATATAGGTAAATCCGTTTCAAAACATATGGCGAGGATTGATTCACAGTCGGGAATTATTACCTTCTCCAAGGGCCAAATTGAAGTAAAGATCGACAATGTTGGGGCAGTTGTAGTAACATGCCGGTGAGCAAAGCTTGGCAGTGAAGCGAGGCAGAAGGAGAGCATCCGAAGATATGCCAATAGACTCCCTACCTATCCCCTCCACAGGCACTGATGCAATCATCGGTCTCGATCCACTCGGGCATGATTTCCACAGCCACTTGAGAGGTCTTGCATTCATACTCCATCTTCCGATCCGCTGGGCTTTCGTAGTTCTCCAGGACGCACCGCCTTCCATTGGACGCGACGGAAAACGAGCAGAGTTCTGCAGGCAACTGCTCGCACATAATATTGCCTGACGACGAAAAGGATAAGGGACAAAAGATGGGTCAGCCTAGAGATATTCGAGACATCAAATAGCTTGTATAAATGCATGGTGGCGAAGAAGAACCACGGTGATACCCAGAGCTCCTTGGACCAAGAGCGACAAGGCGACGAAGAGAATCAAGGTCATGGGAGAAGAAGAGAAAAGCCTGTTTATCAGACGTGAAAGATCTGGGTGTCTTGCTTGTTGTACTTGAATTTGTATCAACTTTCTTTCGCTGGTGATGAATCTCTCTTTGGAGGATGCCATTGAATATATAGCACAAGGTGTTGAGGACCTTCTAAGAACGAGAACCTTCAGTTTGAGTATAGAAGTGTAGGCTTGCGAAGGGATGCTTCTTTTTGTACCGTAGTTTCCATGGAAGTCAATGAACTCCATGAGACTGACATAGAGGAAGTTTACTTTGGTGGCGACGAAATTAACAAATTTTGGATCATTTCGATCTCTCCAATGTGCCCTTTGGATCCCACTATATTATTATACGTACATAGGTTAAAAAATAAGTAAACAAAAACAAATTATATATTACCTATGCGCATTTATTGATATTAGTTTTCTCTTCTTGCACAAGTTTGTATGTAGGCATATTTCAAAAAAAAAAAAAAAAAAAAAAAAGAAGAGAAATGTATTAAAAAAATCCCAAACCTATTGCATATATACCAATTCAATCTTAAATTTGTTAACATGACCAATTTAGTCACATATCTTTATATTGATATCAATTCAATCCATCTAGTCAATTAAGGTTAGAAATTATTAACATGGACGTCAAGTGTCCGATGTGACACAATTAATGCTGACATAGACATTTTTAATAATATTTTTAATAATTTGTTGAATTTTTTTCCTTTACCTTTTCTTTCCCTTTCATTTCGCTGGTGGCCAGTCACCAGCCATAGGACGCCTATGCGAAAGCGAGCACCAATGAGACCTCCCTCATTAGATCATACCCTGTAGGATGATTGGCGTATGACGACCGACATCCGCGTAAATAATTTTTGGCTTAAGTTGGCTGAATGGACTAAATTGGAACAAATTTAAAAATGTTTAGGGTTAAATTGGTCCGATTAAAAGATTCAGGATTAAATTGATTCAAATGTAATGGGTTTAGGACCTTTTTGGTACTTTTCCCTAAAAAAGAAATATAGGAGATAGAACAAGTTAAGTTGTTTGTCTTTCTTTTCTTTCACCTGTGTGCATCAATTAGTTTAAATTTATCCCTCTAAAAAAACAAATGCATATAGACATAGAATAAGGAAAAATGAAAGAAAATTCTCACATACTAATCTAAATTTTATCCTCTTGTCAAATGAAAAAATTTAAAGAGATTAAGTGGTCCTATTTGTAAACTAGGTGCATTAGGGAAACAGCAACATACCAGTTATCCTACATAATATTAATTGTTTTTTAATGGGTATTATCTTCTTTGTGCAAAAGCAGAAGTAATTTGTAAAGGTATTTTACTCAGGTTATATTATGAAGTCAATATACTCATTTGCTTTTCCCTTAGAATTTTTGCTCGTGTGTATAATAATTTCTTCTAGATTGTGTGAGCAACTATAAGAACAACCCATAAAATTACGTGAATTCTTTACTTTTAGATTGTAGATTAGATCAAGTCATGCCAAAGTTATTCCGAAAGGCTCACAATGTGGAGATCCAAATTCATGACATAAAGATCTGAATATCAGCAGTATCAAGAGGTTGCAGATTGTGCAGATCAAGAGATGGACATTGTTCATAACTATATCTAGAGGACCATGCATATCTATATCTAGAGGTTGCAGATCTATTGTAAATCACTAGCAAGTTTGTGTACAAGACATTTCTTGTACTTACTTACGCACGAAAATGTCTGTTCTAACCCTCAAAGACCCTAAACGTCTTATTTATGCTAGAACTAAACAAGACTAGTAGGACACGCCCCAACTTTCGAGCACCCGCTCTTTGAATTCTGGTCACCCAATTGGTCTTCAAAAGAAGTGGCCAAAAGAAATGCCTGACCGGGAGCCTGGACATGGAGGTTCAATCATCCGCGTACTTACATTGAATGTGAGTTTTGCTAATGGCCACGTTCGAGTCGACTGTTTCCTCTGTTCCTTCTTTCAAATATAATTTTAACTTGAACGCATTAACAAAAGTCATTAGTGAATAATGATTTTTCTAATTATCAAAGTCAATAATCTCTCTTTTTTATGATGATAGAATCGCACGATAATACCATCAATAAAATTGAACAATATCACAAAAACTTCAAAATTTCAAGAGCCCAAAAGTCCCTGCATATCAAGCACATGAGAATAGCTAACATTCTCCTCTTTTTTTTTATCACAAATCAAAAAACAAAGTTATTTCACAAACTCTCCCTTTCCAAAAACAATCACATAATCAAACAACCCTTCAAAAAAACAATTTTTGCTGAATATGCTATTTTGTCAAATCTTCTTAGAATAACAAGTTCTTGTGGTATAGACAGTGTGATGGGCTAGTAGATGGATCTCTATTTGTGCCATCTTCTGGAGTTGATGCAAGGCGAAGCATGCTTAGTGATCTGATGTGCATTGGACTTCGAAGAAGAGTAGGTCGGACAGGGGGACGAGGGAACCAGGGCCTATCAAGTTATTTATGTTTTTCCTTGTACGAGTATCATCTATGTGATACTAGATTTTTGTTTTTCCGGTAATAATGTGGATCGTATATTCGGATATTTAATGTGATGGTTTTACACGCCTCTTTGTACTTTATCATTTAATTCATGAGCAATTAAATAAACAAAATAAATTGCTGGAATAAAAAAATTACAATCAAGAAATAGTCAAAGGTGAGGAAAAAAGAAGATCAAATGTGACAAATAATTTTGTCACTATACACTATGGCGACTAAGATAGATCTGTCGCCATAAATCATCAACAATGGTGACACACCTAATTTTGTCGAAAATAAATGGTTTATTTATTGCACAAAAAATTAAAAATTTGTAAAGTATTTTCCAAAAAAATAATTAGTTATCGTATTGAAATAATTTATGTTTAAAATTTTTCATAGATAATTAAAATATTTTTATTTAATACATTATATTAAGCATACAAGCGATTGTATTTGGAAAAATATTTATTAAAATGTGAGTTTTCTATGAAACAAATAGATCCAAAGTCACGGTCTACTTGCAGTTTTGAACTGAATTAATTAATTTGAATTTGAGTGTTGATTCTCTTTTCAAATTGATAAAGTTGAATTCGGATGGAAATATATTATTCATCGAAGTCAAGCGGAGAGTAGAACAAGATGAAATAGGCCTTACAATGGTATTTGCCCTCGAGGAACTTCTTTGGACACTTCTGGCTGATGCCTGCAAGTAGTTACAGCTTGCCCCTTCTTCTTTTACAGCCGGATGAATCTTATATCATCGTTTCCGTTGGGAACTTAATTAAAAGCACCGGGGCCATTCAATTTCTGACTGTTTTTAGTACCGAAAAATTTAATACCTCTCTCTCTCTCTCTCTCTGCAGTGAATGCGAAAGGAATATAGCTACAGTAGTGATGGACCCATCAGCATTTCCAGCATAAACGAGAGGCCAAATTGCAATCGTTATTTCGATTTTCCATTTTATCTACATCTTTGTAAAATATCAAGATTAATCATTATGTTTTAAACTCATACCAAATCTATCCCAAAATTAGTTGTTGCTTTCAGCATTATATATTTACAAGATTCCCATTAAGGTCACTCTTTCTGTAAAAGAGCCTAATTTATCTTTTACTTACTAATAGAATTCAAAAAAAAAATAATACTAAGTAAAAATTGCTGATATTATTAAGCAATAAAGATATTATCCAACTTAAAAGATAAAAACAAAAGAAAAGGGTGGGAAAAAAATACACCAAATACAAAAGTAAAAGTTGGGGTAAAATTGGAATTTGGAAGTACTGTAACAGAATGTTCCCTCTTAGAAATGGCGCTAAAGAGCCGACGACATATTTGAAAGGTTAATTATTTTTTCTAATGGGATTAAAAGATAAAAAGTTTAGGATTTATGTTGTAATTTGGTCTAAATATAAGCAATGCATAAAAAATTTTCTGGTATTTCTTTTTTTGGCCTTTTGATTTAGGTTTGTGTGTGAGGAATAATCATGAGAGCATTGTGGCAGCTATTATTGCTGCTTAATGATTTTTACCCCTCCATTAAGTAATTATCTCCTCTTGGATCTTGCGCGAAAAATGACAACAATAATGGCCTCTCTCAAAACACTTTGACCCAATATTGGGTCGTGTTTGTGGGGCTGAGAGATGCTGGAGCTGGGCAGGCAATCTGTGTGGTGTTCTTTTCCTTCCTTCTTTCTTTCTTTATTTATTTCATTCAATCTGACAACTGTTGGTCTCGATTAATCTAATGTTAATACACACAAATCATCTCACGGGTGAGAGTTTATTTTATAATTGTGGTCCAACGTTAACATGGGCGAGAGATGCTGTGATCTGAACACAGAATCTCCCATGTTTGAACTGGACGCTTAATCACTTAAGCGAATCAATGTTAAAGATTTTTGAAAAATATTCCTTGAGTCTCCATGTGAAGAGGTTTCTAAAGATTTTATTTTGACAAATATTTTATAGTGATTAGGCTATGTTTGAAAAAGTTTCGGCAATGGTTTTTAGGTATTAGCACAACACATATCTAATTATATGCATACATATATAAGTGGGGGTTCATATCCATTTGGTTACTGCATTAGCTAATGTTTAGCTACTTAGTAACAAGGCGGAGGGAATAGGGCGGGACAATGTTTGGGCCGGAAGTTTGTATCTGTTGCGCAAGGCGAGCGATTGAACAATAATATAGACAGAAGAAGAAAATAAATTAGACACCGGATTTACGTGGTTCAGTCGTATAGACCTATGTCCACAGGGAGAGCAACGACGAATTTCACTATAGATCAAGCGATACAAGGAGATTACACACTTAAGTCACTCAAACACCCTCTCGGTGTTTCCCAAGCCTCAATTACACCCAATAACGCACGCAGTGTTTAGTCCCGAAATTCCTCAAGAAATAATCTCTCAATCCCACGAAGAAATTACACTCAAATTTTACCACAAGATTTAATTGACTTGAACACTAAAACTTCTTGGATGTAATTCACGGACAAGAACAACAAAGAAAATTCCTCCCAAGCACTCGACAAGACGGCACTTCAAGAACACTTCTTCATGATCAACCTCCTACCACCCATGGCCACAAGTCTATATATATATATATATATATATATATATAAAAGTGAGACCCTTATTCTTTTGCCGACTTCTCATAGGATTCTGTTTCCTATCTTAAACAATTTTATCCAAAACATATCTCTGTATGTTTTAAACAAAATCTAAATCCAAGTCAAAGTTGGACTTTCCTATTTCAACGGCCAAACTCTCCAACGCAGATTCAGAATTTTGGGGAGTTGATCTTCGGACCTTTTTTGCTCGATTTCGAACATCCACAAAATATCCGATTCAGAAATATTCAGATTTTCACATTGGGCTCAAACTCGAGACATATTTTAACAGTATTAATGCGGCCCCGCCCTGCCCAATAAAACCGCCCTACTTGTACTTCAAAAAAAATGTTAAGTGTTGTATAAATATAGTATATACTTGTCACAAGTATATTCATATATAAATTATTATGAAAATAAACTCATTTTGGTAAATAACTAGTTATATAGCCAGCGCTCTGTAGGCATATGTATATTTCTGAAAATATTACTTTGCATGTGTTTGTAAACAAACAAACCTTTCCATTTGAGTTCAGATTGAAAATTGTATATCAAATGGTATTAATTACAAAAAATGGATTACAATCTCTCATTACTATATCGAACCGCAAATATTTTCTAGTTTTTTCTTCTCCCGTACACAATTTGAGGGCTTTGATTACTTGATCTCCAATCGAAGACGACGAATTGCGGATCCTCTTCATGATTTGGGATTTTGATGAGCTTTAGATTCTATTACGTGAACCAGATTGATTGATCCATGATGAGGTGTATTTTGGAAGAAAACTATTTTTTTTTTTTGCCAATAAAATTTGTTCAAAATGATTTAAGCTATGTTTAAATATGTGCATTTGAAAAGAAGGAAATAAAACTAAATCAAATATGAGCATGCATGAATATATTGCCAATAAGTTGACATTCTTATTATTTATAGTAAATTTTAAATTTAGTAGATACTAAATGAAATTCACATTCTTTACCAAAAAAAAAAAAATGAAATTCACATTGTAAAATAAGTTATTCTTCTGATTATTTCAAGTTCAATGGGTAAACTATATATTGGATGCTTAACCTTTTTTTTTTTTTTTTTTTCAAATTTAAAATCAATGAAATAACTCAAAAGAGATAAATGTTTGGAAAGGATAATTAATATTTATTTCAAGATTTTTTTATCTCTATCTTCATCTATCTCCTTAGTTGAACAAATTTGAGATTACATATGTTGATAATTTCTTTTTATCGAATAAGTGATAGATGAGGCCGACAAATCACTAAACTAATGCTAATTGGTCGGACATAGGCCATGTGGCCTGTCATGTGTTAGTCGTTGAGATAAGGTGAAGTATCACGTGGCGAGTATAGGAGCCCACATTCTCTCAACTTTGATTTTTAACTATATATATAATAGATGCTCCTATTTAAATCAAGTGAAAACTAATAAAACCATCACGTGAATAATCCAAAAAATTACAAACAAGTTAAAATATACAAGTAAAAAAAAGCTTGAGAGACCGTATAACTTTTAATGATTGTCAAATATGAATAAATTCAAATTAGCATACTTATCATTATTTTACTTTTTAATAATTTTATGTTTCAATAGTTTTATATGTTTAATGAGGTAATTATTTAAGAAAAGAATAATGACAAATTTTGTGTGCAAGGTGCGATGCTGTGCGGGGAAGGGATTGCCTCGTTCCACACGGGATGGGGAGGACGGCGGGGCAAAGCACCGGAATGGGAAAATCTGAGCCCTAATCCCACCTCGCTCCTTACCCAATCTGTATCCGTCCTCTTTCCTTCAAATAAGTGTTTATCATTTGTGTGTTTTTATTTTAGAACCAGGAAGCCTACCTTATCAAGGAAGTTCCAATTCTTCTCCTATCAATCTCATGGACCATATAAAAGGCCAGCCAAAACCTGGATAAAAAGTCCAAATATAAAATTCTTTGCATTTGATGGTTGATGATTAGATGTAGTATCGTGCGTTTCATCCACATACAAGTCTGATTCTCAACGACTAAGACAGCTCCAATGGGCTAGCAAAGTTTATTTAATTTAAATTTTGTTTCTATCATTTACAATGAACTAAATACCCCTTGCATCTATTTCTCAATTTCCCACTTCTTGCAGCTTTTTCGCAGCATGATTGTGAAGATGGGCGCATCAGGTCTTCTACGATATGTCTCAAAGTCCTTATAGATACAACGCGCTTACAATTACAGCACTTTGTAGCAGTTTTTGGGAAACTACTTCATCCGATTTTAAAGTATTGCGACCTTAAAAGATGCATTGCCAAAAAACATATTGCAATTCTTCAAAGGTACATATACAGCACAATCATAATCACAACCATAATAAACAGATGCAAGTCTTATTAACTATTACTTTTTAGGTGTCAAAAACAGAGTGTTTCAAGGGCACTTGTTAAGGGCAATAATTTCTACTTGGGAAATTTAAACATTTTTTTAAAAGATGTTGCACTCTTAAAATAAGTTTTCATTCAATTTTCTAGGAATATTGATATGTGTTATTTCTATAATTAGTGATCTAAATTGGTGTCCCAACAAAAATTGTTAATACGACTCTTCAGATTTTAGCATTTAATCGGGCTATTAATTACTTGAGAAAACCTTTTTATTTTTTTTATTTGTATGTCAAGGTCTCTTGAAAGGCATTTGAGCAATTCTATGAATTTGGTTAGCCTCTACACTATTGTGGTGGTCGGTTAAGTAGCATCGATATTGACATACAATATGTGACATGACACGAAACGATATAATACGATACGCCGACATGTTGTTTCTAAAAAAATAGAGATTTTCGATATGTTAGGACACCTTGTATATTAAATGTATATTTGTATATATATACATGATAAATGATCATTTTTCTATTATTTTAATAAATTAATTGATTGAAATTCACAAATAAATAAATAATAAAAAAAGAGGCTAGAATAGATTTACACTAGAAACATTAATCTACCATTTGTTAATATCATTCATTGTTTTAATTTGACAAATTCAATTTCATTCAACAGTCCATGAAACTTGAAGGAAAAAAAATAATCAATTCATATTATAGACTTGCATGTCAAAGCGTGTTGGAAGAGAAGAGAACTCAAAGAGTGTCGAAGAGTGTCAGACATGTATCCGAGTGTTTGATACAACACGAAAACTCTCAGAAAGTATCGGTGTTTTATAGGTGACTGGCTTGGTAGTAGGCTTACTCCCAAGTGGTTTGGGACCCTTGTTCACAAATTCAAATCCTCTAAACTCTCATCAACGTTAGAAAATCTTGATTAATATGAGATGTAGGTTTGGTCATTTCATAAATGGAATAACTCCAACTCTATTAGTACCATGGTGGAGCCATCGTAACTTCACGCAAAATCTATGCCTTAATTCGAACACTTCATTGCGGGCGTCAAACCCTTATAGTAATGATCATGAACGTTTCTCAATGCCAATAGACTTTTCCCTCCCTTCTTACTTGTTAAAATAGAAAATGGTTAGCCTCTTCGTTCCGCCACAATTGTCAAGTAGTTTGCCCTATTTTGGTAGCTCTCTCCAAATCTAAAGGAATCTTTTGCGATCATTATGCCTTCGCAAACTTGCCATAATGTGAGGGGTGGCTAGGTGAGATGGCAAAATCATCGGGTCATCTCTAGCAATCCCTGTCTAAGTTTGTCTACACAAGGTTATATCCTTTCGATTTTATCCTCCAAGAATTAGCCTCCCAATTATGGTCCTTCCAACCCAACCAGGTATGCTTTTTGTCACATCAACCCCATTTCTTTATTGTTCTCAGGGACTCCCCAAGGCCCATTTGCACGTGACTCTCGAAATTTTATATTACTTCGGATAAGTTCGTTCCAATTTAATCTATATACAATTTAATTGTCAAGATAACAAATATCCCCGACATACTTATAATGTATTATTGATTTGAAATAACATAATTTTCGAAAAAATAGCTGCACATAACACAATGACAGCCAATGCACTCTAACTCCGTTATGGTTAAAGTTATATCCACAAGACACTCATTTATAAATTCAAAAATTTAGCAATGAATAATCAATTAGAACCCTTAAATTTAAATACCATAGATATTGACATTTTAAAATATTTTCAGTGTGAAATTTATCTGATCAAACCTAACTTTCTTATTACCGACCAAAAAAAAAAAAAAAAAACCTAACTTTCTTATCATCCTGTCAGTCGAAAAACCAAGAATTTTCTCTTTCTCCATGTCGGCCATAATCAACATAAAAATGTGCCGCTTTGAGGCATCCTCCAGTTGGCCGATCGTGGCGGTCCATTTCTCCTCCATGATATGTCAAAAAGAAAAAGAAAAACCACTTAAATCAAAACATGCTTGAGGCCCATCGCTGCCATACCACACAGTAAACTCTATCGGCTTTTCTTTCTTTTCTTTTTGTGGTAGTGGAGATTTCTTCGTTGTTTTATTGCTTCTTTCATTTGATAAGCTGTTCAGATAACCACTAGTCTATCTGGCTACTATTCAAAGCTACCTTGACTGTTGACTGTCCCCAGCTGTTTTGAGATTCTTATACATCAGAAAACAAGGAAGAAAGCCAAAAAGAGAGTTCAAAGGAACCCCCAATACCTTATATATCTATTAAACACACACTTCTTATTGATGCTCCAAATATTTCGACAGTTTTTATACTATGTGAATTGCTACTTCTCAAAATGTTCTGAGCCTGTAGCATACCGTGTCATACCCTAAAGCTTCAATTTTAGTATTATCAATATAGAAATGAACGTATGCATGAAAACATCAAAGGGGATAAAAAAATAAAACGTCGATTGGAATGACAAAGCCTGATATTAATATTTGGATGAAGTCCTAAATAATTTGATGAAATTTGATATATAATAGCATGTACTCCACTTCGTGGAGCATTGTCCATATGCTATGTGAAGATTATAAATATCTCTCCTTGCATGCATTTTATTAACAAATTTTGAAGCATCTGATTTAGTTTCAGGAGCAGGTGAATTGTCCTTCCCTACTTTTAGAATTTATTTGCAGTACTGTGTTCTTTGACCTGGGGGACCACGTAAAGAGCCAAGCACCTTCTTGGAAGATAGTTGGACCATGGATATCATTTCCTTAATTAAAACCCTAAAGCACTCTGTGACTATGATGGCAAAGAGTTCGAACCCTAATATATGGCTTCAACGTTCTGATGTAATATGAGTCAATAGTCACATCTAATTTATTAATCTGAAAACTGGGTACGTCGTTTTCGAATGTCCAGTTCATCCGATCAGACTGAGAAGTAAGTATAGATAATCGCCGGGCACGCCGACAAGCCCTAGCCATTTGTGCAACGTAGGCTAGTGTTAATAACACGATAAAAGCCACTGATTATAAAATGTTAAGCAGAAAATTTGGTCATTAAAGCCAGATCAATGTCTCCAGGAGGGAGGAGAACGGTCTGCTTGTTTATTGTTGTTCTTGCAGGGTTATCGGCCCCACTTGTGAGTTTTCAAAGTTTGAGATAATAATTTTTTATATTACAAGAGAGCTATTAGATTAAGATACTGGATTAAGAAATCATTAATTGAGTGGCACTGGTTGTGTTGTAGCCCCTTTTGCGAACAACAGATCCGCTTTGGTGAGGTAAAGGAAGCCTCTTAGGGTAGTAGTTAGCATGTGATGTTCTTCTTGCGGATTGGTGGAGTTTTCGGTTAATCTTTGGAATTTCTTAGTTGTAAAGATTTTTTGTTATCTCATGAGGAGTATCTTGTAGTCAAATGTATAAACTCAATAAAGGATGTATGATTGAAAGTGATGGATCATGGACCTTGAAGAATATTATACACCAATGGCACATTTTATGGGAATAATGCTCATTATATTACAAGTCCATTATGTGTGGTGTCTGCTCTCAGGAATGACTGTTAGACCATGACATTCAAAACTATTATAGTATTTATTTACATGACTATCTATGTAAACAATTTGGACAAGATGGAGTGTATTGCTATTTCAAAGAATCATTATGCATTGATATTCTCTCTCATCTTTCTTCTTATTGTCATCTTGCCTATTTTCCTCTCTCTCGTGTTCTATATGATGTGGTAATGTCCGCATTCTGTGTCGCATGTGTAAAGAGTAGCTTACGCTCTAGCATGCATGTTTTGTGCTATGTCATCCATACTGTTCACTATTTCCAATCAATTTAAGTTAAAAAAAAAAGAGTTCATCCGATAATAATTAATTTGATTAATAATTATGATGACATAATTAGCTTTAGTAATATTGTATCTATTTATATCCACATGTCACTAGTACTATAATCATGCAATGACATACTGTCATATAATGTTGACTATAATACTATTCATCATGCTATAAGTAACATACTTATTAGTTAGTTAGCTTAATATGTTATATCATGACGTAAGATTTATTTATAGAAATATTAAAGGAACTATATTGTTTACTAACTCTAGTAATAAGCTTTAATTAATGTAAAACTAGTATATTATTGTTGATATATAATTGCATAATGAATCACATTTTGTCGGGGGAATTAGACAAAAACCCTATGAATTTTGGAGGTAGTACACATTTGTCTCCGAACTTTAACTGTTAGACAATCACCTCCATAAATTTTCATTTTGTTATAGCCGTTAACCCCTTTGTTGGTTTTTCTGTATGACTTTTCAGGGGTTCATTTGACTTTTTGAAGGAAATTGCGATTTTACTAATAATTGCCATAAAAAATGGAAAAAAAAAAGAATGTGGGAGAGAACTAAATTAAGTAAATTGTTAATGATGTAAATAAAAACAATGATAATCTTTGAAGAATAAAAATTTCTTGAAATTTGAGGAACATAAACGCTTTAGGGGAGCTAAACAAGATTTTAATAAGAAAGAATACTTTCAAAACTTAAGTAAAAAGGGAAAAGGCTTATAACAAAAAGGTAAAATGACAAAAAATGGTTAGTTGTTATGTATTTTCAAATGGTTGATTAACGTGAAAAATGATTGATCAACAAAAAAAAATTACTTTAGTTTCAGTTAATCATTTTTTCAATGAGTTGAGGACGTCGGTTTGTTTTATAATTTGTTTCTAAATATTTTATCAACCCATCATTTCTCACATTATTTAACCATTTGAAATATAATGAGTAACAATTTTAGTCATTTTACCATTTTGTTATTGAGACCTTTCGGCTTTTTACTTAATTATGTTTCTTCTTCTTAAAATATCTTATTTAGCTATGTTTGTACATTAAGTGAATTTCAACTAAAATCCTATGTGTAATTGTTGATATGTACATTTCCAATATTAATATATTAGTTAAGTCATTTTTCTCTCTTTTCAATATATTTCTTTTTCATTTTTTACAATAAATAAGGGCCAAGAATAGATTTCATGAAAAAAAAAATGAGATGAAAATGCAGTTTTACCTCATATAAAATCATGTGCGTTAAGTGGACATAAAAATAGAAGAACTAATCGGGAGGTCAATAGCCAAAACAAATGAAAGTTCCGAGGGTATTGCGTCGCAATAAAAGTTCGGCGCTACCATCAAAATTAAGGGATTTTGAATTATTTCCCCATCATATAACAGTTACATACTTCATTAAACGCTTAGCGTGTTTTTCACTTGCTTAGCTACAAAGCGTGCCGTTTAGCATGAGTTCTAATGAGAGGTGATGATGTTTTGATAGAAAACCTTTTTTTTTTCATTATTATGGTGGAACATTATGGCAGACATCCATCCTAGTGATAATAAAACTTGTTATGAAGGTCAATCTTTTAGCATAATGCTACACACTTCGCCATTATCCACTTTTCGAATTTTACAATGATGCCTTTCATTAATTTTATTGACTGCTTCGATAAGCTCTTGATTTTGTCTAGTTAGTGATGAGATATAGATGTTAGTAATTTCATATTTGATCGAAACATAGGAACCCTGACCTTCTAAAGTCTAAATTGATGTGTCATTTCAACTGTGGTCATCATCATTGCAGATGTATTATATAGTTCAAGCCTCAAAAGAACTTTTTGCATGTTTCGTAATACTTTCCGATTTGTAATTTTTGTTGAAGTTTTAAAACTCATAAAAAAAAGAAAAAAAAATTGAGGATTTGATTGTACTATCATTATAAATTCTAGAATCTATGATGGAGCCACTTCTCTCCTTAGGCGTCACAAAATTGTAATTGGGGGTCAACAATCCTAGCCTTACGAGATTTTGTACCCACGTCTAATTTTGTATGGGGGAGATAGCCAATAATAGTTTGCCCAAAAATGGACAGAATAGCTTGTTCAAGATTGTTATAATAATTGTACCGAAGGACCAATTTGATTTTGTTATGAAAACTTGATGGACTAAAATAAACAAGTTGAAATTTTAGAGAATAAATTGTACATTCCACAATAGCTTAGGAACTAAATTAAACATTTAACAATAGCTTAAAGATATGTTATGACTTTCTTTCTTATCAATTAAACAAAAGGATTACATTGAACATAGGAATAAATTAATTACTACATTGGATCAAACTAAAATTTTAAGGATGATAGTACAGATTGCATCAAAATTTTAGATATTACTAATATCATTTTTCCAACTACAAAACAAGCATGTGCGGGAGCCAGCTCTACCGAATAAGAGCACTTGCTTTTACTTATTTATGTATTTATTAACTATCAACGCTTGCTTTATACAGCTTGATGTTGAAAAGCTCAGCTAAGCTAAAAGCTGCCTTCGACAGCAACTCAAAGGTCAACATGAAATGATTGTCATAAGCCCGATCCAATTTAAGCTTAGAGAATATGACTCATTTTCTGCGTCTTTCGCAGCGTCATTATTATGAAGAGAAAAAGGCGTGTACCAAGACATGCCTGTCCAATATAGAAGTTGCTCATATGGTTTCATTTTCGGCTAAAAAAGTCGCCTCAACATTATTTTTTAATCCAATTGGACTGAATTAACAGAGTGATTGAATTGCACTAATTCAACAAATTTCAAGGTCAGACTGTTTTTTTTTTTTTTTAAAGACTCGATTGTATTTTCACAATAGATTTTAGGATTTCTGACGCACTTATTCCATAATTATTTTGACACAATGTTTGTTGAATAGGGCAAGGGGCCCATCAACTGCGGAATAGAGGGGGAAAGGGTGCATTTAGGCAAGCGGGCCCATCGAAGTCACGATTATCATTATGCAGCCACATAGAGGTTATCATTCGTTACTTGCTTTTTATTAAACCTACAGATCTTATTATTCTTTTTGCCATTTCGGCTAAAAGAACGATCTTTGGGACAGAATTAGGTTGGCCTCTTCCCATGTGGACTACTCGATGCAAACTCATAAGTGGTTCTTAAATCCGATAGCGATGGCTGGATGAGCTTCATGCCATTGTACGGTCTCTAGTTATTGAATATTATAGCGAGGGTATTAGGGCTCAAGCACTAAAGCATATTTTAGAGTCTGTTTAGTCCGTTAAAAATTTTCTCATTTTATTTTATTTTCAGTGAAAATGAAAATGAGAATCTGTTTTCCTTTTTCAGTGATATGATTTCTTAAAAAAAAGTGTTTGGTTCATGAAAATGAAATTGTCAATATGAATAATTTTTTTAAAGATATACTGGTTGAATTGGTTTTAATATTAAGAAGTGTGTTTTCATCTTATAAGTCAACTTCATTCTCCTTGGAATAAAAATTTTGGAAACTACTTTTCTCTAACTTTTGAGCCTGTAGTTATAAAACTGAAAGCAGTTTTTCTTATTTTATGCGGAAATAGTTTTTGATTTGCAATCGAACACGTCTTTAGCACTCTTTTCAATTTCCTTTGAAAGCTAGACCGATTTTCTTTTACCCCATATCCCTCGAGCCTGTAAGTTTAGTCTTATTTGATATCTCTAAACTTTATGCTTGAGAATTTGGCACTAATATCGAAAAAGGCCCTTAGGCAACTCTCTGCCTCTTTTTTATTTTTTTTTTCTTTTTGTTTTAGTAGATCACATATCCTGGCCGAGAGACTATACTGCTACTTATTACCGAGTATTCAGTCCTACTTACTAATTCAAATCATTTTTAGAAAACGAAGTCTGTGGAGTAATTAAATTATTCTTGGTTTGATATGCCAACTATCTATAAATTCACGGCAGGAAGGTTGAGGAATTTCTTCTTAAAGGTAAGAAGTATAGGACTTTGGAGTGAATACTCTCTTTAATTATTTTATTTTTTTAATATAATTATTTCACATGGCGCATGTGAGTTGGGCTCATATAAAAAGAAAGCATTCAAAGAGTACTTCAATGCTTATAGAATTTTGGACTTTGCTAGTCTAACAGTGTTTATGAGGGTAACAATATGTTATAAGTCACAAATTCTTGAAAAAGTAGACTTCACAATAATTTCTGTTTGTTAGTTACTTGTTCTTTTGTCACTTAAAACATGCTGTTATTCTTACAGTAAATTAAAGACAGTCATATAAATATTTCTATAGAATTTTTGCTTCCCCTTCTTTTGAGACTACGGTATCGTTTGAATTTGGGTTAGTAAATCTTCCAAGGCTTGAATTCAGCCTCTTCTTTGGGACTCGGTGAAGGTTGCAATCTGTTCTCCATTACGCTCAATAATTTAGGATTGTTCAGCATTAAGATATCAAGTCAGGGCTTAACAAGGATCGAAGAATGCTTTTGTAAACTCAAGGAGAAGGCAACTAACCCTTCAAACCTGCACTTGGTGGCTGCAACGTTGTGGAATATTTGGAAGGCTCGAAACCAGGCCATCTTTCGGGGTAGAGAACCAGAGGGTCGGCCATCATTGATTCAGCACAAGCGGCATTGAAAAGCTACAACTGATGGAATCCAAGGACGAGTGGATCTAGAGATAGAGTAGCCGCCGGATCTGGAAGCAAAGTAGCCCGAACAGGGAAGAGTGAGCCAAATGAAGAGCTGTGATAGGGGAATAGAGAACCGGGCGGTGAGCCGCGACCTGGTAACTGCGCGCCGAGAGCCAAAGCAGATGACGGATCGGGAAGTAGAGTAGCTGAGTCGAGTGGAGAGTTGCGCCTAGGGCCGAGCGGTGAGCTGAGACTGGGTAATAGAGCGCCAGCAGTAGAAGTAGACGCTGGATCATGCAGCAGAGCAGGAAGCGGCGAGGTGCGACCTCGGCTCAAAGCCTCTAACCATCAAGATGCTGGTGGATCTAGGTGCAGAGTAGGCGGATCTAGGAATAAAGGGCTGAGCGGTGAGTTGCGATCTGGTACCTGAGTGCCGGGAGCTAAAGACGATGACGGATCGGGAAGGAGAGTAGGTGAGTCGAGCGGAGAGCTGCGCCTTGGGCCGAGTGGTGAGCCGAGACGGGGTAACAGAGCGCCGGGAGCTGAAGTAGATGCCAGATCAGAAAGCTGAGAGCTGCGACCTCGGCACAAAGCTTTGGACCATCGACGCGTTGCTAGCTCGGGGATCCATGAAAATCTTAGATTTGGAAATCGCGAAGCCGAACCACCTCAGACATGGATTCCACCGCCAGAAGGAGCTTTGAAGATCGACATAGATGGAACGTACGTACCTGGTTCGCTGGGGAACTCCATAGCTTGCATCTGCCGAGATTCGAGGGGGAGGATGGTGGGAGAATCGGTTGAATCGGTTAGAGCCTCTTCTCCCTTGATGGCTGAAACCCTAGCTTTATGGGAACCCCTTAACTACTTCTTCTCTAAAAGACACGAAGTGCTTATTATTGAGTCAAACAACTTGCAACTAGTCAAAGCCATGAACAGTTCAAATCAGTTGAGTTGGGAGACTCAACCTCTTGTCAATAAGTGCAAGGAAAAATGCGGGCCTTCTCAAATGTTCAGATAGTCCATTGCTCTAGAGAGGCCAACCTTGTTGCAGATTGGGTAGCCAAAGCCTACAAGAAAAATTACTTATCTCTGAATTGGGTCTTGTCCCCTCCTCAAACTTTGTTGGACCTTTTATGTAATGATGCCCATTTACCGAGCCTCTCATCTTTGCTTACTTAATGAAATATTTCCGTTTCTGACCAAAAAAAAATTAGGATTGTTTAGAGGATGATTTTATATGTCTTGGTCCTTGGACTGAGTTGGGCGGCTTCTCATGGGCTGACCCAAATCCAACCCATTAAACTAAAAATTGTTCCTGGCCTAAAAGACACTAGGGACATGGGCAAACATGAATTGCTTGTTATGACTACAGGAAGAGTGTGCATGTTGGCTGCCGGTTTCTCGAGAGTAAAGAAGACTTAATAAGCCATATCCAAAGAGCAACCAATCAAAAAGTGTAGTGAGGACCGAGAGTAAGTATTTATATGTTAGTCACTTGGTCGATATGGTCCGATTGACTGATTAATTATTTGGTCGAAACAAAGATGTTATTCATATATCAAAATGATACTTAAGAGGTACATACAAAGCTTTCAAATTTTAAAATGCCAAATAACTGTTGAACAAAGAAAAATCTAGAAAACGAAATAACAAGGCATAATTTGCAGTTAGAAGCATATTCTCATCCCTAAAGAACAAATCTACCATGAGCACATGCCAAGATCTCCCACTCCATTTGCAATGGCTTGTGGTGCCCATCTAGGTTCAATGTCCCCATCCCCATTGCCATGGTAAGACACCAACATCAAAATGTTGAAAGAACACAAATCACATACCTATAAGGATCTCACAAATTTATATCTAGGTCTAGTTCAAGAGAGTAAAACTCCAAAAACTTGACCTAAATCTAAGTCGAGAGAGGAGAGCAGCCTAATCTTGGAGAGGTTATGGATCCATGTTACGAACATCCTCCTTGATGGTTGTTGACTAGAAAATGATCGAATTGGTTTCCATGTTCACCCAAGATAAGCTGTAGAAATTTATTCACACACAAATTCCTAGGACAAATTGGGAGAGAAAAGAAAGATATAGAGCTACAAAAGAGGGAAGCTGAGACATAGAGGGAAAGGAGGGAGGTAGAGCGTTGCAGTGAGGTGGCGGCTTTAAGGAAAAAGAATTTTAGAGAGAGAGAGAGACTTGCCTCATGTTTTGATCGATCGATTAATTGTTATGCCTCATAGTCATTTCACATGGCGCTTAAATGTAGGAATCATTGACTTCATTGATTTGCTATTGCACATATCAATGTCACATGGTGTAACTGTCGCACGACATACTTTTTCGAGGTTGAGAGGCGTTATCAGAAGTGGAAGATTGGATATATTTTCAATTTCAAAATTAAGTACTTCGACAGTTTTGTGGCCATGTGATAGAAAAATCTCTATTTTGAGACCAGAAGAGGAATGTTTGCGAAAGTCTATCCTTTGAAATAAATTCACAAATTTTGCTTCAAGCATATTTTCTTTTGTTTCTCCATCTTTTTTTTTTGTAATAGATCAGGAATAAAAGAGTCAAATTATCCATGAACCAATTGAGTTTGGCATCCTCTACTATGAAGTTAAGCCTTTTTTTTTTTTTTTTTTTTTTTTTTTTTTTTTATAACTATTAATTTGTCGGAGAAATTGTGTACTTTACCTTTGAACTTTGGGGCTCTTACACATTTGGCAACGAACTTTCAGAGGTTACACAATATCCCTTGAAGTTTCGTTTTGCTACAGCCATTAGCTCTCTGTTAATTTTTCCATTGGCACTTGCAGTGCACATGAATTTTAAGGGGCAAAAGTGTGCTTTTTGTATAATTTTTTTTGGAGGAAATCTCTCTTTTACGATTAGTTTCTGAAAATCATGAAAAAAAAAATAGAAAATGAGAGAAAACTAAAATAATTAAAAAAATAAACTTCATTAACAAAATTAACAGTATAAATGTGATAAATTGCACTTTAATAAAACTAAATAAATTACAAGAAAAATAACAACACCAAAAAAAAAAAAGGGCCTTGATTGAAACGGGTCGAATGACAAAAATTGGTAACTCATTATGTCTTTTCAAAGGTTTAATCAATATAAAAATGATTAATTAATAAGAATATTTATAAAAACTATAAAAGAAAATGATGTCCTCATCTCATAGAAGGAAATGCTTAACCCAGGTCAAGGTGATAAATTATTTATTTTCATTGGTTAACCATTTGAAAATGCATAATGGATACCCAATTTTTATTATTCGACCTTTTTGTGATTGGGGTATCTCCTTACTTAAGTTTTCTTAAAATATCTTATTAGTTTTATTGATTTACCAATAACTACAAGTTAATGAAAAACGTAATCCCTAAAAGTGAGCAATTTTGTGTATTTTCTCATAATCATTGCATTTATCAATGATATCGGTCTATTTCACGAAAAATGAATTATTTGAAAAATGTTTTTTTTTTAAATGATCACTTATATCGCTTAAAAATGAGTGAAGAGAATATTTTCATTGTCTATGAAAATAATTAGACATAAATGATTGTCATTGACAATAATATTTTTATCGATTAATTTCAAATAATATAAAAAATTATTTTTATCAAATCATATAGTTTTCTTTTTCCACAACATGTAGCAAAATGACAACTGACGTTCTGGTGTTAAAAAGGCGGGACCGTGGGCTCCATTTTATGAGCGGTTGTTATCCAATCATTCATGTGGGTGCTCACGTCATTCACTCTCTTTTCTATTTCCAATGGGTCACATGCATTAGACCCACCTCTCTCCCTCTTACCTCAACTTCATTTTCCGAAGATTTGCTGTTGGAATGTAATACGCAAAAAATGACAGGATCTTGCAAATGTCAACGCAAAATCACCAGAGAAATAAACGAGAAATAATAAGGACACTAGAAATTTACGTGATTCGATCCGAGTATCGGTACCTACATCCACGGGGAGAGCCAGTAGCAAATAATTCACCATAATCGGAGAATCAAGATTTACAATCTTTCACACGCTTGAGTGTTTTCCATACCTAAATTTAATCCCAAATCCAAAGTGTTTACAAATAAACAATGTAAACTCATAGCACAAAATTACTGCACGTTCAAGCTCAAGCAAAACGTTCTATGTACTCCACAAACAATAAAAACTTCGTACAACTCCGTTGTTCTTCTTTTTCTTGTGTGCGACGCTCCTCAGCTTTTTTTACGGCACACCCCAAAGAAAGAACCCACGTTAGGGTTTTATATGCGTGCCCAACAAAGTCAACATATTTGACTTGGGCCCACCACCTTTTCACTTCAGCATGGACTAGGCTTTTGCAGGGAGGAAAGAAATCCTTGCTTTTCTTTACACGATTCTGTTGAAGAAAGGTAACTTATACTCTTGAATAAAGATAAAGATAATAAAATATGTGAGTCCTTTTTTTTTTTTTTGTCTTGTAGCTACACATGATATCTTCCTTACTTATTTTGCACGTCTGAAATAAAAGTCCAAGAAGGAAATTATTTCTTCATCCGATTTCTAATCCTCAGAAGAAAATCTTTATCAACAAATTCAGTTTAACAAATCGCTATCCGAATTCAAACTCGAGACATTAATTTAACAATTATCCACATTGGCTTGATGTTTGAAGCCAAGTTATAGTGCTCATCATCCATGCTGCTCTCCCAACGCTCTGACGGGCGTACTCTCCACAGACACCAATAGTGCTCAAGCAGAGCTTGAGCTTCGCCAAAGGAACAGACTTAGTCATCATGTCTGCCGGGTTATCTACTGTAGTAATCTTTTTGACAATAACATTACCCTTAGCTAAGACATCTCGGATGAAGTGGTACTTGATGTTGATATGCTTCGTTCGCTTGTGATAGACTGGATTATATGCCAAATATATCGCACATTGGTTATCACAGTGTATATCCACACTTTTCTGTTCTAACCCAAAGTCCAAGAGGAAATTTTGTAACCATATCGCCTCCTTTGCTACAAAGGTTAGTGCCATGTACTCTGCCTCAGTCGAAGATAAGGCAATGTGATCTTATAAGGACGCTTTCCAACTAACTGCACCACCTGCTAGCGTAAACATGTACCTTGCTAAAGACCTGCGATCATCCAAGTCACCGACGTGATCTGAATCCACAAAATCAGTGGTCTCACTGCCATTGCTGTCCCTCCGATACACTATACCCACGTCTGTTGTCCCCTTCAAATATATGAGGATTCACTTCACAACTTCCCAATGAGCTTTACCAGGATGTTTCATATAGCGACTAACTACACTTACAGCTTGTGAAATATCAAGCCTAGTGCACATTGTCGCGACATACCCCTCGAGGGGAGGGAACATGTTTAGAGGTATTACCTAAAGGACAGGCCTATGACCCATGATTAGGCATGAGCTCTCCCAAGCCCATACCCCGCGTGACATTGGGATATTTTTAGAAATTTTACAAAAATAAGTTGCCACTAGCCTATTGGGGTTGGCTAGAAACCAAGTGAGGTATGGGAGTATACCTCACTTACTACGCAACCAGAGAATCTAGGGTCGAGGACTTGATTACACTAATTAATCAATTAGTGCCCTTTCGGTACCTAATCTTGTTCATTTTAAACTAAAGGATTTATGCCAGGCAATTTGGATTGATTTTACACCTATCCACTAACATGTGAGGTGATCATGCGAGTGCGCAATCATTAAAGTAATAATCACAGCTATCAAGATCCTAATTGCAGTAAATTTGAGCAAATGCAATTAGACATAATTAGATATGCAAATTAAACACGCAATATAATTAGTATACGAGCAAATAAAGGCCTAATTACACTAAGAATGCAAAACATAGCAATTCCTAACCAAACCCGACAATTTTTTATTTTCGATTTTTTTAATTTTTTAAAATAATTTATTTTTTTTAAAAAAAAAAAAAGCCAATCGGGTCGGGTCTGGTTGGAGACCGGACCCGGGTTCGATTTGATTGGGAAGTGGGCCGGTTGGCCCGCCCGATAAGGGCTAGGCCCGACCAGCCTAGTCGGGCCTGCGCTCAATTAGGGGTTGGGCCTAACTGATGGGCCTAACCCCCCTTTTTGCCACATGGGCCTCCATAAGCCCAAAACAGAAAACATCTCAGCCCAAAGACCAAAAGTCAGATGGCCCGAATTACCCAAAAATCCTACTCGAGAATTGTACCTGGCCCAACTCGCACGACCCGAATTTTAGAGCCCTCCACTCCGGCGATCCGCGGTGCCTGGGATTTGCTAGAGCTTCGCCGAGCAGGGCTTCGACGATGGCTTCGCGGCGGACGGTGGCGTCATGGCGGATGAGGGCAACAGCAGCCTAGCAGGCGAGGACCTCAGTAGGTCGTCGGGGACGGCGTTGTTGGCGGCGGAGGTGTCGGGCCCAGCGACTGCTGCTGCGACGGCGACGGAGGAGATCTGGTGCAGCAACAACGTCAGGAGGAATGGCGGCACGGCTTGAGGCGGTTGGGTCTAGGGTTCGGTAGCGGCGACGACGTCGAAGGGTGGAACAACGATAACCATACGCGATCTGTCGACGATTTGTCGACGTCGTTAGTGGTCGAACGGCAACGGCACGGCAGAAATCCGATGCAGCGACATCGTCGGGGGTGGTCGGGACAGCATGGCTGCAGGGGTTCGACTTGTTGGGTGTTAGTGACGCGGCGGAAGTTCGGCACGGCAACCGCGAGTCTTCCCCCTCCAGATTCGGCGTTCGGTGGCAGCGGCGGCGTCGCAACTTCGGGATGCGAGGGCGGCGCTCGGAGGGTAGCGGCGCAGACGGCGTCGAGTAGCGCCGCCGCTGCCCTCCTCCCTTTCGTTCCTTCTCCCTCTTCTCTTGTCTGCCTCTGTTTTCTGGTTCCCGCACCCTCTGTTCTCTGGTTTCTGCTACTCTTTTTTTTTTTCAAGCTCTCTCCTCCCCATCTCCCTCCTCTTAGGGTTTCATGGGCGAAGATAGAGGGAGAAGGTGGCATGGGCTGGGCCAAGGCGAGATCCGGCCCGACCCCATCCACGTTTTTTCTTTTTTTCTTTTTTTTTGTTGTTTTTTTTTTTGTTTTTGTTTGTTTTTGTTTGTTGTTTTTTTAGTGATTAATTCCTAATTTTGTACATGATTAAGTCCTAAATAAAATTGTAAAATTTAGGTGTCAACAGCTGCCCATCTTTGAATGGAAGTTCGAAGAGGTTCCATTCAAAGACAAAAGACACCTAAATTATTTTGGCGATAGAGAGACCCTAGGTGCATAGGCCCGTATTAGGTCGACGAAAAAGACTCATAACTATGGAAGCGCGTCTTGTCAATAAGAGGAAGAAAGACTCCGAGCTACAGAAGCACGTCGTGTCATAAGAAGAAAGAGAGACCCCTGGCTACAAAAGCACGCCGTGTCATAAGAAGAAAGAGAGACCCCGGGCTACAGAAGCACGCCGTGTCATAAGAAGAAAGAAATTCCTGGGTTACAGAAGCATGCCGTTTCATAAGAAGAAGAAGAGACCCCGGGCTACAGAAGCACGCCGTGTCATAAGAAGAAGGAAGACCCCGGGTTACAGAAGTACGCCGTGTCATAAGAAGAAAGGAGAGACCCCGGGCTATAGAAGCACGTCGGGTCATAAAAAGAAAGAAGAGAAGACCCCGAGCTACAGAAGCACGCCGTGTCATAAGAAGAAGAAAAGATCTCGGGCTACAGAAGTACGCCGTGTCATAGGAAGAAAGAGAGATCTCGGGCTACAGAAGCACGCTGTGTCATAAGAAGAAAGAAAGATCCCGGGCTACAGAAGCACGCCGTGTCATAAGAAGAAAGAGAGACCCTAGGCTACAAAAGCACGCCGTGTCATAAGAAGAGAGACCCTGGGCTACAGAAGCATGCCGTGTCATAAGAAGAAGAAGAGACCACGGGCTACAGAAGCACGCCGTGTTATAAGAAGAAAGAAGAGACCCCGGGCTATAGAAGCATGCCGTGTCATAAGAAGAAGGAAGACCCCGGGCTACAGAAGCATGCCGTGTCATAAAAAGAAGAAAAGAATGAGGTCTCACTGTGTAACAACGGGTTTCGACTGAGTTGGAAATACATGATTTAAGGAAAACTCATGAACTTTTGTAGATGTCATGGTTTAAGGTTGACCATGAACCTTTGGAGATGGCATGATTTAAGGCTAACCATGAACCCTTGGAGACGGTATGGTTTAAGGCTGACCATGAACCCTTGGAGATGGCATGGTTTAAGGTTGACTATGAACCTTTTGAAAATCGCAATTTAAGGATGGACTCATAAACATTTTAAAAGTGTGGTTTAGGGATAGACCCACTAACCGTGTGGTTTAAGGATTGACCCACAAACCGTGTGGTTTAAGGATAGACCCACGAACCTTGTGGTTTAAGGATAAACCCACGAACCTTCGAAAATGGCATGGTTTAAGGCTAACCATGAACCTTTGGTTTTTAGGGAAGCACTCACTAACCCGTTGAAAACTGCATGGCTTCACTGAGGAATCCTGTCAAACTCAACTTGAGCAAATGTCATTAGGGACAATACCAAGAGATGTATTGGCAAAATTGCAGCATTAATTGAACAAACTAATCAAGCTAAGTCCGACTGCTTTTAAAACAAACATTCAATGTCAATCATCATCATGTGGTGCAAAACTATCGTCTTGCTCGTGGATATATCATTAATCATCAAATTCTCTAGGAGTCAAATTCTTATTAGAACGGCTATGACTCATGAAAAGGGCTCATTAAAACATGCCAAACTAGAGCTTCTTAATTAGAAATGGCTTCTCACACACTCTTGATAAAATGGATGCTTGATCCCATCTCGTGTGGGAAATAACTGATTGCTGAGGGTATCTCACATAACCCATGTCAAAGGCTTTCAGAAACATTTGCGGTTAGCACAATCTAATCGATCAAAAAGGTCTTTTGAAAGGACCGCAATATAGGCTCGGTTAGGGCTTACACAAAGAAATTATTGCTTTGAGGCTAATAAAGGAACATTTGTCGCTATCTTCGTCGAGTTTACAAATCGAGAACTTGGAAGATAAGACAATATAGAATTACTTCCACTCCTTCAAGCAATAGCTTCTTTGTGGCATTCTCATTTTCACTCAAACCATCCCAATCAAAAGAGACTTCAGAAGAGGGTTGTAATGTTGGTTTGGGAGAGGCTCGAAAGGCTTAAAATTTTCAAAAGGGTTTTTAAGAGTCGGTGATCATCATGGCATCGTGACCAGGTCACCCGATCTTTCAAAACCATTCAGCTTGTGAACACAACATATCTCGAAAGTCCCTTAACTAATCATTTCTGCATGAGAGCTTTGCTCCTCTCTCTAATTTCCTTTGCACTTGCGATGATTTTTTTAAAGGTGCTTAGACTTTGATAATTTTTCTTTCACATAAGATGTAGCCTTTTGGCTCTTTTTCTTGACGGGCATTGGCCTTGCTTTTACCAGGCACACTGCTTTTACCAGTCGATGATAATTTTGTTGCACTTTTTGCTCTTTGAACTTTTGTAACTCTTATGACTTTCGAGATGCTTTTCACATTTTCTCGTGACTGTCAATTGTATTTGGTCAACTCTGATGCCTTGCCCCAGTGAAGGGAGATGATCACCGCTCGGGGTTCAGAAATGAATAATCAGGCCTAAATTGGTTAAAGCAATGGGTAATCAGTGTTTCGGGTAGAGAAGGAAATGCTCTTCTTCACTTTGGGATGAGTCAAGCTTTAATGAGAATTCCTCTGAAGCTATCACCAAAATTGATACAAGTGAAAGTAATAGAATCTTTCTCTATCTTTCGCTCTACAACACAACCATAACCTCCTATGCTGCCCCAATGTAGGGTCGTTCTCAACAGGGGTACTTTGGAGAATCATCTTTATTCAGCCCAAAAGGCCAGCAAGAGATAAGTACGGTGCTTGGGATTGATGAAGGAAATGCCTTTATTGTTCCGATCTTTGCGCTCAATGCGAATGAATCATTCGTCCTAAGAAAATGTCATTTTTTACTCAACTCTCAAAAGTGTTTAAAAGACGTGTTTGGAAATGGCTTGCCTTTCTTCATCCTAAGCACTTCTTGTTTGGCATGGTTAACGTCTCCATCTTACTCTGTCAAGATCATCTAAGTAGATCAATCTTTATAAAGAAATTTGATTTAAAATGAATAACCCACAAAACGAGAAAATAATTTTGAGACAAAAATGATGCTCAAAAAGTTTGAAGAATTTTTTTTATTATTATTCATTTTTGTGCTTGTCTCTAGGAAAGCGCCAAAGGTTTTTTTTTTTTTTGCAATGGAAATTGTTTTTTTTTTCTACTTAAAAAAATGAGAAGAATGGTACTTATTTGCGGCATGGTGACTTGGTAACCCTGTAAAGAATGTGAAAGAATATGTTAGTGCAAAAATCTTTAAGGATTGAAATGTTGGAAACGATACATTATTACCCTTCATTCGCTTTCATCCTTTGGGCGCTAACATCTCTTGGATTCTCCTTTAAGTGTTTGATGTTTTCCTGATTCTTTGTTAGAAGGTGCCGCTTCTACGGTCAAGGTGCAACTTTTTTTTATCACCCTTTGTTTTGTTCGAATCCATCCTACATTAAAGAAAATGACATGTCGTTTTTTATGCTGAAGAGAATCAAGTTTAGGAACGAGATACATCATTTTCAAAATCGAGTGATTAACATCCCAAGGTATCTCTCATGGAGGAAGGGATAATATTGCTCCTTTGTTTCATCATTTGAATCTTTCTTTGTTTAAGATGAATATGACTCAATAATGCTCCAATCGCGTTTGTTGGAACGTTACAAAAATTGGTACTATTGATGTCTCCTTAACAATGAAAAGAAAATCATGTCAGAAACGGTATCAGCAATTAATAATTGGAATCGATACAGTTTACTCTTCATTCGAATTCGCACTTTTGGATACTTGGCAACTCCCTTCATTTGTCTCATCATGTAAAGTGAATGAGATCGATTTTCATGAAATTGAATTCCATCATAAAAGAAAATGAGTCACATGATTTACAAAGGCATCAATTGGATTCGCAATCAAAACCCATAATGGAAAATGGGATTCTTAACAAGAATAAAGACAATGATAAAGTACAAGAAACTCTTGCACAGATGAAAGTAAAAATCAACCCCTGTCCTAGCTCTAGAATTCACTTCTTTATGTGGTCACCACGAGAATGTCAATGAGCATTGTGCATAACCTGCAAAAAGACGACAATGTCAGTACGTGAATGAGAGAAAATGATATCTCAATGAGGTCGCTTCTTCCAATAAAATTGAGGCGACAGTACATGCCCCACAGTCCTTATTACGAAGTTTTAGTATTTCGCCAAGATTTTATCATAAGAGACGACATCATTAAAATAATCAATCCACGGCCATCAATCGAATGTCCACTTTTATTCCAAAAGTTTCGTATGCAAAAGTGTCATTGATTTTTGAAAGATCGATTTGTGATTTTACTTCTAGAAAAATGAAGTGACTTCTATTTTGAAAATTTTGTACACAAAATGATTTGCATTTTAGTCCCAAAATGTGAGAATGAGAGAATTTGATAAAAATGCAATTTCAATTTTTGTGCCCCAATATAAAACCACAACTTAAAAGTTTTTTTTTAAAATGATTTCGAGCCCATGACTAGAAATTTAAACAAAACCATTTGTTCAACGGAACCAAACCAAAGTGTTTAGAACTTGCATTCAATGGTCACTTATCAAAAGTGATTGCTAATTTTTTCAATTATAAGCCTACAGCACCAAGGGCAATCGATTGATGTTCGCGAATTTCAAGATGGAAGTTCAATACAAAAAACGAATAAAAAGAAGAATGATACTTACAATGGGGGATGACCTTTCTCTCTGTTTTTTTTTTTTTTTTTTTTAAAATTACATAGACATGCACATGGGATGTGGTTCGATTTCTACTCTATACGGCTCAAAATGGAGACATAGGATCACCGGACCGAACCAACAAGATCGCGGTTAGGACGTGTTACCCATGACTCTGGCTTTGTCAAAGAACCGACCCATGTTGCGCGGTTGCAAACTAGGGTGGGTACCTTTGACAAGAAGAAAGAAATTTCGAGGTAGAGGTGGGCAACTCGTATTACATGGTTGTAGTCGGAGTGGTATCCACCTCAACACCATCCTAAGTGATCCTATGCGGCCCAAGTTTGGCTGCAGGTAGTGCGTGCTATGGTGTAATGCAATGCAGGGGCACAGGCATGACAATTTATAAGCAATCGTCACTTCATAAATTCAAAACATAAACATCCATTCTAAACTCCACACCTGCAAGACAAGGGGTTAACAATCACTCATCCCCTTATAACTCCAAACTACAAAAACCTTCAACACCTAACATGTTAGGGACGTACCTGGAATCCTCGCTACCAAACAAAAATATTTTGGAACTAGATTAAATTTTGGCCTAAGTCCTCTAAGGTTTAAAACCAATCCCCAGCGAAGTCGCCAAGTTGTCGCAACCTACCCCTCGGGGGGAGGGAACAGGTTTAGGGGTATTGCCGAAAGGACATTCCTATGGCCCATGATTAGGCATGAGCTCTCTCAAACCCATGCCCCGCGTGACATTGGGATATTTTTAGGAATTTTGCAAAAAGGAATCGCCAATAGCCTATTGGGGCCGGCTAGAAACCAAGTGAGGTATTGGAGTATACCTCACTTCCTACGCAACCAGAGAATTTAGGGTCGGGGACTTGATTACACTAATTAATCAATTAGTGCCCTTTCGGTACCTAATCTTGTTCATTTTAAACTAAAGGATATATGCCAGGCAATTTGGATTGATTTTACACCTATCCACTAACATGTGAGGTGATCATGCAAGTGTGAAATCGTTAAAGTAATAATTACAACTATCAAGATCCTAATTGTAATAAACTTGAGCAAATGCAATTAAAAATAATTAGATATGCAAATTAAACACGCAATATAATTAGTATACGAGCAAATAAATGCCTAATTACACCAAGAATGCAAAACATATCAATTCCTAACCAAACCCTACAATTTTTTATTTTTCGATTTTTTTTTCTTTTTAAAAATTTTTTAAAAATATTTTTTATTATTTATTTATTTTTTAAAATAATTTTTATTTAAAAAAAGTGAACCGGGTCGGGTCTGGTTGGGAAGCGGGCCGGTTGGCTCGCCCGATAAGGGCCGGGCCCGACCGGCTGGTCGGACACTTGGCCGGTAGGGTCGGCCCAACTGATGGGCCTAACCCCCCTTTTTGCCACATGGGCCTCCATAAGCCCAAAACGGAAAACATCTCAGCCCAAAGACCAAAAGTCAGATGGCCCGAATTACCTAAAAACCTTACTGGAGAATTGTACCCGACCCGACTCGCATGCCCGAATTC
This sequence comes from Eucalyptus curtisii, assembly GCA_017140595.1. Classification (NCBI taxonomy): domain Eukaryota; kingdom Viridiplantae; phylum Streptophyta; class Magnoliopsida; order Myrtales; family Myrtaceae; genus Eucalyptus; species Eucalyptus curtisii. The sequence continues at coordinate 15,533,664 of CM029503.1, forward strand.
TAGAGCCCTCCACTTCGGCGATCCGCGGTGCCGGGGATTTGCTGGAGCTTCGCCGGGCAGGGCTTCGACGACGGCTTCGTGGAGGATGGCGGCGTCGTGGCGGACGAGGGCAACAACAGCCTAGCAGGCGAGGACCTCAGCAGGTCATCGGGGACGACGTCGTTGGCGGCGGAGGCATCAGGCGTAGTGACCGTTGCTGCGATAGCGACGACGGAGATCTAGTGCAACATCGACGTCAGGAGGAACAGCGGCACAGCCTGAGGCGGCTGGTTTAGGGTTCGGTAGCGGCGACGGCGTCGAAGGGTGGAACAGCGGTAACCAGACGCAATCTGTCGAAGTCATTAGTTGTCGAATGGCAACGGCACAGTAGAAATCCAATGCAGCGACAACGTCGGGGGTGGCCGAGACAGCATAGCTGCAAGGGTTCGACTCGTTGGGCGTTAGCAACGCGGTGGAAGTTCGGCACAACAATTGAGAGTCTTGCCGCTCCAGATTTGGCGTTCGGTGACAGCGGCGGTGTCGCAGCTTTGGGCTATAGAGGGCGGCGTTCGGAGGGTAGTGGCGCCGCGGACGGCGTCGAGCAGCGCCGTCGCTGCCTCCTCCCCTCCGTTCCTTCTCCCTCTTCTCTTGTCTCCCTTTGTTTTCTAGTTGCTCTTTCTCCCACCACCTCTGTTCTCTGGTTTCTGCTACTCTTTTTTTTTTTCGAGCTCTCTCCTCCCCATCTCCCTCCTCCTAGGGTTTCACGGGCGAAGATGGAGGGAGAAGGTGGCATGGGCCGGGCCAAGGTGAGATCCGGCCCGGCCCCTTCCACGTTTTTTTTTTTCTCTTTTTTTGTTGTTTTTGTTTTTTTTTAGTGACTAATTCCTAATTTTGTACACGATTAAGTCCTAAATAAAATTGTAAAATTTAGGTGTCAACACACATCATAGCATATATAATACTACCCATGGCACTAGAATAAGGAATATGGGACACATGCTCCTTCTCTTCCTCAGTTTGCAATGATAATTTATCTGAAAGTTTAAAGTGCTTCGCTAAAGGTGTACTTACAGATTTTGCCGACTACATATTAAAACATGCCACAATCTTCTCAATATATTTCTTCTGAGATAGACGTAAAACTCTTGTAGTCTTGTTAGGCAAAATCTCCATACCCAATATTTTCTTTGCAGCACCTAAATCTTTCATCTCAAATTCAGCATTTAACCGCCTCTTTAACACATTAATATCGAACATATTCTTAGCTGCTATCAGTATATCATAAATATATAAAAGTAGATAAATCAAAGAACCATCCTCCAATCTCCTAAAGCAAACACAGCTATCTATCTGACTTTTTAAGTCGTCTTAACTAGTCATGAAAGCATCAAAACGCTTATACCACTACCTAAGAGACTGTTTCAGCCTATACAAAGATTTCTTCAACAAGCAAACATGATCTTCTTTACCCGGAATAGCAAATCCCTCTAGCTGCCTCATGTAAATCTGCTCCTCTAACTCACCGTGAAGAAACACAGTTTTCACATCTAACTGCTCTAACTCGAGATCCCGCGAAACAACTAAAGCAAGTAAAATACGAATAGAAGTATGTCTTACCATAGGAGAGAACACCATGTTGTAGTCAATGCCCTGACATTGTGTATATCCCTTCGCCACAAGTCTCACCTTATACCTCGTTGTCTTGACATTGAGAATGCTCTCTTTCCGTTTGAAGACCTATTTACTTCCAATAATCTTTTGGCTCTTAGGTACTTTGACCAACTCCCATGTCTGATTCCGATGAAGTGATTTCATCTCTTCACTATAGCTCCTAACCATTCAATGGCTCAGAACTAGCAATCACCTTAGAGTAAGACGAAGGCTCATCTGACTCCACCTCGTCACCTACAGTCAATGTATAAGTAATATCCGCATACCCGTAACATACCGATGATTTAATTTGCCTTATCTGTCTATCTACGACTATAGTGTGTTGCGGCTTTGCTGGTTGTTCACTATCATCGACTTCAGGAACTGCAGTCTCATATGTAGTCTCAACTTCTGTTACCTTTGAGGTCTCCGGAGTCTCCACCTAAAGGTCCACCTCACTAATGACACCACGATCTGTCTGCTCTGCCGGTTGTGTCTCAGAACTCCTCTGTTGAAGCATTGCAGTCTCATCGAAGATCACGTCTCTACTGATTAGAAAACTGGGTGATTTAGGATTAGTGCACCACAGCCGGTAGCCTTTCACCCCATGTGCATAGCCCATAAATATGCACTTCTTCGCCATTGGCTCGAGCTTACCATCACTCGCATGAGCATATGCATGACATCTGAATATACGTAATCCGGAGTAATCAATAGGTTTCCCCGACCATACTTCCTTAGGAGTCTTCCACTCGATAGCAGATGATGGAGATCGATTAACCAGGTAACATGCCATGTTTATTGCTTCGGCCCAAAATTCCTTGTCGAGTCCTGCATGCGAAAGCATGAATCGAACTCACTCAAGCATAGTTCTGTTCTTCCATTCTGCCTCGCCATTCTGTGTTGGTGTACCAGGTACTGTGCAGTGTCTCACAATACATTCTTTCTCCCAGAACTCAGTAAAATCTTTACCATAGAACTCCATGCCATTATCGGTTCTCAGACACTTGATCTATTTATCTGACTACTTCTCAATCAATGTCTTAAGTTTCTTGAACCGATCGAACACATCATATTTGTGCTTCAGAAAGTATACCCATACATTCCTCGAATAATCGTAGATAAATGTCAGCATATATCGGGCACCTCCTTTCGAAGGAACCGAAGACGGGCCCCAGACGTCTGAATGAATATATTCAACTGGTTGTTTGGTTAAATGAACAGCTGTAGTAAACTTAACTCGGTGCTGCTTCCCAAAGATGCAGTGCTCACATAAGTCCAGCTTCCTTGTCTTCTGATCCTTCAACAACCCTCTTTCACTCAACATCGTCATACTCGCCTCACTTATGTGCCTTAAACGCATATGCCATAATTGAGTCAAGTCAGAATCTGACTCACCTGATGAAACTGCAGCGGTTTCGGTCACGGTCTCTCCTAGTAGATGATAGAGAGTATTCACTTTTTTCCCATTCATCACTATCATGGCACCTTGAGAGATCTTTAGTACTCCACCTTCAGCGGTGTACCTACACCCGATGTTGTCGAGTGTCCCTAGAGAAATAAGATTTTTCTTGAGCTCGAGTACATGCCTCACATCTATCAATGTGCGCACCAACCCATCGTGCATCCGAATCCGAATTGTCCCTATCCCCATAGCCTTACAAACTGCGTTATTCCCCAAAAGAACTCTACCACCATCTGCAGTCTGGTAAGTAGTAAACCGGTTCTTATGAGGCGTCATATGATAAGAACACCTCGAATCTAGCACCAATTCGTCTCTTGATGAAATAGTAGTCACACATAAAACTGTTTCTACATCACTAGTACTCCTCTTGACAACGTTTGCCACACTACTTATAGCATTCTACCTATCACCTGACAATCTCTCCTGATGTGCCCCTCCTCGTGACACCTAAAGCACTTCACACATCCCTTGGACTTTCTATGGCGTGATTTCGATATGCTTTTACCTCTATTGCTACTAGGCCCTCGATGTTGTTCTCTACCCCGAATTATCAGTGCTTGTGTTACTCCTTGTGCTAGACTGCCATCTTGCAACTTTCTTTGCCACTCTTCAAATAACAAGGCAAACTTTACCTCTTTTGAGGTAATAATAGTACGCCTCTACAATAGTGAATAAGTAAAGTGCTCTCATGACTCTAGTAAAAAGGCTAACAACATCATGCCTTGTTCTTCATCATCAAGTATCTTATTGACGTTCTTCAGATCCATAATGAGTTTATTAAATTCATCTAGGTGGGTTTTGATAAACGTACCTTCAGTATATCTAAATTGTAACATCCTCTTTAATATGAACAAGCGATTGTTGAAACATTTCTTCACATAGAGTGCTTAAAATTTTGCCCATAATGCTGCGACATCCTTCTCCTCAGCAACCTCTATTAATACTTCATCCGACAAATTTAACAGGATTGTACTCTTTGCTTTTTCCATTAACTCTACCCTCTTAGAGGCTTTCATTATAATTGGCAACTCATCATCACCATCCAGTGCATTGGCTAAACCTTGGGTTGTCAATAACACCCGCATCTTGATGCTCCATAACCCAAAGTTGTTCCTCCCATTAAACTTCTCAATTTCAGATTTCATCTCAGACATAATTGCAATAACATAATTTCCAGATAATAATCAGACGAGCAAAAGCTTCAAATCACCATCAAGAAATTTGATCCCGAGCTCTAATATCAATTGTTGGAATATAATACGCGAAAAACGACAATATCTTGCAATTTATGTCAACGCAAAATCACTAGAGAAATAAATGAGAAATAATAAGGACACTAGAAATTTACGTGGTTCGGTCTGAGTATCGGTACCTACATCCATGGGGAGAGCTAGCAGCAAATAATCCACTATAATTGGAGAATCAAGGTTTACAATCTCTCACACGCTCGACTGTTTCCCACACCTAGATTTAATCTCAAGCCCAAAGTGTTTACAAATAAATAATGTAAACTCACAACACAAAATTATCGCACGTTCAGGCTCAAGTAAAATGTTCTATGTACTCCACAAACAATAAAAATTGTCTGCTTGTTCTTCTTCGTATGGCTCCATTGTTTTTCTTTTTCTTGTGTGCGGCGCTCCTCAGCTTTTTTTGCGGCACACCCCAAAGAAAGAACCAACGTTAGGGTTTTATATGTGTGCCCAACAAAGTCAATATATTTGACCTGGGCCCACCACCTTTTTACTTCAACGTGGACTAGGCTTTTGCAGGGAGGAAATAAATCCTTGCTTTTCTTTACACGATTCTATTGAAGAAAGATAACTTCTACTCTTGAATAAAGATAAAGATAATAAAATATGTGAGCCCCTTTTTTTTGTCTTGTAGCTGCACATGATATCTTCCTTACTTATTTTGCACGTTCGAAAGAAAAGTCCAAGAAGGAAATTAATTTCTTCGTCCGATTTCTAATCCTCGAAAGAAAATCTTTATCAAAAAATTCGGTTTAACAAATCGTTATCCGAATTCAAACTCGAGACATTAATTAAACATTTGCTTTACGCTTAGCCAAACGCGGACCTTTCCTAAATGTTATGAATCGAGGATTATTGTCATAATCCCAATTAGATGCATGAAACAGTTTACAAATTACTTAAACATCATAGTTAGGATGTAACTTGAATTTGACAAGATGCAATGAAAAACTAGGTTGAGCTTTCTTTTTGACTCGCTATTTCCACCCCCTTATTGACTGATGACATCCCAAATTACATTGAGTTGATTACATTATCTTTTACATGTCTCACTCTTAATTCAAAATTATTTCTTACCTTTTTCTTCCTTTTCTTTTATTTCAATTTTACTAAAAGAGAAAAATAACTCACATCTCTTTTGAACAATTTTTTGGGTCCCTTACTGCTTCTTCTGCACCCATTATATCACAACATTTCCTTCACGTATGTCTTATACTGAAGTAATCTCCATTGTTGTAAACTAAGCAAGCATTAATTATATATCGGAGCAACGAAATGTTAGTTCTCTCCACAATTTGTTACTTTATTTTCCTAGATTATCCTCACAATCATGAAGTGCTGATGTAGCATTATGCACAATTTACTCATCTTTCATTGCACTGTTTTTTGCGGTGCATGCAGAAGATAATATTGTTCTTTTGCTTAAATGTATATGTGAAAGGAGAACAACAATCCATCGTGTCTACAAGTTCATTTGAAGCTTTACTAGGTAATTTTTTAACGACAAAGGATCTTTTGAGTAGAGTATGGACACATTTTCTTGCTCTAGGTCATGTTGTCTCTATGAAAAGGTCAAGTAGAGACAAATATGTTCTTTTTTTTTTTTGGTTGCAATAGGGATATAGTTATTGTGATTGACATAACATTTCTATTGCAAGTCAGCAAAGAAAGGCCAGATCTCATTTTGATTAACTATCCTCTCAAAGTTTTTTGCTATAAATAGAAAAAAATGTATTAGGGTAATTCAAACTATCTAATTCATCACACAATAAATAATTAAAAATTCAACAATTAGATTCACTAAATAAAATGAAAGTTGAGCAGTTAAAATACACTATCTATAACATAATGACACGTACTAAAGTTATAATTAAACAAAAAGCATACTAAAATTCGTAGATGGTTCTTTTAACTCTTATTTGTGCTTAATTTTTTTTGAATAATAGTTTCCTTGAGCAAGAAAAAGAAATATACAACTCATTAAAAAAACAATTAGCTTTTTTTTTTTGTTGAATAATTATGAGCTATTTACACAATATTTTTTTTATGCAAAAAGTAAAAAAGAAGAAGAGAAGGCAAGCAATAATTTAAAATCAAGAATGGGGCCCACATTTTAATAAATATTGTTTGAGAGGAGTAGGGGTAAGTTCGTCTTTGGAAAAATTGAAACAAAAGAAAAATATTAAAAAAAAGGTAAGAAATAATATTAAATCAAGAGTGAGACCCACAAACGATAATGTAGTTAGTTCAATGTGAAAAAAGTGTGTTAGGAGCCAATAAGGGTGTGAAAATAGCGGGAGCCTTTTTTTTTTTTAATCCTTTTTGTCAAAGGAAATTCTCTCATTTAGATTATCAAGTTGTGAATGGTTTAGATTTGACTATCAATAGGTTTAGCATGTTCAAGATTGTTGACACCTAAATTTTGGCGATCCGGTCATTTATTTATTGCTTCGAAAATTAGGGGTTAATTTTATCCCTGAAAAAATATTAATTTCATAGCATATAAATTTATGTGCATTTATTTTTAATTTGCATTTTTTGCATTTATTTATTGGACCGGTGGCGGATGGGTTGGAATTAGTGGTTCTAAGCTTTAACTTGGCGGGCCAGACAAAGCCCATGAAGCGAGCAAATTGGCCCAAGCTCGTTTCTTTTTATGATCGAAGATTATCTCGTGAAAAATAGGAATTTGAAATCTTTCTGGGATATAATGAATTTTTTGGATAGGACAAGTGTGAAAAGTAAATATTGCGTTCGACAAAACGAATATTGCGTTTGGAAAAAGAATCTTCATGGATATTGATTTGGATTTTTTTTCTTTTAAAAAAAAACCTAAGCGGTGGCCTATAAATAGGTTAAAACGCGTTGGGAAGTGATCGAAGGAAAAATTTCTGCACTGAAGAAGAAGAAGGGCTTTCCTTGGGGTTTTTCTCTCGATTGCTAGGTCAAAAAGATTCTACACAAAAGAAGAGAGAAGAAAAGTTTTCCCTTTACTCTGTTCCGTTCATTCATTTAGAAAAAAAAACAAAAGAGAAAAGTTTTTGGGGAAAGGGAAAAGTTTCTTTAGTGTTTTTGTAGCAAAGTCAGCAGCAGGACAAAGCTTTTGCTGAAGGTATAGCCACAATAGTGCTTTGCAGAGAGAAGCGATCGCATGTGCAGCTGAGGGGAAAGAAGAACCATTGTTTGTCTTCTTCGTTGGGCCCTCTGCCGGCGCCTCTCCAGTCTCCAATCACCTCCACCGCCGCCGGCTGCTGTGCCCACGTCGCTCGACCGCGAGCACTGAGCTACCAGCCACGACACCACTACTCCTGCGCCCTTGCGCTGCCCGCGTTTGGTCGCCTGCCACTGCCGCAACCCACCTACTCCTGCCGCTCCACCAGCTCGAGCCGCCGCCGTGCTAATCCGCAATGACCCCAACGTTGCCTTTGGTTCGTTCATCGCCTGCCCGCCCTCGACCTCTCCTACACCTCTGCTTGCTCGCTTTTGCGCATCTCTACGCCCCCACGCCGGCTGTCGAGGCGCAGATTCTCGCTACTCTACCGGCAACCCACGAGCCCGCACTGCTCCACCAGCAGATCTTCTCCGCCGGCCTCCAAGCAGCAACATCGCCTCTGCTTCTCTTTTGCTCCACATTCTGCCTGAATGCCGGTTGATTCACCCGTACCGCCCCTGTCCCACCGAAGTTCCTTGCCGGCGACTCCCCTCGCAAGAATGACCCACCACCACAGCAACTGTCCTTAGCCGTGCCGCCCTGAATCTCCATCGTCGATCCATTCTACCTTCGGATTTTTTAAAGAAAATTCAAATTTAGGTAGAGATTTATTTTATTAGGTAAAGATTTATCTTATTAGGTAGGTTTATTTTATTTTATTAGGTAGATTTATTTTTTTTTTAATTTTTGATGTCTTATCTCATTGTTTGAAATATTTTCCAATGCCTAATTGAAATCCCTTGTATAGCATCCAATTCGCAACCGCACGAATTTTTATCCAATCTATAAGGCTTTAGATGGAATAATTATTCATGTGGGAGTAAAATTGATATCTTGAACTTTAAGGCTTAAGATTAATTTATTGTGGCACCCCTCGACGGCCCCCAAACCATTTGGGTCGCCACAGTTCGCTCACCTTTCACTTTCCCTAATAACATGTCACTCTGATACCATTTCAATTGCAGCGGGTCCATACAACCTAGGGGTTTACATTTTTCTTTTTTTTTGATCGGTCCCTTGCGCTATTCATATAACGGAAGCACATCCAACAACTCCCTTCCTTATATTCAGAAAACGATGCACAACAACTAAACATTTATAGGTAAATGCCAAACACTTTTATTTACTTAAACCAGATGGACATCATTCATCGGTACATCAAAATGCCATAGTTTTCTATACTTGGCTATACTTCAAAAGATGACCGACATCTCCTCCAACGATCGTATACTTAATGTCCATCGATCGGTGTCGGCGTCCAAAAGTTCCTTCCTTTGCAATCCTCCTCCTCGCGGTCATATCCAACCACTTGATCCATCTACCGGTGGCGTGGCAGCAGAGGTATCTTATCTAGTCTGAAATGTTAATCCCCAAAAGGGGTGAGTACAACCACTCAACAGTAAAGATCTACCAAACTACTCATTGCGTCAAACAGAACAATCAAGGCATCATAACAAAGCATGTATCATTCATGCATTCAAGCATAACTTACCTTGCAGCCATGCATATGTCATCATACCATATGTGCATATATCATCATGCACTCATCATCAAGCATTCATGCATATATCACCACGCCATATGTGCACATACCACCATGCACTCATCACCAAGCATTCATGCATAAATCACCATGCCATATGTGCATATACCTCCATGCAGTCATGCATATCTCGCCATGCCATCGTGCATATACTACCATGTTTCATATCATCCATGCTATCAAGCATACATCACCATGAGATCCATTCATGCCTTCATGATCGCATTTTCAATATCAAATAGCATTAATTTACTTTCATAAGCAGATCATGCATCATGCCATATGCATACACCCATGCACATGATTCACTTTCAATTCTTATCTTTCACAAGGATCTCATCAGTTTTTTCTTTCCAGGGACCATTGTTTGCATCCCACAATTTATCACTCGCATCCAACCAGGCATCGCGAGGAACCTCCGGGCATGTATTCAAAATACAACCGGGCATCCGGCCCCCCACATTCCGGGCATCTCGCATCCCAACTAGCATCACGACGCATCCCCCCGGGCACAAACCTCCGGGGCTTCCGAAATTACGTACCGACATACCACCAGGATTCCCCCCCTCTGGAATTACGTACCGTATACCACCGGGCATCTCGAAACTCCCGAGGACCCTTCGGAATTACCCCACTAGGCCACTGGGCATCCGACACCCCCACATTCCGGGCATCCCGACACTCCCGGGGCATCGTCGGCTCACACCTTCGACGGCCTTCTCATCACCACAATGCATATTTCCATACATCTCATTTTCAATTTCACATTTGATGCAACAATGCCAATGATTTGACAACAGCCCCTTTAAAATCATATAATATGCCTTGGGAAAAGTATCATTTGATGCAATGGTTTTGAAAACTTCATTGAGTTCATGAAAATCCATCAATCCTTTGATGTCATGCAAAATGTATGGATGTCATCATGTCATTGCACGAGTAATAATCCAGGATATCATGATTTACATAATAAATCCAATAAACAGTAAATAAAACAATTTCCAACTGAAACAGAATGCGTACTATTCATGAAAAATTCTAGAAAATTAGCAAACGATGGAAATAAATTCTGAAAATTTACCACAATGTAGATAAGATCTAAGAAAACACATTTTGTGAAGAACACCATATCAAACAAGGCTTCACAGAATACGTACAGGTCCATGCATCACCGAAAAAAGGATTTTAACATCATCCATGCACAGTTTTGAAAACAATTTCGATTAATCCCTTAAATAAACTCAGAAAATTCTGAAATTTGGACATGCTGTATTTAAGACCTAGAGGTACAAGTTTCATGAAGAAATCGTAGTTCAATTCGTTCTGGATTAAAAGATAAAATCGATTTACTTTTCCTATTCTCGGTACCGTTTTCCAGATCTACCCGTGTTGAAAAAAAATCGTTTCCTTGGCCATTACTGGTCCATTTACTCTGAAATTTTAGTATGTTGTTCCCCAGAATATTACCTACAACTTTCATTAATAACATACTATCAAATTTTAACTTTATGATTTTATAAAAATCCCGAAATCGCACTAGGTCGAAGCAGCGTTTTTCCCAGATCCAGTTTCTTCAAAAGACAACGGTTTCACCGAGCTATTTTCGTTCATTTCCTATAAATTTTTTATATGTTCTACCTCAAGAAGTATAATACAACTTTCGTTAAGAGATAAAAGTGATATTTCAACAAGAAAGTTACTTTACAGACCACGAAACCACTGAAGGGCATCACGACGAATTCCAGATCTAGTCTCTCCAAAGGAAAATCTTTTCACCAAGAAATACTTGTTCGTTTTATCTCAAATTTCAGTATGTTATTCGTCAAGATGTTATCTACAACTTTTATGAAGTGGTCAAAGTGGAATTACAAATAAAAAGTCACATGCAACACACGAAATCACCAAGAGGTCAACAAAACAGTTTCCAGATCTAATGTTTTCGTAGAAAAAGAGTTTCATCCCTTCATACTTGTCCATTTCGTCTCAAATTTTATTATGTTATAGTTTAAGATGTTATATAAAACTTTCATGAAGAGGTCGAAGCAAGATTCGAACTAAAAAATCACATGCAACACACAAACTCGCGGACGGTCGGACTGGTCTTTCCGAAATCAGCATGCATGACCAACGAATCTCTCTTCAAAGCTCCGAAATCTCATTCCATCTACCACAACCAAGACTTACCATCTACTACACCTACACACAGCAATGCAAAGAGTAGGTTTTAGGACTTCACTTGCCTTAGATTCAAGCACAAAACAGCAGCAAACAGAGGCAAAACAACAACGAACGGCGGACGAACAGGCGGACGAACTCTCTTCCTTCTTCTTCGCACGGCCTCCTCCTCCTCTCTCGGTTTCCCTCTCTCACTCTCTCGACAGCTCTCTCTCTCTCTCTCTCTCCCTCACCAAAACCGGCCACTCTCCCTCTCTTAATTTCCCTTTCCTTCAATCATTTGCAATGATTGAAAGCTGCATGTGGCCGCCCAAGATGGCCAATGGGGGCAGCCACACTTGGCAACTAGGGAAGAGCACTTGGCAATTTGCCATGCAAGAGGGGCTCCATCCGGCTGGGCTTGGGGCCAGCTTGGTCGACGGCCCAATGGGCTTCATGGGCTTGGCTTTGGGCCGAAGTGGTGGGGGTCTTGGGCTGGGTTTTGGGCTAGCTTGGCCTAAGAATTTCGGCCCACTAACCTTTTAATAATCTATTAACATTTTCCACTTAAATAAATACCTAACTTGCAAAAATAATAAGGCCATAAAACTTGTAGTCACAAATCCATAAATTCCAATTTATAATACACATGGCCAATGATAGAATTTTCTTTCCTATCACATAATTATCCATTAAAAGCTTGGCCATAAATCTTATTGCAAATTATGGATTAAATGGCTATAAAATAACTTGATGGTACTTCCATCACCTATTCATAGATTTTAATGTAACTGGAGGTCGTCATGAATTTTGGGATGCCACAATTCTCCCCTCCTTAGAGAATTTCGTCCTCGAAATTAGACATCACTTATATCTCTTGAAATAAGTAAGGATTCTTTTCCTTCATCGATTCCTCACTCTCCCATGTGGCTTCCTCCACATCATGATGTCGCCATAATATCTTTACTAATGGTATCTTCTTGTTCCTAAGAACTTGCTCCTTTCGATCCAGCACTTGCACAGGCTCTTCGATGTACCCCACTTCCTCATCCACTTTGATGGCTTCATGATCGAGTATGTGACCAGGGTCTGGCTGATACTTCCTCGGCCATGCCTATACTCTTCTGATAGCTATTGTTATACACAAATTCTACCAGGTATAACTTTTCATCCCAACTTCCTTTAAAGTCAAGGATGCAAGCTCTTAACGTGTCCTCTAGTGTCTGGATCACTCTTCTTGTATGTCCATCCGTTTGTGGATGAAAAGCAATACTAAATTGGAGCTTTAGTCCCTAAGGCGGTTTGAAGACTTCACCAAAGGTTGGAAGTAAATCTTGAGTCTCGATCAGATGTAATCGTTACGGAAATATCATGTAAGCATACCACTTGGCTTACACATAAATCAACAAATTTATCCATCGAATAATCTACGCGAACTGCTAGGAAATGGGTAGACTTAGTCAAGCGATCTACTATCACCTAGATAGAGTCGTGACCACTTAATGTCCTTGGTAATCCTTGCACAAAATCCATCGTCACATGATCTCATTTCCACTCTAGTATATCTAACAGTCTCAATCAAACACACCATTTAGCCGAATTATTCCTATACCTTTGTCACCATCAATTCAAGCCTAGAACCATCAAAATCATCACCATTAACAACTCATCTGGTTCAGTCCAACAGAGACATTCACTACGCTTTCACTGCAACATAGATTCAAGCCTAAAATATAACACCATTCATTCAGTTCAACTATCGATAGTCCACCAAAACTTATTCAATTCAAAGATCGACAATCCACCAAAATAAAAACTTGTCTAGTTTCCATCGAGTATATCTCATGTTTCACCCTAAAAGATCATTACTTGGACTAATCACTCATCAAGTCCACAACTTCAACTTTCACCATTTTACCTTGGAAAGACTATAACCACAATTGATCATATCCACTAGTTCCACAAAACCTTCTCAAACTAAGATCATCACCAAAATTAAAAGTTGACCATCATCAATTAAACCTATTATTCCGACATATAAACCACAAATAATTTCATGTCTCATATGACCACTCAAACTCATGACTTCTAAGATCAATCTATACATACTAAATGCTTCCATGTAATGCATCAAGACTTCCAATGAGATCCTCTAATAGGAAGTCACTACTTAGCTCAAATGATCATAACCTAATCCTCAAATTCATAACTCACTCTCCATAATTCACTTCTTAAGCCTTGTTTGCAGTACTACGCTTAGATGCTTTGCGCATGTTCTTCGGTCCTTTAGAATATATCAGGATATCATCAAATGGAGACAATCACAATTTAATCCAAATAAGGCTTAAATATCTTATTCATTAAATCCATGAACGCATCTAAGGCATTCGTCAATCCAAATAGCATAACTAGGAACTCATAGTGTCCATAGCGAGTCCTAAATACGGTCTTAGGAATGTCCTCTTTCTTAATCCTTAACTGATATCCTGATCTCAAATCAACTTTTAGAAAAGACCGAACTTCCTTGCAGTTGGTCAAATAGATCATCAATTCTAGGTAATGAGTACTTACTCTTAACAATTACATGATTCAATTGCCTATTATCAATGCACAAACGCATCGACCCATCCTTCTTTTTCACAAACAAGAGTTCTACAAGCTTAGCCATGCTTCCGCTACGCCACTCTGATAGAATTATCCCAGAAACACCGCCTTCCCAGTTCAGTTCATAGTTCGGTTCATTCCTGCCCCCCTTTTGCCATCCTAGAAGCTTGCCAGGAGCCGCTCTTTGTTCAGGTCCTCTGACCTCGGCGTCCACTCCCCGCCCTCATCGGATCGGGTCGTTACAGGTACACTAGCTTTCGCCTGGTTCGAACCCGAACTACACATCCATTAGAGAGTCTCATTTCGATAGGGACTAACTTATAGAGATATTATCCGCTTTGGCCTATCCCATTCTTAGCCTCACGGTTTTATCCTTAGCGCATAGGCAAGCATTATCTCAGGAGATCATTCATCCTAGTCCATTGCTTACGGAGCTAGTTCATTCCTATGATGAGGTCAAAGTTATGCATAACTATCACTACCAAGTCCATTTCTAGATCTCACTCCCCTAGGGTTATCTCACACATCTCACATGTTAACGTAGATAACAACATGTCCTTCAGTGATGTAGAAATACGAAGAGGCATATCTAGAGATTTGTTTATATCTCTCACAATCATCTATATTTTTCAGACCAAATGAATACGTGCCACTCATATCAAATAACACATATACCTTCTTATCCCTCTATCAAAATCATACCTGAGGTAACATTTTCGGAAGCTTTCGCTTCCTCTTGGGTGACCGCATACACCCTTCCTTGTGCTGGTGGTCTATGTGGATTCCTTAGTGGATTTGGTCTAGTAGTACGTTGTTGCACTTGTCGCACCGAGCTGACATTCAGCTGCGACCCATCGCGTGGACAATTTCTCTTAAAGTGTCCTATTGGCCCACATCCATTACACCTCAGTTGGCTATTACAAGATCCTGGCCCATGTTGTCTACCACATCTCTGGCAAAAATTACCCCGGTATGGTACTCTCCCAAAAGTCGGGCCATTCCAGTTTCTTCTAAAATTTCGAAAGTTATTATTTTTCTTAGGTTCCCAAGGCTGACCTTGATCAGGATAAGGTCTCTTAGCTCTTCGAATATCATTAAAGGTCATCTGCCTCTTAGATTCTGATTGCTCTCTCACTAACTCTTGATCTACCAACTGTGCCCTCTCATAAATCTCATTATAATCCCTTATATTCAGAGGCACTAGTTGTTTTCTAATATCAGTCCTTAATCTTTTCAGGAATCTCTTAGCTTTTTCCTCACGATCCTTAATCAATCTGGGAGCATACCTAGACAGTTCAGAAAATTTTGCCTCATATTGATCCACTGTCAGCTCCCTTTGTTCCAACTGGACAAATTCAGTGATCTTCTTATCCTTAGCACAGTCAGAGAAATGCTTTCTATTGAAAGCTCTAACAAACTCATCCCAGTTTAGGTCAGTACTTGGTGGAAATATTGTATCCTTAGAAGCCCTCCACCAAAATTTTGCATTTCCTTCTAATTGGTACTCAGCCAAGGTTATCTTTTCAGCATCGCCACAGTTCAACAACCGGAAAATCCGTTCCATTCCATCAATCCAATGCTCTGCCTCCTCAGGACTTCCCATTATGCTAAACTTAGGTGGTTTCAACTTCAGGAATTGATCCACCAGTCCTTGAGGGCGACATTCTACTCCGGGTTGTTGCTGCGCTTGTCTTTCCATCAGATTTCCAATATTAGCCAATGCCTGCAGGATATCTTCCATTCGGGGTTCAGCCCTTGCAGTAGAGGCTTCAGCCCTCGATGGATGAGCACTTCCAGCTCGCACCATGATTTTCCTGCAGTTTTCCAAGCATTTGCTTCAAGAATAATTTGCAACTCAGTGTCACTAGTCAGATCATTAATTAAGGTTATTACTAAAGTCACATAAGTAACATAGAATGTTACTGACACACAAAAGCAATATCACACTAGTTACCAGGGATCTACGAGTGAATATCCATCACCCGTTGTTCAAAGTTGGTCAACCATTCAAGTTAGTATCCTATGGTGTGCATCACTCTATCCTCATTTCCATCTGAGGCACCTTATCACTCCAAATAGACCATAGCTCTGATACCAACAAAGCATGTGGCACCCCTCGACGGCCCCCAAACCGTTTGGGTCGCCACAGTTCGCTCACCTTTCACTTTCCCTAATAACATGTCACTCTGATACCATTTCAATTGCAGTGGGTCCATACAACCTAGGGGTTTACATTTTTTTTTGATCGGTCCCTTGCGCTATTCATATAGCGGAAGCACATCCAACAACTCCCTTCCTTATATTCAGAAAACGATGCACACCAACTAAACATTTATAGGCAAATGCCAAACACTTTTATTTACTTAAACCAGATGGACATCATTCATCGGTACATCAAAATGTCATAGTTTTCTATACTTGGCTATACTTCAAAAGATGACCGACATCTCCTCCAACAGTCGTATACTTAATGTCCATCGATCAGTGTCGGCGTCCAAAAGTTCCTTCCTTTGCAATCCTCCTCCTCGCGGTCATATCCAACCACTTGATCCATCTACCGGTGGCAGTGGCAGCAGAGGTATCTTATCTAGTCTGAAATGTTAATCCCCAAAAGGGGTGAGTACAACCACTCAACAGTAAAGATCTACCAAACTACTCATTGCGTCAAAAGAACAATCAAGGCATCATAACAAAGCACATATCATTCATGCATTCAAGCATAACTTACCTTGCAGCCATGCATATGTCATCATACCATATGTGCATATATCATCATGCACTCATCATCAAGCATTCATGCATATAGAACAATCACGGCATCATAACAAAGCACATATCATTCATGCATCCAAGCATAACTTACCTTGCAGCCATGCATATGTCATCATACCATATGTGCATATATCATCATGCACTCATCATCAAGCATTCATGCATATATCACCACGCCATATGTGCACATACCACCATGCACTCATCACCAAGCATTCATGCATATATCACCATACCATATGTGCATATACCACCATGCACTCATCACCAAGCATTCATGCATATATCACCATGCCATATGTGCATATACCTCCATGCAGTCATGCATATCTCGCCATGCAATCGTGCATATACTACCATGTTTCATATCATCCATGCTATCAAGCATACATCACCATGAGATCTATTCATGCCTTCATGATCGCATTTTCAATATCAAATAGCATTAATTTACTTTCATAAGCAGATCATGTATCATGCCATATGCATACACCCATGCACATGATTCACTTTCAATTATTATCTTTCACAAGGATCTCATCCGTTTTTTCTTTCCAGGGACCAATGTTTGCATCCCACAATTTATCGCTCGCATCCAACCAGGCATCGCGAGGAACCTCCGGGCATGTATTCAAAATACAACCGGGCATCCGGCCCCCCACATTCCGGGCATCTCGCATCCCAACTAGCATCACGACGCATCCCCCCGGGTACAAACCTCCGGGGCTTCCGGAATTACGTACCGACATACCACCAGGATTCCCCCCCTCTGGAATTACGTACCGTATACCACCGGGCATCTCGAAACTCCCGAGGACCCTCCAGAATTACGCCACTAGGCCATCGGGCATCCGACACCCCCACATTCCGGGCATCCCGACACTCCCGGGGCATCGTCGGCTCACACCTCCGACGGCCTTCTCATCACCACAATGCATATTCCCATACATCTCATTTTCAATTTCACATTTGATGCAACAATGCCAATGATTTGACAACAACCCCTTTAAAATCATATAATATGCCTTGGGAAAAGTATCATTTGATGCAATTGTTTTGAAAGCTTCATTGAGTTCATGAAAATCCATCAATCCTTTGATGTCATGCAAAATGTATGGATGTCATCATGTCATTGCACGAGTAATAATCCAGGATATCATGATTTACATAATAAATCCAATAAATCCAACTTAAACAGAATGCGTACTATTCATGAAAAATTCTAGAAAATTAGCAAACGATGGAAATAAATTCTAAAAATTTACCACAATGTAGATAAGATCTAAGAAAACACATTTTGTGATGAACACCATATCAAACAAGGCTTCACAGAATACGTACAGGTCCATGCATCACCGAAAAAAGGATTTTAACATCATCCATGCACAGTTTTGGAAACAATTTCGATTAATCCCTTAAATAAACTCAGAAAATTCTGAAATTTGGACATGCTGTATTTAAGACCTAGAGGTACAAGTTTCATGAAGAAATCGTAGTTCAATTCGTTCTGGATTAAAAGATAAAATCGATTTACTTTTCCTATTCTCGGTACCGTTTTCCAGATCTACCCGTGTTGAAGAAAAATCGTTTCCTTGGCCATTACTGGTCCATTTACTCTGAAGTTTCAGTATGTTGTTCCTCAGAATATTTCCTACAACTTTTATTAAGGACATACTATCAAATTTTAACGGTATGAGTTTATAAAAATCCCGAAATCGCACTAGGTCGAAGCAGCGTTTTTCCCAGATCCAGTTTCTTCAAAAGACAACGGTTTCACCGAGCTATTTTCGTTCATTTCCTATAAATTTTTGATATGTTCTACCTCAATAAGTATAGTACAAATTTTTTTAAGAGATCAAAGTGAGATTTGAACAAGAAAGTTACTTTACAGACCACGAAACCACTGAAGGTCATCACGACGAATTCCAGATCTAGTCTCTCCAAAGGAAAATCGTTTCACCAGAAAATAATTGTTCGTTTTATCTAAAATTTCAGTATGTTATTCTTCAAGATGTTCTCTACAACTTTCATGAAGTGGTCGCAGTGGAATTCCAACTAAAAAGTCACATGCAACACACGAAATCACCAAGAGGTCAACAAAACAGTTTCCAGATCTAATGTTTTTGTAGAAAAAGGGTTTCATCCCTTAATACTTGTCCATTTTGTCTCAAATTTTAGTATGTTATACTTAAAGATGTTCTCTACAACTTTCATGAAGAGGTCGAATCAATATTCGAACTAAAAAATCACATGCAACACACAAACTCGCGGACGGTCGGACTGGTCTTTCCGAAATCAGCATGCATGACCAACGAATCTCTCTTCAAAGCTCCGAAATCTCATTCCATCTACCACAACCAAGACTTACCATCTACTACACCTACACACAGCAATGCAAAGAGTAGGTTTTAGGACTTCACTTGCCTTAGATTCAAGCACAAAACATCAGCAAACAGAGGCAAAACAACAACGAACGGCGGACGAACAGGCGGACGAACTCTCTTCCTTCTTCTTCGCACGGCCTCCTCCTCCTCTCTTGGTTTCCCTCTCTCACTCTCTCGACAGCTCTCTCTCTCTCTCTCTCTCTCTCTCACTCACCAAAACCGGCCACTCTCCCTCTCTTAATTTCCCTTTCCTTCAATCATTTGCAATGATTGAAAGCTGCATGTGGCCGCCCAAGATGGCCAATGGGGGCAGCCACACTTGGCAACTAGGGAAGAGCACTTGGCAATTTGCCATGCAAGAGGGGCTCCATCCGGCTGGGCTTGGGGCCAGCTTGGTCGACGGCCCAATGGGCTTCATGGGCTTGGCTTTGGGCCGAAGTGGTGGGGGTCTTGGGCTGGGTTTTGGGCTAGCTTGGCCTAAGAATTTCGGCCCACTAACCTTTTAATAATCTATTAACATTTTCCACTTAAATAAATACCTAACTTGCAAAAATAATAAGGCCATAAAACTTGTAGTCACAAATCCATAAATTCCAATTTATAATACACATGGCTAATGATAGAATTTTCTTTCCTATCACATAATTATCCATTAAAAGCTTGGCCATAAATCTTATTGCAAATTATGGATTAAATGGCTATAAAATAACTTGATGGTACTTCCATCACCTATTCATAGATTTTAATGTAACTGGAGGTCGTCATCAATTTTGGCATGCCACGTTTATCGATTTTATTAGTGAAATAATCAAGTTTGAATTTCAATTTTTGATGACCATGGATGCTTTAATGTTTATCTCTTAATTGTTTCGTTTATCCCGAAAATACAAAAAAAAAAAAATTGCATTTGCACTCCATGTAGATTATAATTGATTGTATGATAGGTTAGTTATTTTTTTAAATGCATGTATTTAGAATAGATAACATTTCACTTTATTTTTCATTTTAGTTAGATTTTTATTTTTAGTGATTTTAATTACGAATTTTCATGAAAAATACAAAAAAAAAAAAAAATCATGCGTATGTCATGTAGGATTAGGTACATGATATGCCCGTCATCTAGTGATTGTTGCTAGGTTCATTTAGTTAGAAATTACTCGTCATTAGAATTATGTCATTTGATTAATTTAGATTGCATATTTAGTTGTTGCATTTCTTTAATTTCTAATTTAATGGAAAATACAAAAAAAATTAGAATAAATCCATTTCATGCTTCAGGATAGACTGCATTTTATTTATGTCATATAGTTTAGGTCATATTGCCATGCCATATCATTTCATGTTAGATTAGGAGCATGCATTGCATGATTCTCATTAAATAAATGAAAAACAAAAATTGAGTGATTGCGTGTTAATGAGAAATCATATCTAGGACTGTTGATGTGAATTCTGATCTAACAACGCAGATGCTTTCGTTGCTTTGGGGTAGGTTTTGCAATTTATTTATTGTTTTACTTGGGTGTTTAATTGGTAGTTTGCGCACTCGCATGATAACCTCACATGTTAGGGAGATAAATCAAAATCAATTCAAGCTACTTGCCAAACCTTTTTTCAAAATAAAAGAGAAAGGTACCGAAAGGGCGTTAAAGAAATTTAACGTAATCAAGTCCCCGAACTCACAAATCTCTGGTTTGAGGGAATAAAGTAAATCTCTCGTTACTTTACTTGGGTTTCTAATCGACCCACCAAAAATAGATTAGTGGCGATTCCTAATTGAAAATATTTTGCATAGTAAATATTTGAACCTAAGTCTCGAATTGGTATGGGCTTGGGAGAGCTCGAGTTAAGTTTAGTAATACATTAGCCAAACTCTAGGTGATTCACCCGAAATTTTGGTCGCGACAAAGATTGGCACTGACAGTGTTGGCATGGAGAGAGAAAAGTGAAGGCAATGAGGCCACAACTGTAAAATATAGTGATGTGAGGATTATATCATCATACGCATGGCACAAGCGAGTAGCATACATGGAGTCATGGTTATTATGATACCAAATTGGCTAAAGTCAGAGAAAAATGCGAAAATGATTATTTCCAAATCAAGCAAAGCAATATCCTTAAAATATAAGCAGGTTGGAGATCACGGCTATACACAAGACAAAAACTCTTTGCAAACTTAGAGAAGCGGTTGGCATGATACCAAACCGGTTACCAAAATATACCGGAATATGTGGGTCATACCCAAAACGTGGGAAATAGGGTTAGTTGATTTTAAAGTGGATAGGTTCTAGAGCAAGAATCTGAAACCTACCATATTAGAGTCGGTTCTCAATTAACCAAAAAGCAAATGAGTTCCCTTAGAACAGGCTTGGAATCCAATTGGCCAATTCTCGACCGGTTTTAAGGTTGACCCAAGAACCAGACCTAAACTTAAGTGATAGAATGCATGCCGTGTGAATAATTTATGGCATAGTGATTAAGGCACTGATTAATTATTGGGCTTCCTAGGTTGAAAAACCTAGTCCGACATATCTATCTTAATAATTTGTTTTTTTGTTTAAATGAAGAAGCTAAAAGCTGGTTCAATACTGGTGCTACTTACGAATCAATCTTGATTCTGAGGTGGTCGATTCTCAAGTAGAATTGTCTACTCACAGTAAAAAATCAGGAAATGAATTGGTTAAGGCTGATTCCCAATATTTTACTTAGTAACCTACTCGATCCTTGAGTAAATCGGCCTTGAATTGGTTAGATAAGGCTGATATTGATGATGTCTAAATTATCTTTAGTATAATGTTTACTATGGTGTATGCATATTTTTTTGATAGAAAGGACTACGCAATATCCATGGTGTTATCTAGTGGATGAAAGTATGCAACAAGTCCATAAACATTCTTAACATAAACAATACCAGCGGACCTAAAGATCAACTATGGGGATATTGATATTGCAGCTACAAATATCAGGTCGTTGGTGTTGTAATAATCACGAACATCTGGTGAAGTTTGTTAGGTTAGCAAACTAGCTATTGTGGCTGAGGATTCGCACAACAGTAGAATCCAGTTGAAACAGTAATTGAGAAGTTAGGTCATCTAACATGTCTGTCAAAGAATTAAGTGACGGGATAGTGGTAGATGCTATTCTTAGGAAGATTGCAAATGTTCAGGAAAAATAACTGTATGGGTAGTTCTATTCTTGGGCAGCAGCTCAATAGCAGCTCAATGGCAACTCTAATGGCTTCTTGCTCCTTTGATCTTCTTCCAACGGATAGATTGAAGATAAATATAAAAGAAAATACCTAAGAAGCCGAGAGAGAGAGAGAGAGAGAGAGAGAGAGAGAGGGATGGGGGGGGGGGAGAACAACATTATCGAAGGTTTGCATTTAGCTGCATTCCAAGCAATACACTCATCTAAGTGTTTCATTGAGTTTTATATTCGTGCCGTTTGAGTAATTGTTCTCTAAATTAAGTGTATAAGAGTAAGAGCAGCGGTTGGGTCTTGATAGTGCAATCTATCTTTTAATAGGACCAATGCTTACCTATTGTAACTGTCTGGGTAGATTACTAGTGCAATCGAGCTCGACTTGTGGCCGTTACTCTAAATAATAGATATAGGCTTGGGAACAAAACCAAACCACTATATATCATTGCATGCCACTATTTTGCTCTCTTTTACTCTCACTATCACATGGAATGATCACGAGCTTTGAAACATCATCTTGGCTCAATCTTTATTTAGCATTAGCTAATTTCTACGAAAGATTGTCAAATTTTCTAAAACAACATATTTATCCCTCCTTGTGGTTGTATTGTTAGCCTTCAACAATTGGTATCAGAGCCCTATTGCTTGTTATTTGAAGTGCATTTCTTATGAGTATAAAGGTCTTGTCTTATGGTTAACTTTGTTTGCTTCTTTACCAATGTTGCTCAAGCTCCTAACAAACCACCTTACATTGATGGAAGCTAAATTATCAAAATAGCAAGACATTTAGTTAATATGGCAAGGATTTGTCTATCAAAATAGGTCTAAAAATCACCATATTTTCACACAACATAGCTAACATAATGACAAACAAGTTTCATTAAGAAGCTAAGTGCAAAATCCTTATAGAAAAATAGAAAAAAAATGTCAAAGATCTATCCAAACAGGGCTTAAAACAATGGTCTGAATTTGATCCAATATCAAGATTATGATCTAGTTTTGAAAAAATTATAAAGTGGTCCAAATGATGAGCGATCTGTGTGAAATCATTGCTATTTGAAACCACTAAGTGTGCCTTACAACATCTTCGAAGGGTTCGAGTCCAAAATTAGGACAATTAGATATCTTAAAATCAAGATTTCTAAAGATGTGCGTGTGAGTAATGATATGCAATTGACATACTATAAATTCAATGAAATTATGAAACGATTCGAGATTCCTAATGATATGATTGGAACTCATAAATGTGATGAACACTTTTATTACACAAATTTAATGTGCGAAATGATGCTCAAATGATATGGCCTAAAAATGTATGCAAACCTTGTAACATGCGGTTCAATTGTCATGCAGGCATAATAGCAAGATTTGGACTCTAAATGACTCAAACAAGCATGACAAGATGTATATACGGTAAGGTTTTGTTTCAGCATTAACTCCACAAAACAGACTTGATTTCAGCCATCTCAAGACATAAAAATCCGATGAAAAATCTCACATATAGAACACGTAATGAGGAATATTTTTCATTTAGAGTTCGAAACCTAAATATAATCATGTGAGACATAGCAAAAATGGCAAAACATAGGTGCATATTCAAGTTATTTATTGCTATGGCACCTTTACAAATTAACTCATGCAATTGACATACTAGACAACATCAACACTTTGCAAATTATGCATCGATTGAACACATACATAACATATTTCATCTTTCATGAATGATTTAAGACCAAACAAATTTATTTATGGACTCAATTTCATCAAATCGCAATTCGGAATAGTGTAGGATAGACTGCCCTATGTTTGGATCTAGGCGATTTTGACCTAGTTAATCCAAAAATTCCGAAAAAATTACAAGATGTTCTCTACACAATTATGAGCAATTTCATGAGGGAAAGTTCCTCCATAACTCAACACAAAAATCAATACAAAAATGACAAAATCAAAAATCAACATAGAGCAGATTGACCTAGGTTCAGACGTGCGACCTATTGATTCGAAGCTTGTAATGTGTATTATCAAAGTCTAAATTGGCTCAAACTCAAATATGGTCATTTCAGACTCAAACAACAAATCAACATCCAAATCCTTTAATCTAACATTTAAACATAGCATATTTTACTAAAATTGAACCCGAGCGCCAACTAGTTAATTCGATCTAGCTTCACGAGGTTCGAGATCTAGATTGTTACCTTTTGATGTGTTTTTGTCGATTTTGATCGCAATTGATCGAAACTTTCGCCGGAACTTTGATCAAACTCCAAGCATCAAATCTGGACAATAAGGATCAACTTTGAACTGGTTGGATCACCGGCTTGGATCAATATAGAACTGATCCAAATGGACCTGTTTGTATCACCGAGGGAGCATGGTTTGATTAGAAAAGTTCCGAACAAAACCGAGTTGATTATCGACTTGCAACGGCTAGGATAGGAAGGTGTGGTCGCTGGGGTGCTGAATCGACAACCGGTAGCTCACTGGCGTGAGGTTGGCGACAGTAGGATGGTAAGAACTGGTTCGACATAGAGAGAAAAGAAGGGAAAGAGAGAGTGGTTAAGGTGGAAAATGAGCCCCCTAAAAAATGGAGGGAAAATGGGCTTATATACCACCCCCAAATTGAGCAATTTTGATCGTCGGTTTGATCTGACGTCGAAATTTTGATCCAACGGTCAAAAGTTGATTAGAAGGCTTTATTATAATCTAGAGATGTTAGGTTATTGATCTAGTGGATTTAATTTGGGAAAACTCAAGTCAAAATGTTGAATTAGGGGTTAATTTGCAATTTAATGAAATTTGAGAATTAATTTGTAAAGTTTAGAGAAATTAAAGGTGCAAAAATGAAATTAACTTTGAGAGGATCTCGAAATAGGTCCCCAGAGGTCAAGAATTGGTTGAAATCGGGCTGAATCGACCAGCATCGGCGGCGGCCGGTCAGACCGGTCAAATTGGTTCGGTCTGGTTTGGTTGGTTTTTGACTGATGATTGACTGGTTTGGTCTGGTTCTAGCCATCTTGCTCATTTAGGACCCCTATGGGTTCAAAATTTATGCAATTTGGTCCTTTAAGGACCAAATTGAAAAAGAAATTTATCATTTAAGAAAAAATTAACCTACCGTGATTCAATTAAACTAATTAAATCTCATGAATGCAATCTAGGGGTCTTTAATTGATTTAATTAAATGATTATTGCGAAATACCACTGGTCGAGACCATGGGTAATTTGAATTGAGCTTAAATGGCTAAAATGATCAAATTTACAATTCAATGGACAAAATTGTAAGTTGACTAAAATTGAATTCAATTAATGTCACAATTGCCCTATCTAATGAACTACCCATATGTAATATCACTTAGCACATTCAAATTGACCTTGAATTGAAGCTTTCAAGCTTATGCAAAAAATGAATCTAGATCTAATATTGAAATTGGACCTAAATTTATGAAATGAAATCATAACCATAAATGGGTCAACTCAAATTTTGTCGATCGAAGCTTAATTGCTTGACTTTCTTAGGCTCGGGAGGATAAATTTCTATAAATTGATAAGTTTTGGTGTGAATTTCTCAAAATCGATTTCAAATTTAGACTTATTTTAAATAAATGAGTGAGAAACAATCGTCCATTTAGAAGTTATGAATGATCGATTTTGGTTTCCTAATTAG
Source organism: Eucalyptus curtisii (assembly GCA_017140595.1). Classification (NCBI taxonomy): domain Eukaryota; kingdom Viridiplantae; phylum Streptophyta; class Magnoliopsida; order Myrtales; family Myrtaceae; genus Eucalyptus; species Eucalyptus curtisii. Next base: position 15,559,541 of record CM029503.1, read on the forward strand.
GGCTCAAAACGGCATTTTGCGATAAATCGTAAAATTGAATGCACGAGTAGATTTCAAATAGTCCCTAAACCAAATGTGGAAGAAAGAATTACACCTAATTATGAGTAGAATAAAAGTAATTTTACTTTTGGTCGATTTAGAACCTAAAACCAAAAACTTCAGAAAATAAGGTTCTTAATTGATATTAAAATAAATCTATATGTACTTTCATTTTTTTTAGTCAAATGTGTGACCCAAAATCAACCATTTAGTTGACTTTTTCTAAAAGGTTGATTTCTTGGTCAAACTTTTGAATTTTCGAGAAATTGATTTGACAAAAGTGAAATTAAAGCTTAATGACATCTTTTTGGGTAAAACGCCAAATTTTGACCCGCTCTTGGTCAAATGGTAGACCAAAGAGTCAACTCGAAAGTCAACCGTTTGACTTTTCGGGTTTTTCTTGAAAATGAACTAGGAATTGCTGAAAGATAACAATGCCAAAGAGAGAAATGAAAAATGACATTTTTGGCCGAGAAATGGGGCTTCGTCGTGATTAGGAACCCAAAATTTCGATTTTTTTCACCTTTTAATGACGCGTTGACTAAAAATCAGGTTTCAACAATCTTGTCATCAAATCTAGCATGTATAATACTTGTATTACAATATCGATGACAAATCGATAGCAATATGACTGCCTCGCCTCGACTATATGTATGTATCCCTTCGACGTAATTCCCATGCATACTTAAAATTTTGATTTATTCATGAACATATTAAGTCATGTAGTAACATACTAGCATACATAAAATGTTCATTAACATACATCCTGACTCAACCAGGGCATCCTAGCTCAATAGAGGCATCCTAAGGGCTAGCTCACCTAAGGCATCCAAGCTCAACCTAAGCATCTTAGCTCAATCAAGGCATCACCACTAATGCTATGTGACAACGGTTTTCTTCTTTTATTTAATGATCACATATCATATATCGCACAAGCTAGTTTATTATCTTCTATCTTAATCCACACATGAGCAACCGCGACACATAAATGATTACTCATGGGTAAGGGTTAGGAATTCTACTTACCTTCGATGAACCTCAATGAACTATAGATCATTTTACGAAAAGAGGGCTATCCGTTGAGCCGATGAGTGAGCAAGGCCGAGAGAGGGAGAGGGAGTGACTATGAATGGGTGTGAAATAGGGAAAAGAAAGAGAGTAAGTGAGGAAGAAGAGATGGGGTAAGGAAATGAGGGGAGGATGCCACTATTTATAGGCAAACCCCTCATTATTTCCTTTCTAAGTGGACTAATCACATTTCTTTAGGTGGACAACCTAGGATGAAGAGTTGGCAAGCTGAAGAGATGAACGGCAAGTCTAGTTACTAGAGGAGGACGCTTGCTCCTTCTCTTATTAAGCCACTTAGGGATGAATAGTAATAATAACTATATTAATTATGAGACACCCAAGCCAATGACAAGGCTTCTTGCATTTAATGCTTGGATTTGTGTAATCATTGGATTTGGATATTCATCACATGACTTAATTCAAGACTCGCTCCTTAAATCTTCTCTTGCCAACTAGAAAGAATGCTCTAGAATCTCTAAACTTACTCCTCAAGTTACCTGAAATAGAGAGAAGGTTCTAAAATTATAAGTGATGGACTAGCTTCCAAAAATATAAATACAATCATAAGCCTTGGATATCCATCATATGCCTAATCTAGATCTTGCTTTCCAAATTTTAGAAGCCTTCTAGAATCTTCCATTTTATCATCTTTCAAGAAACATAACAAACAAGGGAATGAGGCCATTGGATGAGTCACTAACTTTTCCCCAAGGCGAATCTTAATTTATCATTACACAATCTTAGAATGGACACCTAAGAAGGATGACTTATTCTTGCATTTGATGCGGTGTTCTAGAATATTCCATTATGTCTTCTTCCGAAGAACATAGCAAACATGATAATTAAGTCATTTGAAGTGCTAATGGAGTCGGGTGAGGACTCTTCGTATTCATCCACGATTGATTGTACCAAACTGAACCAAGATTTGTAGCTGACTCTCCCTTCATATGGCCAAACTTACCTAGCATAGCTAGGTCGGTAGCCCATCTTGTGGGCTAGAAGCGTGGATGTTACATATTTGATCTTGACTCCTTCTAGGTTTAGAAAATAGACTCTGAGACCTTCGATTTGATACGTCGCACTTCCCAAGTAGAGAGTTTGTCCTTGGAAAAGCACCTCGGAAAACGCTCGTTTCTCTAGTAGTTCAGGTAGATTCTTGGTTTTGGTTTTATTCCGATTTTTGTTTTTGCTATTTTCGTGTTGATTTTTGTGATCAATTTCTGAGAAAGTTTCATTCATGAAATTTGCTCCAAACTATATGTCATACATTTTTTCTAGATTTTTCAAAGGTGTTTTGACCAATGAAAATCACTTAAAACTGAGCCTAGGTCGATCTACCCTACACTTAATCCGATTTATGTGCGAATTTGACTTTGTAAATGTGTTATTTGGTTTCATGATCTTCATAAGACTTGAAATACACGTCGCGTGCATTCCAATAATGTGTGATTCGTATGATTTGCTTGTCGGTTGGTATATCATTTGCATGCTAATAAAAAATAGCAACTGCTTCTGTCTTTTCGCTACAATCTTTTACTGACCGTAAGACAACCCCGCTGCTCTACTACGTGCTTTGTTCGGATTCAGCTGCTGTCGAATCCAAGTCTTTCAACGGTTACTTAGCTAACCCAACGAACATCATCAGATATACTTGGTTGTTACAACAACATTGACCTGCTCTTTACAGCTTCAATACAAAACATTACCAACTGCTGATCTTTGAGGTTGACTGATACTATTTACGAACTTCTTTCTAATGAATCACATCATGGATATTGCATAGTTCTTTGATCCAAACATCTGCATACACCATAGTAGGTAATATCCTAATGATAGTTTGGATTTTATCAAAATCACTTGAAAATATTTCTCCAACAAATAGCTATAAATATTAGGATTGTAATTGGAGCAAAAGAGTGCTAATCAATTGATGAATATTAGTAAGGTAGGTAAAACTCTCCAAGAAGCTGAAAAGTTTTTCCTCTCTTCTTTTTTGATTGTCTTTTTCAACCTTCAATCATGGGGAGGGTTTAAGCTACTTTCATCCTCCCCTCCATCCGTTTTGATTTTTTTCTTTTGAGTTTTTTGTACTTCTTCTCTTTTTCTCTCCCGATCTAGATTTAGGAGTCGTGTACTGGTCATTTGCCTCCAATTTCACTGATGATTGTAAGAGTTTTGGTGTCTATGAAGATTTGCCTCCAGTTTCACTAATCTATGAAGATTTGCTCTTCCAAAGATTAGATCTATGTTTATTCAACCTATTTTGGTTGTCTTCGTACGGCAATAGTGTAGAAAAAGTGAAACGTAGGCACGCATCGCCAACTAGCAACATCGTAGTTATTGGAGAATGAATTTTCGGCGTGTACTCATCATTGATGATAATACAAGATCCGGTGATTGGTTATTAATTTTTTTGCTTGACAAATTCATTCTTTTAAAATGAGTCTGTGTTCTTACCGGTGTTTTGTTGAAATTATTGTTTTCTAGATTTGGCTTTATTTTATAGTATTTTGGCATTTACTTTCCTTTGATTTGGTTTATCACGAAAGTCTATGTGCTTGTCATGTATCTTTTTTAGCCATGAATACAATTTTTTTCGACAACAATAAATCAATAAATATTAGTTATTCAACTTTATCTTCTTATTAGCTTTACATTGCAATATCCTTTTACTTGGCTGACTATGATTAACTCTAGTCTTTGTAGATTTAATTTTTATGTCAATTTGCATTTTTTGTCTAACACTCATTTAAGGAACCTTTGTTGGAGAAGAATTTGAAATGGAATTTTGGTTTTTTCAAAACTACTTTTGGTATAATATCTAGTATGATAAATGCAAATGCTTATGGTAATTCTTAAAAGACTATGATGATGTCGTGGATTGCTAAAAGAACTCGGCAAAGACTAGCTAAGGTGATGTAGACTTGTAGCGATCTGACTTCGGTGCCCAAGGGGTCTTCGAGGGATGTCATGAAGGTGGGGTTTGAAAGCGCTAGACCATGAGAACTCCCTCATAGTACAATACTCTAAAGGATGCTATCACCTCATCCTTTGGGATCAACCACATGAGTTTGCTTAATCATGGTTGTGAGCTCTGCCAGCTCGCACCTCGCGTGACAGTGGGATTGTTGTGACCCTACCTTGACGCCACGGCACATCTTGATTGGTGATTTGAACGTCGAAAGGAAATCGGACATACAGATGAGTTTAAGATTCATCCACCAAAGATGACATCACTTCATCTTTTGGCTTCAACCACTGTGAGTATGCAAAATTATGGTTGCGAGCTTTTACCAAAAGCTCATACCCCGCACGATGGATTCATTCATTTTTTAAGTTGTTTTAGATAAACCAAATATTATCCAGGAGTCGCCACTAGCCTTGGTTTGAGGAGCCGGCTAGAATACCCATTATGCAACTAGAGATCTAAGGTTCGGGGACTTGGATTAGCTAACATCTCTACTAGCGCTCTTTCAGTACTTAACAGCCAATGTGTTACCTAACGTGTTTATGCATGTCTTTTTACATTTTTGTGCACTTTTTACAAGAGGGGTAATCATACGTGGACGGTTCATTTCATACCATTCTACTCTATTCTAGTAAGAGCAAAAGTTAATCAATTAATTGAAAAGTAGTGCATGAAAGTAAGCACTCAAGGCATTTTAAGGAAAGCAATTAAAGTCTAACATGCAATCCTAAATGCAAGAAAGTAAATCCCCAACTCGTTAGACATTTATACAACACATATGAAAACCCGAGACATATATTGAGAAATGAATGAATGATACAAATAGTGAGCCACATTGGATATCGGCCTTTTCACCATCCTTTAGGATCACCACCTCCAGGGATCGCCCTTGGGACCTACTCTAGTTCTAATCTAGTGCTAAAACTAGTGCGATAATTATATGAACAAGCAATTTATAACAATTAACAATTATGATATTTCACATTAAAGCATCCAAGAAAAGTAGTCAGCTAATCAAAAATGGCCTCATGGTCGGCCTTTGAAGTTCATGCAACGATCTTCATAAAATGTCTACCCCAATTTTATTTTATTTTTAATGATTTATGACTATCAGACATCATTTATATTTGCAAATAGTGAGTAAAGTCATGAAGTCCCTAAGACAAGTTTTAGGTGATATTCCAAGGTAACCAGCATCATCATGCACCACACCTAAATCATTTATCTAACAATCACACGTAAATCATATAAAATGACAAGCATTCATGTCATAGGACCTTGGTTCTCAATCAGTTAGATATATGAGTGAACCGACAAAGGATCACTTATTCAAACATAGATGCCATTGAATATATTCATGCAACATGTCTACTCATGACAAATGAGGTAGTCAATATGCAATTCATGTGATACCCAAAACTATTTTATAGACAATTGGGAAAGGAGAATGTTGTTTTAAAAGATTTGATGAAAATGAGACATAATTTTGTCAAATCATGGAATGTATATAGCCATCAAGGTGAGCTTGGGTGCATCTTGAGCACAAATAATCAAGCATCACAAACGTGCCAAATATGAACCAATACCTTGAGGAAATACCTTGATGAAGAACATTTTTTCACACAGGTATTATGCGAACTATTAAAACTTCAAATGAGTTCAAAACTATGTCAAGAAATCAAAATTTCAGAACATCTTCCAATTTCGAGATGGCTGGTAAAAATACCAAATCATGTCTTTATTTTGTGAAAATTTTCGACAACAAAGTTCAGCATGTCATAATGAATTCTCACAGAGATAATATCATCAAATTCAGCATGCATAATTTAAAAAAAAAAAAATCAAGAACACATGCATGTCCATTAGCCAAATCATCAATCATGGAAATAGGGTATTCGTTGTAGGATCAATAAAAGCACAACCAATGGTTATCTCACCTCAGAATTTTTATGGCAAGTAAATCAGCACGATGAACAACTTCCATAAGGAAGCATCTCAAAATTCCTAACATATGAGTTTATAAAAATCCTAGAACATGAATTGGTTAGTTCGGAATTGAACAGGCAGCATGTGACATGGACGTTCTATAGCTGATCGACCTTATTAATTGATGTTCAAACAACTTCAAATTCTTATATGTTGTAGACATAGATGTTATGGACAACTTTCATCAAGGACTTAACCCCAAAATCTGCACCTAATAAAGCATATAGAAATGGCATGTATCTAGACTCTCAAAAGCATGACAAGCAGCACCAATTCAATGTAGTTTCCGGATTCTAGCTCGGTACATAAAAAAAATATTAAACATAGCAAATAATGCCTGATTCAAGCATACGATATTTCATTTTAAAGTTTAGAATGTCTATTACAATTTTCCAGAAGGCATCATCAACAAATTGGTTCATTAACAAGCTCAATAGAAGACATTCCTCTAAGAGGTTAAATCAATAGCAAAAACAGCAACAAAGACTAAAATCAATCATGTTTGTCCTATTTATATGAGATGAGAAAATTCCACAATTTTTTGTGCACCTAGGTCTTAATGTTAGGATTACATTCCATGATTCTGGCCTAATTCAAACCGTACAAAATCACACAAAATCATGAAATAGATCTGATCGTCCAAAACACAGAGTTGCAGCAACATGCACAAAAGAGCACGTTTAATAACTCATTCCAAGACAAACAAACAACGATCTGGTCATCCAAGGCATCCCAATTGCACATCAATCCAACCAAACAATCATCCATATGAAATCTATTCTAGCCTATCATCCATCAATCCTAAGCTTCTTAGGCATCCATATTTATCAACAAATGCACTAGATTATGACCTAGATTGAACTCTAGCCTCGATTGTCTAGAACAACCTCACCCGTCAAGCTCGAGATAGAATATTACCTTTTGAGGTTTTCACGAGGATCAAGGTCAATTGAGCTTCAGCCAAGGGACACTAGGCCTTGAGGGAGGTCTACCGAGGGTCAAGGACACTGGAGAAGGTAGGGATGATGCTGGATAGGTGCCAGATAGCCGCCGATCAAGATCGAGCTAATTGAGGGGATCTAATCACCTTCAGTTGCTGAAATTTGCTCAAGCACAATCAAAGGACGTCACTGGACTTCTTGAGGAGCTACAGGCCATCGAAGGACCGTTAGACAAAATCAGGTGACGTCGGAATAGGACCGATGAGGAGAGATTTCACGAGCTTGAAGGGGGAATGGCTGTCGGCGGGCTGATTGGGCGATCGCCGAAGGGGGCAGCGATGTTGACGATACTTAGGGATGGCTGAGGATGATTGTCGATGGTGAAGTGAGGTCGACGGTGACTTTGGCGAAGTGGTGGTATGCGTGGCAAATTGAGGAGGCGAAGGTTAGGCAATTTGGCGGTAAAGAGAGAGAGAGGGAGAGAGAAGAGTGAATGGAAATCTGAAAAATGAGGGCCCTCATTTATTTTGGAGGGAAAAAATGCTTAAATACCAAGGGGTAAAATCAAATTTAATCCCTTGGATTAATCCAATAGCTAAATTTGATCCCCCTTAGCTAACTAATTTGGATTAATTGGTTAAGTTTGTTAAAGATATTTTGGTTAAAGCATATGCTCATTTAAACGGCTATGATGCATTTCTAATGAATGGTGATAATCAATTCTTGAACTAACTTTGAGATTACGGACTAATTGGGGGTGTTTTCGTAATTTGGCAAACCTAAGGAAACTTTTGTAATTTCACAACATGGGATTAGGGGGAATGTCGGACATGCAATGTTTGGTCAGAATTGGACTCCGGCCATCGAAAAGTGGCTCGACTTTGACCTAATTTTGACCTGTTTGAACTGGCTTGGCTTTCCCTCTAATTTGTTCTAGTTTTGCTTGAATTTGTTCAATTAAAAAGATTGTGTGCACATCGAATGTAAATTGAATCAATTTGTTCAAAATTGGGTTGCACGGGGCGACCAATTGCATAAAAAATGTTGCAAATTGAATCAATTTCTATTAAATCACAACCGTAGACTAGACTAACATTTGTAGTTGGACCTTATTTGGCCAAATTGAAGCTTGATATCTTCAACTGAATGATAGTCTAGAATGAGTTAAATCAAATTGGCTTGGTTGGAACACATCGGCTTAAATTTCTCAAATTCAAGTAAGTTAAATCAACCAAATTGAAGCATTCCCAAGTGAATTTGTCAAAATTGACCCCATATCTGTATTCAATTTGAGAGAATGATTTGAATGAAAGTGCAAGCACGCAACTTATGAAGAATTGATTTGGACCCTTGATTAGGGCTAAAAGTGTCAATTTTTATGTCAACATGTCAAATTTCAAAATTAATGACACAAGTGAATACGAGACGACCTCTAGATCAAATGTTGTAAAAAGAACTAAGCTAAAATGTGAATAGAATGAAAGCAATATTTTTTTTACCCGATTTTGAACCTAAAATTGAAAATTTTCAGAAAATCAGGTTCTTAATTGATTTTCTCAAAAATTTTCAATTCCAAAATCAAATTAGACCTAAGATATAATGCTTTAAGGGTTTTTACATTTTCCAGTTTTTAGTCAAATATTTAATCAAAAGTCAACCATTTGGTTGACTTTTCACTAAAAGATTGATTTTGTGATCAAATCTTTGAATTTTTTTAAAAACTAATGTGGCCAAAGTGATATTAAGGCTATTTAGGACCTTTTTTAATGCAAAAAATCAATTTTTGATTTAGGGTTGATTTTCGGTCAAAGGGTTGAACAAAAGATCAACTTGAAAGTTAACCGTTTGACATTTCGGATTTTTGGTGAAAATGATTAGGAAATTACCTAAAAATGATAGGCCAAAGAAAAAGAAGTGAAAACTGACACTTTTGGTTCGAGAAACAAATTCCATTGCGATTGGAAACCCTAAACTCGAGTTTCTTTACTTTGATAAATGCATCGGCTAAAAATAAGGTGTCAACAAGACTTCAAAAGGAGATGAACAAGTTAGACATGACAGGCTGTTCATAAGGACTTGGAAGGACCATTGTTGATTTGTGAAAGTCTTTGAAAGTTGAGTTGCTCAAAAGTGTCATTTGAAGAAGAACCGCACATCTTTTGGTATACATTTTTCATGGACAATATCAACTAATTGGAGACTATATTCACATGCTTATTATGAGCACAGGGCCATGCCGATACGAAGTCAGTATTATGCTATTGTTACGTTCATTTAAAGATGTTTTTTAGAGACAGAAAATTATAGCCATTAGCACCTAGAAAAACCGTAGCAAAAGATCCAAAAATCATTAGAGAACAATTGTCACGCCCCGAACCCCGGACACGCATCAATCCCTTCCTTGGTTGATAGAAAGCGATGTCCCAGGACTCATTGCCGACCCCTCATTTTTAATCTTTCATTATGCGTAAGCGGAAAACGAACCATCTCCCCATCAAGCAGACAATCAAGAAATCAAACAGAGATAGTGAGAAGAACAGTAGAAACACAACATATACTCGTATATGCATTTTCATATTGGATTAACCTACGAAGGATCGTTTCCATCTACAAGCCCAACAGAGGGGCCAATCCATCCTCTAAGTCAAACCAAAAAGAAACTAGGCTAGGCTAATCCAACTATGCACAAAAAGAACCCTCGGGCTCGGCACTACAGCCACTCAGATCCAGTGGACTCAGACCCCGTCAATTTAGAGTTGGAGGCGCACGAGTCAATCATTGGTGAAGCGGGGCTAGGATTCTCTACTGCTCCGTCGGGAGGGTCCAACTCCATGGGATCCCAATCAGCTTCCTCGGGGCCCCTGCCGGGCAGTCCATTAAAACCTCTTAGAGGATTGATCACCAAATCGCCATCCTTGATGAACCACGCCAGGAACCTATGGGGTATCCATTGCCCCGGTCCCTCATCCACTTAGACGGTAGAGAGATACTTCTCATACAGATGCGCCCGACCCGGGAAGCGGTGGTGCGTCACGACAGTATCCCAATCCTAAGAACCTAAAGGTGGTCATATAATAACCAGTGAGTCCTCTCCTAAGCCCCCGATTAGAATACTAACTCAACTATGGGTATCTTCTCCAGAACCACCCCACAAACAAAACCACGACTAACAACCAACAATCATCAAATTGATTCGCATGCAATCTTACTCGGTATGCCATACCCTGCACGTTGAATCTTAGTACAATACACGCAATGCACATGTTCATTAGATGATGCAGTTCATCAATCACATACAAGTCGCGTCACAAGTGATCTCACCCGGCCATTGCCACACCCTGCACGTTATCGATTCATGTGTGCGTGCCATAAACAATGTGCTCAATTCATGCACAGTCAATACCAATGATGCCATGATTCTCATATGCTCTTGCACATTAGTGCGCCACCTATCATGCATCAATTGATCATATGGATCCCGATTATAAGGTAAAATCATTATGATACGTCCCATACCATGCCACACAATTTTACCTCATAATAAGGCCCAACCATCTCAACCCTCACGAGTGTTCCACTTATTTATGACCTCCCGACCATAGCTAACTTTCCAGTCAGCGATCATCCGACTCCCGCCGGGCTACCGATGAAAATCGGGCTTCGTCCCACCCCCATCGGGCATGACAACGCCTAGAACTTCTACCTAGACGGTATCCTAAAGAGGGACATCGGTCTAGAATCTACTGCAACCGACTTCCGACTCCCGCCGGATATTGCCCCCAAACTCCTGTTAGGTGACAGATTCCACTTATTGACCAGCAAGCACACCACTAAGACTCCCTTTTTATCTTTGAACATTTAGCCAATGCACAATGCTTGCAATTACAATTTCAAATCGTTTTCTCTTAAAGGTGGTCCATTTCGGTGTCCCTCGGACAAACCGTTTTCCCATTTTTGTGAAAATCACTCGATTTATGCGGATGTCCATGCATTTGCACAATCAATTCATATAATAAAATCAAAACACACGAAATTAGCAAATTTTTCACTATCGGATGAACAATGCGCATGAACAGTACCACGTGAATAGTACTTGTGAACAGTGTGCGTGAATAGTACTTGTAAACAGTGCGTGTGAACAGTGAATTTCCAGTATTCAATAATTAATAAATTAAATCCAAAAATCATTAAAGTAATAATTAAATTAAACAACCAATCAATTAAAGCTAAACATGCTTAATTAACCACATAAGCCACATTAAGCAAAATGAAGCAAGATTAAGCTAAAATAATCTTAACCATCCATCTAACCACCTATCTTATGGCTAATATAACTTAATTAAACCTCCTAAACTAGAATTAACACTAATTAAACCAACCCTAAGCAAGTTTAGGCACTAATCGAAGTATTAGGAGCTAAACTCACCTGGTAAACGGGTCGGAGACACGGACGCGGCGGCGACGACGGAGGCTGTGCACGAGAACCTCAACCACGATGATCTAAGGCGGTCCCGGGGCTGAAACAGCAGCCATATAACCTCTACTTCTCACTGCAACTCTGGAAACTGAACAACAGAGGAGGAAAATGAGTTGGACGGGTTGATTGGAGCTCCGGCGAGGGGTTGGTTGGTGACCGGCGGCTCCTAGGAGTCGAGGGGGACCTACTGGTAGTTGGGCTGTGATGCGTGATGGGGACGAGTGATTCCAAAACGGAAATTTTTTTCTTTTGGGATTTTTCTGGTTAAGTTTATGGAGTAGTGTATATGGGGAAGAAATGAAAGGGAATAAGAAAAGATAGAACAATCTCCTTCCAAGGTATAAAGGCCACGCCACCAACCTAAGATGAGGATTGAGATCTATGAAGTTCACCACCAAGTTCTAAAGTTTCCACAATCCAAGGATAAATGACTTCAGGATAAGAGAAGCTCACCACCAAGGCCTAAAGATTCCACCAGCCATGGATAAAGGACTTCTTGGCTCACCACCAAGGAGTTATCTACACTCCAAGGATAAAGAGACCGAAAGGAGTTATCAACTCTTCGAAGAAGTTTACTCAAGCGAAGGAATTCTCACAATTTTCATTCATCAAATTCGTATCTCCATACATTGGATAGTTTTCCCCTGTTTATAGGAGGATTTTAGACTTAGGAAATATAAAAAACAGACTTTATTGACCTAGGAACTTAAACCTTGGACTCTTGAAAACTACATAACAATAAAGACACCTAGGAACTTAGAAAATGCATTTATTAGCACAGGAACTTGCATTCTTGAACCTTTGGCCTTCCGCATTCTTGAACCTTTAGCCTTCCAAAATTCTTGCTCCTCCCATTACTAGAGAATAATCCTCCTAAAACTTCATCAATTGGTGATGCAAGATGTCTAAAATGGCCTCACATTGATAGTTATCGACATACCATAAAGTATCGATAAGTAATTGACATTATTCATTCAAAATGATCCATCAAAGCACATAATGCCCAATTTCTTTCTTGGCTTGGATAAGCATCGATGGTTCTGAGTTGGTCAATGGAGCTACGTTGGATGCTCCCGCATCATACTGGGTGGAGGAAGGGTTAGAATGGGAGAAAACAGGCTGCAAAGGCGAAACAGTGCAAACCAGGCGGGCTCCAGGTGGTTTGGCGGGCGACGGCTTCTAGCCGGCTAGCAGGTTAGCCGGCGGCTCCATCTGGCGTGCGGCCGAGTTAGTCCGTACGGTTTGGGTGTCCTGAGTACAGTGATGGGTGGCACAAGAGCTGATTCGCACGGAAAGTCAACAATTAACTCAGCTTTTCACAAGAAGGTCAGCTGGAGCATAAACAAGATGAAGAGAAAATAAGGGAGAGAGGGGCTACGAATTTGCCTCAGCTCAAGGAGGGAGAGATAGAGAGGATAGAGCTGACCTCATCTTCTCTTTCTTCTTTTGCCCTTATCCACATGCTTTTAGGGGCAAAATGGTCATTTCCACCTGGCACAAATTCCCAACTTGCCCTTGGGCTAGGAAATGAATAGGAATGTGCTTGAGAATTGATTGGGCTCAAAATGGGCTTAAGGCTAAATGATGGACTTGGAAGAAGAAATGGTGGGTTGGTCCCAATTGTGGCATCTAGGTTTTCATCGGATCTCGAATAAGTAACAGTCCGTGACGGGTCGACGAATTTGTCGTCGACCTGTGTTGCAGGCACCAGTTTCGGTCACCCCTTCATCGCCACACCCACCGTAATGAAACGTCACGTTTCGTCACGTTCTCGCGATAGCATCTTATCTAGAAATTCCTTCGCGCGATGCCATTTGCAAGACCAACACCTCCCTCATTGATATCTTACTAAGCTAGCTTTTCGTGCACCCGGAGACGTCGACTTCTGAAAATTTCAGCCACGTACCCCATGCATTTCCATGCAATAAGAGGAGATTTTGGACATCAATTTTGCAGTCACGATTCCTCTCTTTAGCCAACCAACACAGTGAAGATTTGACCATGCATGGAGCTGTTTTCCATGCAAGCTGCCCTTCGAATCTTCATTTTATTGACTAATTGAGTCAACTAACTTAAGTGAACGTCCATCAACCTGCCCATGCACGGCCATGAAGCTACGTTTCCCTCCCCATTGTAGCCGGTCAACCAAAGGAACCACATTTAACTAAAAGCCACGTAAAATTCCCTTCATACATGCGGCGATTGAAGCCACGACCATTTGGAGTCAACAAAATGGGAAAAGTGCACTCCAACTCTTGCTGCTACGTCGAAGCATACGGCCACAAACAGCCCTCCTCCATGCAGCGTATGAGGACCGTGGAACCGAGATGCTCCGTGCATGTTCTCCTCTTCGGGGGTCAACAATTAGAGGAAGTTGACCATTGCCGCCACGTCAATTGCATGAAGGAGACGAGCTGGCTTTCTTCGGTCAAGTAGCCCGCCAGGGGTGTCAACCTGCTGAAGACACACATGCATGGAGAGAGGTGGCAGCCCAAGAACTCGCGAGAGGCCACGTTCTCCCCAGCTGGACACGCGCGACTTCCCTTTGCTGCCAGCGAACGGCCACCGAGGCTTGCACGTGTTGACTCTTAGAGTCAACAAAGAAAAAGGGGGAGGGGCAGAACTCTCGGAGAAAGCAAACGGAAGAGTGAGCGAGAGAAAGAGAATCGTGAGAGAGAGAGAGGAAGAGAACTGCGAGAGAGAGAGAACATGAGTGAGAGGGAAAGAAAGGGATCGCTCCCTTCGCCACGCACGCGCGCCGCCGACGCCACCGCTCGCACTTGCTGTTGCCGAGCCGTGTCTGTGACCACGAGCTTCTCGGATTCTCGCCGTCGACACCGTCGGCCTTAAGGCAAATTGAAGTCTACTAATCTATGTTGTGTAGTGCTGTTGCTGTCTTAGAAAGTGCATTGATAGGCTGGATTGTTGGATTTTGATGCTGAATGATGATTTATTGAGCGACCGAGACTGTTTTGAGGCTAAAGGGTCGAGAAAATGTTTGGATTTTTCATATCTAGTTTCGATTTCTTTGGACTTCATCCAAAACATATTTTATGACTATGAAATCTTGAATAATTTGGCCATTGATTTGATTTGAAAAAGAAAAACCTCTCGATCAGTATTTGAAGTTTTACGTACCATGGCATCGGCCTCAATTGTTTTAAGAAAATGTACGGTGCTTTGATATTTGAAATTTTGTATCAATTCTTTTAAAACCATTAGAGATCAGGTGGACATTTCGGACTTGCTATACAAGTTTTAAACTCATTTATCGTTTTGAACAAAACCTGGCCGTAGTCCAATTTGGCAAACCTCCCGACTCGTATTGAAATTTTTACTTACCGAGGCGCCGTTCATCAATGATTCAAAAAGGAAAAGAAAATATTTTTGGTGCCCTCAAAATTACAAATCTTTGCACGAACCAATCTTTGAAAATCTTGAAGTCGGGAGTGTAGCTTAGAATTATCAATGTGCTTATTTCAATCTATTTGTGTTTGATAACTCTTTTGGAATTTGGCCGTGAGGCACAAGTGCAATCCGAGATTTTACACATGGATTCTTGAAATGCTTTGAAGGTGAAATGTGGAAATGGATTTATGAACTGATATTATGTTGCTGAAATTTTGTGAATGGATTTCTTTGACATAGAAATGGCATATGATTTCAAAGCCTGCTGTTGTTGCATTGAAAGTGTTTTGGTATTGAAATAATTTAAGATGTTAATGTTGCTGTTGGACCCTCGGGTCAACGATGCCCCGGGAGTCGGGATGCCCAAAGGTTCGAATGAGTCGATGCCCTTTGGATGCCTGGGGTCCGCAGTGCCTCAAAGGTTTCCCCGGGAGAGTCGGGATGCCCGGTGGTATATCGGTACGTAATTCCGGGGGATGCTCGGTAGTATGTCGGTACGTAATTCCAGAGGGTCGGGGTAACCATTTTAATGGCGAGCCCCGAAGATTCCTCGCGATGCCAGGTGGGGTGCGAGATGCCTGGAGGTGTGACGTAACACGCTTTGGATGCCCGGTGGCCCTAGTGGCGTAATGTCGGAGTGGGTGAGAAATCCCAGAAGGACGCAAACATTAGTCCTCTAGGAGGTGAAACCTTTTGTGTGGCACCCCTTGACGGCCCCCGATCCGTTAGGGTCACCACAAGTACCTTTCACTTGTTCAAATCAATATACCACTCTGATACCATTTATTTATAGCGGGTCCACAAATCCTTGTGGTTAATTTTTTTTTTTTTTTTCTGAATTGGTCCCACCGCAGTTCATATAATGGAAGCATAATCAAAACTCCCTATCCCGTTTCCAACAACAATAATGCAATGCACATCAACTACGCATCAGATAAAAAGATAAAGCCGAGTCACTTTTATTTACATAATCACGATGGACATCTCGGGTCAGTATAGCAAAAGGCCAAGGCTTTTAACTATGCTCGGCTAACTCAAAAGAACACGACCCTACATCAGACATGTACACCTATCCATCATCAAGTGTCGGCTATCCAAAAAGTGTCGTCCTCTACCAGTCGAACGCGTGATCACACCCAACCCGGTGCATCAGCCGGAGACAGCGGCAGGATCCTTATCATCACTCCATCACGTTGGACATGAACAGACAAAAACTCCTGGATAACAGGGCCATCAGCAAGACCCACATCGTACATAATCAAGACACGGACTCGGACAAACACCAGACCAGGTATACTAACACAGGAATGCTCCGAGCACTCCACCTCAACATGAGATGGCAAGCCATAGTAAGTACCACGCGCGACTGGTGGCAGAGGCATCTTTCAATCTGAAATGTTAATCCCCAAAGGGGTGAGTACAACCACTCAGCAGTAAAGATCCACCAAACTACACGATGCTTCAGATTTAACAATCAAGGTATCACGAATAAAGCACATATCATCCATGCATTCGAGCATACCTCACCATACAGCCATGCATATATCACCATGCAACGTGCATATACCACCATGCACTTGTACATTTATCATCAAGCAACCATGCATATATCACCATGCAACGTGCATATACCACCATGCGCTTCATGCTTGCGTTTCCATGAGGTTCATCCCATGCCATATGCACACATCCATGCGCATGATTCAATTTCCAATTTTTATCTTTCAATTGGATCTCATCATCATTTTTTTTTTTCGCAGGGACCAATGTTTGCACCCCTCATTTATCGCTCGCACCCAACTTGGCATTGCGAGGAGCCTCCGGCACACACCTCCGGGCATCCCGACACTCCCGGGGCATCTGGCACACACACTCCGGGCATCCAACACCCACACTCCAGGCATCCCGACACTCCCGGGGCATCGTCGGCTCACACTCCGACGGTATCATCATTATCATAATTTATATTCACATATGTGTCTCATTTTCAACATGGCATTTGATGCAATAATAACAAGGTCTAATCCAGCTTTTGATGTTATATGACATGCCAAATGTTACCACATATACAGCATAGTCAATCACTCAAGACATTATATCACAGAACAATTCATTTATTTGTGAAAATACAGTAATTTTCGGATAAAAACATAATGCACTCTTTTGGTTAAAACTCTTGAAAAATTAGTGAACAGCCTTAATAAATTCTAAACATTTGACATATTGTATACAAGATCTAGAGGAAAATACTTCATGAAGAACACCATATCAAAAGAACATCATACAATTCGGTACAGTCCATGCATCACGGTCTTTATAATTTCAGAATATTGCCATACACAGTTTCATTCACAAATTCGGTAAAAATCCTAAATCAGCTCCAAAAATTCTGAAATTTTGATATGTTATATTAAAGATCTATAGGTAAAAGTTTTGTGAAGAACAAAAAGTCAAATTCGTGATAGATTAAACACTATAATTACCACAACCGTCCCTAACCCTCAGCGTCGAATTCCAGATCTAACCATTTCGGATAAAAATCGATTCACCAACCTAAAGTCATACATTTCTTCTCAAATATTAGTATATTACTCCTTAACATGTCATCTTCAACTTTTATCAAGAACACGAGATCAAATTTCAACTGGAAAATTTTATAAAACTTACAGAATCACACTAGGTCAGCATTACGATTTCCAGATCTAACTTCTTCAAACAAAAATAGTTTCACCGGTCTATACTTGTTCATTTCTTCTGAAATTTTTATATGTTATTCTACAAGAAGTCCCCTACAACTTTCATCAAGAAGTCGAAGTGAGATTCCAACTAGAAAATTGCATGCAGCTCACGAAATCATCAAAGGTCGGACTGCCTTTCTAGAAAACAGAATGCTAGGCTAAGACACTTCTCCCCAAAGCTTCGAAAATTCCTCATCTCTACCACATCCGAAGTTTACCATTCACCGCAAACACATCACAGTAAGAAAAGGGTAGATTAATGGACTCTACTTGCCTCTAATCCAAGCAAAAATCTCAGCAAGCAAGAACGGTGGCAAGGAGAGCTCGACGGCGGGACTAGGCGGGCTCGACGGCAACCGGTCTCCTTCTTCTCTTCTTCTCTTGCACGCTCGCTTTCTCTCTTTCTCTCTTCCTCTCTTCCTTGCGCACGAACACTCCTCTCTCTCTCTCTCTCGGTTGCTTCGTCCATTCCGCCCTCTTCTCTCTCTCTTTTTCTTCATCATTAGCAATCATTTGATTTGCATGGCATTAGTGACACTTGGCTAATCTCTCTAGCCACTTGTCAACTTTCATGCAGGATAATGGGCTAAATGGGCCGGGCTTCTCATCCACTTTGATGGCTTCATGATCGAGTATGTGACCAGGATCCGGCTGGTACTTTCTCAGCATCGATACATGGAACACATCATGTAAGTTTTCTAGCTTAGGAGGTAATGCTAGTCGATAGACTACATCCCCTATCCTTTCAAGTATCTCAAAAGGTCCAATGAATCTAGGGCTCAAGTTATCTTTTACTCCAAATCGAGATATTCCTCTCATAGGAGATACCCTAAGAAATACATGATCTCCTACATTAAATTCCAAGGGCCTTCTACGCTTATCTGCGTAGTTCTTCTGCGTACTCTGGGCTGTTTTAAGTCTTTTTTTGATAACCTTGACAGCTTCAGTAGTAATTTGCACTAGTTCAGGTCCTGTCAATCTCCTTTCACCTACTTCATCTCAACAGATAGGGGTCCTGCACCTTCTTCCATATAATGCTTCATATGGAGCCATGCATATACTTTTATGAAAACTATTATTATAGGCAAACTCTACTAAGTGTAACTTCTCATCCCAACTTCCCTTAAAATCAATAACACAGGCTCTCAACATATCTTCCAGAGTCTGAATCACTCTTTCCGTTTGTCGATCTGTTTGAGGATGAAAAGCAGTACTAAATTGAAGCTTTGTCCCCAAAGCATTTTGGAGACTTCGCCAAAAATTTGAAGTAAACCTAGAGTCTCGATCAGATGTGATCGTTATGGGAATACCATGTAAGCGTATTACCTGGCTTACATAAATTTTAGCAAGTTTATCCATTGGATGGTCTGTGCGAACTGCTAGGAAATGGGCAGACTTAGTCAACTGATCTATTATTACCCAGATAGAATCGTGACCACTTGATGTCCTTTGCAGTCCTTGCACAAAGTCCATCGTAACATGCTCCCATTTCCACTCTGGTATGTCTAATGGTCTCAATAGTCCCGCGGGTTTGCGGTGTTCCGCCTTCACTTGCTGGCATGTTAAGCACTGCGAAATGTGTTTAGCTATATTCGTTTTCATGCCATTCCACCAGAATTGCTGGCGCAAATTTCTATACATCTTTGTACTTCCTGGATGGATACTATATTGACTCCTATGTGCTTCCGATAGGATTTCCTTTCTTACTTCTTCATTATCGGGAACACATAGTCGTCCTTGACACCTTACTATCCCATCTTCAGAGACTTGAAACTCTAATCTTTTCCCTAATGACACAGCGTTTCGTATTTTCACAATCTCCGGATCAAATTCTTGCAAAATCTTAACTTTCTAAACAATCTCGGGCTCAATCCTGAAGGCCGTGAGCATACCGGTAAGATGGTCTATTTCCAACTTGAACTCTGAGTCTACCACTGACTTTAACAGGTTCGACTCTGTTATCCTTAAACTAGCCATGTCCATAGCTGACTTTCGACTAAGGGCAATGCCACCTTATTCGCCTTTCCTGGGTGGTACCGTATCTCATAATCATAATCTTTCAATAATTCCATCCACCTTCTCTATCTCATGTTCAATTCTTTTTGCGAAAACAAGTACTTCAAGCTCTTATGATCTGTATAGATTTCAAACTTCTCTCTATACAGATAATGTCTCCATATTTTCAAAGCAAAAACTATAGCTGCCAACTCCAAGTCTTGAGTAGGGTAATTTAACTCGTGTGGTTTCAACTGTCTCGATGCATAGGCTATGACCTTGCCATGCTGCATCAGAACACATCCCAGTCCTTTGTGAGATGCATCACTATACACCGTGAATCCACCAAATCCATATGGTATAGTTAGAATTGGGGCTGTAGTTAATTTCCTTTTAAGCTCCTGAAAACTTCTTTCACATTCTCCACTCCATTCAAATTTTATATTCTTCCGAGTCAATTTCGTTAAAGGGCCTGCCAATTGTGAGAATCCTTCAATAAACCTCCTATAATAACCAGGTAGTCCCAAGAAACTTCGTATTTCAGTTGGTGTCATTGGTCTCGGCCAATTCATTACCATCTCAACTTTTGCAGGATCTATTGCAATTCCATTCCCCGACACTACATGTCCTAAAAATATTATCTGATCTAACCAGAATTCACACTTACTAAATTTGGCGTACAATTTATGGTCTCTTAGCGTTTGCAACGCTATCCTCAGGTGTTGCTCATGTTCTTCAGGTCCTTTCGAATATATCAGGATGTCATCAATAAAGACAATCACAAATTGATCCAGATTAGGCTTAAATATTCTATTCATTAAGTCCATGAATGCTGCTGGTGCATTCGTTAATCCAAATGGCATAACTAAGAACTCATAATGTCCATAATGAATCCTAAATGCAGTCTTAGGGATGTCTTCTTTCTTTATTCTCAACTGATGGTATCCCGATCTTAAGTCAATCTTAGAAAAGACTGAACTTCCTTGCAATTGATCAAATAAATCATCAATTCTAGGCAAATGATACTTATTCTTTACAGTCACTTGGTTCAGCTGTCTATAATCAAAACATAAACGCATCGACCCATCCTTCTTTTTCACAAATAGGATCGGTGCACCCCAAGGAGAAACACTTGGTCTAATAAATCCCTTATCAAGCAATTCTTGTAGTTGCACTTTCAATTCCTTTAGTTCCATTAAAGCCATTCTATTTGGGGCTTTTGATATTGGTCCAGTTCTAGGCATTAGTTCAATTTCAAACTCAACCTCTCGTTCCGGTGATAATCCAAGCAATTCCTCAGGAAACACATCCTGAAATTCCCTAACTATTTGAATCTCATCAATATTTGCCTTTTTCTTAGTAAGATCTCTTACTATCGCCAGATATCCTTGACATCCTTCGTCAAGTAATTCATGAGCTTCTACCATTGAAATAATGGCTATAGAGGGGCTTGTTTGACCTCCGAAAAATTCAAAACTAGACTGGTCAGGTAACGTGAACTGGATCACTTTCCCATAGCAATCCACCTTAGCCTAATACTTATGGAGCCAGTCCATTCCGATGATAACATCAAAATCATACATAGCCATTACGACTAGGTCTATTTCCATATCCCTTCCCTCTATTGTTATCTTACACTTTCCACACACCAATGTAGACAATACCATGTTCTTTAAAGGCGTAGAAACACAAAGAGGTATCTCAAGAGACGGAGTTTCTAACTCGTTTAACTGTCTATATCTTTCAGATACAAATGAATGAGTAGCACCTGTATCAAACAAGACATATGCCTTTTTATCATTTATAAGGATCGTACCTGAGATAACATTTTTGGAAGCTTCTGCTTCCTCTTGGGTGATTGCATACACACTCCCTTGTGCTGGTGGTCTCGTGAATTCCTCGACAAATTTGGTCCAAAGACTACTTTGTGGCACTCCGCCGCACCGAGCCGGCGCTCAACCGTGATCTCTCTCGTGGACAATCTTTCTTAAGGTGACCAACCTGTCCACAACCATAACATCTCAGTCGTCCATTGCAAGGTTTTGGGCCATGATGCCCATCACATCTTCGACAAGCACTACCCTGATAGGGTGTCTTTCCTAAGTTCAGGCCATCCCTGGCTTTTCCAAAGCTTCCGAAATTACCCTTTTTATTAGGTTTCCAAGTATGACCTTGACCAGGATAGGTCTCTTACCCCGTCTAATATCACTGAAAGCAAACGGTTTCTTAGACTCTGATTGCTCTCTCATCAATTCCTGCTCCACCAATTGTGCCCTTTCATAAATCTCATTATAATCTCTTATGTTCAAAGGCAATAACTGCTTTCTAATATTAGTTCTCAACCCTTTCAGGAATCTCTTAGCCTTTTCTTCTCTATCCTCAACCAATCTGGGAGCATACCTAGACAATTCAGAAAGTTTTGCCTCATACTGATCTACTGTCAGCTCCCTTTGTTCCAACTGAACAAACTCAGTAATTTTCTTATCCTTGGTACAGTCAGAGAAATGCTTCCTATTGAAAGCTCTAACAAATTCATCCCAATTTATATCAATAACTGGTGGAAAGATCGTATCTCTTGAAGCTCTCCACCAAAACTTAGCATTTCCCTCCAGTTGGTACTCTGCCAAAACTATCTTCTCAGCATCATTGCAGTTCAACAACCGGAAAATTCGTTCCATTCCATCTATCCAGTGTTCCGCCTCCTCAAGACTTCCTGTTCCACTAAACTTTAGTGGTTTCAGCTTCAGAAATTGTTCCACCAGTCCTGGAGGATGACGTTCCACTCTGGGTTGTTGCTGCGCCTATCTTTCTATCAAATTTCCTATATTGGCCAATGCCTGCAGGATGTCTTCCATTCGGGGTTCAGCCCTTGCAGCAGAGGCTTTAGCCCTCGATGGATGTGTACTTCCAGCTCGTACCATAACTCTCCTGCAGTTTTCAAGCATTGCCTCAGGAATAGTCTGTGACCCAATGTCTTTATTTAAAGCTAATACTGCTATATAAGTAACATAAACATGTTACTGGCACCTAAAAACAACTCATAAAAAAAACTACTAGGGATCTACGAGTGAATACCCATCACCCATTGTTCAACGCTACTCAACTATCTTAGCTAGTATCCTATGGTGTGCATTGTCATTATATTCCTCAACTTCCAGATGAGGCTCCTTATCACTCCACATCTAAACCTTAGGCTCTGATACAAAAAACACAGCTGTGGCACCCCTTGACGGCCCCCGATCCGTTAGGGTCACCACAAGTACCTTTCACTTGGTCTAATCAATAGACCACTCTGATACCATTTATTTATAGTGGGTCCATAAATCCTGGGGGTTAATTTTTTTTTTTTCTGAATTGGTCCCAGCGCAGTTCATATAACGGAAGCATAAAACTCCATATCCCGTCTCCAACAACAATAATGCAATGCACACCAACTACGCATCAGATAAAAAGATAAAGCCGAGTCACTTTTATTTACATAATCACGATGGACATCTCGGGTCGGTATAGCAAAAGGCCAAGGCTTTTAACTATGCTCGGTTAACTCAAAAGAACACGACCCTACATCAGACATGTACACCTATCCATCATCAAGTGTCGGCTATCCAAAAAGTGTCGTCCTCTACCAGTCGAACACGCGATCACACCCAACTCGGTGCATCAGCTGGAGACGGCGGCATCATCCCTATCATCACTCCATCACGTCGGACATGAACAGACAAAAACTCCTGGATAACAGGGCCATCAGCAAGGCCCACATCGTACATAATCAAGACACGGACTCGAACAAACACCAGACCAGGTACACTAACACAAGAATGCTTCGAGCACTCCACCTCAACATTAGATGGCAAGCCATAGTAAGTACCACGCACGACTGGTGGCAGAGACATCTTTCAATCTGAAATGTTAATCCCCAAAGGGGTGAGTACAACCACTCAGCAGTAAAGATCCACCAAACTACACGATGCGTCAAACAAAACAATCAAGGTATCACGAATAAAGCACATATCATCCATGCATTCGAACATACCTCATCATACAGCCATGCATAATCACCATGCAACGTGCATATACCACCATGCACTTGTACATTTATCATCAAGCGGCCATGGATATATCACCATGCAATGTGCATATACCACCATGCACTTGTACATTATCATCAAGCAACCATTCATATATCACCATGCAACGTGCATATACCACCATGCACTTCATGCTTGCGTTTCCATGAGGTTCATCCCATGCCATATGCACACATCAATGCGAATGATTCAATTTCCAATTTTTATCTTTCAATTGGATCTCATCATCATTTTTTGTTTTTTCCCAGGGACCAATGTTTGCATCCCCCATTTATCGCTCGCACCCAACCTGGCATCCCGAGGAGCCTCCGGCACACACCTCCGGGCATCTCGCACCCCAACTGGCATCATGAGGAATCCCCCCGGCACACACCTCCAGGGCTTCCGGTACACACCTCTGGGTATCCCGACACTCCCGGGGCATCCGGCACACACACTCCGAGCATCCCGACACTCCCGGGGCATCGTCAGCTCACACCTCCGACGGTATCATCATTATCATAATTTATATTCACATATGTGTCTCATTTTCAACATGGCATTTGATGCAATAATAACAAGGTCTAATCCAGCTTTTGATGTTATATGACATGCCAAACGTCACCACATATGCAGCATAATCAATCACTCAAGACATTATATCACATAGAACAATTCATTTATTTTTGAAAATACAGTAATTTTCGGATAAAAACAAAATGCACTCTTTTGGTTAAAACTCTTGAAGAATTAGTGAACAGCCTTAATAAATTCTAAAAATTTGACATATTGTATACAAGATCTAGAGAAAAATACTTCATGAAGAACACCATATTAAAAGAACATCGTACAATTCGGTACAGTCCATGCATCACAGTCTTTATTATTTCAGAATATTGCCATACACAGTTTCATTCACAAATTCGGTAAAAATCCTAAATCAGCTCTAAAAATGGTGAAATTTTGATATGTTATAGAAAATATCAAGGGGTAAAAGTTTTATGAAGAACGTGAAGTCAAATTCGTGATATATTAAAAACTACAATTACCACAACCGTCCCTAACCCTCGGCATCGAATTCCAGATCTAACCATTTCGGATAAAAATCGATTCACCAACCTAAATTCATCTATTTCCTCTCAAATTTTAGTATATTACTCCTTAACATGTCATCTTAAACTTTCATCAAGAATATGAGATCAAATTTCAACCGTAAAAGTTTATAAAATTTACAGAATCACACTAGGTCAGCATGACGATTTCCAGATCTAACTTCTTCAAAGAAAAATAGTTTCACCGGTATATAATTATTCATTTCTTCTGAAATTTTTATATGTTATTCTACAAGAAGTTCCCTACAACTTTCATCAAGAAGTCGAAGCAAGATTCCAGCTAGAAAATTGCATGCAGCTCACGAAATCATCAAAGGTCGGACTGCCTTTCTAGCAAAAAGAATGCTAGGCTAAGACACTTCTCCCCAAAGCTTCGAAAATTCCTCATCTCTACCACATCCGAAGTTCACCATTCACCGCACACACATCACAGTAAGAAAAGGGTAGATTAATGGACTCTACTTGCCTCTAATCCAAGCAAAAATCTCAGCAAGCAAGAACGGTGGCAAGGAGAGCTGGACGACGGGACTAGGCGGGCTCGACGGCAACCGGTCTCCTTCTTCTCTTCTTCTCTCGCACGCTCGCTTTCTCTCTTTCTCTCTTCCTCTCTTCCTTGCGCACGAACACTCCTCTCTCTCTCTCGGTTGCTTCGTCCATTCCGCCCTCTTCTCTCTCTCTCTTTTTCTTCATCATTAGCAATCATTTGATTTGCATGGCATTAGAGACACTTGGCTAATCTCTCTAGCCACTTGTCAACTTTCATGCAGGATAATGGGCTAAATGGGCCGGGCTTCTCCATCTGCTTCCCCCTTCTTCGGTCGATAGCCCATTGGGCTTCTTTGGGCCGGTCGAACGGTGGGGTCGTGGGCTGGGTTTTAGGCCGGCTTGGTCTAAGAATCTTGGGCCACTCTCCTTTTAAAAATCTAACCAAATTTCCCCACTTATATAAATACCTAATTACACTTATTTACTTGGCCATAAAATTGCAACAATAATTAATTAAATCCAACTTAGAAGGTTTATGGTATATCCAGGGGTTGTCATGAAATTTTAGGATGCCACATTTTGAATATTAAAACTGATGGTTCTACTAAGTGTGTGTGTGTGGTCTAGTTATAGGACTGAATTGTATGGTATGGAATGTGACGTGTCATAACAATTTGGCCCTATGATCGGGACTTGTGTGACTAAAATGATACATTCTAGTTTTGAAACTGCATTGCCATTGCTTTTCAAAAGTCTTATCGATCTGATGCACACTCATTCTTTGATTACCTGTTTTATCTATCTTGCATGGACTTGGATTGTGATTGCTTGCATAGTATAGCTTGGTAGATCTTCAACTGCTTGGTGGTTGTACTCACCCCTTCTTGGGGATTAACATTTCAGACTAGTCGAGATGTCTTTGCTGCCTGTCCCTCCCGGCACGTTCTGTGGATTTCCGATCGATGTGCAGTGTGAATGGTCGGAGCATCACCATCCCGAGGTGTGAGGGCTAGTGTTCATTCGAGTGTGGGTGGGTGTGACCGAGAGTGATGGACAGCAGAGGAAGCTTTTTTTGGACGCCAACACTAACTGATGGACTTTGTAGATGGCTATTGGAAAAGAGGTCGGTTTTCTTTTGAGAATAACCGGGTATAGAAAACCTTGGCATTTTGATGTACCGACTAATGATGTCCATCAAGTTATGTAAATAAAAGTGTTCAGCTTTAACCTATAAAAGTTTTAGTTGGTGTGCATCGCTTTATAATTCAGGACGGGGAATAGTTGAATGTGCTTCCGCTATATTTTTTGCGTAGGGACCGAATTGAGAGATATAAAACCCCAGGACTTACAGACTTATTATAATTCTTTGGTATCAGAGTAATATATTATCAGGTCAAGAAAAAGGCAAGTGGACTGTGGCGACCCTAGCGAATCGGGGGCCGTTCGGGGGTGCCACACCAATGGGCTCACTTGCTCGCCTTGGGCCTACCATGGTGGCTGTTCCACCTTGGGCCTAAGGCCCACACTAGCTTTGCTCGACCTATGTCCTCATAGGCTTGATTCCTTGGTCCGTAAGTCCCTTTTCCAAATACTCGAAGTAGCAACATCCGAAGTAGAAGTAGCATCATCCGAAGTCCGTCCCAAATGTTCCCGATAATTCGAAATCCAATCTTGAGTTCTCATGCCATGTCATATTTGCCCTAATGCCATTTTGCGTACAACTCAGACTGACAGGCAGCTTTGAGGATTCACGCATAACCGACTCGTGCCAAACCACGTTCAAGACATCTTGACACATGGACATCCTTGACTATATGAAATTGTGGATGATAGATTCTTATTTCAAAGTACACGATTACCGAGGATCGACCTAGGGTCGTTCGCGGGCTCGAAATTAGTAAATGGAATCACCCGTCGTTCCATTATGTTCTGTCCGCGAATCAACTTCTAGTCGTTCTTGAAATCGGCCTACCTATCTACATGATCGTCTTCACGCAAGTCTCACGATCAAGACTTTTTTCCAGGTCAAGTTCTTTAGTTGTACAAGTTCTATCCTCATTAACCTTTCCCCTCAAGGTCAGTATCTCAGGAGTGATCAATTCCGAGTGAGATCAACCAATAATGCATTGACGAAATTCACATTCATTCATCCCTCAGAGGGCTCGAATTTCAGGATGTCACAACTCTTCCCCTTTTATAAAAGTCCTCGAAATTTAAACCATTAGAATTCTTCTTCAAAAAGGTGGGGGTATTGTCCTCTCATCGATTCTTCGCTTTCCCAAGTAGATTTTTCTGTCCCGTGGTGTTGCCAGACCACTTTAACCAAAGAGGTCGTCTTAGTACGTAGTGCTTGTTCCTTTCGATCTATTACCTGAACCGGTCTTCGCCACTTCTCTGCCTGACTTTTCTAGCGACTCCCATGGTAAATGTAGCCTTAAATATGATATTCACACCCAACCTCCTCTCTCGAGGTGTGTCGCCAACATGGGTACGGGTCGCGACACTCTGCTATCACACGAGGTACGAGTTTAGGAGAACTCGCAATTTTGTAGAGAGAACTCACAAGAGGTTCGTCCGGGGGGGGGTGAAGTGATGACATCCCATGGTTGAGAACCATGAGGAAACTCTCATGGTCAAGTATCCTTGAATCTGAGCTCTCCGCTTTTCCTTTTCTCTCGAGGGGGAATGGGCGACTAGATCGGGTTGCGACAAAAGTGTCATCCTAGTAGAAGATTATGGGTTTTTACTTATTGAGTCCTAGACTCACTCATTGTTTTTCAGACTTCTACGCATGGAAGCCTCACACCAGTCTTGGGTCTTGTATTCATGCTAGAGGAGATAGGAATTCCCTTAGCTTGAACTAATATAAAAGGATGATGTAAAAAGGAGAGGCTCGTAGAAAGGGCTTGTAGATATTGATGTGATATATTAACAGTATGCTTTGTGTAGCACTTTTCCCGACTGCTTGTTTGCTGTGTTGTGGTGGTTTGATGTCCTTGTTGTAATGCTTTCACATGTGTTTAAATAGAAATTAAAAAGAAACGGGTCGGCGACACACTTGGGACGTCGCAACGATAACCTTATGACCCGGAGTTAGGGAGTTGGGGTTGTTACAAAATAAGCTTATTTAGGACCTCATTTCGGTCAAACAGTAACTTACTCACTGATGCACAAAAATTGCAGATGAGTATAAATCACACCCAATCAACAACAAACTCATCATTAATGAGTTTCAATCTCAGCAGATCACCAAACAAGCTTGTGATCACTAGATCTAAGCATATTTTGTAGTTTTAACCTTGAATCCTAGCCGCAATTGGATACGCCGATTTTGCTTCATCAGATTCGAATTCGAGAATCTACCTTTTTTTACTTTTATCTTTAAAACGGTCTGCAATCGAATGAAGTGATCGTTGTCGGAAGATGAATGGATCTCTAAGGAGCCAATCGGGCTGCCATGTGGTCGAACCGGTGTGGCTGAACTATTGATTTGATCTACAAGCTGAACTGATCCAAAACTAGATTGGTTTTGGACATTGACAAGGAAACCAAGCGATCGAAACTATTCGGTGGCCTTTCAACTAAGCTCCGATCACCATAGGGTCAAGAGCTTCTGGATGAAAAGATCAGTAGCAATCGGACCGCTTGAGGAGGTTGTCGGACCGTTGGTTCGGCTTGGCGAAGCTGCAAGAAGGATCATTGGCTCCTCCGTTAGTGATTGAGCTTGATCGATCGATCGACTATCGGAGTTGGCAGAGGTGCTGATTAGCAACAAGAGAGAGTAAAGGAGACTAGGGTTTGGAGCGACGGAGGCATGATCACTAGCGAGGGGTTTTTCATTGAGGAGAGGGAGCTACGTGTGAAGGAAGCAAAGAAAGAGAAAAGGCAAGAAAAAGGAGAAAGAAGAGAGAGAATTTGATCTGTAAAGAGAGAGTTTTGCAAAAAATGAGTCCCCTTCAAAAAATGGAGGGAAAATCCTTTTATACTAGTCTCAAATCAGCCGATCTTAGCCCTAGGTTCGATCCGACAATTAAAAAATTGATTTAATGGCCAAACTAAATTTTTAAAAGACCAAAGACCATTAAGATGTGTCGTATAATCAATCGAATGGGTACAATTCCCGAAAATTGAAATTTGAAACGAGAATTGCACTTAAGGGCTTAATAAGGGGCTAAATCATAATTTTCCAAAATTCAGGGTTTATTTTGTTAAATCGTGGAAATGTGAGAGCATGGGGATAAAGTTCATGGGGCGAAGATCCCGAAAGCAGTTGTTAGAGGGTCCAAAACCGGCTGGTAAGGGGTCAAACTAGCCTACCTCGCTAGCAATCGATCGGACCAATCAAACTTGTTCACGTCGGTTCTTAACCAATCCTGTCTGGTTCTTGCCAATTTATATCCATGTCATTCTTGTGGGTTCAAGATTTATGCAATTCGGTCTCTGAAGGACCCAATTGAAGAGAAAACTTGTGCAATTTGTGGGGAAATTATTCAATTTTGACCCAATTAGGCTAATTAAACCCCATAAATGTAATACATGGGCTCTCTATTGACTTAATCAAGTGATTATTGTGAAAAACAACGAATCTAAACCATGGATGGATAAGATCAAGCATTATAGGCTGAAATGAACAATTTTGCAATTCTTTGATCCAAATTGTAAATTTATTGAAATTTAATTTAATTAATATTGTAATAAATTTTTTGACCAACTACCCATGCTTAGGACAATCTAATGCATTTAAATTGACCTTGAATTAAAATCACCATACCTAAGTAAAAAATAAATCGAAGTCTAATACGAAATTGGACATTGATTCATAAATTCAATTATAGTTTTGAATGGATCAACCTAAATTTCTTCAATTAAAAACTCAATGGCTCAATTTTCTTACATTCAAAAGAGTGAAAATTTTCAAATTGAAAAGTTATCATGTGAATTACTCAAAAAGGACCTCAGATTTGGACTTATCTTAAGAAAAGAAATGGAAAACAATTATCTGTTTGCAACTTATGAAAATAGTCCCTAGACCCCCTAAATAGGGTTTAAAATGACAATTCACCTTTCAACATGGCAATTCTTAAAAACGAATAAACAAGTGGATTGAAAATAGTCCATATACCAAATGTCATAACATGAACTATATATGATTATGATTAGAACAAAAGTAATTTAAATTTTTTGCAGATTTAGAATCTAAAACCGAAAAATTCAAAAAATAAATTCTTAATCGAATTTTGTAAAATTTTTGACACAAAAGTCAAATTGATACTAAAACAAAGTATTTTGAGGATTTTTTTTTAATTCTTTGGTCAAATATTTGACCAAAAGTCAACCATTTAGTTGATTTTTTTTTTCTAAAAGATTAATTTTTTAATCAAATGTTTGGATTTTTGAAAGCTTAACTTAGGTAAAGTGAAATTAAGGCTATTTAACAAATTTTTTTTGGATAAAAAGTCAATTTTTGACCCAAAGTTAACTTTCGATCAAAAGGTTGACCAAATAGTCAACCATTTGACTTTTCATATTTTTATTGGAAATAAATAGGAAAATGCTTAAAAATGACAATGCAAAAGAAATAAGTGAAAAGCGACACATTTTGGTCAAGGAGCAAACCTTGGTTTTACCTTTTTATGCTGCATCAACTAAAAATTAGTTATCAACACATGGTTTGTTCAATTACACTGCTATATGCGCTCACTTTCTTAGAGACAATCCAAATAGGGCATTGATTTTGGCAAATTCATATGGGAACATCTCAATTCAATAAATTTGGCTTATCAGAAGATCGCAAAACCAAGCTAATATGGTCTAATCAGCTTAAATTAAGTTGGCCCATTCCAATCTAGCATCAAATTTAAATTATTGAACTTCAATTATAGATATTGGTCTAGTTTACGGCTTCATTTGTGGCATCCTAAAATTTCATGGCGACCTCCAGATACCCTATGACCTATGGAAAGGTGATGGATGTGCCATCGGATTATGTTATGGCCTTTAGACCAAGGGATTACAATAGATTAAAGTCAAGCATTTTAATGGACAATTATTAGGTTGGAAATATATCCTATGTCCATGGGTGATTAAAAATTGTGCTAAAGGATAGTTCGATAAGAAAGATTTTGTTATTGACCGTGAACTTTGTAAGTTGGATTTTATGGATTTATGTTACAAAGTTTTATGGCCAAATTAACTTGCAATTAAGTACTTTTATAAGTGGGGAAATTAGGTTAGACTTTTAAAAGGAGAGTGGACTGAAATTCTTAGGCCAAACCGGCCCAAAAACCCAGCCAACAACCCCACCATTCGACCGGCCCAAAGAAGCCCAATGGGATTGTCGACCAAGAGAGGAACCAGATGGAGGAGTCGGCCCAAAGGGCTGGCCCACGAAGCCCACAGGGGGGCTGCCGTCGACGAAGGGGGAGATGGAGAAGCCCGGCCCATTTGGCCCATCAAATTTGCATGGGAAAAATGCCATGTGGCTAGGGAGATTAGCCAAGTGGCACCGGCATGCAATCTAATGATTGCTAATCATTGAAAGGAAGAAATTAGAGAGAGGAGAGGCGGAGTAAGCGAGGGGGTTGTCATGCGAGAGAGGAGTGTCGCGCGAGGGAGAGAAAGAGAGGAAGAGAGAAAGAGAGGAAGCGGGAGTGCGAGAGAGAAAGAGGAGGAGATCGGTTGCCGTCGAGCCCGCCTTGCCCCCGCCGTTTGCTTGCCAAGATTTTTTCTTGGATTAGAGGCAAGTAAAGTCCATTGATCTACCATTTGCTTGCTGTGATATGCGTGTAGTGTATGGTAAACTTCGGATGTGGTAGAAGTGATGAATTTCTAAGCTTTGGGGAGAAGTGTCTTAGTCTAGCATTCTGTTTTCGGAAGAGACAGTCCGACCTTTGATGATTTCGTGAGCTGCATGCAATTTTCTAGTTGGAATCTCACTTCGACTTCTTGATGAAAGTTGTAGAGGACTTCTTGTAGAATAACATATCAAAATTTCAGAAGAAATTAACAAGTATAGACCGGTGAAACTATTTTTCTTTGAAGAAGTTAGATCTGGAAATGGTAATGCTGACCTAGTGTGATTCTGTAAATTTTATAAACTTTTCCGTCTGAAATTTGATCTCATGTTCTTAATGAAAGTTTAAGATGACATGCTAAGGAGTAATATACTAAAATTTGAGAGGAAATGGACGAGTTTAGGTTGGTGAATCGATTTTTATCCGAAATGGTTAGATCTGGAATTCGATGCCGAGTGTTAGGGACGGTTGTGGTAATTATAGTTTTTAATATATCACGAATTTGACTTTACGTTCCTCACAAAACTTTTACCCCTTGATATTTTCTATAACATATCAAACTTTCAGAATTTTTGGAGCTGATTTAGGATTTTTACCGAATTTGTGAATGAAACTGTGTATGGCAATATTCTGAAATTATAAAGACTGTGATGCATGGACTGTACCGAATTGTATGATGTTCTTTTGATATGGTGTTCTTCATAAAGTATTTTCCTCTAGATCTTGTATACAATATGTCAAATTTTTAGAATTTATTAAGGCTGTTCACTAATTTTTCAAGAGTTTTTACCTAAAGAGTGCATTCTGTTTTTATCAGAAAATTACTGTATTTTCAAAAATAAATGAATTGTTCTATGTGATATAATGTCTTGAGTGATTGATTATGCAGCATATGTGGTGACATTTGGCATGTCATATATAACATCAAAAGCTGGATTAGACCTTGTTATTATTGCATCAAATGCCATGTTGAAAATGAGACACATATGTGAATATAAATTATGATAATGATGATACCGTCGGAGGTGTGAGCCAACGATGCCCCGGGAGTGTCGGGATGCCCGGAGTGTGAGTGCCAGATGCCCGGAGTGTGTGTGCCGGATGCCCTGGGAGTGTCGGGATGCCCGGAGGTGTGTGCCGGAAGCCCTGGAGGTGTGCGCCGGGGGGATTCCTCATGATGCCAGTTGGGGTACGGGATGCCTGGAGGTGTGTGCCGGATGCCCGGAGGTGTGTGTCGGAGGCTCCTCGAGATGCTAGGTTGGGTGCGAGCAATAAATGGGGGATGCAAACATTGGTCCCTGGGAAGAAAAATGATGAGATCTAATTGAAAGATAAAATTGGAAATTAAATCATGCGCATGGATGAATGCATATGGTATGGGATGAACCTCATGGAAATGCAAGCATAAATTGCATGGTGGTATATGCACATTGCATGGTGATATATGCATGGCCGCTTGATGATAAATGTACAAGTGCATGGTGGTATATGCACGTTGCATGGTGATATATGCATGGCCGCTTGATGATAAATGAACAAGTGCATGGTGGTATATGCACGTTGCGTGGTGATATCTGCATGGTCGCTTGATGATAAATGTACAAGTGCATGGTGGTATATGCACGTTGCCTGGTGATATATGCATAGCCACTTGATGATAAATGTACAAGTGCATGGTGGTATATGCACGTTGCATGGTGATATATGCATGGCTGTATGATGAGGTAAGCTCGAATGCATGGATAATAGGTGCTTTATTCGTGATACCTTGATTGTTCTGTCTGACGCATCGTGTAGTTTGGTGGATCTTTACTGCTGAGTGGTTGTACTCACCCCTTTGGGGATTAACATTTCAGATTGAAAGATGCCTCTGCCACCAGTCGCGCGTGGTACTTACTATGGCTTGCCATCTGATGTTTAGGTGGAGTGCTCGAAGCATTCTTGTGTTAATGTACCTGGTCTGGTGTTTGTCCGAGTCTGTGTCTTGATTATGTACGATGTGGGTCTTGCTGCTGGCCCTGTTATCCAGGAGTTTTTGTATGTTCATGTCCGACGTGATGGAGTGATGATAGGGATGCTGCCGCCGCCTCCGGCTGATGCACTGGGTTGGGTGTGATCGCGCGTTCGACTGGTAGAGGACGACACTTTTTGGATAACCGACACTTGATGATGGATAGGTGTACATGTCTGATGTAGGGTTGTGTTCTTTTGAGTTAGCCGAGCATAGTTAAAAGCCTTGGCCTTTTGCTGTATCGACCCTAGATGTCCATCGTGATTATGTAAATAAAAGTGACTCAGCTTTATCTTTTTATCTAATGCATAGTTGGTGTGCATTGCATTATTGTTGTTGGAGACGGGATAGGGAGTTTTGATTATGCTTCCGTTATATGAACTGCGCTGGGACCAATTAAAAAAAAAAAATTAACCGCTAGGATTTATGGACCCGCTATAAATAAATGGTATCAGAGTGGTATATTGATTAGAACAAGTGAAAGGTACTTGTGGTGACCCTAACGGATCGGGGGCCATCAAGGGGTGCCACATCATTTTAATAGAGATTGAGTGAATTAAGGCATTTCGTGCACAATTAATTTGTTTGGGATAATCCAATTACATCCAATTTAATCCAATTTGCATGAAAATTTTTGCTTTAATTCAAATTGGAGAAATTAGAAAATTAGGACAAGAAGTGAACTAGTAGGCTATTGTCACATAAAGAAACCTTTTCTTTTTGAGAGCTATTGGAACGAGGATGAGGAATGCCATGAAGTTATCTCTTAAGCGTGGAACTCACATTGTCAGTTATATCCCAGTTTCCTCACAAAAGTGGAGCGAGTCACAAAGGCTTTGACTGCATGGAGCTGGAACAAATTTTCTAATCGAGACAACAAGGTGCTAAGCCTACAAAATCAGTTAAAGAACCTGACGAACCAGCCACATCTCAATTATGACAGGGTAGAGCCATCCAAAATCAAAGAGGAAATTTCTCGAACTTGGAAACAAGAAGAACAGTATTGGGCGTTACGCTCCAAAATTCAATGGCTGAAATGGGGCGACAAAAATTCAAGATTTTTCCATGCCATTACGATCCAACGCAGGCAGCGAAACCGAATTACGATGTTGCAAACCGAGGATCAACTATGGGTTCGTGATATCCCTACT
Organism: Eucalyptus curtisii; assembly: GCA_017140595.1. Lineage (NCBI taxonomy): Eukaryota > Viridiplantae > Streptophyta > Magnoliopsida > Myrtales > Myrtaceae > Eucalyptus > Eucalyptus curtisii. The sequence goes on from CM029503.1 coordinate 15,594,782, forward strand.
CTTAAGGATATGGCCACCACTTTCTTTTCACGCCTATATACAACTGATGGCTTTAGGAACTATGAACCTTTACTTGATCAATGTAACCAGGTGGTCACTAGCGAAATGAATGATCAGCTAACTACCTCACTTACAATGGAAGAGGTGCGGCAAGCTACCTTTCAAATGGGATCAAATAAAGCACCTGGGCTTGATGGATTGAATGGATTATTCTATCAAAAGCACTTGGACATTGTCAAAGAAGACTTGTTCCTCCTAATTCAGAATTTTTTTATGTGAGGGGTATTGCCTACAGGTCTAAATCATACTATTATAACGCTGATTCCCAAGACACCTCAACTCGAGAAGCTCAAGCAATATCGCCCCATCAGCCTATGCAATTTTGCATATAAAATCATCTCTAAGGTACTTGCGAATGGCCTCAAACCTTGTCTACCTACTCTTATTTCTAAAGAACAGTAAGCTTTTGTGCAAGGAAGACAGATCCAGGATAATATTCTTATTGTCCAAGAGGTTCTTCATCACTTTAGAACAAGAAAGAGGACATGTAAATTCAATGCAATTTTAAAAACAGACATGTCAAAGGCGTATGACAGAGTGGAATGGGATTTTCTCAATGACTACCTCCTTAAATTGGGCTTCCATCCAAAATGGGTTAGCTGGATTATGCAGTGTATTACTACAGTAGCTTTCAGCGTGAAGTTAAATGGGGAAACATTACCTTACTTCCATCCATCTCGTGGCCTTCGCCAGGGGGATACACTATCACCATATATCTTCATTCTGATGGCTAATGTTTTATCGACCCTAATTACACAAGCTGTCAGTATTGGACATCTCAAAGGAATCCGGTTAAATAGATGGTGTCCTAACTCTATCCCATCTATTTTTTTGCTGACGATGCGATATTCTTCTTGAATGGTACTATCTCAGAATGTCAGAACTTGGGCAACATTTTAAACCTATATTGCTCGGCAACTGGATAGCTTGTTAATCATAACAAATCAAGTATGAATTTCAACAAACACTGCCCTATTACTCTTTAGGATAATATGTCTCGAGAACTTAGAACTCCTATCATGCAACGCTATGGCAAATATATGGCCATACCATCAGAATGGGGCCGATCGAAGAAGGAAATGTTTTCTTGGTTATTGGCTAGAGTTAACGCTAAACTGGAGGGCTAGAAGGAGAAATTTATATCAAAAGGGGTAACGAAATTCTCATTAAGTCTGTCGCTCAGGCTCTTCCACACTATGCAATGTCTATATTTAAATTGCCTCTTTCTATTTGCAAATCTGTTGAACAACGAATTGCTTGCTTTTGGTGGAGGAATGGTCAGAATAGAGTAGGTATACATTGGCTGTAATGGGAACTTATGAAAGATAAAAAAGTGCAAGGAGGTATGGGATTCCAAGACCTGATCGCCTTTAATAAAGCGATGCTTGTAAAACAGGCTTGGCGATTACTACAACAGCCTCAGTCATTATGGAGTAAATTATTTAAAGGTTTATATTTCCATTCGACAGATTTCCTCTCAGCTAATCGAGGCACTAGGCCATCCTGGGGATGGCAAAGCATACTGATAGGTAGAGAAGCTATTCTACCTCATATTCGCTGGTTAGTTGGGAATGGTAACAATATTAGAATTCGAGCAGATAGATGGTTACCAATGGGTATTCTCCATGGACCTAAAGCTAGGGAAGAACCTCTTATGGTGGCAGATCTTATTGACCCCATCCATCATAATTGGGATCTTTCTTTGCTATAGCAATTTTTCGGAGAACAGATCATTGCAGAGGTTCTTATTATCCCAGTAAGACCTCTTTATTCAGAAGACAAACTGATTTGGTCGGTAACCGCAGATGGCAACCATACTGTGTGCAGCAATTATCATTCTATCAAGCAGTCATGTAGCATTCAACAACACAACAGACCCTCTACCTCTAATCAGCAATCCTCGGTATTATGGAAAAGCATCTGGGCTATGAAAACAGAACCGAAAATTAAACTTTTCCTATGGTCTGCTTGCCACAATGCCCTAGCATCCCGAGCAAACCTCTTTCACAGGCATATAATTACGGATCCTCGGTGCTATCTATGTCAGCAGCATGTTCCAGAAACCATAGAGCATATATTCTTACAATGTACTTGGACTCGTGCTATTTGGACTGACCCCCAGATTAATATATGCACGACGATGCTCACAAGTAATAGTTTTGATGCCTGGCTAACAGAAAGGGCGAAAGGTCCTCAGCACTCACCTGGCCTACCTCTCGTGGCCAACATCCTTTGGCAGATCTGGCGGCTGCGGAACAACTTTATTTTTCGAAATCAACCTCCGAATCCCTTCATTGTCGTACAGACAGCAATGGCTCACATGACTGCGTATCAGATTTACTCAGATTCCTCCCAACTGAGATCTGGTCTGGCTTCCACCGATTGGGCTCACCTCTGGCGTCCCCCTACAAAAGGCACCCTAAAATGTAATATCGATGCCAGCTATCAGCCGGGTAGCACTGAAGGTATAATAGCCTGTATTAGCAGAGATGATCAAGGGCGCCTTACCAATGTGTATACGAATCGAGTTTCGGCACACTCTGCGTTTGAAGCAGAGATTCAAGCTCTGACGTCTTCTCTTGATGCTTTCCTTTCAGGTTGTAAACTTACGTTGTTTTGAATGCAAGGTGTGTTTTTTGACCAAAAAAAAAAAACCTGGTTTTCATCGACATTGACCAATGGCCATTTTCCTGCCAAATTCAAGCGAATAGCTATCTATTCCGACCCCCTCTTTCTCACTTCAAAATTATAAAATGCGTTTGCCTAGTCATCAATTCAAGTAAGATCAAATCTTGGACATCCATTAACCTATTCATATTGGCCACTGAACTGTACACTCCATCAATCCATGTGATTAAATTTCAGCCAATCAAATTATTGCTTAGCCATTAAGAATATTCCTTAACACTTAAGAGATCAAATTCTAGCCATTGGACTAGGATTCAAACTTGGAAAGGTATATGTCAAATTTTCCCTCCAAAATTTAGGGGGGGAGGGGTGGTCATTTCTGTAGAAAAACCCTCCCTCTCTTGCACGCACATGTGCAAAGAAGAAGAGCTGAAGCTCTTCAAGCTTGCTCCAGCCAGTCGCCGTTTCCCCTCAGCAAACTGGTTGTAGCCATCGCAGCATTGAACCCCTGTTGGAGCATCCCGTCTAGCGGCATTTCCTCTCAACCCGATCCATGTGCTACAAACCGATGGTTGATCCAACAACTTCAGCCACCCAATTCGATGGTGCCACAGCTATATCGGGCAAACCAGACCATGCGAAGCCCATCCTGACTTGTCATTGACTAGTGGTAGCCAGCACGCCACAAATCCTCGTTGAACCCTCACCAATTCTGTCACGCCTTGGACCCCGAGTACGCGCACATCCCTCGGTGGTAGATTAAACAAAAAATGCGACATCCTAGGACGCATCATCGACCCTTTTTTTTTTCTCCTTCGATTAAGCACGTGCGAAAGCGAATTAAACAAACTCGTAGTCAATAAACAAATAATAGGGATAGTAAACACAAGGATCCAATTTCCCAAACACAACAATTTCCTTACAAACTGTTAACCCTAGGAAGTCTATTAATTACAAGCCTCTCAGCGGCCACTTCCTATCGACCCTCTCAAAAGACCTCAGGGATTAGGGTCAACCTAAACTTCATTAACGACAGGGCCAGCCAAAATGTGTCACATCTTGCTCCCACCACATATGCACTTAGCAGATCTCCACGCTATGGCCTTGAAAAAGATTAGCCCATGACGGGGTGAGATAAAATCTCAGCGAGTCAAACTCTAAGCCCAGATTAAGACACAAATTCACCCTTAGGCAGCCTAAACAGGCACCATAAACAAACTCACCTCGCCTCGGCATGTCCCTACACATTAGCGGAACATATATACCATCATCAGTGCAGCAAGCGCAGTTTAATAACCGGAACACATCATTTCAATCACAACCAATCACATGGGTCTCAATTATATGGTAAAACTATTATGACACGTCCCATACCGCGCCACACAATTTTTCCCCATAATCAGGCGCAACTATCACAACCACTCAGGCGTATTCCAATTATTATGACCTATCGGCTACGGCCAACTCAATAGTCGGCGGTCATCCGGCATAACCGGGCGTTGTCCCACTCTGTCGGGCACGGCATCATCCCGCGTATTCATACGTATCAAGACGGCATTCCACACGGGAGCATCGGGCCGGCCTCCACCACGACTAGCATCGTCCAGAACCCTCGCCTTGACGGCATTCCACACAGGAGCATCGTCTCACATATTCATACGCATTAGGACAGGTTCACTTAGTAACCACACGAGCACAAACTTGGCCAAGAGCACCATGCTTTTCATTCAAATATCTCGTTTTCAAATAATGAACTTGGCCACTTTTCTTCGTATTAAAAATCTCGATAAAATTAATCGTGCATGGTCATGTAATTAAAAGTGAACCGTCAAACCTGATATGCACATATGGCATGATGATATAAGCATGGCTGCAAGGTAAGTTATGCTTGAATGCATGGACGATATGTGCTTTGTATGATGCCTTGATTGTTCCGTTTGATGCATTGAGTAGTTTGGTGGATCTTTACCGCCGAGTGGTTGTACTCACCCCTTTTGGGGATTAACATTTCAGAATAGATAAGATACCTCTGCCGCCACTGCCACCAGTAGATGGATCAAGTGGTTGGATATGACCGCGAGGAGGAGGATAGCAAAGGAAGGAACTTTTGGACGCTGACACTGATTGATGGACATTAAGTATACGACTGTTGGAGGAGATGTCGGTCATCTTTTGAAGTGTAGCCAAGTATAGAAAACTATGGCATTTTTATGTACCGATGAATGATGCCCATCAGGTTTAAGTAAATAAAAGTGTTTAGCTTTTACCTATAAATGTTTAGTTGGTGTGCATCGTTTTCTGAATATAGGGAAGGGAGTTGTTGGATATGCTTCCGTTATATGAATTGCGCAAGGGACTGATCAAAAAAAAAAATGTAAACCCCCAGGTTGTATGGACCCGCTGCAATTGAAATGGTATCAGAGTGACATGTTATTAGGGAAAGTGAAAGGTAAGCGAATTGTGGCGACCCAAACGGTTTGGGGGCCGTCGAGGGGTGCCACATGTACTCACCCCTTCGGGGACAAACATTTCAGATTAGAAAAATGCCGCTCTCTTCGGTCACGCGTGGTACTTTTTATGGCCTTCCATCTGACGTGGAGGTCGAGTGCTCGGAGATGGACTGCGTTACCATCCCCTGTCTGACGTTCGTGCGGGTTCGTGTGCTAGTGATGTATGATGTGGGCTTAGCTGGAGGCCCGGTCGTTCAGGAGTTCTTGTCGGTCCATGTCCGCCGTGACGGAGTGATGCGGGGGATGTTGCCGCCGTCACCGCCCGATGCACCAAGGTGGGTGTAATGGCCGCGTGAGGAGGGGAGAGCTGACACTTTTTGGACATAGCCGGCAGTTGTAGATGGAGGATCATACATGAGATAGACATAGGGGTCGAGTTGTCTCTTTTGGGATGTGGCCAAGTCTAGATGGAAAATCTTGGCTTTTCTTTTTGTTGTACCGACCCGTGAAATCCATCTTGAAAAATATACGTAAATAAAAGTGGCTCGGCTTCATCTTTTCATATGATGTGTAGTTGGTGTGCATTGTATCATGATTGTTGGAGGGAGAGATGGTAATATTCAATTATGCTTCCGCTAATAAGTTGCGCCGGGACCGTTTTGAAAAAAAAAAAAGGCCTATGAACTGCGATGCTTCTACTAAGAGATGTAACTAGCGTTCATTAGGTATAGCGATAGGTACCTGTGGCAACCTTAGGCAAGTCGGGGGTGCCACATTATGGCTGGTGGAGGTTGACACTTTTTGGGATGACCGACACTAGCGGATGGATAGATGTACATGTCTGATGTATAGTCGGGTTCTTAGCCGAGCTTACTTAAAGTCTTGGCCTTTTGTTGTACCGACTTGTAAAATCCATCTTAGTTATGTAAATAAAAGTGATTCGGCCCTAAGATGCACATATATATGAAAGGTTGTAGTTGGTGTGTATTGCATTGTATTATTTAGTTGTGTACGGGTTAGGAAGATGTTGAGTATGCTTCCGTTAAGTTGAACTGCGCTGGGACCGACTGAGATGGTAGGAACCCCCTGGATTGATGGACCCGCTACAATTGAAAAGGTATCAGAGTGGCACAATATTAGGCCCAACGGTAGGTGAGTAAGCTGTGGCGACCCTAGTGGTTCGGGGGCCGCGTCGAGGGGTGTCACACCAACACCTAGCATTTTTCCATTTAAAAGCCCATAAAATCGAGTTTTCCACTAAAATTCAATGACTACCATCAATATCACGCATAATGCCATCATATAGCTAAGAACACCAAAATCCCTTTTCAAAAATTAACTTGGCAACTCTTTTTTTTTTTTTTTAAAGCTTTCGGAAATAAATTCGTACGGGGTCACGTATTTGAAATAATCCCGCCAAACTTTACACACATCTAGTATAAAATCTCATCGTTTTATTGAGCACATAAAATTTGGCGTCCATACCCAACACCTCATTTATTTTCTATTTTCTTTTTCAACCACCCCTTTTTGGAAATAATCTTTAGTAATCCCTTTTTTTTTGTTCAAAACTTTTAGAAATAAATTCATAGGTGCTCACGTACTCAAAATTTATCCGTCAAACTTTGTACACACCTAGTTTAAAACCTCATTGTTTTATTGGGCAAAAATTTTTTGGTGTCCAAACCCGACACCTAATTGTTTTTCTAATCAAAAACCCATAAGGCCATCTTTTGCATTACCAATAAACACTCACCATAGCACAACCATTCACATATCATCACGCATAAGTTCTAAGCATGCCAAAAGTCAACCACATCACCAAATAAACATTGTCTAGTAAGCACTAAACCAAGAACAACAACAAAACCACAACTGGTTCTAATCGGTAGAAACCGGGTCACTCGCGTGTCTCCAAGTTTAATTCCAGAAACATAACCAAACGAGTTCAGAAAATTCTCAAATTTGAATATGTTATAAAGGACACTTAAACGAACATTTTTCATGAGACACCTTACAAAAACTGTGTCCATATCCAAAAATTACGTTTTCCAAAATCAGTTTTTTTTCGAGCTCCAAAACTTGTCTGTTTGATTTGAAATTTGACTATGTTAAACTACAAGACGTGATGAACAACTTTTGTGAAGAAACCCTTTTGAAAATCAAACCTAAAAGTGGATAAAAATCCTATGAATACCAAACGATCACTGTTTCCAGCACAATCCGAGATTCAGTTTTACAAAAAACAAAGCTGAAATCTCAATCTTTTCAATCCCTAAAATCCTGGGTAAAATATACGTCATAGCTAAAGATGCCTAGAACATTTTTCAAGAAAGAACGAATCTCAAAATCGTAGCACATTTTAACGGCAAGCATCCAGCAAACTGATCCAGGAGAAATCCACTAAACCAAGCTAAATCACCCTCATTAGTACTAATCCAACCAACTAGATCAATACTAATCCATCTTAAGGCTAATCAAACCAAACTGGATTTACACTAATCCATCTTCAGGCTAATCTCACTTAATACTAATTTAACTAAGCTAATTAGCGTTAATCTAACCCCCTAAGCGTAACTAACAACCTAATCAAGGATTAAGGGTTTAACTACCGAATTAGGGCGGCGACGGGTTCACAGCGATGGTGGCGCGACGGTGGTGACAACCCGAGACTACTGTGTCTCTAACAGAAGCTTGGATCAGTAAGGAAACGGCCTAACAAGCCCACGTCTAGAGGCACGATTCTGCTTGGCTTGGTTGCTGGTTGGTTGCTAGTCAGTTGCTAGTAGTGGCACTAGACGCGAGATGGGTGGTTGACGGTGTGACACCCCGAGACACCTAAGGTCGCCATCGCTCCAATTCAAAGAACACTAAAATTACATCTCTTACTAGAAGCATCGTAATTCATAGGCTTTTTTTTTTTTGACGGTCCCGGCGCAACTTATTAGCGGAAGCATAAACGAGTCTCACCCTCTCTCCTTCCCATAACCATAATGCAACGCACACCAACTACACATCATATGAAAAGATGAAGCCGAGCCACTTTTATTTACATATATTCATGATGGATTTCTCGGGTCGGTACAACCAAAAAGAAAAGCCAAGGTTTTTCTACTAAACTTGGCCACAACCCAAAAGAGATCTCGACCTCTATATCTATCACATGTCATCCTCCATCTATAAGTGTCGGCTACCCCCAAAAAGTGTCAGCTCTCCACTCCTCACATGGGCCATCACATCCACCCTGGTGCATCGGGCGGTGGCGGCGGCAACATCCCCCGCATCACTCCGTCACGGCGAACGTGGTCCGACAAGAACTCCTGGACGACCGAGCCCCCAGCCAGGCCCAGATCATACATCACCAGCACACGAACCCGTACAAACGTCAGACCGGGGATGGTAACGCAGTCCATCTCCGAACACTCGACCTCCACGTCAGATGGAAGGCCATAAAAGGTACCACGCGTGACCGGAGAGAGCGGCATCTTCCTAATCTGAAATGTTGGTCCCCAAGGGGGTGAGTACAACCACTCAGCAGGTAAAAGATCCATTAAACTACTCAATGCATCACACAACACAATCATAACACCATAGCATAGTACATATAGATTCATGCATTCAAGCATAACTTACCTCGCAGCCATGCATATGTCATCATACCATATGTGCATACACCATCATGCACTCATCATCATGTAATCATGCATATCCATATCTCATGTGCACATACCACAATGCACTCATACACATCATGTCATATAGCCATGCATACATGTCCTTATACCATGCATGATTCAATTTCCACTTTTATCTTTCAATTGGGTTACCACATTTATCTTTCTCGGGATCAGTAATTACATCCCACATTTTATCACTCGCACCCAAACTGGCATCGCGAGAAACCTCCGGCACACACCACCGGGCATCTGGGACCCCCACATTTAGGGGATCTCGTATCCCAACTGGCATCACGAGGCATTCCCCGGGCACAAACCTCCGGGGCTTCCGGCACCCAACCATTCCGGGCATCTCGAAACTCCCGAGGACATCCGGGCATGTATCACAATACAACCGGGCATCTGGCACCCCCATCCCGGGCATCCTAACACTCCCAGGGCATTATCGATTCCCCCCCAATAGTCTCCTCATTCATCATGATTCATATTCACCAAGTTATGTCTCACAGTCAACATGGCACACGATGTAATAGCAACAAAGCCTAATTCAACATTGGATTTTATATGCCATGCTAAACATTATCACATGTGCAGCAAGACTTGACCATTTAAATAAATATAATTCGTAGGACCCATTCAAAACAGAATAATCATAAAATACAGCATTTGAAATTTGCACAATCCAGCTTGTACAGTTTTAGAAAATATTTTCATTAAATACTCAAATGACCTTTAAAAATGCTGAAATTCGAACATGTGATAGTCAAGACATAATGGCAAATATTTCATGAAGGACACTGCACCAAAAGGCCCTCATATTATGCAGTATAAACCGAACATCACAGCACCATTATCATAAGCACTAAACTTGCGCAGTTTTCGAAATATTTTCAGTTAAATGGGCAAATGAACTTCATAAATTATAAAATTTGAATATGTCACAGAGAAGACATAAAGAAAGATACTTCATGAAGAATACTTCGCCGAAAGAGCTTCATACTAAATGATATGATCCATACATTGAAACTGATCAAATCCGAATATACTAGGTTACACGGTTTTAAAAGCATTTTCGATTAAATACACAAATGGCCTTCAAAATTTATGAAATTTGAATATGTCACAGAGAAGACATAAATAAAGATATTTCATGAAGAACACTTTGCCGAAAGAGCTTCATACAAAATGATATGACCCATACATTGAAACTGATCAAATCCGAATATACCAGGTTACACGGTTTTAAAAGCATTTTCGATTAAATACCCAAATGACCTTCAAAATTTATGAAATTTGACTATATCACAGAGAAGACATAACGAAAGATATTTGATGAAGAATACTTCGCCGAAAGAGCTTCATACAAAATGATATGACCCATACATTGAAACTGATCAAATCCGAATATACCAGGTTACACGGTTTTAAAAGCATTTTCGATTAAATACCCAAATGGCCTTCAAAATTTATGAAATTCTGACTATGTCACAGAGAATACATAAAGAAAGATATTTCATGAATAACACTTTGCCGAAAGAGCTTTATACAAAATGATATGACCCATACATCGAAACTGATCAAATCCGAATATACCAGGTTACACGGTTTTAAAAGAATTTTCGATTAAATACACAAATGGCCTTCAAAATTTATGAAATTTGACTATGTTGTAGTCAAGATCCTAAGGTAGGTTTTTCATGAATAAATCAAAGTCCGATTCGTCCTATATAATTAAATATAGACTGTTAAAGCTTCTGTTTGAATACCGAAGTTTCCAGATCTGGCTCCTTCCGAAAAACTACGATTTCACCTATTTATTCTTGTTATTTTTCTCTAAATTTTTGATATAATAAACCTCCGGATGTCCTTTACATCTTTCGTTCAGAAATCAAAGTGAAATTTCAACGAAAAGATAGCCTTACAGTCCATGCATTCGCCAAAGGTAGTTACCGAATTTCCAGATCCAGTCTCTCCGAAAAATAAAGATTTCACCCACTTATATTTGTTTGTTTTGTCCCAAATTTGAGTATGTTTTATATAAAGAAGTCCTTAAAACTTGAATTTAGAAGTCGCTGCCAAAATCCAACTCAAACAACACATGCAAGCCAGTAGAACATTCAAGGTCGAACTGTTTTCTCAAGAACAGTTTACTAGTTTCAACCATCACCCTTACAACTTCGATTTTTAACCCCCTAAACATCCAAAATCTAACACCATTCAAGCACACATACTAGGCACGACATGCAAGAGCAGATTTAAGGATCCCAACTTGCCTCTAAACCGAGCAAGCAACGAGCACAACGGCGGCAGGACATGGCGATGAACGCACGGCGGACGGTCGACGAGCGGCCCTCCTCCTTCCTCTCTTCCTTTCTCCCTTTCTTCCTTTCTTTCTCCCCTCTTTCTCTCTCGGACGAACTCTCCTCTCTCTCTATCTCTCTCTTTCTCGCTTAGGCCGGCCATCATTTTCCTTAATTTTCCTTAATTTTTTTGTTCCCCTCAATGATGAACAATCATTGGATGTGCATGGGGAACACTTGGCAGCTAGGAGGGACAAATGGCCTTCTTCACGCAAGATGGGCCTCCATCTTCGGTTGGGCTTGGGCCAGCTTGCCGACGGCAGCCCTTCCTCCCCCTTGGGCTTCGCGGGCCAGGCCCATGTGGCCGAACGGTGGGTGATCGTGGGCTGGGTTTTTGGGCCAGCTTGGCCTAAGAATTTCGGCCCACTTCCCCTTTAATTATCTACTAATTTTCTTCCACCTAAATAAATCCCTAACTTACAAAAATAATATGGTCATAGAATTTGTAGTTATAAATCCATAAATTCCAATTTGTAACACACATGGCCAAAGATAGAATTTTTCTATCAATTTAATTACCCACCAAAAGCTTGGCCAAAGTTTTAATGCAAGACAGGAATTAGAGTATTCCTAAAGATTGGCAAGAAATTTCAGGATGCCACAATTCTCTCCTCCTTAGAGAATTTCGTCCTCGAAATTAGACATCACTCGTGTCCTTTTGAAACAAGTAGGGGTACTTTTCTTTCATCTGATCTTCACTTTCCCATGTGGCTTCCTCCATATCGTGATGTCGCCATAATACCTTAACCAAAGGAATCTTCTTATTCCTAAGAACTTTTTCCTCTCGATCCAATATTTGCACAGGCTCTTCGATATACCTCACTTTCTCATCCACTTTGATGGCTTCATGATCGAGTATGTGACCAGGATCCGGCTGATACTTTCTCAACATCGATACATGAAACACATCATGCAAATTTCCCAATTTAGGAGACAGTGCCAAACGATAAGCTACATCTCCTATTCTTTTAAGTATCTCAAAAGGTCCGACAAATCTAGGGCTTAACTTACCCTTTATTCCAAATCGAGATATTCCTTTCATTGGAGATACTTTAAGGAATACATGATCTCCCACACTAAATTCTAAAGGCCTTCTACGCCTATCTGCGTAGTCTTTCTGTCTATTCTGGGCTGTTTTAAGTCTTTCCCTGATAATTTCGACAGCTTCAGTGGTAACTTGTACCAGTTCAGGTCCTGTCAATTTCTTTTCACCTACTTCATTCCAACAGACAGGAGTCCTACATCTCCTTCCATACAATGCTTCATAGGGAGCCATGCCTATACTTTTCTGAAAACTATTACTATAAGCAAACTCCACCAAATGCAATCTTTCATCCCAATTCCCTTTAAAGTCAATCACACAAGCCCTTAACATATCCTCTAATGTCGGATTACTCTCTCTGTTTGTCCATCTGTTTGAGGATGAAAAGCGATACTAAACCGAAGTTTAGTTCCTAAGGCAATTTGAAGACTCCGCCAAAAATTTGAAGTAAATCTCGAATCCCGGTCGAGGTAATAGTCACCGGACCACCATGTAAGCATACTACTTGACTTACATATATATCCACATATTTGTCCATTGGGTAGTCTATGCGAACTGCTAGGAAATGAGCAGACTTAGTCAAATGGTCCACTATTACCCAGATAGAGTCATGTCCACTTGATGTCCTTGGCAATTCTTGCACAAAATCCATTGTTATATGTTCCTATTTCCATTCTGGTATGTCTAACGGCCTCAAGAGTCCTACGGGTTTGCGATGTTCTGCTTTTACTTGTTGGCACGTCAAATATTAAGAAACCTACTTAGCCATATCTGCTTTCATACCATTCCAACAAAATTGTTGTCGTAGATTTCTGTACATCTTTGTACTACCTAGATGAACACTGTAATTACTCCTACGTGCCTCCGACAAAATTTCCTTCTTCACTTCTTCATTGTCGGGAACACAAAGTCATCCTTGACATCTTACCACTCCATCTTCAGAAACTTGGAATTCTGGTCTTTTTCCTAAAGACACAGCATCTCTCACTTTCATAATTTCCGGGTCAGACTCTTGCAAGATCTTAACTTTCTGAATAATTTCAGGTTCAATCCTTAATGCACTAAGTATACCGGTAAGACAATCCACTTTCAATTTAAACTCTGAGTCTGTTATGGACTTTAATAAGCTCCATTCCGCCATTCTTAAACTGGCCATCTCCATGGCTGATTTACGACTAAGGGCATCTGCTACCTTATTCGCCTTCCCTGGATGGTATCGTATCTCATAATAATAATCCTTTAACAATTCCATCCACCTCATTTGTCTCATGTTCAACTCCTTCTGTGAGAACAGATATTTCAAGCTCTTATGGTCCGTATAAATCTCAAACTTTTCCCCATATAAATAATGCCTCCATATCTTCAAAGCGAACATTATGGCTGCTAATTCTAAATCATGTGTTGGGTAGTTCAATTCATGGGGTTTTAATTGTCTAGACGCATAGGCTATGACCTTCCCATGCTGCATCAAAACACATCCCAATCCTTTGTGAGATGCATCGCTATACACCGTAAAACCATCAGATCCGGTTGGTATAGTCAAGATTGGTGCCGAGGTCAATTTCCTTTTAAGCTCCTGGAAACTCCTTCACATTCTTTCGAGTCAATTTAGTTAAAGGACCTGCCAATCGTTAAAACCCTTCAATAAACCTTCTATAGTAACCAGCCAGTCCTAAGAAACTCCGTATTTCGGTAGGTGTTGTCGGTCTCGGCCAATTTATTACCATCTCAACTTTCGCCGGGTCCACTGCAATTCCTCCTCCTGATACCACGTGCCCTAAAAATATTATCTGGTCCAGCCAGAATTCATACTTACTAAATTTGGCATACAGCTTATGATCCCTCAGAGTTTGCAAAACTATCCTCAAGTGTTGTTCATGCTCTTTAGGCCCTCTCGAATATATTAGGATATCATCAATAAAAACAATCACAAACTGGTCTAAATAAGGCTTAAATACCCTATTCATTAGATCCATAAATGCAGCCGGTGCATTTGTCAATCCAAATGGCATGACAAGGAACTCGTAATGTCCATAATGAGTCCTAAACGCAGTCTTAGGAATGTCTTCTTTCTTAATTCTCAGCAGATGATATCCCGACCTTAAGTCAATCTTAGAGTAGACCGAACTTCCCTGGAGTTGGTCAAATAGGTCATCAATTCTAGGCAAAGGATATTTATTTTTAATGGTCACTTGATTTAGTTGCTTATAGTCAATGCATAAGCGCATCGACCCATCCTTCTTTTTCACAAACAAGACTGGTGCACCCCAAGGTGAAGCACTTGGCCGAATGAATCCTTTATCGAGCAACTCCTGTAGTTGCACTTTCAATTCCTTCAACTCGACTAAGGCCATCCTATACGGGGCTTTCGATATAGGTCCTGTTCCAGGCATTAATTCAATTTCAAACTCAATTTCTCGTTCTGGCGGTAATCTAGGCAACTCCTCAGGAAATACATCTTGAAATTCATTAACTACCTGAATTTCATCAAGCTTAAGCTCTTCCTTAGTATAATCTTTAACCATGGCCAGGTACCCTTGACATCCTTTGTCAAGTAACGCACGGGCTTCTATTGCTGAGATAAGTGCTACAAGTAGGTTGGTCTGACCTTCCAAAAATTCACAACTAGACTGATCAGGTAAAATAAATTGGATCACTTTTCTATAACAATCCATTTTGGCCCGATACTTATGAAGCCAATCCATTCCTTTGATAACATCAAAATCATACATAGCCATTACGACCAAGTCTATTTCCATATTCTTTCCTCCCATTGTTATCTTACAGTTTCCACACACCAGTGTAGACAATACCACATCCTTTAAAGGCGTAGAAACACAAAGAGGCGTCTCAAGAGACGTAGTTTCTATTTTACTCAACTGTCTATACCTTTCAGACACAAATGAATGCGTAGAACCCATATCAAACAATGCATAAGCCTTCTTGCCATTTATAAAAATCGTACCTGAAATAACGTTTTTGGAAGCTTCCGCTTCCTCTTGGGTGACCGCATACACCCTTCCTTGCGCGGGTGGCCTCTGAGGATTCCTTGGTAGGTTTAGTCCAACAGCACTCTGATGTCCCTGTCGCACCGAGCCAACACTCATTCGTGACCTTTCTTGTGGGCAACTCCTCTTAAGGTGGCCCACTTGTCCACAACCAAAACATCTCAGTCACCCATCACACCTTTGACAAACATCAGGCTGATAGGGTGTTTTCCCTATATTCAGGCCATCTTTTGCTCTCCTAAAATTTCCAAAATTACTCTTTTTCTTCACATTCCAAGTCTGACTTTGACCAGGGTAGGGTCTCTTACCCCGTCTCACATCACTAAAAGATGATTGTCTCTTATTCTCCGACTGTTCCCTTACTAATTCCTGCTCCACCAACTGTGCCCTTTCATAGATCTCATTATAATCTCTTATGTTCAAAGGCACCAGTTGTTTCCCGATATCGTCCTCAACCCTTTCGAAACCTCTTAACTTTCTCTTCTTGATCCTCAATTAGTCTAGGAGCATATCTATATAGTTCAGAAAATCTTGCCTCATATTGATCCACTGTCAGCTCCCTTTGTTCTAGCTGAACAAATTCTATAATTTTCTTATCCTTAGCACAGTCAGAAAAAATGCTTTCTATTGAAAGCTCTCACAAATTCTTCCCAGTTAACATCAGTACCTGGTGGAAAGATTATATCCTTCGAAGCTCTCCACCAAAATTTTGCATTTCCCTCCAGCTGGTACTCTGCCAAATTTATTTTCTCAGCATCATTGCAGTCCAACAGCTGGAAAATTCGTTCCATTCCATCAATCCAATGCTCCGCCTCCTCAGGACTTCCCATTCCACTGAACTTTGATGGTTTCAACTTCAAAAATTGCTCCACCAGTCCTTGAGTACGGCGTTCGCTCCAGCTGTTCTTTGCGCTTGTCTTTCCATCAGATTTCCTATATTGGCCAATGCCTCGCAGGATATCTTCCATTCGGGGTTCAGCCCTTGCCGCAGAGGCTTAAACCCTCGATGGATGTTGACTTCCATATCGTACCATGATTTTCCTGCAGTTTCCAAGCATTTGCCTTAGGAAATATCTGTGACTCAATGTCTTCATTAAAAACAACAACAACTAAGGAAAAATAAGTAATAAGTAACATAACCATGTTACTGGTACCTAAAAGCAACTCATAATAACTACTAGGGATCTACGAGTGATTACTCATCACTCGTTATTCAAAGTTACCCAACTATTCCAGTTAGTACCCTATGGTGTGCATTGTCATTATTTTCCTCAATTTCCAAATGAGGCTCCTTATCACTCCAATCTATAACCATTGCTCTGATACCAAAAAGGGCGGTTGTCAAACCCTGAGACACCTAAGGTCGCCATCGCTCCAATTCAAAGAACACTAATTACATCTCTTATTAGAAGCATCGTAATTCATAGGCTTTTTTTTTTTTGACGGTCCCGGCGCAACATATTAGAGGAAGCATAAACGAGTCTCACCCTCTCTACTTCCCATAACCATAATGCAACGCACACCAACTACACATCATATGAAAAGATGAAGCCGAGCCACTTTTATTTACATATATTCATGATGGATTTCTCGGGTCGGTACAACCAAAAAGAAAAGTCAAGGTTTTTCTACTAAACTTGGCCACAACCCAAAAGAGATCTCGACCTCTATATCTATCGCATGTCATCCTCCATCTATAAGTGTCGGCTACCCCCAAAAAGTGTCAGCTCTCCACTCCTCACGCGGGCCATCACATCCACCCTGGTGCATCGGGCGGTGGCGGCGGCAACATCCCCCGCATCACTCTGTCACGGCGGACGTGGACCGACAAGAACTCCTGGACAACCGGGCCCCCAGCCAGGCCCACATCATACATCACCAGCACACGAACCCGTACAAACGTCAGACCGGGGATGGTAACGCAGTCCATCTCCGAACACTCGACCTCCACGTCAAATGGAAGGCCATAAAAGGTACCACGCGTGACCGGAGAGAGCGGCATCTTCCTAATATGAAATGTTGGTCCCCGAGGGGGTGAGTATAGCCACTCAGCAGGTAAAAGATCCATTAAACTACTCAATGCATCACACAACACAATCATAACACCATAGCATAGTACATATAGATTCATGCATTCACGCATAACTTACCTCGCAGCCATGCATATGTCATCATACCATATGTGCATACACCATCATGCACTCATCATCATGTAATCATGCATATCCATATCTCATGTGCACATACCACAATGCACTCATACACATCATGTCATACAGCCATGCATACATGTCCCCATACCATGCATGATTCAATTTCCACTTTTATCTTTCAAATGGGTTACCACATTTATCTTTCTCAGGATCAGTAATTACATCCCACATTTTATCACTCGCACCCAAAGTGGCATCGCGAGAAACCTCCGGCACACACCACCGGGCATCCGGCACCCCCACATTCCAGGCATCTCGTATCCCAACTGGCATCACGAGGCATTCCCCGGGCACAAATCTCCAGGGCTTCCGGCACCCAACCATTCCGGGCATCTCGAAACTCCCGAGGACATTCGGGCATGTATCACAATACAACCGGGCATCCGGCACCCCCCATCCCGGGCATCCTGACACTCCTAGGGCATTATCAATTCCCCCCCAACAGTCTCCTCATTCATCATGATTCATATTCACCAAGTTATGTCTCACAGTCAACATGGCACACGATGTAATAGCAACAAAGCCTAATTCAACATTTGATTTTATATGCCATGCTAAACATCATCACATGTGCAGCAAGACTTGACCATTTAAATCAATATAATTCATAGGACCCATTCAAAACAGAATAATCATAAATTACAGCATTTGAAATTTGCACAATCCAGCTTGTACAGTTTTAGAAAATATTTTCATTAAATACTCAAATGACCTTTAAAAATTTTGAAATTCGACCATGTGATAGTCAAGACATAACGGCAAATATTTCATGCAGGACACTGCACCAAAAGGCCCTCATATTATGCGGTATAAACCGAACATCACAGCACCATTATCATAACCACTAAACTTGCGCAGTTTTCGAAATATTTTCAGTTAAATGGGCAAATGAACTTCATAAATTATAAAATTTGAATATGTCACAGAGAAGACATAAAGAAAAATACTTGATGAAGAACACTTTGCTGAAAGAGCTTCATACTAAATGATATGATCCATACATTGAAACTGATCAAATCCGAATATACTAGGTTACACGGTTTTAAAAGCATTTTCGATTAAATACACAAATGGCCTTCAAAATTTATGAAATTGGACTATGTCACAGAGAAGACATAAATAAAGATATTTTATGCAGAACACTTCACCGAAAGAGCTTCATACAAAATGATATGACCCATACATTGAAACTGATCAAATCCGAATATACCAGGTTACACGGTTTTAAAAGCATTTTCGATTAAATACCCAAATGGCCTTCAAAATTTATTAAATTTGAGTATGTCATAGAGAAGACATAAAGAAAGATATTTCATGAAGAACACTTTGCCGAAAGAGCTTCATACAAAATTATATGACCCATACATTGAAACTGATCAAATCCGAATATACCAGGTTACACGGTTTTAAAAGCATTTTCGATTAAATACCCAAATGGCCTTCAAAATTTATGAAATTTGACTATGTCATAGAGAAGACATAAATAAAGATATTTCATGAAGAACACTTCGCCAAAAGAGCTTCATACGAAATGATAGGACCCATACATTGAAACTGATCAAATCCGAATATACCAGGTTACACGCTTTTAAAAGCATTTTCGATTAAATACACAAATGGCCTTCAAAATTTATGAAATTTGACTATGTTGTAGTAAAGATCCTAAGGTAGGTTTTTCATGAAGAAATGAAAGTCATATTCGTCCTATATAATGAAATATAGACGGTTAAATCTTCTGTTTCAATACCGAAGTTTCCAGATCTGGCTCCTTCCGAAAAACTACGATTTCACCTATCTATTCTTATTATTTTTCTCTAAATTTTTGATATGTTAAACCTCAGGATGTCCTTTACATTTTTCGTTAAGAAATCGAAGTAAAATTTCAACAAAAAGATAGCCTTACAGTCCATGCATTCGCCAAAGGTAGTTACCGAATTTCCAGATCCAGTCTCTCCGAAAAATAAAGATTTCACCCACTTATACTTGTTCGTTTTGTCCCAAATTTGAGTATGTTATATATCAAGAAGACAGGAAAAAACAATCAACAATTGATTTTGTGCATGCTATATTCCCTGTTTTATGTGCTGCTTCATGAATGAAGCTTCAATTAATTCATAACCTTGCGGGTAGAGTTTTCTGAACAGTGTCGCGCTGTTCTAATCATGTGAGCTTAACTGTCAATTGCTTGAAAAGAGCTTTTCAAATCTGAAATTGAAAAAAAAAAAAAAAAGAACCTCTTGGACCTTGGAACCTGTGGCAAGGTAGGTTCCAGGTTCCAAAAAATGAGGAACCTGTACCCGAGGGTATGTTCCAGGTTCTAGATGGAACCGAATCGGAACCGGGAACCGCTCACCCCTAGTCAAGAGGCCACCCAGTGAGAAAATAGTTCTCATTTCTCCCAATTAAGCCCTTTTGGTGTAGAAAAACATGCCCCTCTTCAGCCATCCGAATTTCCTTTTCCTTTCCGAATTGTCCGAAATTGATTTTCCGCAAAAATTCCGGACTCGACGGAATTTCTCCAAAAGATGAGACGGCGTCCTAAAAATAAATTTTGACACGCTCGAACGTCCGATTCTCGAAAATGAATTCAATTTCATGGTTAAAATCAACCGAACGCGATATTAGTACAACCTAACATACTGGGTAGCTTTTAGGGATTTTAGCACGTTTGACCCGTGGTCGATAATTTTCGATCCATGTTTGTGCATCTCCAACTTATAGACGACTCTCGGTTGTCGTAAAAATCTCAGGGTTTCAATTACGCGTACTGAGTATAAAAGCGATAGAAAATCGGGTTAGTGCCGATCGACGCGAATTTCGCAAACATGCGAAATCACCCTCAATTGAATTACGTGTTTCCGTCGGATCGATCTATATCCGATCACTAATCGATTATAACGGTGTCATATTGACCCTTATCGATTATTATGATCAAGCAGTCAATTTCCGATCGAATTCTCTGGTCTGTCGCGTTTATATCTCTTAACAGCCTCACCTAATAGATTAGTTAACTCGAGAGTGATCAGTTCCAAGTAAAATGACCATAGGCGCGTCGACGAAATACCCATTTCATATATTCGAGACGGGGTCAAAATTCAGGATGTCACAAATTTACGCCCATTTTCTTGATCCATCTTTGTTGATCATTTCAAGCTTGACTTGGCCATTTTCTCACACTCATCTTGATGATTTCGTTTTAGAAGTTGAAGAGCTATTGTCAGTATTGCGAAGATTATTAGCAGCTAAATAGCTCTATTGAGCTGAAAAGTGTTCATAATCAAGGTAGGTTGTTCTAATCCCTTTTACATTAGTCCGATGAAGCGAGATCTGCCTATGTCGATTCTTGAATCGACAATAGGGGTTTGGAGCTAGGACCTGCATTAAAAGTACCTAAATGTAGTGTTTAGATGACTTGAATTGATCGTTTGATGTTGATTTCTTGAGTGTGGATGATTTAATGCTCTGAAAATTTCGTATGCCTTTCTAGATTAGAATGATTTGATCGATGATATGAGCTATTGAATGACCTTTTCTCATGGAAGAATGCTCTCGACATTTGTAAAGCACGCTTTAAGCTTCGTTGACATATTGCATGCTTCCAATGGACTTTGTTTGTATGTCAAAATGCTGTCGTAATCTCAAGGTCAGATCTGGATGAAGTGGAAAAACACTTCAGCTTGTTCTATTTCTAAGAACACTTTGTGATTCGAGATATTTTTTATAAAATGCTGTGGTTGAAATTTCACAAAACTTTCCTCATAAAAGTTCACGAGCATATTGAGATCTGCAATAAATAAAAAATTTGACTCGAAAGGAATTCGTTCACTATTTTTTTTGTTGATTCTAGAAGATTTGGCATTTTTTCTCGAATTTGATTTTCAAAAGAGAGCTCCAAACTGTTCAATCTGCTTTTGTAAATTTGTAAAAGTTCGGGCACCTTTTTCTAGAATCTTAATATAGGAAAGTTGTTCATCATTGACTTTTTTAGTAATGCACGAAGTTTGGGGCTTAATTGCAAATTTTGGGGGGTCTAAATGAAATAATTCTGATAAGGTTCATGAGGCCTTTAAAAAGGATTCTGCTGCGAAATCAGTTCTTGACTTTTAAGTTCATCAAAAATGTGGGATTTCAGTATTTGTAAATAGAATCTAGCCGAAGTTTTTAATCCCATGTGGAAACACATTTAGGCATGATTATTATAAGTTATATGTAGGGGAAAGAAGTCAATCGAAGAAATATTTCTCAGAGACATCTCCAAGAGTGTCTTATAACTAACACATGGACTTTTTGACAAAATTTGAGCTTTATGTGTCTCACTTCTCATATTGTTGATGCCGATTGGAAATAGCACAAGAAAATATTAATTTTTTGTCAAATCCCCGGTCATTTTGTAAAAGTAATATGAAGAAAGCTTGAAAAATGCTTGACTAATTGCGGGATTCAAAGCGTTTTTTCTATCACTGTGGATAATGCGAGTTCAAATGACTTAGGGATTCAATATTTGAAAAAGAGGCTTAACTTTCAAAACTACAATATTTGAAAAAGAGGCTTAACTTTCAAAACTATCTGGTATTGAGAGGTGAGTTACTCCACATGAGGTGTTGTGCTCATACAATCAGTTGATTGTGAGAGAGGGGTTAAAAGACATAAATGATTCTATTGTTAGAATACATTTGATTGTGCGTTATGTGAGGTCTTCTCCTGGGAGTTTGAGACCATTTAAGGGTTGTACTAAATGAGAGAATATTGAGCGCAAGAGTCTTGAATGTTTGGATGTGAAGACTCGTTGGAACTCGATATACATGATGTTAGAAGTAGCTTTGAAGTTTCAAATAGTTTTTAGCTTATTGGAATTTCAAAGTAGAAAATTTGTTGAAGAGCTTTCCAGTGCAAAATGGTTGCCCACCAATGATAATTGGGAGTATGTCCGTCACTTTCTTCCTTTTTTGAAATTGTTCTTTGATTCAACTTTAAAAGTTTCAAGTTCTTTTTATATCACTAGTAATGATATGGTGACAGGTGTCTATGAAATTCATGGAATCATTGATGGATATTGTGAGAACGTGTGGCATCCCAAAATTCATGACGACCTCTAGTTACATTAAAGTCTATTAATAGGTGATGGAAGTACCATCAAGTTATTTTATAGCCATTTAATCCATAATTTGCAATAGGATTTATGGCCAAGCTTTTAATGGATAATTATGTGATAGGAAAGAAAATTCTATCATTGGCCATGTGCATTATAAATTGGAATTTATGGATTTGTGACTACAAGTTTTATGGCCTTATTATTATTATGCAATTAGGTATTAATTTAAATGAGGGTTAAATGGAATAGGAATAGGAGAGGGTGGGCTGATCTTTAGGCCCAAAAGCCCGTCCAACCAGCCCACGCCAGCCCCTGGGTCGACCGGCCCAAACCTTGAAGCCCATAAGCCTTGCATGCGAGCTGTCAAGTGGCATGGAGGAGGAGCCAAGTGTGGCTGCCCTCATTGGCTTCCTTGGGCAGCTTCATGCAATCAAATGATTGCAAATGATTGTAGGGGAAGAAAACTAAAGAGAGAGAGAGTGCTCGTGTGAGGGAAAGAGAAGAACCGAACAGAATTTTGAGTGAGTGAGAGGGAGAGTTCGAGCAAGGGAAGCAGGCACGCGCGAGTACGGGCCATGAGGGGGAAGAGGAGAACCGTCTTCTGCCAGTGCCAAGCTGCGCCGTCGTTCTTGCTGTGTTTTCTTTGAATTGAGGCAAGTGAAGTCCTAAAACCTACTCTTTGCATTGCTGTGTGGATGTGTAGTAGATGGTAAGTCTTGGTTGTGGTAGATGGGATGAGATTTCGGAGCTTTGAAGAGAGATTCGTTGGTCATGCATGCTGATTTCGGAAAGACCAGTCCGACCGTCCGCGAGTTTGTGTGTTGCATGTGACTTTTTAGTTGGAATATTGTTTCGACCTCTTCATGAAAGTTGTAGATAACATCTTAAAGTATAACATGCTAAAATTTGAGACAAAATGGACAAGTATTAGGGATGAAACCCTTTTTCTACGAAAACATTAGATCTGGAAACTGTTTTGTTGACCTCTTGGTGATTTCGTGTGTTGCATATGACTTTTTAGTTGGAATCTCACTTCGACCTCTTCATGAAAGTGGTAGATAAAATCTTGAAGAATAACATAATGAAATTTGAGATAAAACAAAAAAGTATTTCTTGGTGAAACGATTTTCCTTTGGAAAGACTAGATCTGGAATTCGTCGTGATGACCTTCAGTGGTTCCGTGGTCTGTAAAGTAACTTTCTTGTTGAAATCTCACTTTTATCTCTTAACAAAAGTTGTATTATACTTCTTGAGGTAGAACATATCAAAAATTTAGAGGAAATGAACAAAAATAGGTCGGTGAAACCGTTGTCTTTTGAAGAAACTGGATCTGGGAAAAACTCTGCTTCGACCTAGTATCATTTCGGGATTTTTATAAAAGCATACAGTTAAAATTTGATCGTGTGTCCTTGAATAAAGTTGTAGCAAATATTCTTAGGAACAACATACTGAAATTTTAGAGTAAATGGAATAGTAATGACCAAGGAAACGATTTTTCTTCAACACGGGTAGATCTGGAAAAACGATACCGAGAATAGGAAAAAGTAAATCGATTTTATCTTTTAATCAAGAACGAATTGGACTACAATTTCTTCATGAAACTTGTACCTCTAGGTCTTAAATACAGCGTGTCCAAATTTCAGAATTTTCTGAGTTTATTTAAGGGATTAATCGAAATTGTTTTCAAAACTGTGCATGGATGATGTTAAAATCCTTTTTTCGGTGATGCATGGACCTGTACGTATTCTGTGAAGCCTTGTTTGATATGGTGTTCTTCACAAAATGTGTTTTCTTAGACCTTATCTACATTGTGGTAAATTTTCAGAATTTATTTCCATCGTTTGCTAATTTTCTAGAATTTTTCATGAATAGCACGCATTCTGTTTAACCTGGAAATTGTTTTATTTACTGTTTATTGGATTTATTATGTAAATCATGATATCCTAGATTATTACTCGTGCAATGACATGATGACATCCATACATTTCATATGACATCAAAGGATTGATGGATTTTCATGAACTCAATGAAGTTTCAGAACCATTGCATCAAATGATGCTTTTCCCAAGGCATATTATATGATTTTAAAAAGGGCTGTTGTCAAATCATTGGCATTGTTGCATCAAATGTGAAATTGAAAATGAGATGTATGGGAATATGCATTGTGGTGATGAGAAGGCCGTCGGAGGTGTGAGCCGACGATGCCCCGGAGTGTCGGGATGCCGGAATGTGGGGGTGCCGAGATGCCCGGTGGCCTAGTGGCGTAATTCCGGAGGGTTCTCGGGAGTTTTGAGATGCCCGGTGGTATACGGTACGTAATTCCAGAGGGGGGGGAATCCTGGTGATATGTCGGTACGTAATTCCGGAAGCCCCGGAGGTTTGTGCCCGGGGGGATGCCTCGTGATGCTAGTTGGGATGCGAGATGTCCGGAATGTGGGGGGCCGGATGCCCGGTTGTATTTTGAATACATGCCCGGAGGTTCCTCGCGATGCTTGGTTGGATGCGAGCGATAAATTGTGGGATGCAAACATTGGTCCCTGGAAAGAAAAACTGATGAGATCCTTGTGAATGATAAGAATTGAAAATGAATCATGTGCATGGGTGTATGCAAATGGCATGATGCATGATCTGCTTATGAGAGTAAATTAATGCTATTTGATATTGAAAATGCGATCGTGAAGGCATGAATGGATCTCATGGTGATGTATGCTTGATAGCATGGATGATTTGAATCATGGTGGTATATGCACATATGGCATGGTGATATATGCATGAATGCTTGATGATGAGTGCATGGTGGTATGTGCACATATGGCATGGTGATATATGCATGAATGCTTGATGATGAGTGCATGATGATATGGTATGATGACATATGCATGGCTGCAAGGTAAGTTATGCTTGAATGCATGAATGATACGTGCTTTGTTATGATGCCTTGATTGTTCTGTGTGACGCAATGAGTAGTTTGGTGGATCTTTACTGCTAAGTGGTTGTACTCACCCCTTTTGGGGATTAACATTTCAGACTAGATAAGATTCCTCTGCTGCCACTGGCACCAGTAGATGGATCAAGTGATTGGATATGACCGCGAGGAGGAGGATAGCAAAGGAATGAACTTTTGGACGCCGACACTGATCGATGGACTTTAAGTATACGACTATTGGAGGAGATGTCGGTCATCTTTTGAAGTATAGCCAAGTATAGAAAACCATGGCATTTTGATGTACCGACTAAAGATGTCCATTTGCTTTATGTAAATAAAAGTGTTCGGCTTTAACTTTTAAAAGATGTTTAGTTGGTGTGCATAGTTTTCTGAATATAGGGAAGGGAGTTGTTGGATATGCTTCCGTTATATGAATTGCTCAAGGGATCGATCTAAAAAAAAAAAAATGTAAACCCCCAGGTTGTATGGACCCGCTGCAATTGAAATGGTATCAGAATGACATGTTATTAGGGAAAGAGAAAGGTAAGCGAATTGTGGCGACCCTAACGGTTTGGGGGCCGTCGAGGGGTGCCACGGAATGAGGACCAAAGTTTGTAGGAAATGACTAGGAGAATGAAGACCAAATTCAATTAGTATTCAGGCAATGTGAACAACATCAATCTTACTTTATTCATTACTTGCATACTTGACTCGCGAAAAAAGTGAGAATATGTGAAGTGGAGCATTAACGATGTTTATGGAAGCAAGGAGGTCGAAACCTTACGAGATAAAGTAAAAACGTCTTTGACGTCTTTGTTTGAGCAAGATCACACTAATATATGCCCCCAAAGCAACTTGATACTAAAGCAAACAAGGATGGCATGTCAAAGTTTTAAGCAGTCGATGCTGATTTTATGACTACAAAGTATAATTCGCCAAATTGGACAACAATATTTGGAAGAAAAATTTGAATTGGACTAGTATTTGTAGGAAAGATATGAATGTTATAGCCCTAACTTTGATATCTTCAGTGGAAAGTAAATTCTTGAATATATCATATCCTCTGTTTCATTGCTCAAGATATTTTGGCAGTGCCTATCTCGACTATAGCATCAAAGGGCACATTTAGCACAAGAGGTCATGTGTTTGATGTGTTTCGTAACTCCTTGACCCCAAGGATAGCGGAGGCTCTTCTATGTGCTCAAGATTGGCTATAATTCTGCTACTTTCATGTTTGATTGAAGAGGACTTAGAAAAACTTGAAATCTTTGAGTTTAGGAAAAAAATTTGTTTGTAGAATATTTATACTCTTCTATATTTCAATGGATGTGTTAGTTCTCATTTTTATCATGAATTTAATGTAGAGTTGTCAACTATGACCACAAAGCCAAACTTGATATTGACTTCTTGATGATTGACGAAATTGGAGAAAAGCCACCAAAAACCCCAAACTTTGCCCAAAGTGACAAATTTACCCCAAATTTTTTTTTTATGACGAGAAAAACCCCAAACTTTGCAAACTGTGACACATTTACCCCATTAAGAGCATTTTCATCTTATTCTTTCTTTTTATTTTAATTTTTTTTCTTCTTCTCTCTTCCCTCCACCGGCCATGGCGGAGCCGGCGGAGAGAAGCCGGCGTCCGGCGAGGGTTGCCCTCACCGGCGTCGGGCGAGGGCCGCCCTCACCTGGGCTGGCTAGGGCCGGCGAGGGTGCCCTCACCGACGCCGGCGAGGGCAACCTCGCCAGCCCTTGCCGGCCCAGCCCAGCCCAGCGAGGGCGGCCCTCACCCAACACCGGCAAGGGCCTCGGCGAGGTGCCCTCGCCGCCGTCGGGGAGGGCCGCCGAGCCGGACTCGGGCGGGGTGCCTCGCCGATCCGGGCGAGGAGGCCCTCGCCTGACGCTGGCGAGGGCTGCCCGACGCCAGCGAGGGCACGCTGGCTTCCCTCCGCCATGGCCGGTGGAGGGAAGAAAGAAGAAGAAGAAAAAAAGAAAAAAAAAAACAAAGAAAATTTTTTTAAAAGTAAAAAGACCAAAATGCCCTATGATTTAGGATAAATGTGTCACACAAATGAAAGTTCAGGGTTTTTTGTGTCACAAATAAAAGTTTGGGGTAAATGTGTCACGGTTAGCAAACTTCAGGGTTTTTCATGTCACAAAAAAAAAAAAAAAAAGTTTGAGCTAAATTTCTCACTTTAGGCAAAGTTTGGGGTTTTTGGTGGCTTTTTCCCTTAAACCAATGTTTTTATTTTCATTTGTAGCTTGATTTTACAATCAGTTTTAGACTACTAATTACTAGACTATTGCAATTGTTATTTGATAAATTATCTTTGATTAGTACCTCAATGTGCATGACCTCAATATTTTTATTCTGCATTGCCCTTTTTGACTACTATACCTAGGAAAGAAGGTATTGTACCTGCCTTTGAGCCCAATTTTTAATAGATATTGCAGGTAGAAATGGTGTATGCCATCCATCATTTTTTTTTTAATGTGTTGGACTATCCTTTGCAGCTAGAGCAGTGTTTGGTTGGATTTTTGGAAAGGAATGCGCCAACCATTTGTTGCAACTCTACCGATTGGATACCATGGCTGCACAAGTCAAGTTCTTGGATTGGTAGGAGAACCAAAACTGAAGCCTTTGAAATATTATCAACAAATGTGAGGATCTTTTATGCTAACCCCACGGAAGCGTCTTCGCGGAAGTTGCACTTCTCCTAACTCCTTTAACCGCCTTAATCTGATGACCAGATATAATGCGACAAGCATTTAATAAGACTGCAGCAAATTCGCTTCCATTTAGTATGAAAGTATGAGTAACATAGCCTGAAGGAGCATCCTCAACAAATTCTCGATTACAGGTTAGGCGATGTGTCTTAATTTCCTACGTATAACCCACAGGCATGTGTCACGGGTCGGTCGATTTCGCTCGATCAAAACACCGTGCGGCCTTAAGATTATCGATCCCAAGTCAGCCTTACGCACACATGCTCGAACACAAGAGTTGGATGGGGCAAGAGAGTGTATATTCACTTGTGAACGAACAGTTACATTAAGGGGGAGGGGCCCCTATTTATACTAGCGCGAGTCACATCTCAGCCGTCAATCGTCCCTCCGATCTAATGGTTCATTTTGAATTCGTATCATCATTACAAGGCTACTTAGCAGGCTACTCGATGGCCGTACACGGCAGGCCCTTGGGAAGACCATGTGCGTGTGTCAGAAGCAAGATCAGGGTATGCAGGGCCATCTGACATGAGAGCAGTTGAACGGTCACGGGCTGCACATGGGCTGGTCGAACGTTGCTCATGGGTCGTTCATGGGTCACGCATGAGCCTTTGCTCGTACTGCTCATGAATTGATCGTGAGTCGATCGTGGGCTGTGCTTGGATAGCCCTTTGTGCGTGATACGGCCTATCACGGACGGTCTTGGATCATGCTCCATCTGTAGGTTGTGTGATTCTCCCCCATCTAATCTAGCGACGCCCTCGTCGCATCCGTGGCATGGAAAGCTTCGATGTGTTTCTTAAACTGCCACAAAGCCTCGGAGGGTTCCCAACTTGCTTCACTCTCGGGAAGGCCCTTCCACCGGACGAGGTACTCCTTCTTTGGCGCACATTATCTCTTCCATATGGTCCGATCCGCCATGACGCATTCAACATCCCGATCATACAAGGTTCTTGCTCCACGGGGTGCTCGTTGTGACTTGCCTCGATCCGGATCATCCTCTTCCGCATGGAAAGGCTTCAGCATACTCACATGGAACATAGGGTGTAACTTGAGCTTGGCCTGAAAGTCCAGCTTGTATGCCACCTTCCCGATCCGCTGCAACACTCGGAAGTGACCTTCATAGCGACGGATCAGCCATTTGTGCACGTCACGGTATCGAAGGACCAAGTGAAGTTTGGCCAACACTAGGTCCCCAACCCGAAATTCGCTGTGCCATCACTTCTTGTCGACCCACTTCTTGGTGCGCTTTGCGGCTCTGTTAAGGCACGCCCGTGCCAAGTCCGCATGCTCATCCCATTCCTTAGCGAACTTGTACGCGAAGGGGCTACTTCCTCGGTATCCTGAGGCAATCGCGCTTGCGTAAGCGCTTGTTGCCCGGTCATGATCTCGAATGGGCTTTGGTTCATGGACTCGCTCTGCTGCAAGTTGTAGAAAAATTGGGCCACGTCAATCAGCCGCGCCCAATTCACCTGTGTGTTGCTCAGGTAGTGCCGAAGGTAGATTTCCAACAATGTATTCACCCGCTCTATCTGTCCGTCGGTTTGGGGATGCATGTTTATGGAGAAGTTTAGGTTCGTCCCTAGAAAACTTAAAGACCTTGGTCCAGAAGCGCCCGGTGAATCGAGGATGGCAATCGCTCACGATCGTGCGTGGAACACCCCAATATTTGACGACGTGCTTGGGGAACAGCTTGGCTGCTTGCTCGGCTGGACAATCCTTTATAGCTGGCATGAACATCGCATACTTGGAGAGGCGATCTACCACAACCATAAGGGTCCGACACCCTACGGACTTCGGCAAATTCACGATGAAGTCCATAGATACGGTCTCCCATGGACGTTTCGGGATAGGCAACGGTTCAAGGAGCCCCGCCGGAGATCGTTGCTCTATCTTGTCCAGTTGGTACACAAGACACGTCCGCACATAAGCTTCGACGTCGTCCCGCATGTGTGGCCAATAATATTGGTCTTTGATGAGTGCCATGGTGCAATGGATTCCCGAATGAGCTGCCCATTTAGAATCATGGCACTCGTGTAAGACTTCCTTCCATAGTTTCCCGTGGAGCGACACATAGAGTCGTCGTCCTTTGGTGTAGAGGAGATCATCCTCGTACCAGAACCGCCTCATCTTGCCCTGTTATGCGTACCGAAGGAGGGCTTGGGCCGTTTGATCGTGCTTCAGCCCTTCCTTGATATGCTCGATCCATGGACAATTGGGTCAACTCACCACATTGGCCAGCTTCATCTTCCTACTTAAGGCATCAGCCACAGAATTAGATTTTCCGGGCTTGTATTCCAGCACGTAATCAAACTCAGCCAAGAAGTTCTGCCACCGAACTTGTTTTGGGCTGAGCTTCTTCTGGGTTTGAAAGTAGCTCATAGCCACATTGTCGGTCCTCACAACGAATCGTGATCCCATGTATCGTCGCTCGGTATCATTCAATTTTCGGGGTCGAAGGCAACCGAATGCCCTTCCCGCATCAAGACACCACCGATAGCAAAATCAAAAGCATCAGTTTCTACCTCGTATGGCTTAGTGTAGTCGGGCATCACGAGCACCGGCTCTTCGATCATGGCTTGCTTCAACCGATCGAACGCCTCTTGACACCGATCTGTTCACTACCACGGTTTTTCTTTCTTCAGCATATCCGTGAGTGGCACAGTGAGGCTCGAATATCCTCGAATGAAACGTCGATAGTAATTTGTGAGTCCAAGAAAGGACCTCAGTTCCGTCACCTTAGTTGGTGGCTTCCATTCAACGATGGCACGGATCTTAACCGTACCCATCCGCACACGTCCGCCCCCGACGATGTGCCTAATGAAAGGGACTTCCTTCTAAGCAAAAACGCATTCCTCACGCTTTACATACAAGTCATTCTCCCGAAGAGTCTGTAAAACTTGACTCAGATGCTCGACATGTTCCTCGAGCGTTCGGCTGTACACGACAATGTCGTCATGGTAAACCACAACAAACCGATCAAGGAACGAATGGAGTACCTTGTTCATGAGGGTGCATAATGTGGCCGGCGCATTTGTCAAGTCAAAAGGCATGATGAGGAACTCATATGATCCGTATTGGGTCACGCATGCGGTTTTCGAGTCATCCCCTTCGGCAATCCGAACTTGATAGTACCCCGATTGAAGATCAAGCTTGGAGAACCATCGGGCTTCCCTAAGCTGATCGAACAAGTCGGCGATGAGCGGGATCGGATACTTGTTCTTGACAATGAGGTTGTTTAAGGCTCGGTAGTCTATGCACATGCGGAGGGATTCGTCATGTTTCTCTTGGAATAACATTGGAGCACCAAATAGAGCCTTGGATAGCCGAATGTACCCCGCGTCGAGCAGCTCTTTCAGTTGTTTTCGTAGCTCTTCCAACTCGGCCAGAGCCATGCGATAGGGTGCCATGGCCGGCGGTCAAGCATCGGGCACAAGCTCGATCCGATGATTGACTTCTCTCCGAGGAGACAACTTCTTTGGCAGCTCGGGCGGCATCACATCTTGGAAGACATTAAGGACTTAGGACACCTCTTCTGGTACCTCGCTTTCTTCCCCGCCCTCCTCCTTCAATGCTACCAAGATGGTCACATCTCCCTTCTTCAGCCCTTTGGATAGTTGCATGGCCGACAGCATCTTCCTATCGCATCCCGATTCACGGTAGATCGGGACCATGCATTGGCATCGCTTTTCTAGGATACATACGCAATCCGCGAAGGGCATAACGTCCGCATTGATTCAATCAAGGAATCCTAAACCAAGCACGAAATCATAGTCGTCAAGGGGGATTACCTCGATATCTTCTTTGCTAGTCCATGGACCAAGGTGCAGCTCCACATCCCTAGCCATGCCGCTAGTCGGGACTTCCTTGGAGTTCACCGTTTTAAGCCAACTAGCATCACTTGTCTCGATCGAAAGATTCAGCTTCTTCGCAGCCTACTTGGAGATGAAGAGGTTGGACGCCCCGGTATCCACAAGTGCACTCATCGTGGTACCACCGATCTTCACATCCACGAACATCATTCCTTAGGGTTCTTTGGCCTTCTTGGCCTTGATCGACCCAAGGATCCGCAACGATCCTAACCACGCCTCCTCTCGCAGTCCATCCTCTTTGCACAAGGCAACCAGCTTCCCTCTTTTTGGACAATCTCGAGCCATGTGTGGTCCGTCGCAAAAGAAGTACTTGTAGGTGCGTACCTTGCGATGATATCCTCCATTGCTCAACTCAGGTTGGGTCTTATGAGGGACTGTAGGTGGTCTACCTCCACTCGAACGATTGTACCGGTTCTGATCTCCCCCATCAGTGGTCCTTTCTCTTGGTCGAGAGTCTGGCTTAGCTGAGGGCGAGGGTTTGTATTCCACGAGGGACTCAGCACAGATGTAGCCGTTGAGAGGTCCATTGCGTTGCATCGTTTGAGCTCCTGCTTGACCCATGGTTTGAGTCCACTCATAAATTGGTGGAATGCCTCTGTCTCGATCATGAACGAGATTTAGAGCAACAGCTCTGAGACTTGCTTCACATAGTTGCGAACTTCGCCTTTTTGCTCTAGGCGCTTGAGTTCCCCACGGGCTTCCTCCGCATAAGCGAGATAGTAGGTTCGCCGAAATTCCTCGACGAATCGAGCCCATGTCGTGATAGGATCGCCATTCCTACCATCCGACCTACAACGCCACCACAACAACGCGTCATCAGCTAAATACATGGCTATGGTGTTTACCCGGATTACGTCGTCGGTCATCCTCATGGTCTGGAAGTAGCGTTCCATGTACCATAGGAAGTTGTCCACATCTTTTGCCACCCGCGAGCCCTTGAACTCTTTCGGCTTGGGTGCATCGGAACGTGGTTGCACGGTGATCACCCCCATTCACATGTACAGGCCTCAAGCTCGGCGAGCTTGCTTTTCATCTCGGGCATCTCCGCACGCATGGCCACCATCGTGGCCTCCCAAGTCTCATCCCGCTGCTGCAGCTCGTGCGTGATGGATCCTAGCACTTCAACACGGAGCTCTCCCATGCCGGCCTGGAGTTCTTTCACTTTGCCAAGAACTCCTCCCTACCGGCTTCTGCTCCTTCGATGGTCTGGTGCAGGTCGTCCATCAACGCTTGGACGTCCGTGATGGTCTCTTCTAGGACCGTCATTCGGTTCTCTAGATCCCCCTTCAGATCTTTCGAGCTTGAGATAGCCCGACTCTTCTTTGACCGGGTGGCCCTCTTGGCTAAACGCCCACGATCTTCTTGGTCATCGCCTTGAACGACCGAAGCATCAGCATGAGCATCAGCCATTGCGCTTGGAACAAAGGCTCTGATACCGCTTGTCACGGGTCGGTCGATTTCGCTTGATCAAAACACTGTGCGGCCTTAGGATTATCGATCCCAAGTTAGCCTTACGCACACTTAACACAAGAGTCGGATGGGGCAAGAGAGTGTATATTCACTTGTGAACGAATAGTTTTAATGAGGGGGAGTTACCCCTATTTATAAAAGTGCGGGTCGCATCTCATCCGTCGATCATCCCTCCGATCCAACAGTTCATTTTGAATCCGTATAATCATTACAAGGCTACACAGTAGGGCACTCGATGGCTATACACAGCAAGCCCTTGGGAAGACCATGGGCGTGTGTCAGAAGCAAGATCAAGGTCTGCAGGGCCGTCTAACTCGAGAGCAGCTGAACGGTCACGAGTTGCACATGGGCTGGTCGAACGTTGCTCATGGGTCGTTCATGGGTCGCGCATGGGCCTTTGCTCGTACCGCTCATGGATTGATCGTGGGTCGGTCGTGAGCTGTGCTTGGACAACCCTTTGTGCGTGACACGGCCTATCACAGACGGTCTTGGATCATGCTCCGTTCGTGGGCCATGTCACATGCCTGTGATGAGATGGTAGACTAGGAGTTTCCTTTTTTGGCCAAAAGTAGGAGTCTGATGTTGAATTAAAGTTGAATCTCGTCCTTAAAGACCCAAGGAAAATGAGCCATTAAGAGGTTGCAAGGCAGTTTCCGAAGTCACTTCGAAGTTGGCCAGACACATTGGGTTGGCTTTTCGATTGACGTCGTCTTCGTGACAATCTACTGCAAATATTACTAGAGTGAACAAAGCGTACACTGTCAATTTACAGAGAGGTTACTCAAGCAATCTCAGACACCATTAATTTCCATATTTCTGAGCCTTGTTTTCAGGTCAATGATGAAACGGATCTTAGGCATTTAAGTTCTACTGGAGGTGCAAATCAACGAATCTTCTTTGCGGACGATGTCTTTTTGTTTTGCGAGGCTGACTTACCTTCGGTGGCCCTCCTTAAAGAAGGCCTCCAAACCTTCTCAACATGGAGCGGCCTGCGGCCAAATGCTACTAAGATCGAAATTTTCCTTGTGGGAGGCACGTCTACTTTAAGAAATCAGATTCTTTCGGAGTTTGGATTCCCTGAAGGTAGCTTGCCGATTCATTATTTGGGAGTTCCTATTATTACTTCGAGGCTCACCAAAGCCGACTGTTGCAATCTCGTCAGCAGAATCACAGCAAGGGTTCAATCTTGGACTCACCGCTTCCTTTCTCTAGCTGGCCGTTTACAGCTCATAAGGTCAATTCTTCATGCTATCCAAGCCTTTTAGGCGAGTGTCTTTATGCTTCCTATAGCTGTTTTGGACCAGATTGAAAAAATCCTCAGGCAATTCCTTTGGAAAGGCCCGGATTTGGGTAAGGGAGGTGCCAAGGTGGCCTGGGAGGATGTGTGCCTCCCTAAGAAAGAAGGAGGACTTGGTATTAGGAGACTCCGAGATTGCAACAGGGCAGCCATGGCTGAAGCATGTATGGCTCCTATTCTCGAATAAAGAGGCGTTGTGGTGCAGATGGATTCATTTAACGTTCTTAAAGGATAGGAATTTTTGGGTCGCCAAGAAGCCTACATTTTGCTCCTGGGCTTGGAAGAAACTCTTAAGTCTCAGGAGTGAGTTTCGAAATGCTTTCTTCTTGAGAATTGGCGATGGCCGCACGATCTTGCTTTGGTTTGATAACTGGCATCCTAGGGGACCACTGAACTTAATATTCTCAGATTCACTTATTTACAGTTTTGGGCTTTCTAGGCAGGCTTTGGTGTTGGATCTTTTTTCTGATGCTGGGCAAGATCTCAAGGCAGTCCTAGAGACGTGGGACCTTCCACTTCCGATCCTCTCCCAAGAAGCAGACCGCTTCTATTGGAGGGAAGACCCGTCGGGCCGTTTCACAGTTGCGGCCACTTGGGAAGCCATCAGACGGAGGCGGACCATACTCTACTAGCATGCTTTTATCTGGAACAATGCAATTATGCCAAGGTATCAGCTTAACCTTTGGCTTATTGCCAGACGCAGACTTCCCACCCAAGCTCTACTATTGGCCCATGGTAGAATTGACAGGGGGTCCTACGCCTTTTGCGAAGCTATGCCTAATTATGTAGATCATCTATTTTTTGATTGTCCTGTTACGGCTAGTATTGCTTTTTTTGGGGGGGGGGGGCTAGATGCAATTTGCCTTGGTGCAATAGATCTTGGGAAGAAAACCTCCGATGGGCCACTTCCTTCTTGATGGGCGGGAATTCTTTAAATGCATTGCTCGCTTCTCCTTCGGAGCTCTTTGCCATATTATTTAGAAGAATAGGAATAGCATCCTATTTAGGGATCAACCCCTCACCGTCTCGGTGATGACGAACCATCTGTTTAAGGTGGTGAGAGATCTAGCTAGTACCTTCAGCAATGTGGATGACAACTTCAGGAACAAAAGGTTGTAGAGGAGTTGGGGCATTGATCCCATTATCTTCATGGGGGGTCCGTGATCAGCCTTTTGATGGAACCTGGAAAGGTGTTTCTCCTCCTTGTCGAGGTGGCTGTGTCTAGGCAGTTGTTTTTCCTGCCGTGCTTGCTATTGTGGTTGTGTTTCATCCTTGTATTTGGACGTCGTGGTTGTGGGTTTTTACATCATGGCATCCTTTCACTCATAATGATCTCTCATCATAAGTGCAAGTTTTTAGTGCCATGATCTTTTGTACATTTGGCCTTTCCCATATTTATATATTACCCTTACCCAAAAAAAAAAAAAAAAAAAAACGGATCTCAGGCATTGTTCTTTCATTAGGTGGAAGGAAAGCTTTTACTTCCATTTCTACGTCTCTATGCGTTTGCAAGAACTTTTATTTTCGTGACAAATAATAAAACTAATCGATGAAATTTGTAATTCTTGTTTGAATAATATAAAATGACCAAAAAACATCTTTTCAAATTTCTCTGATTATTTGACATTCGGGGATTAGGTCAAGAGGGTAAAGCACACTCCTCTAGTGTTTCAAGTTGGGTCAAGTATCATTTGTTGGACATTTCAATAATTTTGCAAATTACGAAAGCTATTACTGTTATAACTATTTCTACCGTCATCAATTTGAACTCGTTTTTGCTTGCCATTAATCTATAATGGTTTTTAATAACATTTATAACGGCTCTATAATGACTTTCTAACAGCAGTATAACAGTTTGATAACATTTGATTTATTTCTTCATAAATGCCTATTATTTGTAACGGTCATGTATTAATTATCAACGGACTTAACCGCCCTCTTTTTATTACCTATAAATAGTTACTTTGAACATAATTGGAAAATGATATATCAATATATCAAAACAATAATATTTTTGCTTCTCTTTATGTATCTTTCCTTTCATTGCTGGGTTATACACAAAATGTTGTTCTATTTCCTTCTATTATTCAGTGTGGAATAAAAAAGAAGGTCTGTTATATTTTGGGAAAATGGTCGCTGAAATCTTATGCATCGAGTTTTGTACTTCAAGAGGCGGAATTATCCTTAAGGATAGTATTTCCACGTATCATACGATTGACTTTATTTTCTATTCCTTTTCATTGTATTTCCAACAATTATTATTATTTTCTTGTTATCTAACAATTTTACCAACATCATTGACACCCTTGGCACCCTTAGAATTCAGCAACATGTGTTTACAAACAATTACCAAAAGACCGACTACTCGTTGACCTCAACACTCAGCTCACGTTAACAATTACTTTTGCTACTTGCAACTCCTTTTCCTAACAGTTACAACAGCCCATGTTTCTCGACCATTTTCATTCGTGGCTTTTGAGATTTATATTTCCATGAACTGATGACCGTGCTGACTTCACAATTGACTGGATCGTTATGCTTGTAGCTGAAATTGCGGGCTTCATGACTCGAACACTTATCTTATTCCCGATTCACCGATTTTCACTTTGGCTCTTGTTCCTTTATCAACTTAACTAAGTCTCACTTAGCCACACTAGTGGCTAAACACTTAATTTTCTCTTGTATCACCTATCGGCAACTTCTCATCACCTTTGCCAATTACCTGTAGTTGCTGACCAAAAGGACTTAGTAAAGTTTACAATCATGTCTTACTTGGTCTTCTTTTAGTCCGAGTCGACGGCCTAGGGCTTAGGCATTTTTTGGTGTCAACATATAGCTTGGGGTTTTTTCTTCTTCTTTTTTTAACTATATTACTTTAGGGTCCGTTTGTTTTGCGGAAAATGGACCATTTCCAAAAAATATTTTCCCATAAGTTATTTTCCAGGAAAATGACAATATTTTCTGGTGTTCGGCTAAAACTTGAAAATGTCTCGGAAAATATTTTCTGGTGTTCGGTAAGGAAAATATTTTCTAAAACTTCACCACTTAGGCATGCATCACTTACCAACCTATAAATCCATTAAACATGAACTTGCCTTTAAATCCGGGCAAACTTGCTTGATATCTTTGTTCTCTCATTGTTGTCAAACGATCACCTACTCTAAAAAATGTTCGCATGGATTTTAAAAAGAAGCAAAAGAGAAAAGAAGCAAAGCATGTACAGCCCTAATGAGAATCTTTCAATTGAATTGCCTGTTCTCCCTTTACGTCTTTTGTGTTCTAATAAACAAAAGAAATAAGAAACAAAGCATGTAAAGCCCTTTACTTCAGCAATGTACAATTGCAGGGTAGAGTAAATAAAGAAAATGATAAGCAAAGAGTGCAGAGTGCGAGCTTGAGATCGACGAGCTCAAGGTTCGCCTAACAACAGCCGACGACTAGCCAAGAAAGAAGAAGATGGGAAACAAAGAACATAAAAAGAAAAGGAGAAAAAAAAGGAAAAGAAAAAGGAAATTAAAAATAATTCAAATTGAAAAAGAAAAGGAAAATAAAAAAAATAATTCGTATAAAAAAAGAAAAGAATAAGAAGAAATGGGAGGAGGAAGTGAGGATTTGTAGAGGTGTGAGACAAGAGAGATCAAGTGAGAAAAATGTTTTTCACTTTTCAAAAGTGGAAAACATTTTCCTTTGATTTAGAAGACTTTTTCCCTTTTATAAAAAACATTTTTCCCAAGAAATTCATTTTCCGTGAAATAAAAGCCAGAAAATTCAGAAAACGTTTTTCCGGAAATTATTTTCCGCGAAACGAACGGAGTCTTGATATAGAATTTTTTTAATGAACATATGAATCCTCGTCGCCTATGACCATGTTCGCTCATAGCCCCTTTACCTAGTTCAAATACAACCACTTCGCCTTTTTGCAACGGCAGAAATGTCGTAACTCGTTATCTTTCTTTTCCCCGATGATCTCGACTTCATTCCTTTCGGCCTGGCTACAGTTTTCCGCGCCTCAAGTCTATCTCAATCACGTGGACTTTTTGTGTGCAAGAGGGCCTAGTATTAAAGAAGGAGGCCGCAAGTATTAATTGGCCGGACTCAATCACGTGGCGCGAGATGATAGGGATGAGACCAAGGGGCATGTTATAGGTGCTTGTTGAGCATACCAAGGAGAAAACACAAAATACTTCAATTTTTGAAGCTTCGACGATGCATAGAACCCAAAAAAGTTAAAACTTGCATATCGGTTACTTAATGAGTACTCTCAAAGCACTCATTATAATATAATTTCTACACAATTTCCTCGTAAGCTAATTATGTAACATCCTGAAGAACATATTACAGGAATCAAGGAACTACATGTGCAATTCTTGCACCGCTTACAAACGAAATTGCGGTCCCTTTCTCTTTCATTTTCATTTCTAGGGTTTCACGGTCTTATTTGCTTTCCATATTCCAATTCCCTTTTCCCCCTTAGTTCGCTAATGAAGGCAAATAGTTCGTCCGTGACTTTACAAATCCCAGTTCCACGAAGAGTTGGTATGACGATTATAGTCCATAGCTCCAGCTGTAGAAGCGACGAAAATTTGAACTCACGTCACATGGGCATTAAAGACCAAATCTGCTGATTCCCAATAATTTTCTGCCCATCGGATTTCATTTGATGCCTGAGGTTCAGTCGTTCAGATAGTCAATTGGTGGTCCATTCTCTTTCCCTACCTTTTCTTGTTTGTTGCCTCCGAGTATGAGCGGGACACCTAAACTTCTAAAGCCCATGGAAATGCCACCAAATTCACACCGGTTTCTTAGTGAATGTCCTAGCGCTTGGGATATACTTATCCTGCTAAATGTTAACATATTTAACGAGTGCCCTCAGGGTCGTTATCAAACGTACTTTAGAGAATGTTTAGATTTTCAAATTATTTTGTATATAATATAAGAAAACTAATGTAATTGATTTTTTAGCGCATGCAATGGGAGCACTTGTTAACAAAATCCTTGTAAGAAAAATCTAATCTTTGAGTTGAACTCCAAAAAGGAACTATAGTCCCTAGGTCAGATTGTCTTCCGAGAAGCCCGCCAAACAAGTCATTCAGGTGATGATGACTAGTAATTTGCATATTTGAATCAAGTGTTCAATTTTTATGAGCGACATATTGCCTTAAGATTACTTGAGAAAAATATAATTGTAACTGGGACGGTGGACAAATGATCGAGAAAAAATCATTATTTGTTTTATCGAAGATGTGATAAATTTAATCAATCATAAGTATATGAAACGCTTGGAAATCTGCGTCGTTATAGTAGGACCTACTATAATTAGATCCATCAAATGCTAACCTTTCGAAACGTGGTGAGTCTTCCCCTTTTTCATATCCAGCTATTTTGGTCTAGTTACAAGACCTGTCTTGTATAATGAAAGGTAATTTTTCATGGAAGCATGCATATAGCACATACGCGAATGTCTGAAGAGTCTCATCTTTTGATCAAACCATCGCCAAAGTTTGTTCGAAGAATCAAGAACATGAATGATATCGTCAAAGATTTACACTCGTGATTTAGCACCGAATAGGACATACCCGAAGAATGGAATAATATTAATCTGTAAAGTCCAAAATGAACAAGAAAAAAAAAAATCATAAATCAAGTCATAATCATGAAGCTGGAAAAAAGACTAAAGCACGTCAGAAAGAATCTGCATTATCAGCCATTGGGAGATCACAAAGCTGCTCTTTCCCTGCTTCATCGAACAGCCAATTCAATAGCAATGACAACTGCTCCTGATCGTCACCGCCAAACCTCAGCCTACTCTCATCCTGGAGATGGCTGATCTCGGGTGACATTGATTGGGAGAAACCAGAGGTCGAAGAATCTAACGACTCCAATTTGATCAGTGACTCGAACACATTATCAGACACCTCAGTCCTGTTGCTCGGCGTCCCTCCTCCTGAAGATGTCGAATCAGTCATGCTTAAAGCCGCCGCCACTGTTCCGTGAGCCTTGTTTGCCGGATCTTTAGTCCACCCCTTGAGCAACTTAGCTATGTTCTCAGTGCTTGAAGGGTAAATAGTCGTCAGTGTTTGGACAGGTTTTGATGAAACGGAAGATCCAGGAAAGGGCTTGTGTTTGGCTTCAGAGAGATCAGATGAAGCGGAGGGCTTTTCGGGAGACAAGGCATCACACAGAGCTTGTCTGGCCAAGTGAATGTCGGTTTGGAGCCTTTTTTCCCATTGGCCTCTAGACATTGGAATTGGATCTTCATAAGGGCTTAGTTCTAGTTTCTTGAGCTTCTTCTTGAGATGTGTATTCCAGTAGTTTTTAATGTCATTGTCTGTTCTCTGAGGAAGGTATGATGCTATGGCTGCCCATCTTCACCAAAAGTAAATGTCCCATCAATATACATATGAACTACTATCTAAGCTGCTAATAAATATATTTTGCATATGGACATTGTACTAATTTTTAATATCTATTATTCTCCCAATAAATGTTTGTGAAAGGTGTTCTCACACTGATAAGGTGAATGGCATTGTATAGATTTTCCAATCAAATGTGGCACAATTTCGAGAAAAGTGGTCGCAAGGAAAATGGCAACTGAAATATTTTACTTGAAGAAAACTCATGAAAGTAACCAGTCTACTGGGTCTCTTTTTATGAACAAAGCTATTTGCTTCATGCGCTTAGTAGAATCTTTCCCAAATTTTTCCTCAGACCTTGTGGGCAGAAGGGGGAAGGGGGGGAGAGAGAGAAAGAAAGAGGGGGTTGGGTTGGTAGATCACCTATTGCCCAGAAGAGCTTGAAGGTGGATGATCATCTTCTCCTCCTGATCTGTGAAGTTGCCTCTTTTGATCCCTGGCCTTAGGTAATTAGTCCACCTAAGCCTGCAGCTCTTACTGCATCTGACCAACCCTGAAATGCATCCACAAGGAAAAACAAGATATCAGACTCCAATCAAAGTTTATGCTCCAAAATATAACAAAAGGCTTGAACTTGGTGCACAATTACATTAAAGAAAAATATAAAGAGAGACACTAAACCTGTTTTGGTAGGAATAGATCTCCAATTCCCAGGTCCATGCTCCTGAATGTAAGTCACCAGTATGATATCCTCTTCGGGAGTCCAGGGACCTTTTTTGACCCCATTTTGATCGCAGCATGGTGGTCTTCCCATTCCAAAACCACTCAACCCTCTTCACTTCTCAGCAAAAAAATGTCTTTCCGTTTGCTTCAACTAGGCTTCTTCTTCTTTTCTTTTTCTTGTTCTTCTCTTTTCTGTTGTGTAATTTTTGCCTTGGTAAAAAAAGTGCTAATCCTGAGACCCTTTTGCTTTATATAATGGAGAGAGAAAGAGAGCAAGAGATCGGAGAGGGATGGGCATTGACGTTGAGAAGTGTGAGATGGGGCTGGCCAAGAAGGGAAGGCCGAGAGTCAAGAGATGACAGCAAAGAGAAGCATTTAAGACCCCACCCGAAGGAGCTTGAGTCAGCTACAATGCAAATGGGGCAAACAATCTCTCACTATTGTCTCCCAAAACCGCGTGGGGCATTCAATTCAACGTGGAAAAACCCTAACGCCGCATTAAATGTAGACGATGTGTTTACACTTTCCAGAGCGACCTTTACACTAGTAAAAACTAATATTACCCATTGCAATAGTATGTTGGCATTGCCTTACATTCAACTTATATGAAAAATAGTACTTTTAGACTTATACCAGTGACAGTAAACATGAATTGTAACTGAAAATATCACTTAAAATAAGACATATCATTTGAAAGATGATTGAATATTATGGATCCATTTGTCTTTTATATGAATTCACTTTGCACTTACCATATATTTTCCATTTCATATTTTACAAAAATCAAAATTAACAAGAACCATTTCTATTTAACGAAAGCCATTTGGTTGTTTCTTTTTTAGTACTTATTATCCTTTAAGTAACTTATTTGTATGTTGTTTTTTACCACTTGTTGTATTGAATAGAGTCAAAGTAATTTGACTCACCCAACCACAGGCAGCGCAGTTGGTGTGAGTTCTCTCCCCCATCGTAGAGGTCGAGGGTTCAAACTCTCTCGTTGCTAAAGTGTCTAAAGTGGGGGTCCTGGTGTTGGGGTCTTAGGCTAGCCTCCCCAAAGGTTTACGTCTAAATAGCAGCTTGCGGCGAGGCTCGACGATGCCACTGAGCACTGGAGGGTCGTGTGATCCCCAAAGGGTGATCTCCTGATTTCCGGCGGTTCCTCGGTTAACAAAAAAAAAAGTAATTTGACTCTCTATGCTTATGATTTTATAAGTTTGTAAATCAATTTTTCTCCATATTATATTATAGATATATGATTAGAATTTTTCTAAAAATGTATATTACATCACATATTGTACATAATAATTTTCTTATTC
This sequence comes from Eucalyptus curtisii, assembly GCA_017140595.1. Taxonomy (NCBI): domain Eukaryota; kingdom Viridiplantae; phylum Streptophyta; class Magnoliopsida; order Myrtales; family Myrtaceae; genus Eucalyptus; species Eucalyptus curtisii. Next base: position 15,637,996 of record CM029503.1, read on the forward strand.
TCATATACTTATCCTTTTAGATATTACTAAATCGATATATTATATATAACCATGTAAATAATTTTAAAAAAAAATCTCTTAGTTTTCTTAATTAAATTTTCTTATTCTCATTAGTCAATTTTACTACTTATTTTTAAGAGATTTGCCTCCTTGGAAAAATTTTCAGATTTTTTTTTTGGAAAAGAAAAGGAGTCCTTTCTTTACAATTTATTGCATCGTATGACTCCCCCAGATTGTGTTTTTGATAAGAGTTGTGACAGAGACGCTACAGTATTGTAAAAAAGAACGATAATTACCATTAACTAAGAGCAGTGCAAGTTTAATTGAACACGCAACACCCCCTCAAATGTTGACATGGAAAAAGTAAGAATGACAGGGATACATTAGGTTAAATTTATGTGCGTACTTTCTGTATAAAAAGTTCATTAGATTAATGAGCAGATCAATCGGTATTTCATTTTTAATTGCTATTAATATTCTGTACATACTACCCAATTTGTAACTATTTCTTTTCTTTTTCACATAGCATGTGTCAACAATATAATTTTCCAGAAATTATTGAGGCCGACATGTGAGTGCATTAATAAACAATCAAACACTTAATCTATCTAATGCACTAATAATTCAATAAATTAAGCTTTTAGTGAAGATAGGTCAATCCCAATATGTCACCAAATTCGAACTTAAACACACCTTGGCAATCTGAAAATAGCGATATTGGACTTGATACTCCAGACCAGTGTCATGTGTGGCTTTGAAAATACCATATGTAGTATTATAGGATATCCAACTTGTCTAAAACTATCAGTAGAGAGTGTACGTGCATCAAACCTACATTAACCCATACCGAAGCATTGTGAGCGTAATACTGGCTTTTTCCGTGGCCAAGCTAATTGTCACACCCTGATCTCCCGAGCGCGTGCCCATCCCTCGGTGGTCGATTAAATTGTAACGTCCTAGGACGCATCATCGACCCATTCATTTTAATGTGCATGCGGAAGCGAATAATTAAATCCCCAGACAACAAAAAGATGGGATAGAAAAGCAGGGCCACGATTTTCGAAAACCACATCACACTTTTATACATATCAAACTAAGTCATATATAATATTAGCCGATATATACAAGGTCTACAAAAAAGGGGGGTTTTAGAGGGCTACATATCCTCTAAGCATTCGAGTCTTTCACTGAATACTCCGGGGACCCTGGATCCAACAGATTCGGGTCCACCACTGAACCACCTGGAGGGTCAGCCGTACCCTCGTCAAAAGCTATCTCCAACACTGACCTAGGGATCTCAGACTTCAAAAGGGGGCCTTCTCTAGATTCATCTCGCCCATAACGATACCACGATATGAATTGATGGAGTACCTTATGGGGTAGACCAACATCAGCCTAGACAGTAGATCTTACGAGTTTGTAGACCCAGGCTCCTTGGTTCCTAAGGAGAGGAATCTGAGTGTGCTGTTCGGTGACCTTCTTTGGCTGGCCAAAACGCTCGAGAGGTACAGCCATCTAAGGACCTGTAAATGTTATCACAAAACGGGGTGAGACTACGTCTCAGCAAGTTCACCCCTTAAGTCCCGACTAGGAAGGAAATACGCCCAAAAGATATCTAGTCACGCACGAGAAAAAGGACTTACCTTTGCCTCAGTCCCTTCATGTAAGTCAGTACGATTCAACCACTCAACCAATCATTTCAACTTAGATCAAATCATTCAACCCAAATCACTACTATCTATCAACCAATACTATTTATCAAGTCGTTTCCTTGAAACGAACACTGCTCACCTAAGCTGATATAAATGAATGCTCGCCTAAGCCGATAATGATAGATAGTATAGCTCACCAAAGCTGATATAGATAGATAGTATAACTCACCGAAGCTGATATAGATAAATAGAATAGCTCACCGAAGCTGAAAAATGCTCACCGAAGCTGATATATGCTCACCGAAGCTGATATATGCTCACCAACTAACCATTTCACTGGTTTCATAGTACCCGGTAAAATAATCGTGTGTGGGTACACGGTAGACCTCAGCCAAAAATATAATATCTTTATTTTATAAAATCCCACTAATTATATAGTCGATAAAAATATTTTTGGCGCCGTAAACCGACGCCTGGTAATTTTCTAATTAAATACTTAAATTATTAAATTTTGGGATAAATTCCCAAAATTACAAACAACACACAATTTGCACAATTTAAAACTCAATTAAATATACCAACCATACCATTGCGATCAACACAAAATTCCGGTCACTGGCTATCCCGGTCTAATTTCTGGAAAATAATAATTAATTAAATAATTATCAAAATTAATTAAATAAATACAATAATACAAACTTAGGCTGAAAAAGCCTAATTAAATACCGAAACGAGCCTAGAAAATTTTCGAACCTATCTAGATAAATACTACAGCTTATCTAGTCTCTAATTATGCTGCTCTAACCACCTAACATGCTTAAACGAACAATTAAATTGCTAATCCGTTCTAACTAATCATCTAATCCATACATAACTTACTAATCAACCCTTAAGCAAAATTAACTCCCTAAGCGGAGATTAGTGAGTAAACTCACTAGTTTTGAAATTCGATGAGTTCACAAGGACGGCGAGGCGGAGATGAGTGATAAACTCCAAAGCAGTGATGCACTACGAGATCCGAAAGGGCTTGGAAACGGGCCTCGAAGCCTCAAGACCCTTGCTAGTTCGGCTTCTACTCCAAGGACCGAAGGGCTACTTGGTTTGGCTGAAACGAGGAAGGCGGAACGGCTAGGGGGCGACAGTGGTCCAGGCAGGGTTGGGGAAGGCTGGACGACGTCTCACAGTGGCTGGCGACGCTGGGCGGTGGCTCGGGACGGCTGGCTGGTGTGGACGACGGCACGGGATGGCGAGCTAGCTCGCAGACGAGTGGGAACATCAGCGACAAGCAGGCGGTTCGCGGCTTGGCATGACAGCGAGCGATGGTGCTGGACAGCTCGGACAGACGTGCGACGGTCTAGGGGGCATCGACGGTGGAGGGGGGAGCTGCTGGTTCGGTTCTCTGGTTTTGCTGAGCTCAAGAACATCAAGCAAGAAGGAGAAGAAGAGGAAGACAGCTGCCTTGGAGGGACCCTCTTGGCTTCATCCTATCCCTTTGTCCCCTTGACCATGGCCCACCTTTCTTGGCAGACCTCTTCAGCCAATTTTGTGCACTCAATTCCCCCGAGAACAAGTCCCAAGTGGTCCAAAAGGTTGGGGACCATGGGACCTACGAATTTTGGACTTAATTTCCCCAAATCCACTTCAATTCCTTCTTGAATTAAATCAATTCGACCCCCATAAATTCAACCAAGATTTCATCGATCAAATTGACATTTTTCCTCGTCAATAGAACCAACTTGCATCCCAAAAACGTGATAAAAAATGATCCCCTTAATTTTCTAGTCGAAAACGTCCCTATATTGATTTTTTGCCAAAAATCTCGATTTGCAGAAAAATCTTCGGAGGATGAGTCGATGTTCCTAAAATGACTCGTGACATAACAGAACTTTCAATTTCTGAAATTAGATTTAAATTGGCGGTTAATTTCAATCTGACGTGATTTTAGCGTGACTTATCCTACCATATAGCTTTTGGAAATTTTTGGTGCAATTGATCTGTGATCGATTTATTTCGAGTCACAATGTACCTCTTCGACGCATTGGCAACTCTCGATTGTTGTGAAAATCTGGAGGTTTTAAATACGGACACAGGGTACTAAAACGACAGAAAAATTGGCCTAGTGCCGATCGACGAGAATTTTGCAATCTAGTGGAATCACCCACACTTTGATCACCTATCTCAGTCGAAACGACCTATCTCTGATCTCTGATCGATTTTAACAATGCCGTAATGATCTCTGCAGATGAACATGGTCGAGTAATCGATTCTTGGTCGAATTCTCAAGTCTATTGCATTAAAATCCTTAATGGCTTTCCTAGATGGTCTAGTTATCTAATGAGTGATCAGCTCAGAGAATAGCACTATAGGCGCATCGATGAAAGGCCCAATTTATTTAATTGAAAACAGGATTGAAATTTCAGGATGTAACACTAATGAACATAGATAGTACGATTAAGAAAATGATAACCACGAGTTGCAATTCACAGTGCGCAAAAAGTGCAAGGCTCACAAGCCCTACAAAAAGATATGTCTTGATCTTTTGTATTTATGAAAAAGAGGCAAACTGAGTGTTTCTACTGAACATAACAAATAGATATTGGTGCAACCAGGATAATCCTAGGAAATTTTTGAACAATTCAGAAAATCAAATAAGGATAAAACAGCCCCAAAAAAAAAAGGAAATCATAAAAGAGCAAAACTAGCTCTGAAAAAAGCTCCAAAATTAAAAAGTTCTCTGAAACACGCTTAAACAACGGATTTTGAGACCCCAAACAATAGCAATGGTAAATAAGGCCCCAACTTGGCTATAGTGTAGTACTTGGGATAAGCTCTGCGGATTGATATAATGGATCATGTAACTCCCCTTGAACGAAAAGCTATAGTCGTTTTATCGCACGCTGAGTGAATCCTTGCCGTGAACTCGCCTGTGGGATTCTACTTCTCTAAATGCCCCCAAAACGTCTTCAGCAGCCACGTCCACGACAAAGAGAAGAAAAACGATGTTAAATGTGTTGTAATGCAAGAATGCGATACTAGGGAATACAAGCATTGATTTCCAAGATAAGAAGGCGACCGGTTAACAAATAAGTTGGGTGCCTGGCTCGAGGCTTTCCTTGGGAGAATAAGGAAAATGAGGGGAATGAAAGTGGGTTTAGAGAATAGGTTAAGTTCAAATTTTTGGGAGAAGGAGAAGGAGAAGGATGTAAATCTATGAATTTGTAGCATTTTCCTTCCACATTTTCTTTCCCTAAGTCTCCCAAAGTGTACATTAGCTTGTTTAGTCCAAGCCATCATTTGGAGGAGATGTATGTATAGGTGATAATTGATAAATAAAAGAAAACTTATGTTCACCTAATGCTTAAATCAATTGCAGACTCCTAACGTGTTGCCCATGTTTCTCCCAAATGAGTGTATTAAATACGTCAGACAAATCCACATGGCAACTCCAATTTCCATAACAAATTATTTAACGATGTAATTGGAGTAAAATTCCATTCCTCCTCGTTCCACTCGATCAGTTTTTTCCATCGAAATTTTCTGGCAGTGATAGGAGGCATATCAAATGAAAGGTTGACCGGAGTCTCACGTTTCTATCATGTAGAATGTAGATTGCCTAATAAAATATAATGCTAGATTTATTAGTCTGACTTATGAAATTGATTCGTTAGGTAATGTGTTCAAATATAAATAACTTTTAAAATAAATGAATTACATTTAAGAACCAATAATCCTGTAATATAACACTCACTAAAAATAATTCTTGCATGTTCTGTAATTTAAGAAAATGTTAATATTATGAAAAACTCCAAACTAGTATACATGTGATAAATTTATCTCAAATTAATTTTTAGGTTAAAACTTGCAATAAATTTATCCCATAATTGCCATGTCAATTAAGTTATTGTGCAATTTCATGATAAAATTTGATAGAAGCTAATGAAATGTAAATATATCACAAGGATACTCATTTGGAGTTTATGTTGACTTAAAAATTAGTTGGGATTTTTTATGACTCAATATTTAATTTCAAATAAATTCATTACATGTGTATTGGGTGGTATAAACAAATAAAAAAAAACCTGGGAATGCTAAAATACGGAATAGGGTAGATGGGGGCCAATTAGGGCACGTTTGGTAACGTTTCCATTCCGGGGAATAATTTTTGAACATAAATAGTTTTTTTTTTGCTATTCCAAGGAACAATTTCGGAGTATAAGAACGCGTTTGGTAACTGCAAAAAATTTCTACTCCAAGAATAGAAGCACGTTTGGTAACTTGTATAATTTTTTTGTTTCTTTTAATTTTTTTAATATTTTTCCTTTTTTTCTTCTTTCTTTTTTCTTTTTTTTTCTTCTTTCTTCCTTTTGGCCGGTCGTTAGTGAGGGCCGACGACCGGCCAAAAGGAAGAAAAAAGAAAAAAAGAAGAAGAAAAAAAAAGTGTCTCGGAAGTGTTCCCGGAAACAAGAAACAAGTTTTTTCTACTTCTTGTTTCTGTTCCAAATCTGTTCCCGGAAACAAAAGTGTAAATAAACGTGTTTCTGTTCTTTTTTTGTTCCCCGAAACAAAAGAACAAACCTTTGTGTTCCGGGAAACAGAAACACAAATAAACACACCCTTGGCTGCCACGTCAACTGCTTATCCAAAGCCTCGCAATTGCCCGCACCGTGAATAATGGGGTCTTTTTGGGCTTCGGATTTCATGTGCATGTAGTGTGGCAGTCCCTAATGTGCACCATCACTTTTATAATTTGTCAGATTTGCCAGGTTGGAGATGGTAGATCAGTATCCGCAAATACCCAGCTAAAGGAGGAATTCATGAAGATAAGTGAATGAAATTAGGTGTGATGACCCCGAAACTCTAACTTTGCATTGCAAAGTTCGTGCGAGATTAATTCACGTGACACTTTCGCGTGTACCAACTTTATCTAGTAGTTAACTTTTCATGGTCACATTAAGATTGAGCCACATGGGATACTCATTTGCAACTTTTACCAAGTGGCTTACTTTCCATATTCAATTAACAAATTCTTATCCTTGTGAATGTCTATTTTTCAAATAATTCTTCTGCATATTTTGGTAATAAATTTATAATTGTATGTATACATAGTTGAAGTGGCTAACACAGAGATAGAGAGGAAAAAAAACTCGAACAAATTATTTTCATAGAATGTAAACAAGGGAGCAGTTGCAAAAGCTTCTATAAAACATATGACAAAAGGGTTTACAAGTTAGGAGAATCTGCAGAGACACATATAATGGTCCAATCGATCCATTTCAGCAACGTCCACTCCCCAAATTAATAGCCTCAAATCAGACTAAAATTCACTGGTTTTCTCGAGAGGTTACAGATGGTGGCCGGTACTGCTTTTACTTGAAACTTAATAGATAACTCTACGACGCACTAGCACCTCTTTCACTACAATCACTCTCTGTTAACAGATGACAAGGTCCACAAATTTATCAGAGAATACAAATCAGAATACAAGCAATACATCACAAATGAGAGCATGAGTATTCAAGACAGCGAGAAGAGTAGCTTTCTAATTTTCGCCACCTTCCTCAACAATCCTTAAGCCCTTTAAATAATCTTCCAAACTTCATCCTAGCCGTAGGAAGTCTTCTCAGGGTCAAAGGATCCGCGGAACACATATCTTTGCGCAGCAAACCCACCAACCATGACGTAGGTTCACCCGCTATAGGCTGACCTTAGGCAAGCGCCCCTCCAGAGTTCAGTGGAGGTCGCTAACCTAAGTCATGGGCCTTCTTGACCCACCATCGGCCCATACATGTAAGTACAACCTACGTGTTTAGAGTGCTTTTTCTAGGAAAAAACAAAAAAAAGGAGTTTAACGGAAGTAGAGGCTTTAGATTATCTTGCTTGTCTAATCTTCTGAATGTCTACACAAAGAAGGAAATACTACTCTGATTTTTCTCCAAGCTGCTTTTTGTTGATCTAGACCTTGAAACCGGCTAATAGAAAAAATTTGAACTTTTTAACACTCGAAATTACCCCCAGAATCACGTGTTGACCACGAGGAAATAATAAGTGAAACGCCCCATTTTGGTCCATAAAGTTAAGGGCAAACAGCTTTCATGGAGACCAATTAAGCTGAGTCTCGATGGGATTCTAGAAGCAAATCCTAGAGTTGGTGGCCGGGTAATTGATTGCCACGTGTCAGGCTATAGGAATAGTGCACCAAATTTGAAGATTAAGTGAAATTAGCATAAGGACTTGAGTGAAAACAGCTACTGCGAGAAATGCGCATAATATGAGGAGTAGTTATTTACTTGATGAGCAAGTCGTGCCAGCATCGTCGAGGAGTTAGGAGATAGTTGCTTATGGACGCTAAGAAGAATTCAAAAAGATGGAGAATATCAAGAGTGCTGCCCAAGGAAAAGAAATTGACTAATGGTTTCTAGCCTGTCCCATAAATACCACAACCTGTTCAGTGAGGAAGCCCCCCAAACAACACAACAACTGTCTTTACTTTATTTATTTTTAATTGCATTTTAGTTGTAGCTTTTAAGATTCTTTTTGTTGATTAAATTCTGGCGTGCATCTCTATCTGGTCTAGTATCGTTGATTAAATTCCGGTGGTGCTCCACAAGCACAGCGTTATTGATTAAATTCTGGTATTGTGTTTCCTATCCAAGGATATTGCTATTGTTTCAATAGGGAATTATGTAAAGAATCGGTGTAATTATAAACCATTCGTGGTCCCATTTATATGAATAGGTCCATGAGATTAGTTGCAACTAAACCTATACTTAAAGTATTAATAATATATGTGATAGGTTTATAATTATGCCGATTCTTTACATAATTCCCTATTGATGGATCATTAAGAGGATGTTGATGATCTTGTTGAGACCTTCACCATTGAGTATTAGATACCTCAAGGGATGATGGATGACAAGTCATTGGATATTGTGATACCCAAGCTAGATCACAAGCGTTTATCTCGAACAAATTCATTGAACATGACATGCATACAACGATTAGAAACATAAAAGCTTTAAGTAGGGTCAATAACTAATCGTTCGTGCTTTGATCTTGTGTAAAATCCTTAGACTTAAGGCATAATGCTGACTTATATGTTGAATTGATGTGGTTCACAAGTATGCAAATTAACACTTCGTCGAACTATCTCGATACTTGATGGTCATAGTTTTCTCAGATACGAAGGTACATGCATACACAATATGGAATCTATCTTCGTGTTATATATGTAGATATACAAGAGAGTAGATTCTCCTATGTGATCTAATCGCAACACTATATTGAAATCCTTTATCGGGGTTGTAATCGAAAATGAAGTTCATATCTCGTAGAAATATATGTCAATTAGATTTGGGTATAAGATCGAATTGGTAGATTGATAAACAATTCCATGGCATTTATTCAATAGGGACATAATGAGACACAATGATTAAATTACATGGTCGCCAAAGCTGATAGATTCATTATGTTCCTGAAATATTCACATTGTCTGGATAGCCATGACATATTACTATATGTCTCTCATGGTTTGTAGTAATTGGAGATTGATAGGGACAATTAGTTCTCTTAGTTGTGCTAATGTGTTAGTACAAGTCTTATCACCAACTCAGTGATAAACCTAGATGATGTCACACACCATAACTAACTAAGAATGACGTTTGAATGAGAAAAACAATATTGTAAATGCATTTGCAATTGCAGTAATTAGATTGAATCATACTAAAGATTCAAGATCTGAAATGACTCCAGACATTATGAAAATATTAAAAATCTAAACGAGTTCAAAATCAATGACCACATTTATGATCTGAAGTGAGTACAAAATTAATGGCCAAATTAATGATTTGAAATAGTTTATTGCTTAGTCTGGCTTTTATGGAAGCGTTAACAATTTATGGATTGGTTGTAGCCTTAGCGCTTTTATTTGCGAATCCCTTTGTGTAATCCGATAACTATCATAAATACGTATTTTTTTTTCTTATTTTTTTATGGCCGGGGCTTGCTCCTTGTTTTTTCGAATTATATCAATATTTCACTCCTACAATTACTTATTTGTTGGGACACTAACCCCTGAGAAGGACAGATTTGAGGATGAGAAATTAGCATACCGATTCGTTTTCTTCCTTTCCGTTCTTAGCAAAGGAAACTCTTTTTTTTTTTTTTTAAGAGAGGGTTCCATCAAAGGGTATATCAATGTTTTGAAACAATTTCAAACTTAATGGCCAAATTAAAGATCTAAAAAGGTTTCACACTTAACGGCCACATTAATGATTTGAAATGGTTTTAAATTTAATGGGCAGTTTAATGATCTGAAATGATTTTAGAATCAAACAACCAAATCAATGTTGTTAAACAGTTTCAAACTTGACAGTTGAATTAAATTTTTATAATGGTTACAAAGTTAATGTCTAGAATAAAATTTTGTAATGGTTACAAAATTAATGCTCAGAATAATACTCTATAATGGTTATAGATTAACGCTCGAATTAATGCTTGAAACAGTTTCAAAACCAATGTCAAATTCAAACTCTAAAGTGAGTTCAGATGCTACGGCCAAATTAATGCTCTGAAATGGTTTTAGAGTTAGGGCGCGCATGACAAAATTTTTATTTCTTGTTTTCTCTGTTTCTCTGTTCCCCGAAACAGTTTTGGAACAGAAATCTATTTGATAACGCAATTTGATTTCTCTATTTCTGAAACAGATTTTTATTCCAGAAATAGAGAAATCGAAGAAATCAGAAGCTGAATTTTTTAACTTCTCAGTTTCTGAAATAGAAATTAGAAACTGAAATCAAACCATATAAAAGAACCTTGTGCTTTCTTGCTAACTTAATTCACTCATAACCACAACTTCACAAATTATTGCTAATTTTCTTTTTCTTATTTTGCTCGTGTTTTTTTTTTCAATTTTTTTTCAATTTTTTTTTTTTGATAACTTCCTCTTTAGGATGAAAGGCAATCGAATGGGTCCCCAATTTTCAAAAACGACCTAAGTTCTTAAAAGATTACTTAAAAACAATGGGGCTCTTTCCTCCTAGAAAGGGCATGCGCATAGCCAGTTGAAGAAAAAGTTCTTACGCAATAGATGAATAAAAAACGTGCCTAGAAATTTAACCTTGTTTCTTTACGGATTCAAAATTCTTGCAAAATCAAAATAATTAGATTTTTATACAATCTTGAATTTTAATTTGAAGGCAAGGGATTCAAGAGAATCTCTCTCTTTGCTATGCAAGGGCCATTAAAGGTTCATTGAGTAACAATAAAGAAATTAGGGATGAGCAACGGGACTGATTCAATTCGAGAATCAAAATAAACCGACCTTCCCCCGATTGGTTCCTAACCATAAACATTACTTCAAGGTAGAATTCTCATATATTCCTTTACACCATCAATTTTATTTTGTTGATAATCTTGTATAATACTAGTCTTTGATAAAATGACAAGGACTGTATAGGCACCATTGATGGCACCAATATTCATGCTTTCGCAGTACTTGTCTGAACCTACGCAGGATGAGCTTGCAAACGATACATTGACTGAGGAGGGAAACCAAATAAATACGCTTAGGAAAACCATTGCCAATAAAATAGCAAGGGATAATAATATGTCGGAAATTCCATGAAATTGTATTTTCAACTTTTGTAATGTATTAGTATTATTTCGACTATTATTTTGTATTTGAGGATTTCCTATATTGTTTTAGTATTATTTCTACTATTATTTTGTATTTGAGGATTTCATATGTTGTTTTTTAATCAATTTCTATTCCTAGAAATAGAAATTTTATTTTGTTATCTAACGAATTTTTGTTCCATAAATAGAAATTTTGAGTCGTTATCAAACGGGTTTCTTTGCTCAGAAACTTGTCCGGGGAATAGAAATTGAGAAATCAATTTTTGGCCATAAATCAATTTTTGGAATAGAAATTTTGTCATGCGCGCCCTTAATGAGCTGGATCGATTTAAATAAATGCAATCCGAGACTAATTATTAGAGGCAATTGAGAGAGTAGATCAAGGGATGATCGAGTGATGATAGTGATCAATCAAATTAGTCACACACGAGAGCAATTGCTAACATAATTGAAGTAGTGAACTTTCTCAATTCCTCTCTACCGTTTGACTTGAGATTGGTAGTATGTCTGAACTAGAGGTCCAACCCTTGTGGGGCTAGACCTAAAGAACATCAGAACTAGAATTCTTCAGGCATGCTACCAAGAAATTAGACATTTTGAGGCTTGGATCTAAAGAACGTTAGAACCAAAATTTTTTGGCATGGTTTAAGGGTAATATGATTAGTCAGCTTTTCATTTCCAAGTGCTTCTCATTAAAATGCGTGAACAATATTTTGGAGATATATTTATGGGCATTTTTGCTTCTGCTGTGAATTTTTATTTTTTTTATTCAATTTGCCTATGCAAGTGTCCTTTTTTATCGAAACAAGACCCAATAGAGGACTCCTTTTTTGTAGGACAATCATATTGTTCATCTATCACTTGGTTCTACATAACCAATGCACACATTCATAGCCCTTTTCAAAATAATATAAGGAGTTTTCCCTACATAGATTTTGATATCTATAGGCTGATCTTTTAAGTAGATGGAACAAATTTCTAAATCAAAGTTTTAAAAAGAAAATATAAATGTTTTGAAAGTTATATCCCATTATTGTGCCTATTTTTCCTCTAAAAATTATAGTGATTTTTCAAGTTGATGAGAACAAAATCTTATGAACTTACATAGGCTGAATTTTTAAGTCGATGAAAGAAAAAGGTGATGGAACAAATTCATACATATAAGTTATAGTAAGAGAATCTAAATGCTTATAAAGTAGCATAGTATGATCGTAGACATTCTACATCTAAGATTATTAGTTGATATTTGACGAGAAGATATGAAAAGATTATTTCGAAAATTAAGTGTCATTTATAAAATGAATGAATATTAAAAAATGAATAAAAGTAATTTTAGCAAATATAAAAACCATGATTACATAATTTTTATAGACAAACATATTTTTAACTTACATACATTTCCCTAATGTCATAAGGTTTCTAAGTGAATATGACTAAATGTATAATTAGTGACGACTATTATGATAAAATGCATAATTATAGATTACTTTAAATGAGATAACTTTCTAATTTTTCATTTGAAATTTACATGTCAACAAGCATGTAAAACAGAATTAAGGGCATATTACTATAAACTATTAAATTATTTAGATATGAGTAAATGAATAATTAAAGATAATTCCTTTCACAATATAATTAGAGAGAATAAACTTTGAATTGATGATGGCAATAAGTGTTTGAATGAGCTGCTCAAGGAGATTCAATATTATATGACTTTTTATAATTCTTCAAGAAGATCTAACAAAAAGATATAGCAGTATTTTTAGTGATTAGCTATATTATAAAATGACGAAAATTAGTAGATGATCAAAAGCAGTTACATATGATATCGACAAAGTAATAAAATATATTATATATGCCTAGGTTTTGCTTCACCGAAAAAGATGGGATACATAATTATTTGATTGGCATCTAATCGACCTAGCTACCTTTGGTGTGATAACTGAGAATTTATGCTTTTACATTGTATGTCTTTAGACTCATCTAACAAAAAAAATTAGGCAATTTTCATGAACTTTCTAAAGCGATCAAAACTATACCGAACAATATTAGGGTGTCCAATAGAGTTTATCAACATATATTAAAGCTATCTTTTTATCATTTATTGGAACTCTAGCGGATATTATAATAATTACAATTGTATTTCAATTAACTAATCATACTATATCCAAGAACGGTCTTCACCTACTTTGCGTGTAATTCAATTAATTCTTGCCCCTTTGTTGTCCTAGAAGCATGTCAAAGGTTGCACTTTGTCGAGGCACTCTTGCCCTAAATATCACTTCTTGCCCATGTCAAATCAGGTTCTTACAAACTTATCAACTTCCGTATGGTTCATCCCACAATAGTACACTAGTTTGATACCATATGGTAACACCTCTAGACTAACTTACAAAAGGTATTGCTAGCTTTTGCATGTCATAGACTGAGTCTCATGATTTTATTCTTTAGCATACAAATAACCACTTCATAGGAGGTCATCCATTATAGTAATGTGTTGTGGCTAACAATACAACCTAGCAGAGGATAAATAAGTTGAATGAGAACTATGAAGAAATTTTGCGGAATATAACGAGCTAAAACTTCATCAGCAACAAATAGATTAACGGAATCTAGAAAGCTACTAATGAATAAATTTGATAATTAGGTGTGCTCCTAAGTGATGCCAATAATAAACAGATAAAAGATAGCACAATGAGTTTTATAGCAGTTCGATTTTATCCCCAAGCCTACGTCCACTCCTAGACTAAAGTGTTGTTTCTTTCACACAATAAATCATACTATCATGACACAACAGCTACTCTTACACCTGACTCTGCTATTATTACGACTCATTAGTGTCAAGGAGATCTTTGATGATCCTAAAACTATCCTTACTATAATATTTACTATGGTATTTGCAAATGTTCATAACAATGTATAAATAATAAAAGTGATGTCCATAAAGGAAAAAGATTGGAAGACTATTTTGTTTGTAAATAGCACCGATGAATCTAAAGATTGGCTGAAGACAATGTTTGTATCAATGCTAAGGATATTAGATTACTGGTGATGTCACAACAACAACCATTTGATAATTGTTGACACCTAATTTTTAGCCGACGCATCATTAAAATTTGAAAACTCGATATTAGTGTTTCTGATCATGACAGAGCCCGTTTTTCGACCAAAAAGTGTTGTTTTCCATTTCTTTCTTTTCCCTTATCATTTTTAAACAATTTCCTAATTTTTTTTTTAAGTTAAGAAATGAATAGATTTTGCAGAATATATATAAGGAAGGAGGCCCAGCACTTACAAGGGACAAACACTCAAAAAGATAGTCAAGTCAAAGAGAGTGTAAGGGTGCCATGGTTCTAGGGAAAACAACAATTTCCTATTCATTTCCATTGAAAAACCCAAAAAGTTAAACATTTGAGTTTTGAATTGACTTTTTTCTCAATCGTTTGACCAAAAGTCAACCTTGGTCAAAAGTTAGCTTTTTGCACAAAAAGATCCTAAATAATCCTAATTTCACTTTAGCCAAGTTAATTCTCAAAAATTTCAAAGATTTGACTCAAAAATCAATATTTTAGGAAAAGTGAACTAAATAGTTGACTTTGTGGTCAAATCTTTGATCAAAAAATTGAAATATTCAAAACTCTATAAAAAATTCCATTTTAGTTTCAATTTGATTTTAGTGTGAAAAATTTTGCGAAAATCAATTAAGAACTTTGTTTGATGAATTTTGTGATTTTAGATTAAAAAATGACCAAAAATAAAATTACTTTCGTTCTAGTCGTAATTAGGTTTAATTCCTTTTACGCATTTGATCTAGTGATCATTACCCATTCACTCATACACTTAGTGTCAAGAACAGTCACGTCAAAATATGAATTGTCACTTTTAGCCCTAATTAAGGGTCCAAATGAAATCTTCATAATTTGAGAACGGACACTTCCATTCCATTTTATATCTTAAGATAAGTCCAAATCCGGAGTCCATTTAAAGAGATTTATTGGGGAACCTTTCAATTTGAGGAATTTTACTTTCTTGAATATAGAAAAACCAAGCTAATGAACTTCAATTAAAGAATTCAAGTTTATCCATTCAAGACTGAGGTTTAACTTCGCAAATTAAGGATCAATTTCACCATCAAACCTTGATTTTTTTTTATTTAGCATTAAGAGTTGTGACATCAATTCAAAGTCAATTTGAATACAATATGTTACCCTAGGTATAGGCAATTAATCGAATAGGTGCCTCATAATATTAATTGAATTCAATTTTGATTAATTTGCGATTTTGATTAAGAAATTACATGAAATTGTCCAATTTAGCCTATAAAGTCCAATTGCAAGTACCCATGATATAGGTCCATTATTTTTCATGTTAATCAGGCCAATAGAAAATTACTGAATCGCATTTATATGGTTTAATTAGCCTATTCTCTTTAGAATCGAACCATTTTTCCACAAATTGAATAAGTTTTTCATTCCAATTTGGTCCTTGAGGGATGAAATTGCATAAAATTTAGAGGCCTAAGGGCCAAGTTGCCCAAGCCGTTACCAAATCGTCTTGGACCGGTCTGATTAGTCTAACTAGTGACCAGCAAAGGAAGTCGGTTTGGCCCTTCGTCGTTCAACTCTTGTGGTGGTTGGGGCTAGGCCGGATAGTTGCCGAAACACCTTTGGATAGCCAATCTTCCTTTGGTGCTTGAAACGGGTCCAAGTCGGACCGGTTCTTCCTCAACCGCGAATCAACAGTCCAATAGGTAGTGATATGCCCCTCCACCAATCCTTGGCCTATATCCGACCATCCTCGGCACTCATGATCTATTCCGGAGTTTAGATCATCGATCGATTGAGCTCATTTTATCGAAATCCTGCAAAGATAAATTGTCAAAACTTGAATCCAATGAAACAAGATCGAACTAGTTGATCAAGGCTAGGATTTGAACCAAGGACTAAGATTTGGATGCTATATGATGAGATTTGATGATGTTGTGCTGTTTGAAAATGAGATTGAACATGATTTTAAATGATCTATCTTGTTATGCAAAAATCGTACGCTTGAAAGTGACTTCCTATTGGGGCCGATCTGAGGTCCTAAACCTCATCATTTGGCCTCGAGATGTTCTAGACATATGATCTATATTCGATAAGCTTCTATTTGGTAGGGTACAAACCTTGAATGGAGTTCATTTGATTCTTGAATTCTATCTCGGAAGTGGAATGATTCTGCTTAATTTACATGATGTTCTGTCATGGTTTTTGAATGTGGTATGTTTTCTGATTTTCTACTGATTTTTGTGTTGAGATTTTAGAGATAGTTTTTCATGAAAGTTGTAAGAAATTGTGTTGGTCATAACATATTTTTTTCTACAATTTTTTAAGCATTTGTTTTAGGAAAAACCTTGAAAAATCGTCATTATGCTGTTTTGCCTTGTTAGAGTCCGACTCATGGTTGCTCCAAAATGAGGTCATAAACTTGTTCGATTGGATTTCCATCCTTTACAAAAGCTGTAGTATGCATCATAAGCTTTCTAATTAGGTATAATTCATGATAAATAATCGTTGTTTACTAGGTCAATCGCTTCTGTGAAGACATGTTCAAACTGCTGCATTTTGTGGTGTTCATTGCATTGTCTTGTCTTCTCATTTTTGTGTAGGTTTTGATGAATCAAATTAGACTTTGGTGACTTGATGAAAAACAATCTTGACATTGCATTCTACATATAGGAATTTTCGTAGCATTTTAACATGTCATTAGATCATTGAAATGATGCATGTTTTTTGCAACCCTTGCTGCAATTGATGTTGGTCATGTACATATAAAAACGTTTTTGTTTAAGCTCCTTAAGAGAAAAATTAAAGGATGATGTCTTCTTGACCTATATAAAGCATATCACAAGCTTTGTAATGATATATGGTATGCCTCATTTAAAGATCGTTTACCATGTGAAAATCATGCGCAAAATTGACATGTCATAATTGAAGTTATCAAGCATTTTGTCTTTAATGACAAAATTCTTGACCTATATAGATCGTTTACCATCCTTCACAAAAGTTGTAGTATGCATCATAAGCTTTCTAATTAGATATAATTGTTGCTAAATGATCATTGTTTACTTGGTCAATCGCTTGTGTGAAGACATGTTCAAACTGCTGCATTTTGTGGTGTTCATTGCATTGTCTTATTTTCTCATTTTCAAGTAGGTTTTTGTGAATCAAATTAGACTTTGGTGACTTGATGAAAAATAATCTTGACATTGCATTCTACATGTAGGAATTTTTGTAGGATTTTAACATGTCATTAGATCATTCAAAATGATGCGTGTTTTGTGCAACCCTTGCTGCAATTGATGTTGGTCATGTACATATAAAAACATTTTTGTTTAAGCTCCTTAAGAGTGAAATTAGCGAATGATATCTTCTTGACCTATATAGAGCATATCAAAAGCTTTGTAATTATGTATGGTATGCCTCATTTAAAGATCATTTACCATGAGAAAATCATGCACCAAATTGACATGTCATAATTGAAGTTGTCATGCATTTTGTCTTTAATGACAGGTCACCTATCAATGTTAATGAATTTGTATGACTTTTTGTAACATCGATTTAGGGTTAAAGATTTTAACCAAACTTGTTCGTTGCATTTAGCCCTATGTTATGTTCAAATTTCATAATTTTCATGTATTGTTTAGGTGGCTTAACAAACCAAGTATTATGCATCATATTCTGTCATGTTTATGACTGATTTGTACACTTTTCCAATTGTCATCATTCGACCATGAATTCGACCCTAATCAAAGTTGACATCTCTTAGAAATTCTTAGGGCAAGTCTTAATCTTTCCAATGACGTTAATTTGCATCATTTGCATGTCATTTGGCCTGTTTTTCATTTTTGCAAATTTTTCCTAGAAATCTACTTTTAGTGAAATTCGAAATTACTGTTTTGCCCTTGTTGAACTAGACATCTTGTTATTATTGCATGAATTTTTCAGTAAGGATTCCGAGGTCAGGTCCTTAACAAAATTTGTTTGTCTTTCTCACAACTATACGGTGATGAAATTTCAGAATTTTTAAACTTCATTTACTAGGACAAATTGTTGTTTATTTGCCATGATATCTTGTTGTCCTATTATGTTTTTGATGTGATGTTATATGTTCTTGAATTTTCATAAATTCATAAGTAGCTCATCTTAGGAAACTCCCTTCCTAAAATTGTTCCTTGTGGTGTGTCTGATTTTTGTAATTTTCTTAGAGCCCCTTATCCATGGGTCCTACCTCAATTGCTTTGATCTTATTTGCCCTATGCGATAATTTCTATTGTGATTCTTTGTTATGATTTCTAGGATTTTTTTTTTTTTAGAATATCTTGCATGCTAAATTGAGATTGCTTGTCTTCACAAATTTTGATCCGTATTTTTTGGACTTCATAAAAAAAATTTCTTGGAAAACAAAAATCAGTTTACCATGCTTTTCGGACTTTTTGAATGTGTGAAATGAATTTGGAATTTCATATAGTAGTTGATTTGAACTTTAATTTCATTCATTTGATGCCCATGTACGAAATTTTCATTCTTAGAAATTTAAGTTTGAGTCATATTTAAAGGGTCTACGAAGCTTGATCAGTGTGCCCATTGATGCACCTGAGTTAGCCTTGGCAGTAAATGTATCTCATAGCTATGACCAAATCATGTCTCCCTTTCATCCAAGCTTCCATATCTTATTTTATATTCGAATTTCCAAATTCTGTTTTGACTTGGCATTGATGTTGTCTGGGTTTGGACCATATTTAGAGTGCCTGCAAAGCTTGATCAGTGTGCCCATTGATGCACCCAAGTTAACCGTGACATAATTTCACCATGTCATTAATGATTTTTCTAATATCCATTGTTTGATTCCTTCTCAAATGAATTTTGGGCATCATTTGAACCCATTAATCTTTGATGTGTTCATTTTTCTTAAACACATGTGATTGCGTTTGGCGTTTGATGATCGAATATATGATTCAGTGTTGGCTCATTAAAATTGTTTGAGTGATTGAGAACCAGGGCCCAATAGCTTGCCTGTTTATTTACTTTCAACTATCCATATGAGTTTTAGATATATGCATAGGTGCGATGCAAGATCTCGTATGATAATTTTAGGTCACACTTAGAACATGTTTGAAGGATTTTTAGTATTGGTTGCCATGCGGAATCATACATGGTGACCAATAGCTATAAGTCATAAAAATGAATTGTGTAGGTGTCCTAAGTGGATCGTTGCATGAATCATAAAGGCCGATCCCGAAGCCGAATTTGCTCAACTATGCATACTGTCTTAGTTTCTTGATTGTACTTATTTGTTTTGTGATTATGATTGTAACATCCTCAACTTCAAGCCCTTTACATGGTAAAAGAGAAGTTCGAACTTGGTTTCACCGGTTAAGCCCGGTTGTGTACGCTTCCTCCGATCATGTATTGGGCAAGAACCTCTAGCCAAATAAGATAGTCGATTGTGGTCAAACTTGATTAGTCCCTGCCTAATGACAAGGCCTTCAAAACTGAGATATTCCAAGTTGCATTTAATGCCATCGTCTTGTAATTAATTAAGGAGCATCGACTAAGATGGACACATGGCACATTAGGCCTTATCCTTGGAACACAAGTATGAAACTTGGATGACTAGTCAAACTTTCTTAGAAAAATAAGTGTGAACAGATGTGAACTAATGTGAACACATTAAATGATGGGTGGAAAAGGGTGTCCCTATAGCCTAGGCCTAATCATACCCTAAATACCTAGTGTGAAATGTGGACATTGGAGCCCATAAGGAAAGGGCCACACACCCAAGAGGAAAAGAGAGAACCCAAGTGAAGTTCAAAGTTTGAACTCAAGATAAGTTCACATTAATATCTCTTGGAATTCAACCATTCAATGAACAAGATGAAGTGTCCAAGCTAACCTAGGACCTAGTTGGAAACTTGGAGGATAAAGATGTCCAACAATTAATGCTTCTTGACCAAGTAAGGCGCCACCTCTCTCCAATTAGATATGCTACCTTTGATTTTTGAAACTACTGGACCTTCATTATTTTCCAATATTATAAAGCTTTTTGTGATTCGAATTTGGAGAAGTTCCCTCATGAAAGTTGTTCAAAACATCTTGACCCACACCATATTTAAATTTCATATTTTTTTTTTGAGGTGAAATGATGGGGAGGAAGGCCCAATCAATTACCGTATGGAACCTGCCCAGTATAGTGAAAATAGTAACCAAGTTGCTTTCTTGAATTTTTATAAAATCTTCTATTTCGAATTCGGACAAGCTTCCTTCATAAAACTTTTAAATGACAACCATATCTATAACATATTAAAATTACAAAGAGTTTTGCAAGATTTGGATATAGAAATGAGTCTCTCTCTCTCTCTCTCTCTCTCTCTCTCTCTCTACGATGCCGATTTCGGAAATTACTCGAAATTGTCTTTCAACATGAGATAAGAGGGTCACATGCTCCACTTGGAAGGGAAGGGGGCTACACGCTCAACTTGAGAAGCAAGCTAATGTGGAGACTTTTTGGCTTGAAGATAAGAATGCATTAAATGCTTTTGGACCTTACTGCGTTAAAAAAGAGAAGAAACTTGGATAACAAGTTGGCTAATGTGAACACATCTAAGCCTAATGATTGCATGAGATCTTGGCAATTAATGAAAGAGGTGAGTCATATGCTTAGGTGTCCCTCTAATAATTGAATATATTTAAAGAAGAGGTGAGTTATATGGTTTATGTGTCTCCATAATCATTACATGAAATCATTCCATGATGACTCAATCCTTTAAGTGGACCAATGAAAAGAGGAGCAAGTGTGCCCCCTAGGAACTAGACTTGCCACCTATCCCTTTAGCTCGCCCCCTCTTCATCCTAGGTTGGCCACTTACAGAAATGTGATTGGTCCACTTGGAACGGAAATTATGAGGGTTTTGTTTATAAATAGAGGCATTTCCTCCTAATTTCCACACCATCTCCTCTTCCTCCCTCACTTACACTCTCTTTTCTCTCACAATCTCTCATCGTTGTCCTCTCTCTCTTCTTAGCCTTACTCGCCCATCACCTCATTGGATGACCCTCTATTGGTAAATCCACCTATAGTTTATCCAGGTTCATCAAAGGTAAGTAGATTCTCTAATTCTTGGCTAGGGTGATAACTTATGTCATCAAATTTATTGGTGTGCTTACGCGTGTAAGTCGTGTGTATGTTGTAATGTCCTTTTGTATGGCTTGCTCATGTTTGCATGCTTGAGTGCGTTCACGGTCCGGGACAAGGTCAAGGTTTGCTCAGCTTAGAATTGACGTCAAGCCATGATGGCCTAATCTGCGAGACCTTAAATCAGCATTAAAGGGTGCCGATTCCAAGTCTTGCTTGGCGCATGCATCAGCCTAACCATGCGGCTCTAGCCACGAACCAAGAATCGTGCCTAGCATATCATATAGTATGATGTTATGGGCTAAGGTACATCCACTTGAATGAACACGCATTCGGGCCATGTATCGGTAGACTAAGAAGAAAAGTAAAAATCAACTTATGTGATACACTTGTATGATGCAATTAAAGAGGAAAAAGTGTCTGTCACCACATAGTGTTGGCGGCAATGTCTTGTTCATTGAACGGGATGCCCTGGTTGAGTCGGGATGCCTAGGTTTGAGCTCGGATGCCTTAGGTAAGCTAGCCCCGAGATGCCCTAGTTAAGCCATGATACTTGCTGGGTTGAGCATGGATGCCTCGGTTAAGCTGAGATGCCCTGGTTAAGCCAGGATGCCTCGGTTAAGTGGAGAGGGCCTAGTCAAGCCAGGACAACGGTAAATGAATTTGCATGAGTGCTGGTATATGCATAAGCATGATATGTTGAAGGTAAGCATGCATTGAAGTATTCGCTAATGGACATCTGCATGTAGTCGAGGATAGCAATAAGTTTGCTATTGATTTGCCATCAACATTGCATTGTGAGTGTTATACCTACTGGATTTTGAAGATGACATATCCTCCTAGTAGAGAATTAGGGATTTTACTTATTTAGTGTAACATCCTCAACTTCGAGCCCTTTACATGGTAAAAGAGAAGTCCGAACTTGGTTTCATTGATTAAGCCCGGTTGTGTTTGCTTCCTCCGATCATGTCTAGGCATGAACCCCGAGCCAAATAAAATAGTCAATTGTGGTCGAATTTGATTAGTCCAGGATGACAAGGCCTTCAGAACTTAGATATTTTCCAAGTTGCATTTAATGCCTTCGTCATGTAGTAAATTAAGGAGCACGGAGCCTTGGCACGTTGGGGCTTTACATTAGAAGATAAGATTAGATTTGAATTCAAAGCCCTTAATGAAGGGGACACCTCAACCGTGGATAATCAAAATTTCTTGGAAAAAACAAGTATGAACAAGTGTGAACAAATGTACCACCGCCTGCGGTGGCTTAGTTGGATAAAAGCTCCCATGATGTCGAACGAGGACGGAGGAGTTCGAATCCCGCTAGTCGCACGGCATCTTAAGCGCAACGTCCGGGTGGTGGCTCCTCTACTAGTGTCACTCCAGGGTTTACCCGCCAGCTGCCGGCTGTACGGGGTGTGGCATCCCTTTCCCCGATCCATTAGGGGTCGCCATAGGTACCTATCACTTGTTCAAATCAATATACCGGTCTAGTACCTTTATAATTAAAGTGAAACCATAGTTTATAAGGGTTGCTCAATTTAAAATTTTCTCCTCCCCCCTTTTTTTTTTTTTTTTGAAAAGGTTTCAGCGCAGCTCACCAACGGAAGTATAAACGTGTCTCACCATCCCTTACTCCAATAACAATAATGCAATGCACACCTACTACGCACCGAATGAAAAGACAATGCCGAGTTACTTTTATTTACATTTTCAAGATGGACCTCTAGGGTCGGTACAGCAAAAGGCCAAGATTTTAACTATACTTGGCTATGACTCAAAAGAGAACTCGTCCCTACATCAGACATATATACCCATCCATCAACAAGTGTCGGCTATCCCAAAAAGTGTCAGCTCCCAACAGTCATACATGCCATCACACCCTACCCGGTGCATCGGGCAGCGGTGGTGGCAGCATCCCCAGCATCACTCCATTTCGTCGAACATGGACAGACAGAAACTCTTGGACAATAGGGCCCCCAGCCAGGCTTACGTCATACATAACCAGCACATGGACTCGAAGAAACACCAAACCAGGAACACTAACACAGATGTGCTCCACACACTCAATCTCAGTGTCAGAAGGTATACCATAGAAGGTACCACGCGCAACTGGTGATAACGGCATCTTCTAATCTGAAATGTTAATCCCCAAAAGGGGTGAGTACAACCACTCAGCAGTAAAGATCCATTAATCTACACATTGCAGCAAGCAGAATAATCAAGACATCACGAATCAAACACATGTCATTCTTGCATTCGAGCATAACTCACCATTACAACCATGCATATATCACCCTGCAACGTGCATATACTACCATGCACTTGTACATATATCATCAATTAGCCATGCATATATCACCATGCATTCCATGAGGTTCATCCCATGCCATATGCACACGTCCATGCACACGATTCAATTTCAAATTTTATCTTTCAATTGGATCACAACATTCTTCTTCCCAGGGACCAATACTTGCATCCCTCTTTTATCGCTCGCACCCAACTTGGCATCGCGAGGAACCTCCGGCACACACCTCCGGGCATTCGGCACCCACACTCCGGGCATCTCGAAACTCCCGAGGCATCGTCAGCTCACACCTCCGACGGTATACTCATTTTCGTAATTTATTTTCATATATGCACCACATTTCCACATGATGTATGATGTGGTAGTAACAAACATCTATCTCAACTTTTGACAATATGTACCATGCCATATGACACCACAAATGCAGCATAATCCACCACACAAGACATCACATAGAACCAATCCTTTTATTCTATATATATTTTTTGAAAATACATCAATATTCGGGTGAAACAGTATGCACAGTTCGAAGATAATTTCAATTAAATATCCAAATGAACTCCAAAAATTATGGGATTTTGATATGTTACACACAACATTCAAAGGTAAATATCTCATGAAGAACACTATACAAAAGAACATTACATAATTCGGTACGGTCCATGCATCACAGCTTTCGAAATTTAGCATTACAGTTTACACCGTTCTGAAAATAATTCTAATTAAATACCCAAACGAACTCCAAAAATTATGAAAATTTGGTAAGTTATAGACAACACCTAGAGCTAAATATCTCATGAGAACATTGTACTAAAAGAACACCACACAATTCAGCACGGTCTAAGCATCACAGCTCTCAATATTTCAACATCACAGTTTGCGTAGTTTTGAAAATAATTTCGATTAAATATCCAAACGAACTCCAAAAATTATGAAATTTTGGTAAGTTATATATAACACCTAGAGGTAAATATCTCATGAAGAACATTGTACTAAAATAACATTACACAATTCAGCACGGTCCAAGCATCACAGCTCTCAATATTTCAACATCACCGTTTGCGTAGTTTTGAAAATAATTTCGATTAAATATCCAAACGAACTCCAAAAATTATGAAATTTTGGTAAGTTATAGATAACACCTAGATATAAATATCTCATGAAGAAATATTAATCCATTTCGTTCTAGATTAATAGCTATGTACGATTTAGTTCTTCCTATTCTCGGTACCGTTTTCCAGATTAAATCCTTTCAAAGAAAATTCAATTCACCAACCTATTCATGTCCATTTTATCTCAATTTTCGGTATGTTGTTCCTCAGAAGGTCATATATAACTTTCATTAAGGGCTCAAGATCAAATTTTAATTGTACGATCTTATAAAAATCACAGAATCATGCTAGGTCGAGATGACATTTTCCAAATCCAGTTCCTTCAAGGAGAGACGATTTCACCTACTTATACTTGTTATTTTCCTCTCAATTTTTGATATATTATACCTCATGAAGTCCTCTACCATTTTTGTTAAGGAATCGAAGTGAGATTCCCACTAAAAAGTCGCATGCAGCTCAAAATCTCACCGAGGGTCGGACTAATTCTTCTAGAAACAGCATTCACAGCCACCAAACTTCTTCCCATTGCTTCGAAATCTCCTTACCTCTTCCACTTGCAATATTCACCATCCGACATGCACACATAACAGCAAGCAAAGGGTAGAGAAACGGACTCTACTTGCCTCTAGTCCGAGCACCACAGCAAGCAAGGACGGCAGGGACACGGCGGCTCGACGGCGACGACGAACCTCCTCCTCTTCTCTCGCACGCTCGCTCTCCCTCTCTAGGACGGTCACTCTCTCTCTCTCTCTCTCTCTCTCTCTCTCTCTCTCTCTCTCTCTCGGTAACCCTCTTCCTCCCTTTCTCTCGTGCGACCCTCTCCGCCTTGTTCAATCTGCCCCTTCTTCTTTTCTTCCCCCTCATGATTAGCATGTAATCATTAGTTTACATGCAAGATGACACTTGGTAAATGTCATGCAAAGAAGATGGGCCTCTCATGGCCACTCCTCCCCTCATTCCAGTTCTTCTTGGTCGACGGCCCATAGGGCTCCTTGGGCCGGCTTTGGGCCGCCCCTAGTCGACCCAACAATAGGGAGTGGTGGGCTGGTTTGGGCCTTAAGAAATCAGCCCACCCTTCCTTTAAAAAAAAAAAAATCTACCCTAAATCCCCATTTACAACAAATACTTAATTGAAATTTATAAGGCCATAAAACTTGCAACATAAATCAATAAAATTCAACCTATAACACACATGGCCAAGAATAAAATTTTCCTATCAAATAATTATCCATTGAAGAGCTCGGCCTTAATTAATGCAAATCATGGGTCAAAAGGCTACAATATAAATTGGTGGTGCTTTCATCATCTCCACATGGCTCATAGTGCATCTAGGGATTATCATGGAATTCTAGGATGCCACAATTCTCCCCTCCTTAGAGAATTTTGTCCTCGAAATTAGACGTTTCCTATGTCTCTTGAAACAAGTAGGGGTACTTTTCCTTCATGCGATCTTCACTCTCCTATGTGGCTTCCTCTACACCGTGATGTCGCCATAAAGTCTTTACTAATGGGATTTTCTTGGTCCTAAGAACTTGCTCCTTTCGGTCCAGCACTTGCACAGGCTCTTCGATGTATCTTACTCTCTCATCCACTTTGATGGCTTCATGATCGAGTATGTGACCAGGATCCGGCCGGTACTTCCTCAGCATCGATACATGAAACACATAATGTAAATTTCCCAATTTAGGAAGTAGCGCCAAACGATAAGCTGCTTCTCCTATCCTTTCAAGTATCTCAAAGGGTCCAACAAATCTGGGGCCTAACTTCCCTTTCATTCCAAATCGAGATATTCCTTTCATTGGAGATACTTTAAAAAATACATGATCTCCCACACTGAATTCCAAAGGCCTTCTACACATATCCGCGTAGTTTTTCTTTCTACTCTGGGCTGTTTTAAGTCTTTTCATGATTAACTCGACTGCTTCGGTAGTAATTTGAACCAGTTCAGGTCCTGTCATTCTCCTTTCACCTACTTCATTCCAGTAGACAAGGGTCCTGCATCTTCTTCCATACAATGCTTCATACGGAGCCATGCCTATACTTTTATGAAAACTATTGTTATAGGCAAACTCTATTGGGTGCAAGTTTTCATCCCAACTTCCCTTAAAACCAATAATGCAGGCTCTCAGCATATCTTCCAAAGTCTGGATCACTCTTTCCGTTTGTCCATCTATTTGAGGATGAAAGTCAGTACTAAATTGAAGTTTTGTCCCTAAGGCATTTTGGAGACTCCGCCAAAAATTTGAAGTAAACCTAGAGTCTCGATCAGAGGTGATCGTTACAGGAATACCATGTAAGCGTATTACCTGACTTACATATATTTCAGCAAGTTTACTCATTGAATAGTTTATGCGGACTACTAGGAAATGGGCAGACTTAGTCAAGCGATCCACTATTACCCAAATAGAATCGTGACCATTTGATGTCCTTGGCAGTCCTTGCACAAAGTCCATTGTTACATGCTCCCATTTCCATTCTGGTATGTCTAACGGTCTCAATAGTCCAGCAGGTTTGCGATGTTCCGCCTTTACTTGTTGGCACGTCAAACATTGAGAAACGTGTTTGGCCGTATCTGTTTTCATGCCATTCCACCAAAATTGCTGACGCAAGTTCCGTACATCTTTGTACTACCCGGATGAATACTATAATTACTCCTATGTGCCTCCGACAGAATTTCCCTCTTTACTTCTTCATTGTCGGGAACACAGATTCGTCCTTGGCATCTTACCACTCCATCTTCAGAGATTTGAAATTCTGGTCTTTTTCCTAAAGACATTGCATTCTTCACTTTCATAATTTCTGGGTCAGACTCTTGCAGGATCTTGACTTTCTGTATAATTTTGGGTTCAATTCTTAAGGTAGTAAGCATACCGATAAGGCGATCCACTTTCATTTCAAACTCCGAGTCTACTACAGGCTTTAATAGGTTCCATTCTGCCGTTCTTAATCTGGCCATCTCCATAGCTGACTTACGACTAAGGGCATCTGCTACCTTATTCGCCTTCCCTAGATGGTACCGTATCTCACAATCATAATCCTTTAACAATTCCATCCACCTCCTTTGTCTCATGTTCAACTCCTTTTGTGAGAACAAATACTTTAGGCTCTTATGGTCTGTATAGATTTCAAACTTCTCTCCATACAAATAGTGCCTCCATATTTTCAAAGCAAACACTATAGCTGCCAATTCTAAATGGGCAGTTCAGTTCATGAGGTTTCAATTGTCTAGATGCATAGGCTACGACCTTGCCATGTTGCATCAAAACACATCCCAGTTCTTTGTGAGACGCATCACTATACACTGTAAACCATCAGATCCAGATGGTATAGTCAGGATTGGAGCCGAGATCAATTTTCTTTTAAGTTCCTGAAAGCTCCTTTCACATTCTCCACTCCATTCGAACTTCACATTCTTTTGTTAAGGGACCTGCCAATCGTGAAAATCCTTCAATAAACCTTCTATAATAACTAGCCAGTCCTAAGAAACTTCGTATTTCAGTGGGTATTGTTGCTCTTGGCCAATTTATTACCATCTCAACTTTTGCCGGGTCCACTGCAATTCCTCCTCCTGACACCACGTGTCCCAAAAATATTATCCGGTCCAGCCAAAATTCACACTTGTTGAATTTGGCATACATCTTATGATCTCTCAGAGTTTGCAAGACTATCCTCAAGTGTTGCTCGTGCTCTTCAGGCCCTCTAGAATATATCAAGATATCATCAATGAAAACGATCACAAACTGATCTAAATAAGGCTTAAATACCTTATTCATTAGATCCATAAATGCAGCCGGTGCATTCGTCAATCCAAAAGGCGTAACGAGGAACTCGTAGTGTCCATAGCGAGTCCAAAATGCAGTCTTAGGAACGTCTTCTTTCTTAATCCTTAGCTGATGGTATCCCGATCTCAAATCGATCTTAGAAAAGACCGAACTTCCCTGTAATTGGTCGAACAGATCATCAATTCTTGGCAAGGGGTACTTATTCTTAATAGTGACTTGATTCAGTTGCCTATAGTCAATACATAGACGCATTGACCCATCTTTCTTTTTCACAAACAACACCGGTGCGCCCCAAGGTGAAGCACTTGGCCTAATGAATCCGTTATCGAGCAACTCCTGCAGTTGCACTTTCAACTCTTTCAATTCTGTCAATGCCATCCTATACGGGGCTTTCGATATCGGTCATATTCCTAGCATTAATTTAATTTCAAACTCAATTTCTCGTTTCGGCAGTAATCCAGGCAACTCCTCAGGAAATACATCTTGAAATTCATTGACTACTCGAATTTCATCGAGCTTAGGCTCTTCCTTAGCATAATCTTTAACCATCGCTAGATACCCTTGACATCCTTCGTCAAGTAATGCACGGGCCTCTATTGCTGAAATAAGCGCTATGGATAGATTGGTCTAACTTCCCAAAAATTTACAACTAGTCTGATCAGGTAAAACAAATTGGATCATTTTTCTATAACAATCCATTTTGGCCCGATACTTATGGAGCCAATCCATTCCTATGATAACATCAAAATCATACATAGCCATCAAAACTAGGTCTATTTCCATATCCCTTCCCTCTATTATTATCTTACACTTTCTACATACCAATGTAGACAATACCATGTCCTTTAAAGGTGTCGAAACACAAAGAGGTATCTTAAGAGACACAGTTTCTAACTTGTTTAACTGTCTATATCTTTCAGATACAAATGAATGAGTAGCACGCGTATCAAACAATGTATATGCCTTTTTATCATTTATAAGGATCGTACCTGAGATAACATTTTTGGAAGCTTTTGCTTCCTCTTGGGTGATCGTATACACCCTCCCTTGTGCTGGTGGTCTCTGCGAATTCCTTGACAAATTTGGTCTAGCACTACTTTGTGGCACTTGCCGCACCGAGCCGGCACTCAACTATGACCTCTCTCGTGGAAATTTTTCTTAAGATGACCTACTTATCCACAACATAGCATTTCAGCCGTCCATTACAGGGTCCTGAGCCATGTCGCCCATCACACCTTCGACATTCTTCATTCCAATAAGATGTTTTTCCCAGATTCAGGCCATCCCTGACTCTTCCAAAATTCCCGAAATTGCTCTTCTTCTTAAATTCCCAGGTTTGACCTTGA
This sequence comes from Eucalyptus curtisii, assembly GCA_017140595.1. Taxonomy (NCBI): domain Eukaryota; kingdom Viridiplantae; phylum Streptophyta; class Magnoliopsida; order Myrtales; family Myrtaceae; genus Eucalyptus; species Eucalyptus curtisii. Next base: position 15,668,002 of record CM029503.1, read on the forward strand.
CCTGTATAGGGTCTCTTACCCCGTCTGTTATCACCAAAAGTCGACTGTCTCTTGTACTGTTTGCTCTCTTACCAACTCCTGCTCCACCAACTGTGCCCTTTCATAAATCTCATTATAATCACTTATATTCAAAGGCACCAATTGCTTCCGGATATTAGTTCTCAATCCCTTCAGGAATCTCTTAGCTTTTTCTTCTTGATCTTCAATCAACCTAGGAGCATATCTAGACAGTTCAGAAAATTTCGCCTCATACTGATCCACTGTCAGCTCCTTTTGTTCTAACTGAACAAATTCTATAATTTTATTATGCCTAGCACAATCAGAGAAATACTTTCTATTGAAAGCTCTGACAAACTCATCCCGATTTACATCATTACCCGGTGGAAGACACGAAGAGGAATCAGAAAATATAGAACGATCTCCTTCCAAGGTATAAAGGCTACGCCACCAACCGAAGAAAAGGATCGAGATCTACAAAGTTCACCACCAAGACCTAAAGCTTCCACCAGCCAAGGATAAAGGACTTCGGGATAGGAGAAGCTCACCACCAAGGCCTAGAGATTCCACCTGCCAAGGATAAAGGGCTTCTTGGCTCACCACCAAGGAGTGATCTACGCTCCAAGGGTAAAGAGATCGAAAGGAGTTATCCACTCTCTGAAGATGTTCACTCAACCAGAATAAATCTCACCATCTTCATTCATGAAATTCGTATCCCCATACATTGCCTAGTTTTCCCTTGTTTATATGAGGATTTTAGACTTAGGAGATATAAAAAACAAACTTTAATGACCTAGGAACTTAAACCTTTGACTCTTGAAAACTACATGACAATAAAGACACTTAGGAACTTAGGAATGCATTTATTAGCATAGGAACTTGCATTCTTGAACCTTTGCCCTTCTGCATTCTTGAACCTATAGCCTCCCATAATCCGTGCTCCTCCCTTGACCAGAAATATATCATCTCGAAACTTCATTAATTGGTCATGCAAGATGTCTAAAATGGCCTCCCATTGATAGTTATTGACATGCCATAAAGTATCGATAAGTAATTTACATTATTCATTCAAAATGATCCATCGAAGCACATAATGCCCAATATCTTTCTTGGCTTGGATAAGCATCGATGCTTCTAAGTTGGTCGATGGAGCTACGTTGGATGCTCCCGCATCATCCTCCTCAGGTTGTTTGAGATTTGTCCTCAAATCTAGAAAGTTTTCATCCTCCAAGTAAGGCGAAAGGTGTCCCACGTTGAATGTTGCCGAAACTACAAATTCTCCAGGAAGATGAATCTTGTAAGCATTGTCACCAATTCGCTCAATAAATTTAAATGGACCATTAGCTCTGGGCATGAGCTTGTTCTTTCGTCAAATTGTAAAACCCTGTTTCCTCAAGTGAAGCCATACAAGATCGCTCGGTTGAAATTGAGTCTTCTTGCGATGTTCATTAGCTTTCTTCTTGTAAGATTCGTTGGTCTTCTCGATCTTGGATCGAATTTGCTCATGGAGCTTCTTCATTGATTCAGCTCTTTTCTTGCCATCAAAGCTTACTTGAGAGTTAGATGGAATTGAAATCAGATCAATGGGTGTGATCGATTGTAAGTAAATTCAGCATGCGCAAGCTTTAAATCCCAATCTTTCAAAGATTTACTCACCATACCACGAAGAAGAGTAGTTAGAGTATGATTTGTTACCTCTGTTTGGCCATCGGTTTGTGGAGACAAGCAGTGTTGAATAAGAGTCTTGTACCAAGCATTCTCCAAAGAGTCTTCCAGAAGTAGCTTAAGAACTTGGACTCACGATCCGACACAATGGTCTTTGGTACTCCTTGAATGCGAATAATCTCTTTGAAATCTAATTCAGCAATATGAGATGCATCATTGGTCTTGTGACATCGCACGAAATTAGCCATTTTAGAGAACCGATCGACGACCACCATTATAGCATCTTTTCCTCTTTGAGTTCTTGGTAAAGCCACAATAAAATCCATGCTAACATCTTCCCATGGCTGCAATGGTACTGGAAGTGGAGTATACAAACCTTCACGGAAATGGCTTTTTGATCTTTGACAAGTTGCACAACTTGAGATGATAGCATGAACATCTCCACTCATCTTTGGCCAATAGAAACACTCTTGAAGAACCTCAAGAGGGAAACATTTGGGAGGCATCCCCAAAATCTATATGCTGGATGCCATTGTGTTCCTTGGATTTGGGGATATGAAGTTGCTGGCGAGCTTTCACTCAGAATCCAGCAATTGGATGATGTGAAATGCAATGTGAAGATCAAGGTTCGTTCAATCACGTGGATTTGCCTTGCAAAGTTTACCTTTTTTCCTTCATGCAAAGTACCATCAACCATAGATTTCATTTTAGAGCATTTTGCCATAGTACACAAATGAATCGTTGATCATCTTGGTAGGAAACAAAAGCTATTTGAATTAGACATTGCTCCTTAAATGTTTTTCTTTCAAATCGTTGCGAGAAGTAAATTTTCGCAATTAAACTACCTTTGGTCAGTTTTTCGAGAAGTATTAGGGTGGGTTGTATTTCCAAATAGTTTGTGAATTTAGAGCTGAATGTTGATGAATTTGTCAATTTCCTTTTCTCGTTTCAGTTCTGTGGTATGGCAGCTTGTCTCTTGTTACCAAATGACTTGTTAATGCTTGAATAAGTAATGACCTCATAGGACAATGAGTTTGTACATGTTATTGCATCCGTGCGATATAAAGCCAGCATGGGCTACGCAACTCAGGCCTTGTACCATAACAGCAATCCGAGGATGTTTATTCAAGATCTCACGATCCATGGTAGGTGGTCACATAAAATATATTGAAGTAACAACTATTACATTCCTTGATTTTGTGGCTTCAATCATTAAAGCGATTGCAGCTAAAGTTCGCGAATCAACCGTAGCGATGCAGGAAACATTTGGTAGGCATCCCCAAAATCTGGATGCTGGATGCCATTGTGTTCCATGGATTTGGGGATATGAAGTTGCCGGTGAGCTTTCACTCAGATTCCAGCAATTGGATGATGTGAAATGCAATGTGAAGACCGAGGTTCGTTCAATCATGTGGATTTGCCCTGCAAAATGGATCTTTTTTTCCTTCGCGCAAACTGCCATCAACCATTAGATTTTATTCTAGAGCATATTGCCATATTACACAAATGCACCGTTGATCATCTTGGTAGGAAACAAAAACTATTTGAATTAGACATTGAATGTTTTGCTTTGAAATCAACGCGAAAAGTAAATTTTCAAAATTAAACTAGCTTTTGTGACTTTTTTTAGAAGTATTAGCGTGGGTCGTATTTCTAAATAATTTGTGGATTTAGCGCTAAATGCTGATGAATTTGTCAATTTCCTTTTCTCCTTTCAGTTCTGTGGTATGGCAGCTTGTCTCTTGTTACCAATTGACATGTTAATGGTTGAATAAGTAATGACCTCATAGGACAATGAGTTTGTACATGTTATTGCATTCGTACGATATAAGGCCAGCATGCGCTACGTAACTCATGCCTTGTACCATAACAGCAATCCGAGGATGTTGATTCAAGATCTCACGATCCATGGTAGGTGGTCAAATAAAATATATGTAAGCAACGACTATTATATTCCCTGATTTTGTTCTTTCAATCATTACAGCGATTGCATCGAACGCTGAAACACACAACCTGAATAGGGATTGAATTGGAACACGTGACGGATTTTTGGTTGAATTGGAACCCGTTTCATTTCGAAATGGACTGCGTGCAAATCTCGTGCTGCGTCGACCATCGGCCTGCATCGTGTCGGAATATGGGCCGCTTTGACAAAACATATGGGTCTTCGGACTTGAGCTGGCATTTCGGTGATGCGGTTGCCCGCTTTTCTCAAATTTTCCGACCGAACACTTTCATTTCTATCTCATGACAAGAGTTTCCACCTCATTAACCATTTTGCCTCATATTTGCTATGGAAAAGTAGAGGGTGCTTGTGCTTTTCTTTCCTTCTTTGTTCATCTGTGTACGATTTGGGCGTTCACCGCTAGCATTTTGCTCTCTGCACGATGAAGTTGACGTCCAGAGAAGATGCTTAACCTGTGCCGTGGCGCTAAAGGTCGCGAATCAACAGTAGCGATGCAGGAATGCCGGATGCCATTGTGTTCCTTGGATTTGGGGATATGAAGTTGCAAGGGACCTTTCACTCAGAATCCAGCAGTTGGATGATGTGAAATGCAATGTGAAGGCCGAGGCTCGTCCAATCACGTGGATTTGCCCTGCAAAGTGGATCCTTTCTTTCCTTCGCGCGAACTGCCATCAACCATTAGATTTCCATTCCAGAGCATTTTGCCATAGCACACAAGCGCACCGTTGATCTTCCTGGTGGGAAAGAAAAACTATTTGAATGAGACATTGCCCTTTCAATGTTTTGCTTGGAAATCGTGGCGAGAAGTAAATTTTCAAAATTAAACTAGCTTCGGTGACTTTTTCGAGAAGCACTAGCGTGGGTCGTACTTTCGAATAATTTGTGGATTTAGAGCTGAATGCTGATGAATCTGTCAACTTCCTTTTCTCGTTTGAGTTTTGTGGCATGGCAGCTTGTCTCTTGTTACCGATTGACATGTTAATGCTCGAATAAGTAAAGTCCTCATAGGACAATGAGGTTGTACATGTTATTGCATCCGTGCGATATAAAGCCAGCGTGGGCGACGCAACTCAGGCCTTTTGCCATAACAGCAATCCGAGGATGTTAGTTCAGGATCTCACGATCCATGGTGGGTGGTTAAATAAAATATATCTAAGCAACGACTATTACATACCGTGATTTTGTCGTTTCCATCATTACAGCGATTGCAGCTTACGCCGAAACACGCAACCTGAATAGGGATTGAATTGGAACAATTGACGGATTTTTGGCTAAATTGGAACCCGTTTCATTTTGAAATGGACCGCGTGCTAATCTCGTGCTGCGTCGACCATCGGCCGGCATCGTGTCGGAATATGGGCCGCTTTGACAATACATATGGGTCTTCGGACTTGAGCTGGCATTTCGGTGGTGTGGTTTCCCGCTTTTCTCAAATTTTCCGACCGAACACTTTCATTTCTATCTCATGACAAAAGTTTCCACCTCAGTAACCATTTTGCCTCATATTTGCTATGGAAAAGTAGAGGGTGCTTGTGCTTTTCTTTCCTTTTTTGTTCATTTGTGTACGATATGGGCGTGCACATCTAGCATTCTGCTCTCTGCACGATGAAGTTGACGTCCAGAGAAGATGCTTAACCTGTGCCGCGGCGCTAAAGGTCACGAATCAACAGTAGCGATGCAGGAAACATTTGGGAGGCGTCTCCAAAATCTCGATGCCGGATGCCATTGGGTCCCTTGGATTTGGGGATATGAAGTTGCTAAGGACCTTTCACTCAGAATCCAGCAGTTGGATGATGTGAAATGCAATGTGAAGGCCGAGGCTCGTCCAATCACGTGGATTTGCCCTGCAAAGTCGATCCTTTCTTTCCTTCGCGCGAACTGCCATCAACCATTAGATTTCCATTCCGAGCATTTTGCCATAGCACACAAGCGCACCGTTGATCTTCCTGGTGGGAAAGAAAAACTATTTGAATGAGACATTGCCATTTCAATGTTTTTCTTGGAAATGGTGGCGAGAAGTAAATTTTCAAAATTAAACTAGCTTCGGTGACTTTTTCGAGAAGCACTAGCGTGGGTCGTTCTTCCGAATAATTTGTGGATTTAGTGCTGAATGCTGATGAATCTGTCAAGTTCCTTTTCTCGTTTCAGTTTTGTGGCATGGCAGCTTGTCTCTTGTTACCGATTGACATGTTAATGCTCGAATAAGTAATGACCTCATAGGACAATGAGGTTGTACATGTTATTGCATCCGTGCGATAGAAAGCCAGCGTGGGCTACGCAACTCAGGCCTTATGCCATAACAGCAATCCGAGGATGTTTGTCCAGGATCTCACGATCCATGGTGGGTGGTCAAATAAAATATATTTAAGCAACGACTATTGCATACTGTGATTTTGTCGTATCCGTCATTACAACGATCGCAGCTTCCGCCCAAACACACAACCTGAATAGGGATTGAATTGGAACAATTGACGGATTTTTGGCTAAATTGGAACCCGTTTCATTTCGAAATGGACTGCCTGCAAATCTCGTGCTGCGTCGACCATCGGCCTGCATCGTGTCGGAATATGGGCCGGTTTGACAATACATATGGGTCTTCGGACTTGAGCTGGCATTTCGGTGGTGCGGTTTCCCGCTTTTCTCAAATTTTCCGACCGAACACTTTCATTTCTATCTCATGACAAGAGTTTCCACCTCAGTAACCATTTTGCCTCATATTTGCTAAGGATAAGTACAGGGTGCTTGTGCTTTTCTTTCGTTCTTTGTTCATTTGTGTACGATTTGGGCGTTCACCGCTAGCATTCTGCTCTCTGCACGATAAAGTTGACGTCCAGAGGAGATGCTTAACCTGTGTCGTGGCGCTAATGGTCGCGAATCAACAGTAGCGATGCAGGAAACATTTGGGAAGCGTCTCCAAAATCTGGAGGCCGGATGCCATTGTGTTCCTTGGATTTGGGGATACGAAGTTTCTAGGGACCTTTCACTCATAATCCAGCAGTTGGATGATGTGAAATGCAATGTGAAGGCCGAGGCTCGTCCAATCACGTGGATTTGCCCTGCAAAGTGGATCCTTTCTATCCTTCACGCGAACTGCCATCAACCATTAGATTTCCATTTCAGAGCATTTTGCCATAGCACACAAGCGCATCGTTGATCTTCCTAGTGGGAAAGAAAAACTATTTGAATGAGACAATGCCCTTTCAATATTTTGCTTGGAAATCGTGGCGAGAAGTAAATTTTCAAAATTAAACTAGCTTCGGTGACTTTTCGAGAAGCACTAGCGTAGGTCGTACTTTCGAATAATTTGTGGATTTAGAGCTAAATGCTGATGAATCTGTCAAGTTCCTTTTCTCGTTTCAGTTCTGTGGCATGGCAGCTTGTCTCTTGTTACCGATTGACATGTTAATGCTCGAATAAGTAATGACCTCATAGGACAATGAGGTTGTACATGTTATTGCATCCGTGCGATATAAAGCCAGCGTGGGCTACGCAACTCAGGCCTTATGCCATAACAACAATCCGAGGATGTTTGTTCAGGATCTCACGATCCATGGTGGGTGGTCAAATAAAATATATTTAAGCAACGACTATTGCATACTGTGATTTTGTCGTTTCCGTCATTACAACGATCGCAGCTTCCGCCGAAACACGCAACCTGAATAGGGATTGAATTGCAACAATTGACGGATTTTTGGCTAAATTGGAACCCGTTTCATTTCGAAATGGACTGCCTGCAAATCTCGTGCTGTGTCGACCATCGGCCTGCATCGTGTCGGAATATGGGCCGCTTTGACAATACATATGGGTCTTCGGACTTGAGCTGGCATTTCGGTGGTGCGGTTTCCCGCTTTTCTCAAATTTTCCGACCGAACACTTTCATTTCTATCTCATGACAAGAGTTTCCACCTCAATAACCATTTTGCCTCATATTTGCTATGGAAAAGTAGAGGGTGCTTGTGCTTTTCTTTGCTTTTTTGTTCATTTGTGTACGATTTGGGCGTGCACAGCTAGCATTCTGCTCTCTGCACGATGAAGTTGACGTCCAGAGAAGATGCTTAACCTGTGCCGCGGCGCTAAAGGTCGCGAATCAACAGTAGCGATGCAGGAAACATTTGGGAGGCGTCTCCAAAATCTCGATGCCGGATGCCATTGGGTCCCTTGGATTTGGGGATATGAAGTTGCTAGGGACCTTTCACTCAGAATCCAGCAGTTGGATGATGTGAAATGCAATGTGAAGGCCGAGGCTCGTCCAATCACGTGGATTTGCCCTGCAAAGTCGATCCTTTCTTTCCTTCGCGCGAACTGCCATCAACCATTAGGTTTCCATTCCAGAGCATTTTGCCATAGCACACAAGCGCACCGTTGATCTTCCTGGTGGGAAAGAAAAATTATTAGAATGGGACATTGCCCTTTCAATGTTTTGCTTGGAAATCGTGGCGAAAAGTAAATTTTCAAAATTAAACTAGCTTCGGTGACTTTTTCGAGAAGCACTAGCGTGGGTCGTACTTCCGAATAATTTGTGGATTTAGAGCTAAATGCTGATGAATCTATCAAGTTCCTTTTCTCGTTTCAGTTCTGTGGCATGGCAGCTTGTCTCTTGTTACTGATTGACATGTTAATGCTCGAATAAGTAATGACCTCATAGGACAATGAGGTTGTACATGTTATTGCATCCGTGCGATATAAAGCCAGCGTGGGCTACGCAACTCAGGCCTTGTGCCATAACAGCAATCCGAGGATATTTATTCAGGATCTCGCGATCCATGGTGGGTAGTCAAATAAAATATATTTAAGCAACGACTATAGCATACCGTGATTTTGTCGTTTCCATCATTACAGAGATCGCAGCTTACGCCGAAACACGCAACCTGAATAGGGATTGAATTGGAACAATTGTCGGATTTTTAGCTAAATTGGAACACGTTTCATTTCGAAATGGGCCGCGTGCAAATCTCGTGCTGCGTCGACCATCGGCCTGCATCGTGTCGGAATATGGGCCGCTTTGACAATGCATATGGGTCTTCGGACTGGAGCTGGCATTTCAGTGGTGCGGTTTCCCGCTTTTCTCAAAGTTTCCGACCGAACACTTTCATTTCTATCTCATGACAAGAGTTTCCACCTCAGTAACCATTTTGCCTCATATTTGCAATGGAAAAGTAGAGGGTGCTTGTGATTTTCTTTCCTTTTTTGTTCATTTGTGTACGATTTGGGCATGGACCGCTAGCATTCTGCTCTCTGCACGATGAAGTTGTCATCTAGAGAAGATGCTTAACCTGTGCCATGGCGCTAAAGGTCACGAATCAACAGTAGCGATGCAGGAAACATTTGGGAGGCGTCTCCAAAATCTCAATGCCCGATGCCATTGGGTCCCTTGGATTTGGGGATATGAAGTTGCTAGGGACCTTTCACTCAGAATCCAGTAGTTGGATGATGTGAAATGCAATGTGCAGGCCGAGGCTCGTCCAATCACGTCGATTTGCCCTGCAAAGTCGATCCTTTCTTTCCTTCGCGCGAACTGCCATCAACCATTAGGTTTCCATTCCAAAGCATTTTGCCATAGCACACAAGCGCATCGTTGATCTTCCTGGTGGGACAGAAAAATTATTTGAATGAGACATTGCCCTTTCAATGTTTTGCTTGGAAATCGTGGCGAGAAGTAAATTTTCAAAATTAAACTAGCTTCGATGACTCTTTCGAGAAGCACTAGCGTGGGTCGTACTTCCGAATAATTTGTGGATTTAGAGCTAAATACTGATGAATCTGTCAACTTCCTTTTCTCGTTTCAGTTCTGTGGCATGGCAGCTTGTCTCTTGTTACCGATTGACATGTTAATGCTCGAATAAGTAATGACCTCATAGGACAATGAGGTTGTACATGTTATTGCATCCGTGCGATATAAAGCCAGCGTGGGCTACGCAACTCAGGCCTTGTGCCATAACAGCAATCCGAGGATGTTTGTTCAGGATCTCACGATCCATGGTGGGTGGTCAAATAAAATATATTTAAGCAACGACCATTGCATACGGTGATTTTGTCGTTTGCATCATTACAGAGATCGCAGCTTACGCCGAAATCGTGGCGAGAAGTAAATTTTGAAAATTAAACTAGCTTCGGTGACTTTTTCGAGCAGCACTAGCATGGGTCATACTTCCGAATAATTTGTGGATTTAGAGCTGAATGTTGATGAATCTGTCAAGTTCCTTTTCTCGTTTGAGTTCTGTGAAATGGCAGCTTGTCTCTTGTTACCGATTGACATGTTAATGCTCGAATGAGTAATGACCTCATAGGACAATGAGGGTGAACATGTTATTGCATCCGTGCGATATAAAGCAAGCGTGGGCCACGCAACTCAGGCCATGCGCCATAACAGCAATCCGAGGATGTTAGTTCAGGATCTCACGATCCATGGTGGGTGGTGAAATAAAATATATTTAAGCAACGACTATCGCATTCCGTGATTTTGTCGTTTCCATCATTACAGCGATTGCACCTTACGCCGAAACAGGCAACCTGAATAGGGATTGAATTGGAACAATTGCCGGATTTTTGGCTAAATTGGAACCCGTTTCATTTCGAAATGGACTGCCTGCAAATCTCGTGTTGCGTCGACCATCGGCCTGCATCGTGTCGGAATATGGCCCGCTTTGACAATACATAAGTGTCTTCGAACTTGAGCTGGCATTTCGGCGGTGCGGTTTCTCGCTTTAATTTGTGGATTTAGAGCTGAATGCTGATGAATCTGTCAAGTTCCTTTTCTCGTTTCAGTTCTGTGGCATGGTAGCTTGTCTCTTGTTACTGATTGACATGTTAATGCTCGAATAAGTAATGACCTCATAGGACAATGAGGCTGTACATGTTATTGCATCCGCGCGATATAAAGCCAGCGTGGGCAACGCAACTCAGGCCTTGTGCCATAACAGCAATCCGAGGATGTTTGTTCAGGATCTCACGATCCATGGTGGGTGGTCAAATAAAATATATTTAAGCAGCGACTATTGCATTCCGTGATTTTGTCGTTTCCATCATTACAGCGATTGCAGCTTACGCCGAAACACACAACCTTAATAGGGATTGAATTGGAACAATTGACGGATTTTTCGTTAAATTGGTACCCGTTTCATTTCGAAATGGACTGCGTGCAAATCTCGTGCTACGTCGACCATCGACCTGCATCGTGTTAGAATATGGGCCGCGTTGACAATACATATAGGTCTTCCGACTTGAGCTGGCATTTCGGTGGTGCGGTTTCCCGCTTTCCTCAAATTTTCCGACGGAACACTTTCATTTCTATCTCATGACAAGAGTTTCCACCTCAGTAACCATTTTGGCTCATATTTGCTATGGAAAAGTAGAGGGTGCTTGTGCTTTTCTTTCCTTCTTTGTTCATTTGTGTACGATTTGGGCGTCCACCGCTAGCATTCTGCTCTCTGCACGATGAAGTTGACGTCCAGAGAACATTCTTAACCTGCGCCGCGGCGCTAAAGGTCGCGAATCAACAGTAGCGATGCAGGAAACGTTTGGGAGGCGTCTCCAAAATCTGGATGCCGGATGCCATCGGGTCCCTTTGATTTGGGGATATGAAGTTGCTAGGGACGTTTCACTCAGAATCCAGCGGTTGGATGATGTGAAATGCAATGTGAAGGCCGAGGCTCGTCCAATCACGTGGATTTGCCCTGGAAAGTCGATCCTTTCTTTCCTTCGCGCAAACTGCCATCAACCATTAGATTTCCATTCCAGAGCATTTTTCCATAGCACACAAGCGCACCGTTGATCTTCCTGGAGGGAAGAAAAACTATTTGAATGAGACATTGCCCTTTCAATGTTTTGCTTGGAAATCGTGGCGAGAAGTAAATTTTTAAAATTAAATTAGCTTCGGTGACTTTTTCGAGAAGCACTAGCGTGGGTCGTACTTCCAAATAATTTGTGGATTTAGAGCTGAATGCTGATGAATCTGTCAAGTTCCTTTTCTCGTTTCAGTTCTGTGGTATTGCAGCTTGTCTCTTGTTACCGATTGACATGTTAATGCTCGAATAAGTAATGACCTCATAGGACAATGAGGTTGTACATGTTATTGCATCTATGCGATATAAAGTCAGTGTGGGCCACGCAACTCAGGCCTTGTGCCATAACAGCAGTCCGAGGATGTTGGTTCAGGATCTCACGATCCATGGTGGGTGGTCAAATAAAATATATTTAAGCAGCGACTATTGCATTCCGTGATTTTGTCGTTTCCATCATTACAGCGATTGCAGCTTACGCCGAAACACACAATCTGAATAGGGATTGAATTGGAACAATTGACGGATTTTTGGCTAAATTGGTACCCGTTTCATTTCGAAATGGACTGCGTGCAAATCTCGTGCGGCGTCGACCATCGGCCTGCATCGTGTCGGAATATGGGCCGCTTTGACAATACATATGGGTCTTCGGACTTGAGCTGGCATTTCGGTGGTGCGGTTTCCCGCTTTTCTCAAATTTTCCGACCAAACACTTTCATTTCTATCTCATGACAAGAGTTTCCACCTCAGTAACCGTTTTGGCTCATATTTGCTATGGAAAAGTAGAGGGTGCTTGTGCTTTTCTTTCCTTCTTTGTTCATTTGTGTACGATTTGGGCGTGCACCGCTAGCATTCTGCTCTCTCCACGATGAAGTTGACGTCCAGAGAAGATTCTTAACCTATGCCGCGGCGCTAAAGGTCGCGAATCAACAGTAGCGATGTAGGAAACATTTGGGAGGCGTCTCCAAAATCTGGATGCCGGATGCCATTGGGTCCCTTTGATTTGGGGATATGAAGTTGCTAGGGACGTTTCACTCAGAATCCAGCGGTTGGATGATGTGAAATGCAATGTGAAGGCCGAGGCTCGTCCAATCACATGGATTTGCCCTGGAAAGTCGATCCTTTCTTTCCTTCGCGCAAACTGCCATCAACCATTAGATTTCCATTCCAGAGCATTTTTCCATAGCACACAAGCGCACCGTTGATCTTCCTGGAGGGAAGAAAAACTATTTGAATGAGACATTGCCCTTTCAATGTTTTGCTTGGAAATCGTGGCGAGAAGTAAATTTTCAAAATTATACTAGCTTCGGTGACTTTTTCGAGAAGCACTAGCGTGGGTCGTACTTCCAAATAATTTGTGGATTTAGAGCTGAATGCTGATGAATTTGTCAAGTTCCTTTTCTCGTTTCAGTTCTGTGGCAGGGCAGCTTGTCTCTTGTTACCGATTGACATGTTAATGCTCGAATAAGTAATGACCTCATAGGACAATGAGGTTGTACATGTTATTTCATCCGTGCGATATAAAGCCAGTGTGGGCCACGCAACTCAGGCCTTGTGCCATAACAGCAATTCGAGGATGTTGGTTCAGGATCTCACGATCCATGGTGGGTGGTCAAATAAAATATATTTAAGCAGCGACTATTGCATTCCGTGATTTTGTCGTTTCCATCATTACAACGATTGCAGCTTACGCCGAAACACACAACCTGAATAGGGATTGAATTGGAACAATTGACGGATTTTTGGCTAAATTGGTGCCCGTTTCATTTCGAAATGGACTGCGTGCAAATCTCGTGCGGCGTCGACCATCGGCCGGCATGATGTCGGAATATGGGCCGCTTTGACAGTACATATGGGTCTTCGGACTTGAGCTGGCATTTCGGTGGTGCGGTTTCCCGCTTTTCTCAAATTTTCCGACCGAATACTTTCATTTCTATCTCATGACAAGAGTTTCCACCTCAGTAACCATTTTGGCTCATATTTGCTATGGAAAAGTAGAGGGGCTCGTGCTTTTCTTTCCTTCTTTGTTCATTTGTGTATGATCTGGGCGTTCACCGCTAGCATTCTGCTCTCTGCACGATGAAGTTGACGTCCAGAGAAGATTCTTAACCTGTGCCGCGGCGCTGAAGGTCGCGAATCAACAGTAGCGATGCAGGAAACTTTTGGGAGGCGTCTCCAAAATCTGGACGCCGGATGCCATTGTGTTCCTTGGATTTGGGGATATGAAGTTGCTGCGGACCTTTCGCTCATAATCCAGCAGTTGGATGATGTGAAATGCAATGTGAAGGCCGAGGCTCGTCCAATCACGTGGATTTGCCCTGCAAAGTCGATCCTTTCTTTCCTTCGCGCGAACTGCCATCAACCATTAGATTTCCATTCCAGAGCATTTTGCCATAGCACACAAGCCCACCGTTGATCTTCCTGGTGGGATAGAAAAACTATTTGAATGAGACATTGCCCTTTCAATGTTTTTCTTGGAAATTGTGGCGAGAAGTAAATTTTCAAAATTAAACTAGCTTCGGTGACTTTTTCGAGAAGCACTAGCGTGGGTCGTACTTCCAAATAATTTGTGGATTTAGAGCTGAATGCTGATGAATCTGTCAAGTTCCTTTTATCGTTTCAGTTCTGTGGCATGGCAGCTTGTCTCTTGTTACCGATTGACATGTTAATGCTCGAATAAGTAATGACCTCATAGGATAATGAGGCTGTACATGTTATTGCATCCGTACGATATAAAGCCAGCGTGGGCCACGCAACTCAGGCCTTGTGCCATAACAGCAATCCGAGGATGTTGGTTCAGGATCTCACGATCCATGGTGGGTGGTCAAATAAAATATATTTAAGCAGCGACTATTGCATTCCGTGATTTTGTCGTTTCCATCATTACAGCGATTGCAGCTTACGCCGAAACACATAACCTTAATAGGGATTGAATTGGAACAATTGACGGATTTTTTGCTAAATTGGTACCCGTTTCATTTCGAAATGGACTGCGTGCAAATCTCGTGCGGCGTCGACCATCGGCCTACATCGTGTCGGAATATGGGCCGCTTTGACAATACATATGGGTCTTCGGACTTGAGCTGGCATTTCGGTGGTGCGGTTTCCCGCTTTTCTCAAATTTTCCGACGGAACACTTTCATTTCTATCTCATGACAAGAGTTTCCACCTCAGTAACCATTTTGCCTCATATTTGCTATGGAAAAGTAGAGGGTGCTTGTGCTTTTCTTTCCTTCTTTGTTCATTTGTGTACGATTTGGGCGTGCACCGCTAGCATTCTGCTCCGCACGATGAAGTTGACGTCCAGAGAAGATTCTTAACCTGCGCCGCGGCGCTAAAGGTCGCGAATCAACAGTAGCGATGCAGGAAACGTTTGGGAGGCGTCTCCAAAATCTGGATGCCGGATGCCATCGGGTCCCTTTGATTTTGGGATATGAAGTTGCTAGGGACGTTTCACTCAGAATCCAGCGGTTGGATGATGTGAAATGCAATGTGAAGGCCGAGGCTCGTCCAATCACGTGGATTTTGCCCCGCAAAGTCGATCCTTTCTTTCCTTCGCGCAACCGCCATCAACCATTAGATTTCCATTCCGAGCATTTTTCCATAGCACACAAGCGCACCGTTGATCTTCCTGGAGGGAAGAAAAACTATTTGAATGAGACATTGCCCTTTCAATGTTTTGCTTGGAAATCGTGGCGAGAAGTAAATTTTCAAAATTAAACTAGCTTCGGTGACTTTTGCGAGAAGCACTAGCGTGGGTCGTACTTCCAAATAATTTATGGATTTAGAGTTGAATGCTGATGAATCTGTCAAGTTCCTTTTCTCGTTTCAGTTCTGTGGCAGTGCAGCTTGTCTCTTTTTACCGATTGACATGTTAATGCTCGAATAAGTAATGACCTCATAGGACAATGAGGTTGTACATGTTATTGCATCCGTGTGATATAAAGCCAGTGTGGGCCACGCAATTCAGGCCTTGTGCCATAACAGCAATCCGAGGATGTTGGTTCAGGATCTCACGATCCATGGTGGGTGGTCAAATAAAATATATTTAAGCAGCGACTATTGCATTCCGTGATTTTGTCATTTCCATCATTACAGCGATTGCAGCTTACGCCGAAACACACAACCTTAATAGGGATTGAATTGGAACAATTGACGGATTTTTTGCTAAATTGGTACCCGTTTCATTTCGAAATGGACTGCGTGCAAATCTCGTGCGGCGTCGACCATCGGCCTACATCGTGTCGGAATATGGGCCGCTTTGACAATACATATGGGTCTTCGGACTTGAGCTGGCATTTCGGTGGTGCGGTTTCCCGCTTTTCTCAAATTTTCCGACCGAATACTTTCATTTCTATCTCATGACAAGAGTTTCCACCTCAGTAACCATTTTGGCTCATATTTGCTATGGAAAAGTAGAGGGTGCTCGTGCTTTTCTTTCCTTCTTTGTTCATTTGTGTACGATTCACCGCTAGCATTCTGCTCTCTGCACGATGAAGTTGACGTCCAGAGAAGATTCTTAACCTGCGCCGCGGCGCTAAAGGTCGCGAATCAACAATAGCGATGCAGGAAACGTTTGGGAGGCGTCTCCAAAATCTGGATGCCGGATGCCATCGGGTCCCTTTGATTTGGGGATATGAAGTTGCTAGGGACGTTTCACTCAGAATCCAGCGGTTGGATGATGTGAAATGCAATGTGAAGGCCGAGGCTCGTCCAATCACGTGGATTTGCCCTGCAAAGTGGATCCTTTCTTTCCTTCGCGCGAACTGCCATCAACCATTAGATTTCCATTCCAGAGCATTTTGCCATAGCACACAAGCGCACCGTTGATCTTCCTGGTGGGAAAGAAAAACTATTTCAATAAGACATTGCCCTTTCAATATTTTTCTTGGAAATTGTGGCGAGAAGTAAATTTTCAAAATTAAACTAGCTTCGGTGACTTTTTCGAGAAGCACTAGCGTGGGTCGTACTTCCAAATAATTTGTGGATTTAGAGCTGAATGCTGATGAATCTGTCAAGTTCCTTTTATCGTTTCAGTTTTGTGGCATGGCAGCTTGTCTCTTGTTACCGATTGACATGTTAATGCTCGAATAAGTAATGACCTCACAGGATAATGAGGTTGTACATGTTATTGCATCCGTGCGATATAAAGCCAGCGTGGGCCACGCAACTCAGGCCTTGTGCCATAACAGCAATCCGAGGATGTTTGTTCAGGATCTCACGATCCATGGTGGGTGGTCAAATAAAATATATTTAAGCAGCGACTATTGCATTCCGTGATTTTGTCGTTTCCATCATTACAGCGATTGCAGCTTACGCTGAAACACACAACCTAAATAGGGATTGAATTGGAACAATTGACGGATTTTTCGCTAAATTGGTACCCGTTTCATTTCGAAATGGACTGCGTGCAAATCTCGTGCGGCGTCGACCATCGGCCTACATCGTGTCGGAATATGGGCCGCTTTGACAATACATATGGGTCTTCGGACTTGAGCTGGCATTTCGGTGGTGCGGTTTCCCGCTTTTCTCAAATTTTCCGACGGAACACTTTCATTTCTATCTCATGACAAGAGTTTCCACCTCAGTAACCATTTTGCCTCATATTTGCTATGGAAAAGTAGAGGGTGCTTGTGCTTTTCTTTCCTTCTTTGTTCATTTGTGTACGATTTGGGCGTTCACCGCTAGCATTCTACTCTCTGCACAATGAAGTTGACGTCCAGAGAAGATGCTTAACCTGTGCCGCGGCACTAGCGTGGGTTGTTGTGAACAATTGACGGATTTTTGGCTAAATTGGAACCCGTTTCATTTCGAAATGGACTATGTGCAAATCTCGTGTTGCGTCGACCATCGGCCTGCATCGTGTCGGCATATGGGCCGCTTTGACAATACATATGGGTCTTCGGACTTGAGCTGGCATGTCGGTGGTGCGGTTTCCCGCTTTCCCGCTTTTCTCAACTTTTGATTCGATATGCCATGCCAAATATCAACACATGTGCAGCAGAATTTTATCACTTAAACCAATACAATTCATGGGGCTCATATAAAACAGAATTGTCATGCGCTACAGCCTTTGAAATTCGCACAATCCAACTTGCACAGTTTTTGAAAACATTTTAATTAAATACCCAAATGACCTTCAAAAATTATGAAATTCGAGCATGTGATAGTCAAGACATAAAGGCAGATATTTCATGAAGAACACTACACCAAGAGATCCCCATATAGTTCAATACAGATCACGCATCGCAGCACTACTAACTCTGTCCATTCCACTTCCACAGTTTTTGAAACATTTTTGGTTAAATAGTCGAATGAACTTCAAAAATCACGAAATTTCAATATGTGGTAGACCAGACATAAACAAAGATATTTCATGGAGAACACTTTCCCAAAAGAATCTCATACAAGACGGTATAGACCACGCATTGCAACATTACCAAGTCCGAACACATCAGATCACACAGTTTTAGAAACATTTTCGATTAGATACCCAAATGACATTAAAAAAATATGAAATTTGACTATGTGATATCCAAGACCATAAGGTAAATACTTCATGAAGGACACTTTGCCGAAAGAGCTTCATATAAAATGATATGATCCACACATTGAAGCTGACCAAATCCAAATATACCAGGTTACACGGTTTTAAAAGCATTTTCGATTAAATACTCTAATGACCTTCAAAAATTATGAAATTTAAATGTGGTGTTCAAGACCCTAAAGTAGATTTTTCATGAAGTCATCGAAGTCATATTCGTCCTAGATAATTAATTATGGACGGTTGAAGGCCCTGTTTCTAACACCGAACATTTCAGGTTTAGCCGTCTCCAAAAATCACGATTTCACCTACTTATCCTCCATATTTTCCTCTAAATTTTCGATATGTTTTGCCTCATGAGGTTTACTACAATTTTAATTAAGGGATCAAGGTGAGATTTTCAAAGGAAAGTCACTTTATAGTCTACGAAGTCACTGGAGCTCAGTACAACATTTTCAGATCTAACGTCTTCAAAAGAAAATTCGTTTCACTAGGCTATAATTGTTCGTTTTACCTCAAATTTGAGATGTTAGTATTTAAGATGTTCTCTACAACTTTTGTGAAGAAGTCAAAGTGAAATTCTCAGTAAAAAGTTACATGCGACACACAAATCACCAAGAGGTCAACAAAACAGCTTCAGATCTAACATTTTCGTAGAGGGAGGGTTTCACCCCTCAAAACTCAACCATTTTATCTCAAATTTTAGTATGTCATACTTTAAGATGTTATCTACAACTTTCATGAAGAATTTGAAGCCAAAATCGGACTCAAACATTGCATGCAAGCCATCACAACATTCTGGGTTAAGCTGTTTACTCGAGAACATATTACAACTTTCAAAACAACACTCTTAGAACTTCGGTTTTTCACCCTAGACATCCGAAATACATCACCCTTCAATAGTACATTCTAGACACAACATGTATGAGCAGATCAAAGGATCCCAACTTGCCTCGATACCGAGTTACGGTGAGCACAACGGCGGCGAACGACGGACGCACGGGCGGACTTCCTTCTTCCTCGCGCGGCCTTCTCCACCTCTCTCTCGGTTTCTCTCGGTAACTCTCTCTCTCTCTCTCTCTCTCTCTTTGGACGACACACCTCCTCCCTCAACCGGCACCATCATCCCCTAATTTCTCCCCCTCCCATCATTAGCCATCATTACTAATTGCATGGCAACCACTTGGCAGCTAGGAGGGAACACATGGCCTTCTTCATGCAAGATGGGCCTCCATCTTCGGGCCTGGGCTTGGGCCAAGGCCAGCCATGGGCCGGCGATTCCTCCTCCTCTCACCTTGGTCGACGGCAGCCTTTTATGGCTCTAATGGGCCAGCCAATTGGCCCATCTTAGGCCTATCCCCCTTGGGCCTAAGACCCAAACTTAGGTAGCCCATATTTACTTTTAATAATTCACCTTAATTCCCTCTTTTACAATTTCCAAATTTACAATTTCATATAGCCGTAAAACTTGTAACATTAAACTATAGGAATCAAATCTATGAGGTGCATAGCCAAGAACAAATTCTTCTTATCAAATTAGTCTATATTACTAATTTTAATAACCCATGAACACAAGATACATTTCCATCCACATAACACTCGGTCTTACAAGAAAATCAATGGCTAAAGCATAACCAAAGGCAAATTTCATTACCTAATCATAGTCTAGAGGTTGCCTTGAATTTTGGGATGCCACAGCAGTGGACCCAGCAAAAGTTGAGATGGTAATAAATTGGCCGAGACCGACAACACCCACTGAAATACGAAGTTTCTTAGGACTGGCTGGTTCTTATAGAAGGTTTATTGAAGGGTTTTTGCGGTTGGCAAGTCCTTTAACAAAATTGACTTGGAAGAATGTGAAGTTCGAATGGAGTGGAGATTGTGAGAGGAGCTTTCAGGAACTTAAAAGAAAATTGACCTCGGCTCCAATCCTAACTATACCATATGGATCTGATAGTTTTACAGTGTATAGTGATGCATCTCACAAAGGACTGGGATGTGTTTTGATGCAACATGGCAAGGTCATAGCCTATGCATCCAGACAATTGAAACCTCATGAATTGAACTACCCGACTCATGATTTAGAATTGGCAGCTATAGTATTTGCTTTAAAAATATGGAGGCACTATATGTATGGAGAGAAGTTTGAAATCTATACAAACCATAAGAGCTTAAACTATTTATTTTCATATTTAGGAGGTGGATGGAGCTGTTAAAGGATTATGATTGTGAGATACAGTACCATCCAGGGAAGGCCAATAAGGTGGCAGATGCCCTTAGTCGTAAGTCGGCTATGGAGATGGCCAGTTTAAGAATGGCAGAATGGAACCTATTAAAAGTCTGTAGCAGACTCGGAATTTAGATTGAAAGTGGATTGCCTTACTAGTATGCTAATTGCCTTAAGAGTTGAGCCCGAAATTATACAGAAAGTTAAGATCCTACAAGGATCTGACCCAGAAATTATGAAAGTAAAAAGTACAGTGTCTTTAGGAAAAATACCGGAATTTCAAATCTCTGAAGATGGAGTGGTGAGATGCCAAGGGCGACTCTGTGTTCCCGACAATGAAGAAGTAAAAAGGGAAATTATGTCGGAGGCACATAGGAGTAGTTATAGTATTCATCTGGGTAGTACTAAGATGTATAGGAATTTGCGTCAACAATTTTGGTGGAATGGCATGAAAGCAGATACGGCTAAATACGTTTCTAAATGTTTAACATGCCAGCAAGTGAAAGCAGAACACCACAAACCTGCAGGACTTCTGAGACCATTAAACATACCAGAATGGAAATGGGAACATGTAACGATGGACTTTGTGCAAGGACTGCCAAGAACATCAAATGGTCACGATTCTATTTGGGTAATAGTAGATCGCTTGACCAAGTGTGCCCATTTCCTAGCAGTCCGCATAGACTATTCAATGAGTAAACTTGCTGAAATGTATGTAAGCCAAGTTATATGCCTACATGGTGTTCCTGTAACGATCACCTCTGATCGAGACTCTAGGTTTACTTCAAATTTTTTGGCGGAGTCTCCAAAATGCCTTAAGGACAAAGCTTCAATTTAGTACTGCCTTTCATCCTCAAACGGATGGACAAACGGAAAGAGTGATCCAGACTTTGGAAGATATGCTGAGAGCTTGCATTATTGACTTTAGAGGAAACGGGATGAAAACTTACACTGGTAGAGTTCGCCTATAACAATAGTTTTCAGAAAAGTATAGGCATGGCTCCATATGAAGCATTATATGGAAGAAGATGCAGAACCCCTGTCTGTTGGAATGAAATAGGTGAAAGAAAACTGACAGGACCTGAACTGGTTCAAATTACTACCGAAGCAGTCGAGTTAATCAAGAAAAGACTTAAAACGGCCTAGAGTAGACAGAAAAACTACGCAGATAGGCGTAGGAGGCTTTTGGAGTTTAGTGTGGGAGATCATGTATTTCTTAAAGTATCTCCAATGAAAGGAATATCTCGATTGGGAGTGAAAGGAAAGTTAAGTCCTCGATTTGTTGGACCTTTTGAGATACTTGAAAGAATAGGAGGCGTGGCATATCGTTTGGCGCTGCCTCCTAAATTGGGAAATTTACATGATGTGTTTCATGTATCGATGCTGAGGAAGTACCAGCCGGATCCTGATCACATACTCGATCATGAAGCCATCAAAGTGGATGAAGGAGTGAAGTACATCGAAGAACTGTGCAAGTCTTTGGACCGAAAGGAGCAAGTCCTTAGGACCAAGAAAATCCCATTGGTTAAGATATTATGGCGACATCATGATATGGAGGAAGCCACATGGGAAAGTGAAGATAAGATGAAAGAAAAATACCCCTATCTGTTTAAAGAGGCATAGGTAACATCTAATTTCGAGGACGAAATTTTTTAAGGAGGGGAGAATTGTGGCATCCCAAAAATTTCGTGGCAATTTTCTAGAGGCATTACGACCTAGGAAATTTGGATGGATGCGTCGTTATTTTACGTCGTGGCCATTAGACCAAGAAATTTTAATAGACTGAGGCCGAGTACATTAATGGAAAAGTATCTTATATTCTTGGGTTATCAAAGTTGGTGCTATAGGATAATTTGATAATGAGAATTTTGTTTTTGGTTATGCACTTTATGGATTTGATTTTCATGGATTAATGTTGTAAGCTTTTGGCCATATTATTTTTGCAAATTAGGTAATTATTTTAAGTGGAAAATAATAGTAATTTATTAAAGGAGGAAGTGGGCTGATTTTTGGGCCAAACCAGCCCACAATCCCCCACCCTTCGACCGGCGAAGGCCCGGCCCAAGAGGCCCAATGGGCCGTCGACCAAGTAAGGCTGGATGGAGAAGTCGGCCCAAAGGCAGGCCCATGAAGCCCAAGAAGAGGCTGCCGTCGACCAAGGAGAGGGAGAAACCGGTTCGCATGAAAATTGGCCAAGTGTCAAGCATGCAATCTTAATGATTGCTAATGATGAAGGGGAAGAATTAGAGGGGAGGCGGATTGAACGAGGGGGAGGGGAAGATTATCGATCGAGAGAGAGAGAGAGAGAGAGAGAGAGAGAGAGAGAGAGAGAGAGAGAGAGAGAGAGAGAGTGGTCACACGAAGAGAAAGGAGAGGAAGAGAGAAAGAGAGGAAGAGAGAAGGAAGAGGAGACCGGCCACCGTGCGTCCGCCTAGTCGCCGTCGTTGAGCCCGCCCCACCCCACCGTTTGCTAGCCGCGTTTTGCTCGGATTAGAGACAAGTAGAGTCCTTTTCTGTACCCTTTGCTAGCTGTGATGTGTGTTGGATGGATGGTGAATGTTGGATGTGGTAGAGGTAAGGAAATTTCGAAGCAATAGGGAGAGATTTGTTGGCTATGCATGCTGTTTCTAGGCAAACCAGTCCGACCCTCCATGAGTTCGTGAGCTGCATGCAACTTTGTACTTGAAATATCACTTCAATACCTTGATGAAAGTTTTAGAGGACATCTTGAGGGTTAACATACTAAAATTTGAGATGAAATGGACGAGTATTGCTTAGTGAAATGATTTTTCCTTTGAAGGAACTAAATCTGAAATTTGTTGTGCTGACCTTTAGTGATTTCGTGGATTGTAAAGTAGCCTTTTTGATGGAATCTCATTTCGACTCCTGAACCAAAGTGGTAGAGGACTTCGTGAAGTATAACATATAAAAAATTTAGAGGAAATGAACAATTTGAAGTAGGTGAAATCGTCTCTTTTGAAGAAACTAGATCTGGAGAAACGTCGTCTCGACCTAACACGATTATGTGATTTTGATAAAATCGTACAGTCAAAATTTGATCTTGTGCCCTTAATGAAAGTTA
The DNA here is from genome assembly GCA_017140595.1 of Eucalyptus curtisii. Lineage (NCBI taxonomy): Eukaryota > Viridiplantae > Streptophyta > Magnoliopsida > Myrtales > Myrtaceae > Eucalyptus > Eucalyptus curtisii. The sequence goes on from CM029503.1 coordinate 15,691,261, forward strand.
TAGATGACCTTCTGAGGAATATCATACTGAAAATTGAGATGCAATGGACTTGAGTCGATTGGTGAATCGAGTTTCTTTGAAAGGACTTAATCTGGGAAAAACAGTACCGAACGTAAGAAGAATTAAATTGTCCATATCTATTATTATAGAACGAATTGGATTCATATTTCTTCATGAGATGTTTACCTCTCAGCGTTAACTATAACTTGGTAAATTTTCATAATTTTTGGAGTCCATTTCGATATTTAATCCAAATTATTTCTGAAACCGTGCAAACTGTGATGTCGAGAATTTGAAATCTGTGATGCTTGAACTGTATTAAATTGTGTGAAGTTCTTTTGGTATAGTGTCCTTCATGAGATATTTACCTCTTGGTATTAACTATAACTTGGTAAATTTTCAGAATTTTTGAGTCCATTTGGATATTTAATCGAAATTATTTTTGAAACTGTGCAAACTGTGATGCCGAGAATTTGAAAGCTGTGATGCTTGGACCGTATTAATTTGTGTGAAGTTCTTTTGGTATAATGTTCTTCATGAGATATTTACCTTCTAGTGTTTTTTATAACATATCAAAATCTCATAATTTTTGGAGTTCGTTTGGGTATTAAATCGAAATTATCTTCGGAACTGCATATACTGTTTCACCCGAACCTTGATGTATTTTCGAAAATGAGAAGAATTGGTTCTATGTGATGTATTGTCATGTGTGATGGATTATGTTGCATATGTGGGGTCATATGGTATGGTGAATATTGTCAAAAGTTGAAATCAACCCTTGTTACCATCACATCATACATCATGTGGATATTGTGGTGCATATATGTAAAATAAATTATAATGATGAGTATACCGTCGGAGGTGTGAGCCGACGATGCCCCAGGAGTGTTGGGATGCCCGGAGTGTAAGTGCCGGATGCCCGGAGTGTGTGAGTCGGATGTCCTCGGGAGTTTCGAGATGCTCGGAGTGTGGGTGCCGGATGCCCGGAGGTGTGTGTCGGATGCCTGGAGGTGTGTGTCGGAGGTTCCTCACGATGCCAGGTTGGGTGCGAGCGATAAAAGAGGGATGCAAACATTGATCCCTGGGAAGATAAATAAAATGAGATCCCCTGAAATTTGAAAAGTGATTCATGCGCATGGGTATGTGCATATGGCATGGTGATATATGCGTGATTGCATGGGGATGAATGTAAGACTGCATGGTAATGTATGCTCGATAGCATGAATGATATGCATTATACTTATGGCATCTTGATTGTTCTGCATGTTGCAATGTGTAGATTAATGGCTCTTTACTACTGAGTGGTTGAACTCACCCCTTTGGGGATTAACATTTCAGATTAAAAGATGCCTTTGCCGCCAGTTATACCTGTTGACACTGAGGTTGAGTGCGCGGAGCACATCTGTGTTAGTATTCCTGGTTTGGTGTTTCTTCGAGTCCGTGTGCTGGTGATGTATGATGTAGGCCTGTCTGGGGGTTCAGTTGTCCAAGAGTTTCTTTCTATCCACGTTCGACGCGATGGAGTGATGCGCGGGATGTTGCCGCCGCCGCCGCCCGATGCACCGGGCTGGGTGTGATGGCACCCATGACTGGTGGGAGCTGATACTTTTTGAAGTAGCCGACACTTATGGATGGACGGGTTATGCTTTGATGTACGGTCGAGTTCTCTTTTGAGTCATAGCCAAGTATAGTTAAAAATCTTGGCCTTTTGATGTACCGACCCGGGTTGTCCATCTTAAAAATGTAAATAAAAGTGACTCGGCTTTGTCTTTTCTTTTGATGTGTAGTGGTGTGCATTGCATTATGATTCGTGGAGTAAGGGATGGATAGACTCGTTTATGCTTCCGTTGGAGAGTTGCGCTAAAACTTATGTACATATAAAAAAAAAATGGTTCCACTTCATTTGGAAAAATATTAGACTGGTATGCAATAGGGCTTGTAGTAGACACCTGTGGCGACCCTAATGGTTCTTGAGTGCAAATTAGAACTCAATTAAATAAACATATCACATCACTGCAATCAGCATAAAATTCCGGTCACCGACTATCTCGGTCTAATTTCTGGAAAATAAATAAATAATTAAATAATTCTGGAAAATAATTATTAAAGGCCAAAAATGTGGCACCCCCCAATCCATTAGGGTCGCCACAGGTACCTATCACTTATCCTACTACATACCAGTCTAAGACCTTTCTAATTAAGGTGGAACCATATTTCATAGGGATTGCTCAATTTATTTATTTTTTTTTTTTTGGAAAAGGTTTTAGCGCAGCTCACCAACGGAAGCATAAACGAGTCTCACCATCCCTTACTCCAATAACAATAATGCAATGCACACCGACTACGCAACAAATGAAAAGACAAAGCCGAGTTACTTTTATTTACATTTTCAAGATGGACATCTCGGGTCGGTACAACAAAAAGCCAAGATTTTTAACTATACTTGGCTATGACTCAAAAGAGAACATCAACCATACAATCAGAAATGTATAACCATCCATCAACAAGTGTCTGCTATCCCAAAAAGTGTCAGCTCCCATCATTCATACGTGCCATCACACCCAACCCGGTGCATCGAGCGACGGTGGCGGCAGCATCCCCAGCATCACTCCATTGCGTCGATCATGGACCGACAGAAACTCTTGAACAACAGGGCCCCCAGCTAGGCCTACGTCATACATAACCAGCACACGGACTCGAAGAAACGCCAAACGAGGAACACTAACACATGTGTGCACCACGCACTCAACCTCAGTGTCAGAAGATATACCGTAGAAGGTACCACGCGCGACCGGTGGTAACGGCATCTTTTAATCTGAAATGTTAATCCCCAAAGGGGTGAGTTCATCCACTCAGCAAGCAGAACAATCAAGATGCCACAAGTATAGTGCATAGCATTCATGTTATCGAGCATACATCACCATGCAGTCATACAATCATCCCCGTGCAATCATGCATATATCACCATACCATATGCACAAATTCATGCACATGATTCACTTTTCAAATTTCAGGGGATCTCATTTAATTTATCTTCCTAGGGATCAATATTTGCATCCCTCTTTTATCGCTCGCACCCAACCTGGCATCGCGAGGAACCTCCGGCACACACCTCCGGGCATCTCCAAACTCCCGAGGACATCCGGCTCACACACTCCGGGCATCCGGCACCCACACTCCGGGCATCCCGACAGTCCCGGGGCATCGTCGGCTCACACCTCTGACGGTATACTCATCATCATAATTTATTTTCATATATGCACCACATTATCTGCATGACGAATGATGCGATGGTAACAAGGGTCTATTTGAACTTTTGACAATATGGACCATGCCATACAACACCACATATGCAACATAATCCATACAACCAATTCTTTTGTTTTTGAAAATACATCAATGTTCGGGTGAAACAGTATACGTAGTTCCGAAGATAATTTCGATTTAATACCCAAACGAACTCCAAAAATTATGAGATTTTGATATATTATAAAAAACACCTAAAGGTAAATATCTCATGAAGAACACTATACCAAAAGAACTTTACATAATTCGGTACGGTCCATGCATCACAGCATTCGAAATTTAACATCTCAGTTTACACGATTCTGAAAATAATTCCAATTAAATACCTAAACGTACTCCAAAAATTATGATATTTTGATAGGTTATAAAAAAACATTTAAAGGTAAATATCTCATGAAGAACATTGTACTAAAAGAACTTCACACAATTCAGTACGGTCCAAGCATCACATCTTTCAATATTTCAGCATCACAGTTTGCGTAGTTTCAAAAATAATTTCGATAAAATATCCAAACGAACTCCAAAATTTCTGAAAATTTGGTAAGTTATAGACAACACCTAGAGGTAAACATCTCATGAAGAAATCTGAATCCAATTCGTTCTAGGTTATTAGCTATAGATGATCAAGTTTCTCCTATTCTCGGTACTGTTTCTGCAGGTTAAGTCCTTTCAAAGAAAATTCGATTTACCAACTTACTCATGTCCATTTTTCATAAATTTTTTATATGTTAATAATCAGAATGTATTCTATAACTTTTGTTAAGGGAACAAGATCAAATCTCAATTGGGCGATTTTATAAAAATCACAGAATCATGCTAGGTCGAGATAACATTTTCCAGATCCAGTTTCTTCAAGGAAAGACGATTTCACCTACTTATACTTGTTTATTTCCTCTCAATTTTTGATATGTTATACCTCATGAAGTCCTCTGCAACTTGTGTTAAGGAACCAAAGTGAGATTCCCACTAAAAAGTTACATGCAGCTCAAAATCTCGCAGAGGGTCGGACTGATATTTCTAGAAACGGCATGCGCAGACAACAAACTTCTTCCCATTGCTTCGAAATCTCCTTACTTCTTCCACATCCAACATTCACCATCCAACATACACACATAACAGCTAGCAAAAAGGTAGAAAAACAGACTCTACTTGCCTCTAATCCGAGCGAACACAGCAAGCAAACGAATGGAGGGGCAAGGCGGCACGACGGCGGGACTTGGCGCACGCACGGCAGCGAACGGACCTCCTCCTTCCCTCTCGCACGCACGGGTCTCCTTTCTCTCTTTCTCTCTTCCTTTCCTTTCTCTCTTCGTGCGACAACCCCCCCCCCAGCTCAATCCGCCCCTTCTTCTTTTCTTCCCCCTCATGATTAGCATGTAATCATCACAAAACATGCAAGGGGACACTTGGATAATTCCCCCTTGCCACTTGGTAATTGCCATGCAAGAGGATGGGCCTCTCATCATGGGCCACCCCTCCTTCCGTCGACAGCCCTATGGGCTTCATGGGCCAGGCCTCCTCCCCTTGGTCGACGGCAGCTCCTTTCCTTTGAGCTTCGCGGGCCAGGCGAAAAGGGCCGAATGGTGGGACTGGTCTTGGACTTAAAATTTCAACCCACTCTTCTCTAATTTTTTTCCTTTAATCATCACCTAATTACCCATCATATAATTACTTAATTACACTTATTCACTTGGCCATAAATCTTGCAACATAAATCCATAAAAATGAAATCCATAAAGTGCATAGCCAAGAAAAAAATTCTCATTATCAAATTATCCTATAGCACCAACTTTGATAACCCAAGAATATAGGATATCTTTCCATTAAAGTGTTCTGCCTTAATCTATTACAATTCTTCGGTTTAATGGCCACAACATACTTCAACAACATAACCATTCACTTTTCCACAGGTCGTAATGCATTCAGAGGTTGCCATGAAATTTTGGGATGCCACAAAAAATGCTCACTTAGGCTCGTGAAGCCTAATTAAAAGCCGAGACGGGCTGGAAAATTTTCGAACCACTCTAGATAAATAGTAGAGCTTATCTAGGCTCTAATTACACTACTCTAATCACCTAACATGCAATAACGCTTAATTAAAGTGCTAATCTATTATAACTATCCACCTGATCTATACTTAGTCTAAACTAATCAACCTTTAAGCGTCATTAACTTACTAAGCATGGATTAGTGAGTTAAACTCACTTGTTTAGTTATCCACTTGGATCAAAACGACGCTGACATGAAGGGGCTCGATAAACTCCAAATCGGGAATGCCTATCGGGGTCAGGAAAACCATAAAAAAGGGCCAAAAAGCGCCTGTGATACCCACTTGCTTCGGCTTCGGTCCTTGGCCGAGAGAGCTGGAACCGACGGCTGGCTAAGGCGGGTCTACTGGCTTGTTGGTCGGCTTTTCTGGGTTGTTGAGGTTTTCAAGCTTGTTGGGAAAGAGGGTGCTCGACGGGTGAGGGAGAAGAAGGAGGGGGGACCGGTTTGACTAAGGAGGGGCCACCACTTGGTCTTCTTTCATCTCTTGTCCCCTTTGACTTGGCCCAACATGCTTGCCGTCCTCCACATCCAATTTCCAGCCACAACACTCCATCTAGAAGCCATTGAGAGGGTCCGAATGTTGGGTCCATGGGGGCATACGAATTTTTTGGTGCAAAAGGCTCAAATTGGACTTCAATCCTCACTTGACTTAACCCAATTCGGCTTGTATAAATTCCAATATCGAGTCCTCGATCAAATTGGTATTTTTCCTCACCAATTGAACCTACTTGCATGCCAATTACGCGATGAAAAACGGTCCTCTGAATTTTCCGGTCGAAAACAATCTTATAACGACTGTTTCCGCCAAAAACTCGATTTGCAGAAAAATCTTCAAAGACTGAGTTGACATTCCTAAAATGACTCGTGATATTACATAACTTTCAATTTTTGAAATCGGATTCAAATTCGTGGTTAATTTTAATCCGGCGTGATTTTAGCGTGACCTAAGCTATCAAGTAGCTTTTAGAAATTTTTAGTGCAAATGACCCGTGGTCAATTTTCTTCGAGCCACAATGAACCTCTTCGAGGTTTCAAATACGGACATAGGGTACCAAAACAATAGAAAAATCAATTTAGTGCCGATTGACGAGAATTTTGTAATTTAGTGGAATCACCCATGTTTAGCCACACATTTCTATCGAATCGACCTATCTCTGATAGCTAATCAACTTTTAACTGTGCCGTAATGATCTCTGCAGATGAGCACGATCAAGTAGTTAAGTCCTAGTCGAATTCTCAAGTCTAATGCATTAAAATTCCTTAATGACTTCCCCAGGTAGTCTAGTTATCTCACGAGTAATCAGCTCTGAGAATAGCACTATAGTTGCGTCGATGAAAGGCCCAATTAATTTAATTGAAAGCAGAACTGAAAATTTAGGATGTCACAACTCTTCCCTCTTATAAAAATTCCGTGCTCGAAATTTAAACCATTACAATCTTTAAACAAAAAGGTGGGGGTAGAATTCTTTAATCGACTCTTCACTCTCCCAGGTCGCTCCTTCGATGCCGTCGTATTGCCAGACCACTTTGACCAACGGGATGGTTTTCGTACGAAGAATTTGCTCTTTTCAATCCACGATCTAAACCAGGCTTTCAACGTATGACGCTTTGTCATCCATGTCCAATTCCTCAAAATTAAGCACGTGCGTCGGGTCAGGCTTGTACTTCCTTAACATCGACACGTGAAAGACGTCGTGTACTTGCGACAGTCTCGGCGGCAATGCAAGAATATACGCTAGGGTCCCGATTCTCTCTAGAATCTAAAATGGACCTACGTACCTCGGACTCAGTTTTCTTTTCTTGCCAAAGCGCAAAATACCCTTCATTGGTGACACTTTTAGAAAAACGTGATCTCCAACTTGGAATTCCAATGGTCTCCGGGGCTTATCTACGTAGCTTTTCGGTCGGCTCTCAGCAGTCTTTAATCTGCCTTTGATAACTACAATGGCATCCACTGATTGTTGAACTAACTCTAGGCCCGTGATCTTTCTTTCCCCGACTTCATCCCAACACACGGGTGTTCTGCACGCTCTGCCATACAACGCTTCAAAAGGAGTCATCTGAATGCTCTGCTGATAACTGTTGTTGTAGGCGAATTCGACAAGATGAAGTTGTTCTTCCCAATTTCCCTTGAAATCTAGCACGCAAGCTCGCAGCATGTCCTCGAGGGTTTGAATCGTCCTCTCAGACTGGCCATCCATTTGAGGATGATATGCCGTACTATACTGCAGCTTTGTACCTAAAGCACTCTGCAAGCTTTTCCAGAAGGCAGCTATGAATCTCGGGTCTCGGTCTGAAGTTATCATCACCGACACTCCATGCAGACGAACTATCTGATGCACGTACAGTTCTGCGTGGCTATTCAAATTGAGGTCCTTTCATACAATGAAGTGAGCCGATTTTGTCAGCCTATCGACCACTACCCAAATGGAATCATTACCTCTCTAACTCCTCGGTAAACTGGTCACAAAATTCATCGTGATATGCTCCCATTTCCACTCTAGGATCTCGAGAGGTTGCAGAAGTCCTGCCGGCTTACAATGCTGAGCCTTCACTTGTTGACACGTCAGATACTTGGCAACATGCTTGGCGATGTCCGCCTTCATACCAGACCTTCAATAGTGTTGACGCAGATTCTGATACATCTTTGTACTACCAGGATGAATGCGGTAACTGCTACAATGAGCTTCTGATAAGATCTCATCTATAAGCTTCACATCATCAAGTACAACCAATCATCCTCGGAACCTTAGTGCTCCGTAATCCGAAATCTGAAAATCAACATTTCTCTTATCTATATCCTCTTGCAGAATCTTCTGCACATCAGGGTTTGTCGGTTGGAGTAATTTGATCTTGATCTGAACATTTGGCTCAATTCTGAGGGTGGCCATAAGATTCGAAAGGTGGCCTACCTCAAATTTGAACACCGAATCTCAAGCTCTCTTGATTTGGTTCCACTCCTTAACCAACATATGAGCAACTGCAGACTTCCGACTCAGACTTCGGCGACTTTATTTACCTGTCCTGGGTGACCTACGATATCACAGTCGTAGTCTTTCAGAAGCTCCATCCACCGACGTTGTCTCATGTTCAACTCCTTCTAAGAGAACAAATATTTGAGACTCTAATGATCAGCGAAGATTTGGAACATTTCCCCACACAAATAATGTCTCCAAATCTTTAAAGCGAAAATGATGGCTGCGAGTTCTAAGTCATGCGTCGGGTAATTCTGTTCATGAGGTCTCAACTGACGGGAGGCATACGCAACAACCCCACCATGTTGCATTAGCACGCAACCCAATCCTCTAAATGACGCATCACTATAGATCTCGTATCCTCCAGGACCAGATAGAATGGTCAGCACAGGAGCAGTAGTTAGTTTTTGCTTAAGCTCAACTATGCTCGCACTTGTCTATCCAGACAAATTTTTCTTCTTTCTTCAGGAGTCTAGTCAAATGCAACACTAATGCTGAGAACTCCCCTCTACGGACCTTCTGTAGTAACTTGCCAAACCCAGAAAACTTTTGATCTCTGTCACTGTAGTCGGTCTTGGCCAGCTGATCACTGCTTTAATCTTGGATGGGTTCACGGAGATTCCTTCGCCTGAAATCACGTGACCCAAGAAAGTAACACAAATCAACAAAAACTCGCACTTACTGTACAACTGATGAACTCTTAAGTCTGCAGTACTAATCTTAGATGACTTTCCTGCTCTTCATCATTCCTTAAATACACCAGAATATCATCATTGAACGTGATCACAAATTGATCCAGGTATTCCTTGAACACTCGATTAATCAAATCCATAAAGGCAGTTGGAGCATTCATCAAATCGAACGGCATTACAGTAAACTCATAATGGCCGTATCGAGTACGAAATGCTGACTTTGGAATGTCGTCCTTTCTGATCCTTAGCTGATGATATCTTGTCCTCAAGTCGATTTTAGAAAATATCGACGTTGTTTGTAACTAATCAAACAAGTCGTCGATCCTCGGCAATGGATACTTGTTCTTAATCGTCACCTGATTGAGTTGTCGATAGTTGATGCACAAACGCAACGAACCATCTTTCTTCTTTACGAACAGAACTAGTGCTCCCCAGGTGATGCACTGGGACATTTGAATCCCTTATCCAACAACTCCTGCATCTACACCTTCAGTTCTTTCAACTCAGACAATGCCATCCAATGAGGAGCCTCAGAGATTGGCTCTGTCCCGGGTGCTAGCTCGATCACGAACTCGATCTCTCTCTCTGGCGATAAGCCTGACAATTCCTTCGGGAATACATCTGGGAATTCTTGCATCATCGCGATATCTTCAATCTTCAGCTCCTCAACTGTCGTATCCACGACAGTCACCAGGTAACCCTGACAACCCCTATCTAACAAACAGGTTGCCTCAAGCGACGAGATCAAGGTAATTGAGGGTCCTCTTCAATTCTCGAAAAACTCGAAACTTTCACTCCCTAACGGGTCAAACTGAATCGCTTTACGATAACAGTCCATCTTAGCTTGTTGCTTGGTGAGCCAGTCCATGCTAATTATCAAATCAAAGTCATATATGGCTAGGATTAACAAGTCTATCATCCCCTTTCGCTCACCAATCGCTTTACGATAACAGTCCATTTTAGTCGATGCACAAACGCAATGACCCATCTTTCTTCTTCACGAACAGAACTGGTGCTGTCCAAGGTGATGCACTGGGACGTATGAATCTCTTATCCAACATTTCCTGCATCTGCACCTTCAGTTCTTTCAACTCAATCAACGCTGTCCAGTAAGGAGCCTTAGAGATTAGCTCTGTCCCGGGTGCTAACTCGATCACGAACTCTCTCTCTCTCTCTCTCTCTCTCTCTCTCTCTCACGGCAGACTTGGCAATTCTTTTGGAAAAACATCTGGGAACTCTTGAACCACTGCGATGTTGTCCATTTTCAGCTCCTCAACCGTCGTATCCATGACAGTCGCCATGTAATCATGACAACCCCCGTCTAACAAACGAGTTGACTCAAGCGACGAGATTAAGGTAATCGAGGGTCCTCCTTGACTCCTAGTAAACTCAAAACTCTCACCCGCTAACGGGTTAAACTGAATCGCTTTACGATAGCAGTCCATCTTAGCTCATTGCTTGGTGAGCCAGTCCATGCCAATTATCAAATCGAAATCATACATGGCTAGGACTATCAAATCTATCTCCCCCTCTCGCTCACCAATCACTAACTTGCAACCAGAACAACCCAATGTGGCTAACACCTTATCCTTCAATGGTGTAGATATGCTAACCATTGACTCGAACAACTCAGGACTCAATCCTATCAGCTTAACAAATTGCTCAGTTATAAAGGAATGAGTGGTGCTAGGGTCAAATAAAGTATATGCAGCATGGTTGTTCAACGAGACAGTACCTGTAATCACGTTAAGCGCGTCCTCAGCCTGTCCTCTCGTGATAGCATACGTCCATCCCTGAGCTGGAGGTCTATTTAGTCCACCTTGCTGTGCAATCTGTAGCGTGAACCCCCTATTCTGACCCAACGGCGGTTGCGGTGGTAACTACTGTTGTCCCCTTTGCTTTCTGAGACAGTCTCTGGCCAAGTGACCCTGTTGGCCACACTCGAAGTAAGCTCCCATCCTAAAATGGCATGGGATTGAACCATGTCGCCTTCCACACAAGCAACACACGCCATTCTGACTCGTCGCTGACTTGCCAACTCTACCCTTCCAATTGGGTGGGACATGATACCTTCCTTCGGTCATGGGCTTCTTCTCGAATCGGATTTCATCTCCGTTCGAACTGAACCTTGAACCAGATGCAACAGTTTGTTCACTTAAGCTCCTCTCTATCAACTGGGCCCGATTATAAACCTCATTATATTTTTTCAGGTCAAATGGCACCAGCCATTCCTGAACCTTTGAGCTTTCTCTTATGGATCTTCCACCAGTCTTGGAGCGTACTGAGACAGCTTCGCGAACTTAGCTTCATACTGATCCACGGTCAGCATGCCTTGACAGAGGTGCTGAAATTCCTCCATCTTTTGCTCTCAGGTGTTACCCGAAAAGTACTTGCAATTAAAAGCTCTGAGAAAAGTGTCCCACATCGGAACCACGCCTTCAGGAAATGTTGTGCCTCTGGTGGCTCTCCACCAAGTATTAGCGTTACCCTGCAGCTGGTAGACTGCAAGGAAAACCTTCTCCTAGTGCACATCAGAAATGCAAAGGCCTTCTCTAGGTCTTGGATCCAGAGCGATGCAGCCTCGGGATCTCCTACTCTATTGAACCTCGGCGGGTTCAGCTTTAAGAACTGCTCCACTAGCTTGTGAATAGGCCTCTCTCTCTGTACAACCACGTTCCCAGCTGGAACTTCAGCAGGTGCGGCAGCGGCTGCGGCCTCAATTGTGGCGGCAACGGTAACAATAACAGCGGATGCAGCGACGGCGGCTTGATTTTGAGCCTATTGCCCCATTAGTGCTCCCATTGTTGCAAGCGCCTACATGATCCCTTCGATTCTGGGATCACCCCAGGGGCTGCTACCCCAGCGCCAACCGAAGGCGGTGCTACTCCACTAGCACTGGCCTCCTTTACCACGACCCCCTCGGGTATCGACCGTTGTTGGCATCCTACCACGAGTCACTGGACCAATGGTCCTCTTTCTAGGAGTCCTTTACTCCTGATCACTCATCTACAAGTTCTTTATAGATACATGTTTTCCAATCCCAATACAAGATTAGAATTTGAGTGATCCACACAAAGCAATTTACTAATCAGCTGTCACTAACATGCACTAACATGAAATAAAGGTCATTCCTACTAACTATCCCATAACTTATCGCACTTATCACTACAACTACCGACCAGCTCTGATACCACTTCGGGCGGGGATGTCATGCCCCGATCCTCAAGCGTGTGCCCATCCCTCGGTGGTCGATTAAACTGCGATGTCCTAGGATGCGTCGCAGGCCCATTCATTTTAATGCGCATGCAGAAGCGAATAAATAAATCCCCAGACAACACAAAGATGGGATAGAAAAGTAGGACCATAACTTCACAACCAAAACACGCCCTTTATACACAATCGACTAGTTTATTTACAATACTAGTCTATAGACAAATGTCTACTCAAGCAGAAAGGTCTACAAGTCCTCTAGGCGTTCGAATCCTCAACAGAAGACTTCGAGGTCTCCTGGGGATTTGGGTGGGTCCGCCACTGCACCACCCAGAGGGTCAGCTGTACCCTCGCCAAAAGCGACCTTTGATACCGATACTAGGACCTCAAAATCCTGTAGGGGAGTAAACTCTCTAGATTAACGTTCCGATGGGTTCATGGCAATGGCGACGCCAAGGCGGGCGACAAACCTTCTAGCGGCGACACTAAGCGAGGCCGGGAAAGGCCTGGAAAAGCCTCCCGAAGCTCACAACTGGGCTGTGAGATCCGGTTGTGCTCTAGGCCACAGGGACCGGTTGAAGGGGCTGCACGGTTGTCGTGACCAAAATTCCGGGTGCACTACCTAGGGTTTGGCTAATGGATTACTAAGCCTAAACTTAGCTCGGGCCCTCCCAAGCCCATACCAATTCACGACTTAAGTTTAAGTTTTTATCATGCAAATGATTTTCAATCAGGAGTTGCCGCTAATCTATTTTTGGTAGGTCGATTAAACACCTAAGTAAAGTAACGAGAGATTTACTTTACTCCTACGAACCAGAGACTATGGGTACGAGCACTTGGTTACACCAGATTTCTCTAATGCCCTTTCGGTACCATTCTTTTATTTTCAAAAATATTTTTTACAGGCAGCTTAAATTGATTTTAAATTTATTTCCCTAACATGTGAGGCGATCATACGGGTGCGCAAACCACCAATTTAACACCCAAATAAACAATGAATAAATTGCAAAACTTACCTCATAGCAACGAAAGTATCAGCGTTGTTAGATCAGAATTCACATCAACAGTCCTAGATATGATTTCTAATTAACATGCAATTTCCTTTTTTTGTTTTCACTTATTTAATGAAAGTCATGCAATATGCAAAGCAATATAACTAAATGACCTAATTCTAATGTCATGCAATTTCTAATTAAATGGACCTAATAACAATCTCTAAATGACGTGCATTTCATGAATCTAATCCTATATGACATTTACATGACATTTTTTATTTTTCCTAAAAATGCAATCTATCCTAGAGGATGGAACTAATTTATTCTAAGACATTTTTTGTATTTTTCATGAAATTCGGAATTAGGAAAAATGTGAAAATTATCTAACTAGATTAATATTCTATTCAATTTGCATTATCCTATTTTAAACTAAAATATTATCTTAACCCAAATAATCCTAAAATGCAATCTATCTAATATCTAAACTTATAATAAATTAAGAAAAATATTACCTAGAATTAAACTAAGTACAATTTTACCCTAATATGCAATGATGTACAAAAGATGCCCTAATTCTACATGACATATGCATGATGATTTTTTTTGTTGTTTTTTTTCTATTCATTTCGAAATTAAAATTGACAAATAATTAAACATGCAACCTAAGTTAAAAAATCTAGCAGCCTAAATTGATTGATTTTTTTTTTAAATTCGAAATAAAATTCCTATTCTAAATATGTAAACCCTAAAACAGGGAATAAACCTAATTATAACCTACATTTTTTGATTTTTTTATGAAAGCAAATTTAATTAAACGACACGACATCAAATCAGAGCAAGATGATATCCAAATTGACGAACCATATCTTGCGCATGAGATCGGGTTGACCAATTTTACATAAATCGCGGATCGAATCTCGGGCGAGACATCTGATTAGCGATTTTTTTAAGTGATTGTGAGTCGGATTTCAAGCGCGAAAATCAGACTAACAATCACAAATTTCAGAGGCTATTTCATGTCGAAAAATTCATCATTGCATCAAGGAATAATTGTACTAAAAAAAGAACAAATAACAATAATAATGAAAAAGAGCCAAATATGATAAATAAATAATAGAAAAGGAGTGACCTAAATTGTTGTTTTTATTGTGCTTTTTGTTTTTTTTTATAAAAAAAAACACGACGGCCTAGTCGGTCCGGCGAGGAGGGGGTCGCCGGCGAGGGCATCGACGCGGTGACGAACAAGGGCGGCGAGGCGGGGCGCGTTGGCGGCGGCGAAGCGGCGAGGGGAGTCGGCGAGCTTCGGTGGTAGGGCCGGGCACGAGCACGGTGTTCAAATCTTAGCTCGGCAGCGGTGGTGACTTCGTGGGTGGAGCAGGGGGAGCGTTTGGATCTAGATCGGCTGCCGTCGGGACGCTAGGGCTGCAGCAACTTGGCGACGGCGGGGGGTTGCGTGCTTTCGGGGCAGACTTGGAGCAGTGGCAAGGGCAAGCGTTTGCGTAGGGCAGCAACTCCGACGCGACAGATCAGATGATGGAGATCGGCTGAGGCGCGGTGGGCTTCGGCTCAGTTGTAGGCGCCGGCGCTTGGTCGCGGCGAGGGAGGCAAAATAGCGGAGGAGCAGCTGGCACTGGCCGCGGCTAGGTTAGGGGCCGTTAGGGCTGGGTCGCGAAGGCAGGAGGCAAGGGGCTCGACGCAAGCTCACGGGGGGAAACTTAGAGCGACGGTCCAACGTCGTAGGTGCAGCGGTCGTCGGCTGCAGAGGTACGGTTGGGTCGCGGTTCCGGCGGCGGGTGAGACGGCGATGGTACGAGCACGCAACGATCGGCAGCTGCGGAGGTGCAGTTGGGTCGTGGGATGCAACCGACGGAACGACGGCGGCCAGTGAGCACAGCAACGCAGGTGTAGGAGCGAATGCCGGTGGGAAGCCTAATGAAGATGATGAACAGTGGTTTCTCCCTTTTTCCCTCTCTGCTGTCGCACACGTCACTTCCCTCTCTGCTGCAGTCGCTTTTTTTGCTGTTTGCTCCCGTCCACTCTCTTTTTTCCTTTTGCTTTTGTTGACTGTTTATCTCTTCTTCTTTTTTTGTTGATTCTTCAAAGGAATGAAGGAAACTCCCCAAAGAAAAACCGAAGGAAAACCTTACTTAGACCTACCCCCAAAACCCTAAAGACGAAGGAAAAAATTTCTCTCTTACTTCGAATTTTTAACCTAGAAATTGAGAGAAAGGCCCTCTTGGGCGGCCGTATGTATCTATATGTGTGGCCTCCCCCAAACCCTACGCGTATTAATCTATTTATAGGCCACGGATTAGGGTTTTTAATTTTCCAAAACCATATCCATAAAAATTTCGTTTTTCAAACGCAATATTTGCCTTTCCAAATGCAATTTTTGCTTTTGAATTGAAATCTCACAAAGATAAATCCGTAAAATCTCCCTAAGGATACGGGCTTGGGCTTATTTGCTTTCTTCGTGGGCTTAGCTCGACTCATGAAATTAAAGTTTTTGAAGCATCAATTCGAACCCATCCGTCACTGGCCCAATGTAAATGCAAATTAAAAATAAATGTACCTAAAACTATATGCTATGCAATTAACTATTTTTTTAAGGATAAAATTAATCCCTAATTTTTTAATGCAATAAATGAATAAACGGGTCGCCAAAATTTAGGTGTTAACAACGGTTCGGGAAAGGGGCACACGGGCGGCTAGATGGCTGGACAGGCAAGCAGGGGCGACGGCGGGGCTTTCAGCGACCACGACAACGACATACGGTGGCCTGGCGAACTGCTAGACTTGCGGGCAGAGGCGGAACGACCAGCTGGGTGAGTTACTGGGCGAAGGGTTGGCAAGCGCGACAATCGCGGGCAAGCGGTGGCGCGAGCGGCGATCTGGCGTCTTGGCGGGTGTGCGACGGAGGAGGGGGTTGCTCTGCTCGGTTTCTCTAGTTTCTTGAGTTCTCAAGTGACCTCATCAATGGAGAAAGCAGCCAAGGGAAGGAGAGAGGAGCTGCTGAAGAGAGGGGGACCCCAAATGGCCTCTTAGGCCTTCAACACTTCGCCAAGAGACTCAAGTGGCTGCACCCACCACTTGCTCAGCCATCCTCAACCCCTTGGCAGCTCCAAACTTCCTCAACACACTTCCCATGGTGGCTGAAATGTTGCACCCCCTTGGCCTACGAATTTTGTACAGTTTCTCTTCAATTTCATTCAATTTCTCTTCAAATCAAATCAATTGAAGCCTAAACAATTCAGCCAATGTGTTGACATCATAATCCATATTTTTCCTTGCCCAAAGATCCCACTTGACTGCCAAAAGTGCGATCAAAATGGTCCCTCGAAGTTTTCGGTCCAAAATGACCTAACTTTGATTTTTCGACAAAAATTTTCGTTTGCAGAAAAATCTTCGGAGGATGAGTTGACATTCCTAAAATGAATCGTGACATGACAAAACTTTCAATTTCTGAAATCGGGTTGAAATTCTCGGTTAATTTTAATCTGGCGCGATTTTAGCACATCCTAGCCTACTAGGTAGTTTTTAGGAATTTTCAGTACAATTGACCCGTGATCGATTATTTTCGAGCCATAATATACATCTTCGACACATTGGCGACTCTCTGTTGTCATGAAAGTCTCGAGGTTTCAAATACGGACATAGGATACCCAAAATGACAGAAAAATCGGTCTAGTGCCGATCAACGAGAATTTTGAAATCAAGTGGAATCACCCACACTTTAATTGCATATCTTAGTCGAATCGACCTATCTCTGATCGATTCTGATAGTGCTGTAATGACCCTTGCAGATTAGTACGATTGAGTAGTCGATTCCTAGTCAAATTCTCAAGTCTATTGCGTTTAGATTCCTTAATGGCTTCACCTGATAGACTAGTTATCTCGTGAGTGATTAGCTTAGAGAATAGAAATATAGGCACGTCGATGAAAAGCCAGACTCGTTCAATTGAAAACAGAATCAGAAATTCGGGATGTCACAATATGTGCACTACAAATCCTGTGGTATTTTAAAATTAATTTATTTATCATGCATGGAATTTTTTATTACTTTTTTCTCTAAATAAGATTTAAAGAAACAAAACTAGGAAAAGCTAAAATAATTCAAAAAAATGGAAAAACAAAGAAAAAATAAATAAAGGCAGGGTCATGGCTGTGGCTAGGCACACCGGTGCCGCTGCCACTGCCAGCACCACTACCAACGAGGTCGTCAACCCTAGGTAGAGGAGAGGGGCGGCCCTCATTGACCCAAGCAAGGCCGCTCGGACGAGGCTTTCCTAGATCTGGGCAATGCCTTGGTGGGGCTGTCGAGGCTTGCCTAGATCTAGGCAACGCGAAGCCTTGCTTGTGGCCGGCGAGCCTCCTTAACCCTAGACAAGGCCTCATTAGCTCTAGGAGAGGGCCAACCCCCTTCCAACAGTGGCAACGGCGGCAACAGCAACCCCCAGCCACAATCCCTACCTTTTTTTTTTCCATATATTTACATTTTGACACCTCAATTATTGAAATTTTTTAAAATTGACCCCGTACATGTTGGAATCACATGTCGGAATTCCGAACTCATGTGTCGGAGTGCATCAGGGAAGGTTGACCATATGTCTGATTTTCTGATACTCATTGATCGCATGTCGGAGCATATCAGACGCAATGTTGGACGTGACATAAAGTCTCATGGAGAGTGTCGGTACTTCTTAGATAGCAATCCTAGTAGGGAACCCCTTTTTTGGTTAGATATCGATAAAGGAGATAGGCTCCCCTTTGCAGCTTTCAATTTCCCCCCTTTTGATATCATTTTGAGTGTGTGGGGATGACCAGCTTACAATGGCCCTAGAAGCGAGGGCTTATAAATTGTAAACATTCTAATTAGATAAATAAAGATTGGAAGTTATGCAGTATGTATGTGTGTGTGTTTTCTCCTTGACTATCTATTGGTTGTTGTTGTTGATTGATTGAGTGATTAGAAATTACACGCTTCCACATGTATTTAAAGTTAAAGATAAAATCAACGGGATAACGACGCCTCCTAGGACATCATGAGTTAGTCCCGAATCTGAGGACATTGAGTTCTTGTGCCGAGGGTAGAGCCTAGAGCATGACACTACGTGTTATGCCCCGATCCTCGAGCACGTGCACATCTCTCAATGGTCGATAAAATTGCGACGTTCCCAGGATGCGTCGCCGACCCAATCGATTCATGCACATGCTGAAGCGAAATAATAATCTCCAGACAACAACAAACATGGGATAAAAAAGCAGGACAATCAATTCACGCAAAACACCTTTTATAAACAAACCGGGTTATATACAAAAGAGTCTAACTCAAAAAAGGCCATTGAGCTATCTAAAGTCTTGGCTCTACAACCATAGGCTCCAGGTCCACACGACATCATCAGGAGTGTTGAGATTCATCGGGTGAGCTACTTCCCACTGCTCAGTCCCAACAGAAAGCCTGTCAAAACCCAGCAGGGGACCCTCCTGGCCCCCTTGTTGAAAGCTAATGAACCATGCTATGAATCGGTGAGGTACTAACTGAGGCAGGCCCTCATCGACCCGTACCACGGACTCAACTACCTCTCGAGTCGGGGTGGTCTTGGGAAGAAGGAAGGAGGTAAACTCAAAATCCATCATCTGCGGAACCCCATATCGAACGTGACGCTCCTCCATCTAAGGACCTGTAACTTGTAAACCACGATGTGGTGAGATAATGTCTCAGCAAGTCTACACCCTAAACTTCGATTAGGAAGATAATACACCAAGAGGCAGCCTAATCACACATCACATAAGACTTACCTCGCCTCAGCACCTTCTTGCACGTCAGTATAGCTCATATAGCATTTATATATGCAGTCAATGCAATCAATAACTGGAATGCTTTACTTTCATAAATTAATCAATCACAGGGGTCTTGATTATAAAGCCAAATCATTATGACATGTCCCATTTCGTGCCACACAATTTTGTCCTATAATTAGGCGCGGCTATATCACTCATTCAAGCGTTCCAATTAATTACGACCAAACGGCCATGGCCGATTCAACAGTCAGTGGTCATCCGGCTTAGCTGGGCGTCGTCTCGCCCCATCGAGCACGGCAACGTCTTTCTCTAGACGGCATTCTCGAATGAGCATCGGCCCAACCTTCACTATGACCGGCATCCGTTGACAAGGGATATTCTCGAAGGACCATGGTCCAGCGTAAAAGCTCGTGACAGGTTCTCATAACATTGACACGCACATCCAATGCCGGCCAATGACATTGTGCTTTGCACTCAAATGTCTCAATTTAAATAATGTACTTGGCCTATTTTTTTCATATTAAAAACACCCGGTAAAATAATTGTGCGTGGGTACACGATCAGATGGAACCATAAAATGCAATATCATCACTTTTAAAAATCTCACTATTTGATATGGTACTTAAAAACATTTTTGATGTCAAAACCCGACACCCAATATTTCTAATTAAATACCAAAAATCCATAATTTTGGAATAATAGCTCAAAAATCACCAATCAACATCCAATTGCACAATTTAACAAACAATTGCACAAACCAACTACACCACGACGATCAGCATGAAATTCTAGCAACCGGCTATCCCGATATAATTTCCACTAATTAATAAATAATTAAATAAATGTAAAATATTTAAATAAATCACTAATTAAGCTATATACACTAATCTAACCACCTAATTGAACTAATCTAATTACTCTAACCGACCTAGCTACATAATAACCTAGTAAACTAACTAATTACATTAACTATTCACCTAATTGACTTATCTAACTAATCTAATTTAACTAAACAAGCTACTAATTACACCAATCTAACTTAACTTAATCTAACCCTTCCCTAAGCATCATTAACCTCCTAATTAAGGTTTAGAGAGTAAACTCACCGGTTTAACGAGCCGATGAGTTCACCGCGACAACGACGTGGAGGCGAGCGAGACTCGGGCCTACGACGACACCAAGGGAGGTTTGGAAGGGCTAGAAAACAGCCTTGGAAGGCCCACAGCCCAACAAGGATTTCGAATCTGTGGTGAACTCAAGAAGTTAGTCGGGCGGCTTGGTTGCGCGGGAACGGCACGGTAGGACTAGGCGGCGTTGGGGACGCTTTGTGATGCCCCCCTAATGGCCCCCAATCCATTAGGGTCGCCACACTTCTCCTCATCCTGGATGTCCTTTTTTTTCTTGGTCAATGGACTTCAGGGAATCCATGTGGGGGTTTCATTATACACTTCATCGGTCCCTGCGCAATGTATATGGCGGAAGCGTATCCAACAACTCCTTTTCTACACTCAGAAATGATGCACACCAAATACACATATAGATAATAATCGAGCACTTTTTATTTACATAAACTAGATGGACATCGATAGTCGGTACACCAAAATGCCATAGTTTCCTATACTCGGCTATACTTCAAAAGTTAACCGACATTTCCAACAGCTATATACTTAGAGTCCATCATTCAATGCAGGCGTCCAAAAATTTTCCTTGTTGTTGTCACCATCCTCGGTCACTCCACATCACTCAATCCCCCGTCGTCGTCGTCGTCCTCTAGTGGTGGTGGCAATGGCCCCAGAGTACGCCCATTCCTGCGAACGTATTGGACGACATACTCCTGATGCATCAGACTTGAGGGAAGACTGGTGTCGATCATCATGATCACCCTCACTCGAACGAATGTCAGTCCTAGCATGTCAGGATCGTCATGCTTCGTTTGCTCCCATTGGAAGTCAATAGGGATCCCGTAGAATGTACTAGGAGGTGCGAGCAGTAGAGGCATCTTTCTTAGTCTGAAATATGTTAGTCCCACAAGGGGTGAGTACAACCACTCAGCAGTTAAAGATCTACTAAACTATATTATGTAGAACCATCATCATCTGATTTCGTGCAAAATACACAAAGCACATACTTAGAAGAATAGGTATAGATTAAATCAATAGAACTTTTCAAAGTAATGGCATAACTCAACAGAACAATCAAACTTTAGAATTTAACAGATTTTTTATTCACTATCACTATCTCCCAGAGGACTAGTGTTCGCGTCCTTCCAGGCATATCGCACCCAACCTGGCATCACGAAAGCCTTCGGTTCCATATTTCAGTCACTGGGCATCCAAAGTGTGTTACGTTACACCTCCAGGCATCTCGCACCTCACCTAGCATCACAAGGAATCGCCGGGGCTCACCATGTCAATGGTTGCCCCTACCCTCCGGAATCTGTATTGTCATACATCCGGGCATCTCAATACTCCCGGCGAACCTCTGGGGCTCATCGGTCCCTAGGCATCCAGAGGTATCGCCACTACGATCCTCCAGGCAACCCGTCTCTCGGGACATCGTCGTCCCGAGGGTCCGACGGCAGCAATAACACATCAACCATGGTTTAGCATTAAAACCTTTTTAAATGCCAAAAACGTTTCCAAATCACCAACATAGAAAATCCTTTGGGTTCCTGAAAATCCCCTTTTATGGTATCAAGTAATGTGAAACGAGGTTTTCAAAGACACATCAATACAACAACAATAGTCTTTAAAACATACGTCAATTTCATATCGACGAAGTCAATTCACTAAATCAGAAGTACAATATCAAATCCATAAGTTCCACTTCCACGGTTAACCCTCCAATGTGTTTCGAAATCCACATATAAATCCTCGAGCCACACTTGCCCTCACGGCCCAAAATGAAAAGATTTATCAAAACCGTACGTAATTTGAAATCAGCACATCGGCAAATCCAAATCTCACTCCCGACTTCAAGGTTTTTAAAAAGGTTCATGTGAACGTTCGAGATTTCAAGGACACCAAACATTTTTCTTTTCTTTCTGAAACATTTGTGACCGGCGCCCTTGGTTCATAAAATTTTCCACACAAATCGGGAGGTTTTCCAAAACAATTTACAAACAGAATTCTCAAAGCTTTACAAACGCTAAAATTGATGCATATTCGAAGTTCAAAATCACATGTATACATAAAAACTATAAAGCTTCATCAATCATCTAGCCCCAATCAATTTCGGTCATCCTATACACCACCATCCAACACCAAATCTAGAGAATCCAACCTAACAATGCATTTCCTTAAGCAACAACAACACTATACTATATAGGTTAGTAGACTTCACTTGCCTTAGGTCTAATCAGCGTCGACGGCAAGCGAGTGGGGAGCTACGGGCACGGCCAAGGCAAATCCGAAAGCTCACAGGTCACTAGGTTCGGTTTAGAGGCAGCAAAGCGTGAGCAAGTGGCGTCGACGACGTGCTGTGGGAAGAAGCGATGGCGACTACGACGTGCGGTGAGGTGCGAGCCGAGGCCTCTCGAGTCCTACTGTGGTAGAGAGGCGGCGACAGAACTTGAGCTGCGACGTCAGCGGCGGGCTATGGCGCGGGATCGGTTAGAACGCCGTGGTAGTGAGGGGAGTATAAATGCTGTGCGAGAGAGAGGAAGAGGAAGGAAGGGTAGAGAGAATGGGTTCGGTTCTTCCTCCGGCCTTGAGGACTCCGCTCAATCTCTCTCCATTTTGTTGACTCCCCTAGTCAACAAGCGGAGCTGGCAGCAAGGAGGCGGGTGCGTGTCGCTGGCCGAGGGAGGACGTGGCCGGCAGCAACTCTCCCCCGCTCACCCTTGCTGTCCATCGAGAAGAAGACCACGTGGCCATGTGTGGCTGCTTTTCGGTCAATGTTCTTCCCTTCATTGACCGCCAAAGGGACGTGGACATGGCCTTCGATCACTGCATGGAAGAGGGCAGTGTTGAGGTTGCATGGCCGTAAGTTGCGGCCGGTGATGAGGCCATCTGCGAAGAGAAATTGCGAGGTCGTTTGGAGCTAACATTTATCTTCATGGCCGATTGCGTTAAGCGAGAAACTTTAGACAGATACCATTGCGAACTTGTCGATATATTAAGTGGAATGAACCTCGGTTTCGCTGGTAGTATTATATAGGGAAGATCTTCGACAAGATTATAATTTATTTTCGATCCACATTGTGCATCTTCGACACATAGGTGACTCTAGGTTGTTGTGAAAATCTCGAGATTACAATTACGGGCACTAGGTACAGAATCGACAAAAAAATCGATTTAGTGCCATTCGACGCGAATTTTGCAATTAGGTGGAATCACCCACAATTTAATTACATGCCTCATTCGAATCGACTCTAATCGATTTTAACGGGGCCGTATTGACCCTTGCAGATTAGCACGGTTGAGCAATCAATTTCTAATCGAATTCTCAAGTCGGTCGTGTTTAGATTCCTTAATGGCTTCTCCTGATAGACTAGTTATCTCATGAGTGGCCAACTCAGAGAAAAAGGCTATAGGCGCGTCGATGAAAAGCTCAATTCATTTAGTCGAAAATAGAATCGAAAATCAGGATGTCACACACTACGTGCCATCCAAAACTCCAAGCTAAATAATACTCAATTTTATAACCTAAAAATTATTACCAAACATAGAAAATTCCGGATGTCACAATAGCACCCTATAGCTTTAACGCTTCTATGTCACAATAGTAAATTTTCCGACCTATACCCAACCTAACCCATACCCAACCCATATTAATAAAATATTTTCATATTTAACCAAATTTAGAAAAACTTATTCCTATGTTTTTTTTTTAAAGATTATATCACTAAAATACTTCTAAGCTTATTTCTTATATATATATATATATTATTTTTTAAAATGGTATTGCTAAAATAGTTTTATACAACACAAGTTTAATGAACAATTTTTATAATTTTTAAAATAATTATTTTAAAAAATTAATTTTAAATTAATTTTTTTATTTTTTCAAAAAAAAGTTTTTAATTTTTTATTATTTTTTTAAATATAATTTTTGGCCGGCCGCCGCCACGACGACGGCCGACCACAAGCGAGCCTCGAGCTCGCCGACGCCGGCGAGCTCGAGGCTCGCCCTACGCGCCGAGCTCGAGTCTCGCCCGGATCGAGAGGCTCGAGCCTTGCCGGACGTCGGTGAGGCCTCCGCCTCGCCAGATTTGGCGAGCTGAAGGCTCGCTGGAGTCGGGTGAGCTCGAGCTCGCCCCTCGCTGGATCTGGCGAGGCCTCTACCTCGCCAGATCCGGCGAGCTCGAGGCTCGCCTGGCCGGTCGCCAGCCATCGCTGTGCCGGCCACCGGAGGAAGAAGAAAGCAAAAAAAAAAAAGAAAAAAAAGCAAAGAAAAAAGAAAAAAAGAAAAGAAAAGAAAAAGAAAAAAGACTAGTAGGGTAAACTAGATAGTGGGTATTTTTAATGGGTTGGTAAATGGGTCTTAAATGGGTACAGAATGACCCATTTAAGACCCATATATTTTAGTCATTTTATTTTTAAAACCCATTATGGATGCCTTGAGATATAAGGCCTGACCCATTAACGACCCATTTAAGCAACCCATTTGACGGCCCCCGATCCGCTAGGGTCGCCACAGTCTACTTGCCTTTCGCTTATCCTATTAACATGCCACTCTGATACCATTTAATTATAGCGGGTCCATAAATCCTAGGGGTTAACTTACTCGAATTGGTCCCAACGCAGTTCATATAACTAAAGCATAATCAAATTTCCATATCCCATACTCCAACAAAATAATGCAATGCACACCAACTACGCATCATATAAAAGATAGAGCTGAGCCACTTTTATTTACATAACTATGATGGACATTTCGAGTCGGTACAACAAAAGGCCAAGGCTTTAACTAAGCTCAGCTATAACCCAAAAGTACCCGACCCTACATCAGACATGTACACCAATCAATCATCCAGTGTCGGCTATCCAAAAAGTGTCATCCTCTACTAGTGACGCGCGCAATCACACCCAGCCCGGTGCATCGACCAATGGCAGTGGCATCATCCCTATCATCACCCCGTCGTGTCGAACGTGTACGGACAGGAACTCCTAGACTACAGGGCCATCAGCTAGACCCACATCATACATAACCAAAACACGAACTCGGATAAACACCGGACCATGAACACCAACACAGGAATGCTCCGAGCACTCAACCTCAACATCAGATGGTAAGCCATAGAAAGTACCACACGTGGCCGGTGGCAAAGGCATCTCTCAATCTGAAATGTTAGTCCCCAAAAGTGGAGAGTACAACCACTCAGCAGTAAAGATCCATCAAACTACACAGTGCATCAGACAAGACAATCAAGGTATCACAAATAATGCACATATCATCCATGTAGTCATACATATATCACCATGCGGTAGTGCACATATCCCCATGCAATCGTGCATATACCACCATGCAGTCATGCTTGTACTTCCATGAGATTCATTCCATACCATATGCACATACATACGCATGGTTCATATCATCCATACAATCATGTATATATATATCCCCATGAGATCCATTCAAGCCTTCATGATCGCACTCTTAAAGTCAAATAGTATCAATTCAATTTTATAAGCAGATCATGCATCATGCCATATGCACACACACATGTGCATGATTCAATTCCAAATTTTAATTTTCAAAAGGATCTCATTTTTCTTCTAGGGACCAATGTTTGCATCCCTCATATCGCTCGCACCCAATCTGGCATCGCGAGGAACCTCCGGGCATCTCGTACCCCCAACTGGCATCACAAGGATTCCTCGGCACACACCTCCGAGCATCCGGCACACACCTCCGGGCATCTCGCACCCCAACTAGCATCACGAGAAATCCCCAGCACACACCTCCGGGCTTCCGGCACACACCTCCGGGCATCTCGAAACTCCCGAGGACATCCGGCACACACACTTCGGGCATCCCGACACTCCCGGGGCATCGTCGGCTCACACCTCCGACGGTATCATCATCATCACAATGTATATTCACATATATGTTCCACTTTCAACATAGCATTTGATGCAAAAATGTCAAAGGTCTAAACCAACTTTTCAATGTTATATGACATGCTAAATGTCACCACATATGCAGCATGATTAACCACTCAAGACATTATATCTCATAGAGTAATTCATTTATTTTTTATTTTTTGAAAATACGGCAATTTTTGGATAAAACAGAATGCACTCCTTTAGTCAAAATTTTGAAAAAATTAGTAAACGGTCTTAATAAATTCTGAAAATTTAACATATTATAAATGAGATCTAGAGAAAAGATTTTATGATGGACACCATGTCAAAAGAGCTTCATACAAGTCGCTACGGTCCATGCATCACAGCCTTTAAAATTTCAATATCACCATTGCACAGTTTCGGAAATAATTCCATTTAAGCCCTCAAATGAACTCCGAAAATTCTGAGATTTTAACATGTTATAATTAAGAAGTCGAAGTCTAATTCCTTCTGGATTAAAAGCTATAATTTTTATAACTCTCCCTAACTCTCTCTTCACTGTCCAGATTCATCCTCTTCAAAGAAAATCGTTTTCCTCAATCAATACTTGTCCGTTTATTCTCAAAATTTAGTATGTTACTCCTCAAAATGTCGTCTACAACTTTCATCAAGGACACGAGATCAAATTCGGACTGGATAATTTTATAAGATTCACAGATTTACACTAGGTCAACATAACGGTTTCCAGATCTAATTTCTTCAAAGAAAAATGGTTTCACCAACCTATACTTGTTCATTTCCTCTCAAATTTTGATATGTTACTCTCCAAGAAGTCCTCTACAACTTTCATCAAGAACCCGAAGTGAGATTCCAGCTACAAAAGTGCATGAAGCTCACGAAATCACCAAAGGTCGGACTATTTTTCCAGAAAACAGATTACTAGGCTAAGGCACTACTCCCATAACTTCGAAAATTCTCACCTCCACCACATCCGAAATTTACCATTCATCACACACAATTACAGCAAGCAAAGTGTAGATCAATGGACTCTACTTGCCTTAAATCCAATGAAAATCACAGCAGCAAAACGGCGGGGCTAGGCGGCGTCGACGGTCTCCTCTTCCCTTTCACGGCTCACGCTCGGCTTCCTCTCTCTCGGTTCACTCTCCCTCTCTCTTGACTTCACTCTCTCTCTCTCTCTCTCGGTTGCTGCCTTGCCCATTCCGTCCCTCTCTCTCTAATTTTCTTCCTTTCACCCTCATGATTAGCTAGTAATCATGAGGTTTGCATGGCATTGGACACTTGGTTGATCTCTCTTGCCACTTGTAGATTTTCATGGAAAAAGGGGGGTGGTGGCCTTAATGGGCTGGGCTTCTCCATCCGGTCTCTCCTCCTTCGGTCGACAGCCCTTTGGGCTTCTTGGGCCGGTCGAACGGTGGGGGGTTGTGGACTGGTTCGGCCTAAAAAAAAATCGGCCCACACCTTCTCCTAATGATCCACCCTAATCCTTATTTATATAAATACCTAATTACAAAATTTATATGGCCATAAAACTTTGTAACATAAATAAAAAAAATCCAACTTATAAAGTTCATGGCCAAGAACAAAACTTCCTTATCAATTTATCCTTTAGCACAATCCTTGATCACACATGGACATAGGATAGATTTTCCAGCAAAACAAATGTCCATTAAATGTTCGGCCTTGATTAATTGTAATCCATTGGTCTAATGGCTATAATATAGTCCGATGGCATTTTCATCACCCTTCCATAGGTCGTAATGCATCTAGAGATCGCTATGAAGTTTTAGGATGCCACAAAATATGGGTCCATAAATGGGTTGTGCAACCCATTTAACACCTCTAGCACTAATAAACAAATCACAATGCTGGCATGCAAGATGATTTTCAAAGTTCTGAGGTAACTCTTACTTAATATAACTCTCATTTTTTAATGTTTATTTGTTGTTTATCCTAGCAACTTGTAGAGCGGTGTTTTCAAATCAATATTAGTATACCTATACCATGTAGGTCAACAATTAATTAGTAAAACTTTGTGCATAGAATCTGCTGCTTAAAAACATGAGTTCGATACTAAATAAATAAATGATCTAGAACGGAAATCCTACTTGGATCGTTTTTAGTTGGCTTTCTTATAGTTGTTTTACTCATTGTAGATGACATTTTATGTTACTTAGTTTACTTATTTCATTATTTATATATAAGAAGCTATTTTTCATGTTATCAGTATTTCGTTATTGTTGCGTATTATGAAATGTGATATTGAGGTTTTTCCTAAAGTTTCCAGAAATTTTTTATTGAAAGGAACATCGATCTTTGGGATTCTAGTTTTTTTACTATCCTGTCCCGATTATATTTCCTCTCTAATCTACTCTTCATACCTAACATAAATCTGTCTTTACTTATTACTATTCTTTGATTCTTTATTTCCCTTCTGCGTTAGGAAATAAGAGATGGAGCAATTATGATTAGTTTTACTTGTGTGAACGAAGTCTTAATAAAATGGGGCTCCCGACGTACGATATTATAGTTTCGTTTACCGTCCTCGATCTAAATAAAAAGGGGCTCCAAATTTCATAAGCAACAGAGCCCGAACTCGCAGTCTTTAGGATCGAGAAGGACTGAAAGATTTCTGAGCCCGAAGGCTAGAAGATTAGAAAGCCCATGTTGAGCTTGTGATAGGAGGGGAGAGGGCTTCATCATTCAACTTCTTCTAGACCTGACAATTTATTCGACACTTTCAGGGATTACTTATCTATTTCCTTGTCTTCGGCTGATTCAGGGTAATTTCTCGAAATTTCATGCGAGAGATGTACTAAGAAAATAATTATTTATGTCCTATAAAGGTTTCAAACGTGTTAAAAGGAAATATATATATATTTTTTGGAATTTTGAAAGCAATAATACTTAAAAAAAAGGTTTTCTGGTAGTTATTTAGTTGGAACTAATGATATTGCAGCTATTGGAACTTCCTACTGAAACTCTCTTTAGATCATTTTGACGTTTGAGAATTTAATATTAAAGTTATTCTTCTTTATGGATCCAGTAAATTATGTAGTTTTTCGCCTCTTCAAGTGTTTCGAAAAGTAGCATAATCATGCATCACATTTCCAGAGCTGAATCGGATCAAACATGTAAATTACGTTTCGTGCATAACTATAATTTGATGGTAGCTAGTTGAGGTATACAATTACTTGCTCAATAATCCGTTTATTCAGCAATGAAACTGATCCACTCACAGTTTTTGCTGCCAAAGTATCAGAGCGCAACAAAAGATTGATTATTCTAGATATTTTGTTATTGCTAATTAATTATGATGTAAATTTGAGGATTTAAGAACTTTGTAACTTACTTACGATTGTTCAATGATTATTTGAGGGTATCTTATGTACTCATATTCGGGTTTTGAATTTGTAGTGTTACCAATAGTACTATATCAACACGACGGCCCAAAGTGCAGGAAATAAATGCCACTCGGACAAAGTGCTGTGTTGTGAGAGTCAGATCTTCAACATATTCAGAACAAAAGGGCTGTACGGTGGGAACCACCTCTCGAACCCATTTAGGACGAAATATTATATAGTGAGAGCCACCTCTTGAATCCATTTGAGACAAAATGCCATACAATGGGAGCCACCTCTTTTAAAAATAAAAATAAAAATAAAAGTAAAGGAGCACGCACCTCGAATCCTGCTTTGAGGATGCGCAATGGGCCTCAAAGTTCATCTCATGTTTCGTTACCTTTTTAATAAATCTGCATAAGCAACACCAGACGAGCCGAGCATTAATCGACGCATGAAGAATCGTGATGCAAGTTCATGGTGTTTGGCTTTTGGTATCCTACTTTGATGTTTTTGAAGATGGTTAAGAAAATTCTTGATCGTACGAAAGAATAGCGGATCAACAGTCGGTCTTCAAACGGTTCCCAATTCTATAGATAATGAGCTCAAAGTGGACCAATGTTCAACTATTTCTTCTGGCACTTGTGAAAATCATGATGATTAATCTGCGCATGAAATCGAGCAATGCTCGTGACGAATCAGCATCTTTCTCGATTTAAACAAGCAAATCTTTGGGGATTAGGTGGTCCTCCAGCTCATTGCCATTAGATTAAGTTGCATGATGTCAAGTCTCTGTCACGACCATAAATGTTGCGTTGAGAGAGGCTAAGTATGTCCCAATCATACTAAAATTGTCTAAAGCCCTCCAATAATTATCACAAATTAATACCCGATAGCTTACATGTTAACCATGCGTGGCGTAAGTAGCAAGTCTCATTCTGCTTTTCTCTATGATTCCTTATCTTGCGTCACATTAATTCTTTGGTGGAGCTGCTTGTTGCATCAATCTTTGAAACATGGATTGACAATGACAATGTACGCGACCGATTCTCGGGGCTTGCTTTGGCAAAATGGGCATCGCCAGAAATTTGAATAGTGAAGGGGAATGATTGTACTACTTAACTGCATTGTTACCATCCATGATCTACTTATAGGTGCCAAACCAAAGAGGAAAAGACCCCAAATGTATAGCACGAATTAATAAAATAACTTGACAACGAACAGATACATACGATATTCTGCATCTTTAACATGCCCTCTCAGATGTAAATTAGTAGTTTAGAGACCAACTTTGAATTTGCAAATATAAGCGGGGAACAGCCTAAATATGAATACATATATATATATATATATATTCAGGTAGACAGCGCCATTAACTCATTTGAGAGCTGGTGCTATCAAAATTAGCTTTTTCGTCAGATGATGTTGAGACGAAATAAGACCGATTGAAAATGTGAAAATTGTTCAGACAAGTTCTCTAGTGACAATACGGAAATGTAACTAACTGTTTGAAAGCTAGCATCGTGAAAATTTGCTTGAAGATAGAAGATGTTAAAGGACGACACCACCGTTTGAGAGAAAATGTGATTCAAATTAGCATTTAGGTGGACAGTTTGAAATTGTGAAACACTGGTTGAAAGTATACAATAAAAGGCATCTCATAGTGATACTTGTGAGGTTGAGAAACCCAAGTAAAGCAATGGGAGATTTACTGTGCTCCTACGAACTAGATATTTATGAGTTTGGGGACCTAATTACGCTAGATTTCTCTAACGCTCTTTCGGTACATTTCTCTCTTATTTTGAAAAAAACGTTTGGCAAGCAGCTTGAATTGATTTTAACTTATCTCCCTAACATGTGAGGTTATCATGCGGGTGCGCAAATCACCAATTTAACACCCAGATAAAGCAGTGAATAAATTGTAGGACTTACCTTGTAACAACGAAAGCATCTGCAGTGTTAGATCAAAATCCACATTGACAGTCTTAGATATAATTTCTAATGAGAATCATGCTTTATGCGATGCATGATACTAATCTAACATAAAATGATATGACATGGCAATATAGCCTAACCTATATGATGAAAGTGAAATATTTTGTTTTTTTTTTTTTTTTTTTTTAATGAGCATGCAACCTATCCTAGAGAATGAAATTAATTTATTCTAAGACAATTTTTGTTTTTTTTTAAATTCGAAATTAGAAAAATGCGAAAATTATCTATGCAGGTTAAGATATCATCCAATTTGTATTAGGAATTAGGTTAACCCAAATCCTAATTTAAACTAGAATATTTTCTTAACCAAATAATCTTAAAATGCAACTTATCTAGGAGAAATTATCTAAACCTATTAATTAAAAAATTGAACATGCAACCTTACCCTAACATGCAATGACGTTCAAAGAATGCCATAATTTTAGTTTTTTTTTCTTTTTCTTTTCTATGAGATTCAAAATTAAAATGACACATAATTAAACATGCAATTTAAATTTAAAAAAACTAACATCCTAAATGAATGCATTTTTTGGACTTTTATTTTTTCAAAAAAAAATCGAAATAAATAAATTCCCTATGCAAAATAACCCTAAAACAATAAACCTTCTAAAATGGACCTAATCCTAACTCAAATATTTTTTTTTGGTTTTTCATTTACGAAAACAAAATTGATCAAATGACACAACAGCAAATCCACCAAGATAAGATTGATATCCATAAATTGACAAATCATATCCCACACATGGGACCGAATTGATCAATTTTAAATAAAACCATGAATCGAATCTCGAGAGTAAGATCGGATTGGCGAGTTTCCGTGAGATTGCGAATCGGATTTCAGGCGCAAAAATCGGACCGTCAATCCCTAAGGTTACTCGAATTGCGAATATCATGACATATCAAGGTTTTTCAATCGGATACATAAAGGAATACTTTGGATAACAAAATATAAAATAAAATAAAATAAAATAAAATAAAAAATACCTAATTTGAATTTTCTCCAAATCCGGCAACCGGGTTCGTGAATTGCGATGGACTCGGCGTGGCTTCCGGGGGGCTGGCTGCGGGGAAGTGCTACTCGCGGGCTTAAGGGGTGCCGGTGTTCGGAGCTCCAGCGAGGGGACCGGCGGTGGCCGGACCAGCAGCGGGCAAGGATTGTTGTGGTAGTGTCGCCCGGGCAGCAGGGACAGCCGGTAGAGTAGGGGCGGACGGCGGACGTAGCGTCGAGTGAACATGAGGAGGTGTCTTGGCTGGGCAGTAGTGGTGCTCGGAGTGGAGGCGGTCGTGGGATCTGCGGGTCGCGAGCTTCGGAGGTGCGGCGATCGGCATCGAGCTCGGTTCTGGTCGTGGGTCAGTCGTAGTGGTGGCAGACGCGGGCGGAGACGTCGGGCGTTGGGCTGAGTAGAGGGCGAGTCACAGTTTGAGTGACAGAGATGAAGCAGAAGCCCAGGTGAAGGGCGCGGGAGCAGCGACGGCGAGGGGGAGCTTCGGACAGCTGCAAGGCGGCGCTTGTGGGTTCCGCAGGTAGAGGCATCGGTGGTGCGGGCATGGTGGCTTCTCGGCTACGGTGGAGAGGTAGGCGCCGGGTTGTGGCTGCAGCAGTCATCGAATCTGGGTCATGGCCACTAGCGTCAGGTCGTCGCAGGCCAGCGGTGGATGCGCGGGATGAGCGGGCAAGCGGAGACGTTAGATCGCAGCGAGTGGACGCGTCAGGTTACCGCGAGCAGAGGCGTCGGGTCGTTGCAAGCCGGCGCAGGTTGCAGGCCGGGCGCGACGGTGGCTGGCAGAGCACGGCGGATCGCGTGGCGAGGAAGCTTGGTGAAGAAGAAGAACAATCTCTGTTTTTTTTTTTTTTTTTTTCACCTGCACCTGTCCCTCTCTCGTCCCTCTATCTACTGTCTCTTCTCTGCTCTTTCACTGTTGTTACTGTCCCCTCTCAGCAGAAAGCTTCTGCTGACATTTTCTTTTTTCCTCCAAAAGAACACCAAAAAGAAAGCTTTTTATCTTTGTGTTGTGTTTTCTTCTTTTTTCTGGAAACCGAGAAAAGCCCCTCCTCACGTTTTCCTCTCAATGGTCGTATGTATCAATGTCTGGCCCCGCCTTCAACGTGGTAAAAAAAACCCTTTTATAGGCTAAAGACTAGGGCTTTATTTTCTTCTTCAAATCAACATCCACGAAGATTTTCTCCCGAACACAATATTTCTTTTATTTTCAACATCTTGTGGCATCCGGATTTTTTTTTACGACCCTCGAATATGTGACGGTCACTGACAGATCGATGGAAGTATCGTCGGACTATGTCATTGATACCATTTACGGACACCGATTCATTATCATCGTTGGACCAATACATTACGTTTAGTAATGATCCAATCGTAAAAAATTATTTCCTTTAGGTAACACTACGATTGAGATACTCTCCCACCCGCATGTGTACCCTACTAATCACAACTCCCGTGCACACTTGTTCTGATGACACTACACGACTATACCACTCAAGTATTTAGGTAATAAGAGAGGGACTTGGACTTTAATTTGATAATTATTTAGTGAGCCAAAGGAAGGGATTTCGGCCATGCATGAGGAACATACATGCATGCTTGGGGAGGAGAGACCATCCACGTCCAAGCTACCTTAATTCTTCCCCATTTGGTCGACACTTGAGTCAACTATGAGGAGGAAATGTTGACTGAAGCAAGGCCAGCGACGGCCACGTTGCTTCGGTGTAGGCTGCCAGTAGGAGTTCAAGACGTTTCAAGCTGAGGGCACGTCTTCCCCAGCTGTCCCTCGACATCATGTGTCCATAAATTGTATTGTTTTAAGTGATTAAATCTTGCTGCACATATGATGATACTTGGCATTACATATAAATCAAAAGCTGAAAATTGACCTTGTTGCCATCACATCATGTGCCATGTTGATATTGAGACATAAATTGTGAATATGAGTTATGATAATGAGAATACCGTCGGAGGGGTGAGCCGACGATGCCTCGGGAGTGTCGGGATGCCCGGAAAGGGGAGTGCCGGATGCCTGGGATGTGGGGGTGCCAGATGTCCTCGGGAGTTTCGAGATGCCCGGGATGTGGGGGTGCCGGAAGCCTCGGAGGTGTGTGCCGAGGGGATACCTCGTGATGCCAGTTGGGATGCGAGATGCCCGGAATGTGGGGGTGCCAGATGCCCGGTGGTGTGTGCCGGAGGTTCCTTGCGATGCCAGGTGGGGTGCGAGCGATAAAATGGGGGATGCAATCACTGGTCCCGGGAAAGAAAAAATGTGGTGACCGAATTGAAAGATAAAGAGTTGAAATTGAATCATGCATGGTATGGTGACATGTATGCATGGCTGTATGATATGATATGCATGAATGCTTGATGATGAGTGCATGGTTGTATATGCACCTATGGCATGATGGTATATGCATGAATGATTGATGATGAGAGCATGGTTGTATATGCACCTATGGCATGATGGTATATGCATGAATAATTGATGATGAGTGCATGATGGTGTATGCACATATGGTGTGATGACGTATGCATGGCTGCAAGGTAAGTTATGCTTGGATGCATGAATGATATGTGCTTTGTTTATGATGCCTTGATTGTTCTGTTTGATGCATTGAGTTGTTTAATGGATCTTTTACCTGCTGAGTGGTTGTACTCACCCCTTTGAGGATTAACATTTCAGATTAGCAAGATGCCTTTGTTGCCGGTTGCACCCGGTACCTACTATGGCTTACCTACTGATGTGGATGTGGAGTGTACTGAGCATGTCTGTGTCGGTGCTCCTGGTTTAGTTTTTGTTCGAGTCCGTGTGCTGATTATGTATGATGTAGGTGACACGGCCGACGGACGAGCACGACCAAGACCGTCCATGCTCGGCCGTGTCACGCACCAGGGCGTAGCTGGGAGCGCCCTGATCGATCGATGTCCCGACCAGTCCCTGACCGATCCCTGATCGACCGACTGACCGACTCCTTGATCGGTCCGCATGACCCATGCACGACCAGCGAACAGCCCGTGGTCGACCCGTGATCAGCCCCCGCACAAATCCGGAGTTGCTCACCTGCTCCGTGTCAGGCGGCTCTGACACGCACCTGCTGATCCTGATCCGCCCATGCTGCCCCTGATCTTGCTTCTGACTTGTGCCTGCACCATGCGAGTTCCCCATGCACGTAGCCCTCGAGTGGCCTGCTGGTAGCCTTGTAATGATGATACGAATTCAAATGTAGCCGTTGGATCGGAGGGACGAATCCACGGCCGAGATTGATCCCGAACTTGTATAAAAGGGGTCCCTCCCCCTCATTCGAGCTCAGCTCGTTCATAGTGAAATACACTCGCCCTTTGTGCAAACCGACCCTTGTGTTGTGCGTGTGAGTGAGTAGGCTGACTTGGGATCACCGATCCTAAGGCCGCACGGTGTTTGATCGTTCGTGTTCGACCGACCCGTGACATAGGCCTGGCGGATAGCCCGGTTATCCAAGAGTTTTTATCTGTCCATGTCCGACATGATGGAGCGATGTTAGCGATGTTACCACCGCCCCCACCCGATGCACCGGATTGGGTATGATGGCATGTATAGCTGTTGGAACTGACACTTTTTGGAGATAGGCGACGCTTGTTTGATGGAAGGTTGTACTCGTTCGATGTAGGGTCGAGTCCTCTTTTGGGTGGTAGCCAAGTATAGTGAAGAATCTTGACCTCTTTGTTGTATCGACCTTGATGTCCATCATGAAAATATAAATAAGAGCGAATCGGCTTTATCTTTTCTTATGGTGCGTAGTTGGTGTGCATTGCATTATGGTTATTGGAGGGGGAAATGGTGAGACTTGTTTATGTTTCCGCTAATGAGCTGCGCTGGGACCGTTTTCAAATTTTTTTTTTTTTTTTACTCATAGTTATATGAGATCGAGTAATTAAAGAGAGAGTACCTATGGCGACCAAAGGCGAGTCGGGGGTGCCACATAGTGTGCAACGGGAGGGATGTCCATGCTAAAGATCTGAAAAATATAATGGGATGAGCAACGCCTAATAAGAGAAATAACTAAGTTCTAGACTACCTGATCCGCTTACCACCCAGTCACGAGTTTAGTCTATAGCAAGCAAAATCAGT
Source organism: Eucalyptus curtisii (assembly GCA_017140595.1). NCBI lineage: Eukaryota > Viridiplantae > Streptophyta > Magnoliopsida > Myrtales > Myrtaceae > Eucalyptus > Eucalyptus curtisii. The sequence continues at coordinate 15,727,769 of CM029503.1, forward strand.
CACGCAATATCAAATCAGCATGAGCAAAACGGATTCACACATCATCAACACTACGCATGAGAGTTCAAAGACACAATTCAAGCACAAGATCACACCATCACACACGAACTCACATGCCAAGTCGTTTAGTTTTCTCATGTGATCTATTTTCCACCCTCGAATCATGAATTTACATTGGATCACTGGCTAGTCCACTCGAGTACTTCTAGGTCACTGGCAGGACTTCCATGAGATGCTGGCCATGGGCATCTTATTCTGAGGCATCTCAGTTTGCTGTTCGAGGCATCCAAGGGCTGCTAGCCTTGGGCATCCCGACTTCCCTGAAGCATTACCAATTTACTCACCGATGGTTATCTCTTAGCATTTAATTCATTTCATACAATCCACACAGCATGATCTTGAATTAAATCGCACTTCTGTCTACAACCAGAATGCACACACCCCAGCCACAAGTTAATAAAATGATTTTGCTACACTAGGTCATATGACTAATACATCTTGGACGCCAAAACATCCCAACACCCGCAGCCTACACTCAAACCAGCACGCATCGGAAAACTCTAGATTAAACGTTTAGGGCCGTCTCTTAACATAACATTCATAAACTCATCCATACAGACATGCACGTCCACGAGGTTTACACAGAACCATCCATGGACACCAAATTCATCCATACAAACATGCACGCTTACACAGAATAATCCATAGACACCAAATTCATCCATACAAATATGCACGCCCACGAGATTTACGCAGAACAATCCACGGACACCCCACCGCTAATGTTCACCAAGAAACGCACAATCTAAATGGATTCTAAGTAACCGAAAGGGTAACATATTTTCTACCATTCGGAGGGCAAGCCATGATATTCAATGCTATACCTTACTTAAATCTAGTTCTAACAAGCCAAAAACTTCATACACAGACTTGGTTTCATATGCACAAGTGATTGTTATTCTTAAGAAGTAGCATCAATTAGGAACCAGATGAATTGTCATATCTAAACCACACCCCTTTTCCATGAAGTAAGAAGATCAAATGGCCTTATCCTTAGCAATTTCACTTGCTTTGATGGCTTGACTAGAGTAGCTTCCCTTCTTTTCCTTGTGTATTTTGAGGTTTTGAGGCTTGTTGAGTGACAGTTTTTGAGATAAATTTGAGAGAGTGAGGGAAGGGTGGTTCGGCCAAAGGGAGAGAGAAAGGAAGAAGAGAATGAGATTTAGTCTTTTAAACCTTTCCTTTGCATATCACTTGCCAAGTGTAGTGACATTGAAGACAATTGTGCAATTCTTTGCATGGAACTGAACACTAGTAATGAGATTTAGTCCTTTAAACATTTCCTTTGCATGTCACTTGCCAAGTGTAGTGACATTGAAGACAATTGTTCAATTCTTTGCATGGAATTGAACACTTGTAAAGGATGGGGTGACACTAGTCTTGCATGAGGGGGATTAGTGGAGCAAGATTAGTGGCTCATTGTCTCTTCTCATGCAAAATTACTATCCATTTATTAAGGTTTTAAAAAGGTCAATTGTCACTTTTATCCCTATAATTTCGGCCACAAGGAGAGGAATAGGTTATCCAATTGCCAAGGTTAGTAAGTGGTCATTTCTTTAGTGCTACATTGTGAGGATTACAAGTACAATGTGTTCTTTAGATTTCTAAGGTCATGAAATAACTAACAACATCACTAAATGATGATTTTAATCCAACGATTGCCAAACTGAAGATCGAAGAATCATTCTATTACCAATCGTGATCGTTCCGATATTGATCAACAAGTTTATTTTGTGTTGCTTGTGTGTCACGCCTTGACCTGCTTTGGGCTCGGGATAACCCACACCATTGTTTTTCACTTAGGTCATTTGTTTGCAACGTCCTAGGATGTGTCGCCAACCCATTTATTTTATTTGTTTGCAACGTCCTAGGATGTGTCGCCAACCCATTTATTTTATCTTTTGATTATACATAAGCAGAAGCAAAATAAATATTTTCCAACCATTAACAAACAATAGGGATAGTATAAGACATACATCTAAAAGCTTAGGCATTTACATGTCTGCGTAGCGGATTCCTTCATACTTGTCCAAATAATGAGGTTGGGGTTAACCTAGCACCTTTATTCTACTAGGGTGACCTCACAAAGTGGTATCCCCTATGCATTTAGTACAAGTCCCTCTCAAAATACTTTGGCTTGGGCTCGGATTGTCATGATTAGGGCCTTCAAAAGTTAAACAATGAGGAATGAGTAAATTCCTTAAACCTCACATAGGGAAGTTGTTCACCTTGGAAACACCCTAAACGTGCAAGTTATCTAACGATGGCATATCAGTAGCAAAGCATCTCATGCTTTGCCCTAACTATAAATAGGAATGATCATCTTACCTTCTTAAGTCATCATAACAAAGCTTGTAAGCAATTCTTATAACACTTTCTATATTCACGAGTCAAACACAAGAGCGTGCAACATATTATAATCATGCACCCATGCCATGCTATAATCTAAAATTGCTCATATATCGATCTCAGGTTACACGTGTACTGACAATAGCATCACTTGTCAAGATATGCACTCATGTACTCTTGCACTCTACATACGTGGCGTCTCGAGAATTGCATGGCATCCCATACTACCATGCAACCCTCGAGACTATACTTTTAGGTTATTACAGCCGTTCGGGGCCCAAGGCCAATTTGAAGGTTCACGATCATCTAGCGTAACCGTGCATCGTGTCACACCCCGAACCTCGAGCGCGTGCACATCCCTCAGTGGTCGATAAAATTGCAACTTTCCCAGGTGACGTCGCCTACCCAAACGATTTATGCACAAGCAGAAGTGAAATAAACAATCCCCAGACAACAATCAAACATGGGATAGAAAAACAGGACAACAAATTTCACAAACCCACTTATAAACACATTCGATTTATACACAGAAGGTCTGACTCCAAAAAGAAACCTCTAGGCCATCTACACCCTAGACCCTTCAGGCTCGGGCTCTGAATCCTCCATGCTACGGCCCTGAAATTGGTAACCCACAACAAGGTGAGCTAAAAATCTCAGAGAGTCTACACCCTAAACCCCGATTAGGAAGATAATACACCTAGAGGCAACCTAAGCACACATCACATGAGACTTATCTCGCCTCAGCACCTCCTTGCACGTCAATATAGCTCATATCATGTATGGATATAGTAAATGCACTCATCAATTGGAACGTTTCACTCATATCTCAATCAATTACATGTGTCCCGATTATAAGACCAAATCGTTATGACACGTCTCATTCCATGCCACACAATTTTGTCTCATAATCAGGTGCATTTATCTCAATCATTCACGCGTTCCAATTGATTATTGCCCACACAGGCATAGCCTACTCGACGCACATCGGTCTTCCAGCGTAATCGAGCATCATCCCACTTCGTCGGGCATAGAAACATCTACCTCTAGACGGCATTCCACATAGGAGCATCGGTCCAGCCTCCACTGCGACGCACATCGGGTGACGGGTTCTCATAACCATCACACGTACACCCAATCTCGGCTAAGGACATTGTGCTTTGCACTCAAATGCCTCAATTAAGATAATGTGCTTGGCCTATTTCCTTCGTTTTAAAAACACCCAGTAAAATAATCGTGTGTGGGTACACGGTCAGATCGAGCCATAAAAATTGGTATCATTCTTTTTTAAAATCCCACTATTTGATATAGTACTTAAAAATATTTTTGGTGTAAAAACCCAACACCCGTATTTTCTAGTTAAATACCAAAATTTCACAATTTTGAAATGATTAATAAAAAATCACAATCACCACTCATTTGCACAAATTATCATTCAATTGCATAAATTAATTACACCACGACAATCAGCACGAAATTCTATTGACCGGCTATCCCGGTATAATTTCCGGACATAAAGAAATAATTAAATAAATTACATTTAATTATATGAATTGCAAAATATTTAATTTAAAACACCCAATTAAATCAATCTAAGCCAATTGGGCTAAATTAATTGAACCAACTATTTAATCTAACCAACCTAACTAATTTAATCTAATAAGCTAATTACATAAACTAATTAAACAAACTAAATTTCCTAACTAACCATTCAAACTAAATTAGCTTAGGAACTAATAATTTTAACCACCTAGTTACACTAACTAGCTAACTAGGCTAACTAGGGATTTCACTAATCCCTAATTAATTCAACTAATCCACCCTAAGCATCATTAACACCATAATGAGAGTTTAGGATGTAAACTCACCAGTTTAGCGCAAAAACCAGTTCACGGCGACGGTGGCGTGAAGACGGTGCGAAACCGTAACTACGGTGTCACCAAAGGAAGCTCGAACGACGCTAAAAACGGCCCAACATAGCCCACGGTTGGACTGGAAAACCGTTCTTGCTTGCCGCTCGATCGGTTGCTAGGCATGGGCTGAGCGGCGGAGGGAAGACAACTAAACGGTGGTTGGACGAGGGGTTGGTTGCTGGCCACGACTGGAATGGCTGGGCAGACTAGTGGACGTGCGCAAGGTGAAGCATTGAAGGAGCAGCTGGCGTGAAAATTTCTTGGCGTGGGTTGCTACATGCGAAATGGTGAAGACAAGAGGCGAGTCCATGATGGCCAGAGCTGCTGGTGTTGATCGAGCGTGGAGATGGGCGGTGGATTCGGCTAGTGGACTGTTGCGATGGCAAGAGGATGGTGGTTCGCTGGTGGAGTGGGGGAAAAATAAGTGTGAAAGGAGGCAAAATCAAAAGACGACAGAAGCAGCTGTATTCGGCAAAGCAGGAGGCTCGCACAAAGAAGAAAGGGAGAGAGAGAGAGAGAGAGAGAGAGAAAGAGAGAGAGAGAGAGAGAACAAGGCCTTGGAAGTCAAAGAAAATATCTTATGTCATCATGTCTTGGCCCCCAAAGTCCAAGCTTCATCCACTGGTCATTTTCACTCCCAAAACTTCACCAACAAGCCAAATTGAAGGTCAAGAAAGGTCCAAGCAGCAGCCACACGAATGGTCTTCATTTTCTCTCAATTCTTCTCCAAAACAAGTCAATTTGAGGGCAAAAAATCCCATGGAGGTAGCCCTTACGAATTTACACAAAGTCTCCACAATTTACTTCAATTTGGTAGCCCAAAAATCCAATTAAAGAGGCTCATCCGAATTTCTTTTCTTTTCCGAAATGTCCGCAATTGATTGTTTGTAAAAATTCCGGGCTCGCCGAAAATTCTTCAAACGATGAGTCGAGGTTCCAAAAATAAATCGTGACACGCCACAACTTTCGATTTCTGAAACCGAGTTCAATTTCACGGTTAATTTCAGTTGGACGCGATTTTAGCATTACCTAACCTACTAGATAGCTTTTAGGAATTCTTAACGCATTTGACCCGTGGCCGATTATTTTCGAGCCACATTGTGCATCTTCGACTCATTGGCGACTTTTGGTTGTCGTAAAAATCTTAAGGTTTCAATTACGAGCACATGGTACATAATCGACAGAAAATCGATTTGGTGTTGTTCGACGCGAATTTTACAATCAGGTGAAATCACCCACACTTTAATTACATGCCTCCATCGAATCGACCTATCTCCGGTCTCTAATCGATTTTAACGGGGCCATATTGACCCTTGCAGATTAGCACCGTCGAATAGTCGATTTCTGATCGAATTCTCAAGTCTGTCGCATTTATATTCTTTAACGGCTTCACCAGATAGGTTAGTTATCTCGTGAGTGGCCAACTCAGAGAAAAATGCCATAGGCGCGTCGATGAAAAACCAATTTTATTTAGTTGAAAGCAAAGTTAAAAATCAGGCTATCACAACTCTTCCCCTCTTATAAAAATAATCTTATTCAAAAAGGTGGGGGTATTGTTGTCTCATCGAGTCTTCACTTTCCCGGATTGCTCCTTCTGTCCCGTGGTGTTGCTAGACCACTTTGACTAACGGGATTGTTTTGGTGCGCATAACTTGCTCCTTCTGGCCTACAATCTGAATCGGTCTTTTCACGTACGACACCCTGTCGTCCACGTCTAATTCTTCAAAGTTTAGCATGTGGGTCTGGTCAGGCTCGTACTTTTTCAACATTGACACGTGGAAGACGTCGTGCACCTGAGCTAGTCTCGGCAGCAATGCAAGACGATACACCAAAGTTCCTATTCTCTCCAGAATCTCAAAGGGACCGACGTACCTCGGGCTCAGCTTCCCTTTCTTGCCGAAGCGCGAAGTACCCCTTATTGGTGACACCTTTAGAGAGAAGTGTTCACGAACTTGGAATTCCAATGGTCTTTGACACTTATCTGCATAGCTTTTCTGGTGACTCTGAGCGGTCTTTAATCTGTCCCTGATAACTGCAATTGCATCCACTGACTGTTGAACTAACTTTGGGTCTGTGATCTTTCGCTCTCCGACTTCATCCCAACAAACAGGAGTTCTACACGCTTTGCCAAACAACGCTTCAAAAGGTGCCATCTGAATACTCTGTTGGTAGCTGTTGTTGTAGGCAAACTCGACAAGATGAAGTTGTTGTTCTTCTGTAGTAACTTGCCAAACCCAAGAAACTTTTGATCTCTATCATTGTCGTCGGTCTTGGCCAGTTGATAACTACTTCAATCTTGGTCGAGTCCACGGAGATTTCGTCGCCTGAAATGACGTGACCTAGGAATACCACACGAGTTAACCAAAACTCGCACTTACGGAACTTAGCGTATAGTCCATGATCTCGTAGAGTCAGAAGCACTGTCCTCAACTATCTTTCGTGCTCTTCTAGACTTCTCGAGTACACCAGGATATCGTCAATGGAAACAATCACAAATTGATTCAAATACTCCTTGAATACACAATTAATCAAATCCATGAAAGTAGCCGAGGCGTTTATCAAACCAAACGGCATTACGGTAAACTTATAATGGCCCTAACGCGTACGAAATGCCGTCTTCGGTACATCTTCCTTCCTGATCCTCAGCTGATGATACCCTATCCTCAGGTCGATCTTAGAAAATATCGACGCTCCCTGCAACTGGTCAAACAAGTCGTCGATTCTTGGCGGCGGGTACTTATTCTTGATCGTTACCTGATTGAGTTGCCGATAGTCGATGCAAATGCGCAACAAACCATCTTTCTTCTTCACGAACATAACTGGTGCTCCCCAAGGTGATGCACTGGGACGTATGAATCCCTTATCCAACAATTCCTTCAATTCTGACAACGCCATGCTGTAAGGAGCCTTAGAGATTGGCTCTGTCCCGGGGGCCAACTCAATTACAAACTCGATCTCCCTTTATGAGGGCAAACCAGGTAATTCCTTCGAAAACACATTTGGAAACTCTTGAACCACTGCAATGTTTTCCATCTTCGGCTCCTCAACTGTCGTATCCACAACAGTCGCCAAGTAACCTTGACAACCCCCGTCTAACAAACGGGTTGCCTCAAGCGACGAGATTAAGGTAATCGAGGGTCCTCCTCGACTGTCAATAAACTCGAAACTTCCACTAGCTAACGGGTTAAACTGAATCGCTTTACAATAACAGTCTAATGTAGCTCGTTGCTTGAGGAGCCAGTCCATACCAATTATCACATCAAAATCATACATGGCTAGGACTATCATGTCCATTTTTCCCTCTCACTCACCAATAACTAACTTGCAACCAGGATAGCCTATTGCAGATAACACATTATCCTTTAACGGTGTAGAAATACTAACAACTGACCTCGACGATTCAGGATTCAACTCTACCAACCGAACAAATTGCTCAGCTATAAAAGAATGAGTAGCACCGGGGTCAAATAAAGCATAAGCAACATGGTCGTTTAGCAAAACCGTACCTGTGACCACGTCAGGCGAGTCTTCTGCCTGTCGTCTGGTAACAGTGTACACCGTTCCTTGAGCTAGAGGCGTGTTCATTCCTGTCACATCAGAATTTCGCCGGACCTCGAATATGTAACTGCCGAGACGGGTTGACGAGTTTGTCGTCGGACTACGTTGTTAACACCACTTCGACCACCATTTCGTCACCACTCTCACCGTGTCGAAACGTCACGTTCTCTCGATAGCATCTTATCTAGAAATTTCTTCACGCGATGTCACTCGCAAGATCAACCCATTCCGCATTTGCACCTTATTAAAGCGAGCTTTTCAAGCACATGGAGACGTCGACTCCCAAAGTTTCGGCCCCATCAAGGTAACCCTCCTTCACGCGATCGAGGAACTCGCCCATGCATAACCATGCATACGTCCATTTGGGGGTTAATAAAGGAGGATATTTGACCACCTAATAGCTCTAAATAAGTTGCCTTTCCCCATGCACGTACAGAACCATGCAGCCCCTTATCTTTCGCAATCCAACCGGTCAACAAAAGTGAAGATTTGACCAGCTGAAGGCCACGACATCCCCATTTGTTCTTCCCTCAAGCAGCCACGTCCAAGCCATTGTCAACAGAAGAAGGGTTGACCGAGGGGCAGCCATGCACGGCCACGTCGCCTCTCTCCTTCGTGGCTGACCTGTACAAACCCATGCATGCAAGGGAGACACGCCTTTGCATGGGAAATGCAAAGTGTTCCCTTGCATGAGCAGCCTTTGGAACCGTTGCCAGCCATGCCTTCCTCCTGCCAGCGACCAACGGAATGCAAGACACCTGCAAGAGTTGACTGGTGAAGTCAACCAAGGTGGGAGCCGGGCGCAATTCGTAGAAGATAAGCGGACTCATCTTCTTCTCTCTTCCGCGAGCTCGGACAGAGGGAGTCCTTCATCATTTTCTCTTCCCACGATTCACCAACGACCACCGCGTCACCGGCTTCTCGCCATCTCGCACCCCATCACCCGTCACTGCTAGCCGACCCCGCACCACCACTAGCCATCAACCTCCTTCGTTGCCGGCCTGGGAAGCACATCATCTCACCTCAACCGTAGCTCGAGTTCTGTTGCCGCCCCTCTACTGCAGCATGACCCGAGAAGCCTCGGCTCGCGCCTCACCACACGCCGTTGTTGCTGTCACCGCTTCTCGCCTCAACTGTAGCTTGTAGTCGCGGTCCGCTCACCGTCAACACCGATTGGACCTAAGGCAAGTGGAAGTCTACTAACCTACATAGTGTAGAGCTGTTGTTGCCTAAGCAAGTGCATTGTTAGGTTGGATTATCTGGATTTGGTGTTCAATGGTGGTATATAGGATGACCGAAATTGTTTGGGGCTAGATGATTGAGGAAGCTTTATAGTTTTTATGTATACATGCGTTTTTGAACTTTGAATATGCATCAATTTTAGCATTTGTAAAGCTTTGAGAATTCTGCTTGTAAACTGTTTTGGAAAACCTCCTGATTTGTGTTAAAATTCTTATGTAGCGAGGCGCTGCTCACAAATGTTTCAAAAAGAAAAGAAAAATGTTTGGTGTCCTCGAAATTCTGAACTTTTATATGAACCGTTTTAAAACCTTGAAGCCAGGATTGAGATTTGGATTTGCTGATGTGCCGATTTCAAATTACTTATGGTTTTGATAAATTGTTTTATTTCGAGCCGAGAGGTGCGAGTGCGACTCGAGGTTATACATGTGGATTTTGAAAAACATTTGAGGTTTAACCGTGAAAGTGGATTTTATGGATTCGGTACCAAGCTTTTGATTTCGTGAATTGATTTCATCTATATGAGATTGACCTATTTTTAAAGACTATTGTTGTTGTATTGATGTGTCCTTGAAAACCTCATTTCACATTACTTGATATCAAAAAAGGGGATTTTCGAGAATCCAAAGGATTTTCTATGTTGGTGATTCGGAAACGTTTTTGGCATTTACAATGGTTTGACTGCCACACCATGGTTGATGTATTATTGATGCCGTTGGACCCTCAGGACAACAATGCCCTGGGAGTCAGGTTGCTTGGAGGATCGTAGTGGCGATGCCTCTGGATGCCTGGGGACCGGTGAGCCTCAGAGGTTCCCCTGGAGTGTCGGGATGCCCGAACATATGACGATACACATTCCAGAGGGTAGGGGACACTAGTAACATAGTGAGCCCGGGCGATTCCTCGTGATGTTAGGTTAGGTGCAAGATGCCTGGAGATGAAACATGACATGCTCTGGATGCCCGGTGACTGAAATATGGAACCAAAGGCTTTCGTGATGCCAGGTTGGGTGCGAATGCTTGGAGGGACACAAACACTGGTCCTTCAGGAGATGGTGATAGTGAATCAAAAAGCTGTTGGATTTTAAAGCATGATTTTTCTACTGAGTTACGCCATTTTGATAGTTGCGCCTGATTATGGGACAAAATTATGTGGCACGATATGGGACGTGTCATAACGGTTTGGCCTTATAATCGGGACCCATGTAATTGAAATTATGTGTTCCGGTTATTAAACTGCACTTGCTATTTCTTTGGAAAATTCTATTGATTTAATGCATATCTATTCTTCCAGATTATATGTTTTGTAAATTTTGCATGAAATCGAAAGATGATGGTTCTACATAATATAGTTTAGTAGATCTTTAGCTGCTAAGTGGTTGTTCTCACCCCTCGTGGGGACTAACATATTTCAGAGTAAGAAAGATGCCACTGCTGCGTGCACCTCCTGGTACTTTCTATGGGATCCCCGTCAATTTGCAATTGGAACAGTTGGAGTATCATGATCCTGATTTTTTGGTATTGACATTCATTAGGGTGAGGGTGATACTGACTATCAACACCGACCTACCCTCGGGTCCCATCCATCAGGAGTTCGTCGTCTTGTATGTCCGAAGGAACGGACGTACTCTGGGGCTGCTGCCACCGCCGCTAGAGGACGATGACGGGGGATCGAGTGGTGTAGTGTGACTGAGGACGTGAGGTCAGTAGAGAAAATTTTTGGACACCGGCACTTGCTGATGGACGCCATGTGAATAGGTGATCGAAAATGTCTGTCTAGTTTTTGGATATAGCCAAGTATAGGAAACTTGGGCTTTTGATGTATCAACTAACAATGTCCATCCAGTATATGTGTAAATAAAAATTGCTCGATTATTATCTATATATGTATTTGGTGTGCATCGTTTCTGAGTTGTTGACACCTAAATTTTTGCACAATTTTTGGGTTAATTTTCACTAAAATAAAAAAATAAAAATCACATGGCATATAGTTTAGGAACGTTGTCGCAACCAAATTTTCGGGGTGAACCACCTAAAATTAGGCTAATGGATTGCTAAGTCTAAACTTAGCTCGGGCCCTCCCAAGCCCATACCAACTCGCGACTTAGGTTCAAATATCTAACATGCAAAAGATTTTCAATCAACAGTCGCCACTAATCTATTTTTGATAGGTCGATTAGACACCTAAGTAAAATAATGGGAGAATTATTTTACTTCTACGAGCCAGAGATTTTGGATACGAGGACTTGATTACGTTAGATTTCTCTAACGCCCTTTCGGTACCTTTCTCTTTTATTGCGAAAAATGTTTGGCAAGCAGTTTGAATTAATTTTAATTCACTTTCCTAACATGTGAGGTGATCACACAGGTGCGCAAACCACCAATTTGACACTCAAGAAAGCAAATAAAAAAAATACAAGGACTTACCTCATAGCAACGAAAGCATCTGCGTTGTTAGATCGGAATTCACATCAGCAATCCTAGATATGATTTCTAATTAACACGCAATTTTTTTTCCTTTTCACTTATTTAATGAAAATCATGCAATATGCAATGCAATACAACTAAATGACCTAATTCTAATAACATGCAATATCTAATTAAATGGACCTAATAACAATCTCTAAATGACTTGCATTTCATGGGCCTAATTCTATATGACGTGCACATGATTTTTCTATTCTAAAAAAACAAATGCAATCTATCCTAGAAATTGCAACTAATTTATCCTAAGACAAATTTTATTTTTTCATGAAGTTCGAAATTAAGGAAAATGCAAAGCATAACTGTTGCGATAAGGCACGCGATCGAACAATAATATAGACAGAAAAAGAAAATAAATCGAACACCAGATTTACGTGGTTCAGTCGTAAAGACTTACGTCCACGGGAAGAGCAGCAGCGAATTTCACTATAGATCAAGCGATACAAGGAGATTACACACTCAAGTCACTCAAACACTCTCTCGGTGTTTCCCAAACCCCAATTACACCCAATACACCAATCTTTCATGGATGTAAATCACGAATAATCTTTGCCGAACAAGAAACACGAAGACCCAAAGCCAAGCACCCAGCACCTATGAATGTCTCTCACGAACAGAACACCCACAGCACTCAGAGTAAAAATGGCGCTTCAATGTGTGGCTTTCCTCCCTCTCAGCGGCGTGCAGCTTCTCGTGATCCTTTGGCGGCTCCTTTCGAAAGGAGAAAAAAAAAACCTTTTATACGTGTGCCCAGGTCAAAGTTTGATCTGGGCCCACCTCTTTTTCTTTTTTCGTGTGCAGGGGCTTCGACGACTCCGCAACAGCTTCACGCCAAGGAGGAAATTCCTAAATTATTATTATAGGTGTGCCCAGAGTCCACAACTTTGACACTGGGCCCACGTTCGAATTCCCTTTTACAATAATAATACATAACTGCAAGGGAAGATTACAAAAACTTCCAATATATTTTAATTTATATTTCCTCCTTTGTGCAATTTCAAGAGTCCAGTAAATCGCGTTTTTTTGCAAACGCTCAAACTCGAGTCATAATTTAACAATTTTCCACCTTGGCTCGACGTTTGAGTCAAGTCGCAATCGCTTCGCAAAAATTCAAACTCTGCTGCTACTTTTCCATAGCCCCCAATGGGCTCAATCGCCACAGATATTATCCAAGTCCAAGCCTTGCTTGAACTTCGCCATAACCGAGGATCTCATCAGATTACCAACTCCATATGCACCTTTAACTGCTCCGCAAGGATTTTCCGACACAGACTCCTTAACCACAGATAAAGCAAAACCATTGTTGCATCCATATCTATTAGGAGATTGAATACGTACCTTGTCAATATCAGCAATTACAGCAACCGTTGGCTCTATAGGCTCCACCTCGCTACAAGCACCATCGGTGTCGATTACTTTGCTAGTACCTGTACTCGCTACCTCAGGAGTTTCTCGTCGCAACTTCACCTCAAGCTGAACATCGTTCAGATCCGTTTGAACACTGCTATAATCACTCCTAGTCAGAAGTACTGGAGACTCATCAAATGTAACTCCTCTGCTGTCAACAGGTGAATTTATATCTGGGCACCACAACTGATCGCCCCACTCACCTTGTGCATAGCCATGGAATATGCACATTGCCCTCCCATCGAGCTTACCATCATTCACTCGAAAATAGCACGGGCAACTAAACATTCTAAAAATAGAATAACCAACAACGTTACCTAACTACACTTCTTCAGGAGTTCGCCATTTAATAGCAGTTGATGGGGATCTATTCACTAGGCAGCTCATCGTACTAAGCACATCAACTAGGATTCTCCTAGCAATACCAGCACTAGAGATAATTTTACGGGCCATCTCTAGTATTGTTCTGCTCATCAATTCTGCAAATTGTTATGATTTACTGGCACTAGTGCAGTGTTTCACTATGCCCTCTTTCATGCAGAATTTATTTGCCAGCTCTGAGCAGAATTCCATGCTATTGTCAGTCTGCACATGCTTGATCAACTTACCAGCCTCCGTCTCGATCAAAGCTCTCAACTGCGTGATCCTGACACTAGCATCAAACTTGTGCATTGGCACAAACACCCAGGTCTTCTTCGAGCAGTCAAAAGACTCTCGAACAGATGCATCTGACGTCTCCGGAGCGAAATTTGTCACTGTTTCACCTTGAAGTTTATACAGACCTCCATGCTTGATTCCTTTCATTATCACCAAGGCACCTCGAATAACCTTCAGAACTTCACCTTTTGAAGAATACCTGCAACCAGTTGAATCTAGGGCACCCAAGGAAATTAAGTTCTTTTTCAATACCGGAACGTGTCTTACTCCAGTCAATGTCCTCACAATACCATCATGCATTCTGATTTTAACATCACCAACACCCACAACATCGCACTCAGCATTGTTCCCTAACTAGACTTTACCACTACCCGTGCACTGATAAGTGATAAACCAGTTTCTATTTGGTGTGACATGAAAAGAACAACCGGAATCCATAATCCATCCATCAAACGATGCATGATCAGTGATAAACAAGACATAATCGGCATTATCTGCTACAGCTGCAATATTATCTGCAAAATCAACTATAATTCCCTTACCCTTCTCATTCTTCAGCTTAAGGCAATTCCTTCTAAGATGCCCCCTCTTGCCACAACTCTAACAGACAACGTTAGCAGTCCTAGATTGACTAGGTCTGTTCATATTAGTACTACTGTTACCCACACGTGTTCTAGACCTTCCTCTATTTTCACCTACTAAAGCAGCAGATATAGGTTCGCCAGATTCTCTTCTACGGATGTCCTCGCTTAAAATCAAATCTCGAACCCCATCAAACGTCAAACTTGTTGATCCAGAGGAATTACTAACAGCAGTAACGGTAGTATTCCAACTATTAGGCAATGAGGATAACAGAATCAAAGCAACTGAACTCAATTGACTAACAATCACATTGAATTCGTTGATATGATTTGCAACTGACGCACCTTCTCTCATCTTCAAATTTAACAGACGTCGCATCAAACAGCCCTTGTTGATTGTAGAGGGCTTCTCGTACATATCCGACAAGGCTTGCATCAAATCAGTAGTGGTCTTCTCCTTCAGGATGTTAAAGGTGACGTTACGAGCCAACGTCAACCGAATAACACCCATAGCTCGTCTATCCAGCAAATCCCAATCAGCTTGCTTCATCGTCTCTGGTTTCTCCCCAGATAAAGGCAAGTGCAGATTCATCTGGTAAAGATAATCTTCAATTTGCATCTTCCAGAAACTAAAATCCTTCCCATCAAATCTGTTGATTCTCACTTTTACTTCTTCTGTCGCCATCGATTCGCTTCAACTTAGCCAAGCCTGGCTTTGATACCAATTGTTGCGATAAGGCAAGCGATCGAACAATAATATAGACAGAAAAAGAAAATAAATCGAACACCAGATTTACGTGGTTCAATCGTAAAGACTTATGTCCACGGGGAGAGCAGCAGCGAATTTCACTATAGATCAAGCGATATAAGGAGATTACACACTCAAGTCACTTAAACACTCTCTCGATGTTTCCCAAACCCCAATTACACCCAATACACCAATCTTTCTTGGATGTAAATCACAAATAATCTTTGCCGCACGAGAAACACAAAGACCCAAAGCCAAGCACCCAGCACTTATGAATGTCTCTCACGAACAGAACACCCACAGCACTCAGACTAAAAACGGCGCTTCAATGTGTGGCTTTCCTCCCTCTCAGCGACGTGCAGCTTCTCGTGATCCTTCGGCGGCTCCTTTCAGAAGGAAAAAAAAAAAAAGAAACCTTTCATACGTGTGCCCAGGTCAAAGTTTGACCTGGGCCCACCTCTTTTTCTTTTTTCGTGTGCAGGGGCTTCGATGACTAGGCAACAGCTTCACGCCTAGGAGGAAATTCCTAAATTATTATTATAGGTGTGCCCAGAGTCCATAACTTTGACTCTGGGCCCACGTTCGAATTCCCTTTTACAATAAGAATACGTAACTGCAAGGGAAGATTACAAAAACTTCCAATATATTTTAATTTATATTTCCTCTTTTGTGCAATTTCAAGAGTCCAGTAAATCGTGTTTTTTTGCAAACGCTCAAACTCGAGTCATAATTTAACAATAACTATCTAGATTAAGATTCTATCTAGCTTATATTAAGGATCAGGTCAGACTAAATCCTACTTTAAACTAAGATATTATCTTAACCTAGCAAGCTCTAACCTAAGATGCAAAAATAAATCTAAACTCAAAATAAAACATGCAATTTATTCTAATATGCCATGACATGCAAAGAATGCCCTAATTCTAATTTTTTTTATGAAATTCGAAATTAAAATTAAACATGCAATTCAAATAAAAAACTAACATCCTAAATGAATGGCACTTTCTTGTTTTTGTTTTCTTTTTCATGATTCAAAATAAAATCCTTATTCTAAATATGCAAGGTAACAAGAAATATGCTAAAACAGACCTAAGCCTAATTCAAATATTTTTTAATTTTTTCCTTTTACGAAAATAAAATTGACTCAACCAACACGATGGCAAATCAAACAAAATAAGATTGATATCCATAAATCGGTGAACCAAATCTCGCGCATGAGATCGAGTTGACCAATTTTAAAATTAAATCACGAATACAATTTCGGGCGTGAGATCGGATTGATGATTTTGCAAGGGATTGCAAGTGGGATTTCGAGCGCGAAAATCGGACTGTCAATCCCTAATTTGAGGGGCTAATTCATGTCGGAATATCAATCATATATTTAAGGGACAATTCCACTAAAGAACAAGCTATAAAAGAAAATAAAAAACAAACAAACAATGAATAAAAAGACTACCTAATTTTCTTTTTTTTTTCTTTTCCAGGCACGGCTCGCTCGTGTTGGGTTGCCAAAGACAGCCGGCCGTCGGTCCTGTGAAGGGCTCCGACAAGGGTGAACCGGCGGCGGTGGCAGCAGCACAGGGGTGGAATAGAAGACTCGGGTCTTGTTCTGGCGATCTGCGTGCGTGCGGCGTCCAGATACGAACAGGGCGTCGCGGGCCTGCCTGGCTTCAATCTGGGTCACCGATCGGAGGCGGAGTAGCTGTTGGACGAAGGGCGATGCTCGTGCTTAGGGCAGGGATGGAGACGCTAGGTCGTGTGCCGGCGGGTCGACTCGAAGTCCGGCGAGCAAAAGAGTCGGTTCGCAGCACAACAGAGCAACTCAGGCGTGAGCACTCGGGTAGCAGGGGCATCGGATCGCTGGGGGGTTGTGACGGTAACTGGCAGTAGGGGCAGCAGAAAAGGGCAAGAGTAGCTCAAGCGTCGAGCCGTGCGGCACTGCTGGTACGGAGTCGCGGTGGTGCGAACGCGATGACGCAAACACGGTGATGCGTGATGGGGTGAGTGATTCTAGAACGGAAATTTTTTATGAGGGGATTTTTGTGGTTAAGTGTATGGAGTAGTGTATACGGGGAAGAAATGAAAAGGAATAAGGAAATAGAACGACCTCCTTCAAAGGTATAAAGGCGACGCCACCAACCGAAGAAGAGGATCGAGATCTACGAAGTTCACCACCAAGGCCTAAAGCTTCCACCAGCCAAGGATAAAGGACTTCGGGATAGGAGAAGCTCACCACCAAGGCCTAAAGATTCCACCAGCCAAGGATAAAGGGCTTCTTGGCTCACCAGCAAGGAGTGATCTATGCTCCAAGGATAAAGAGACCGAAAGGAGTTATCCACTCTCCAAAGGAGTTCACTCAAGTAGAGGAAATCTCACCATTTTCATTGATCAAATTCCTCTCCCATACATTGGATAGTTTTCCCCTATTTATAAGAGGATTTTAGACATAGGAAATACAAAAAACAGACTTAGGAACTTAACCTTCGACTCTTGAGCTACATAAAAATAAAGACACCTAGTAACTTACGAAAAGCCTTTATTAACACGGGAACTAAATGCCTTTAATCTTCGGCCTTCCGCATTCTCGAACCTTTGGCTTTCCATATTCTTGAACCGCATTCGTGAACCTTTAGCCTTCCCAAAATTCGAGCTCCTCCTTTGACCAGAAAATAATCCTCTTGAAACTTCATCAATTGGTCATACAAGATATTTAAAATGGCCTCCCTTTGATAGTTATCAATATACCATAAAGTACCGATAAGTAATTGACATTATTCATTCAAAACGATCCACCGAAGCACATAATGTCCAATTTCTTTATTGGCTTGGATAAGCATCGATGGTTCTGAGTTGATTGATGGACCGACGTTGGATGCTCCCGTATCATCGCATCATCCTCCCCGGGTTGTTTGGTAGTGGAGCACCGGGGATCAAATCAATTTGATGCTCAATACCTCTAATGGGAGGTAATCCAGGTGGCAAATCCTCCGGGAACACATCTGCAAATTCTTTCAACAAACAATGCATACTTGGATGTATGGGTCGCTCTATCACACTCTTTTTCTCAACCATAAGCAAAGCAAATACATTCTTTTGTTTGCTAATGGCTCTCTCAACCCGTGTTTCACTCAAGAACATATTTTCCTTAAAAGTGGTATCAGACCGACTCCCGACAGCGTGTGGGTCCACAGCGAGGACGCCCTGCTAAGGGGGGGAGAGTGTGACGGCCCGAGCGGCGGTGCGCGGGGAGGAGGGATGGCTTTCCATTCGCGCCTCGGTCCCCGGACGTGTGCAAGGAAGGGGTCCTCTCCCTCTTATCCCACATCGCTTAGGGGGGAGTCCAGGGCCAGTATATAATGGCTTGCGCCCTTTAGTATGTGTGACGCGTTTTAAAGCCGTGAGGACTCAGTGTCCAAAGCGGACAATATCACACAGTGGGGCCCGGGTCGTTACACACGGGCACGGTGGCACGTCGATGAAGGGATCGGACACCAGAGGAGTCGTCGGGGAAGAACAGCGCGCATGGACTGGGAGCCAGTGGTGCCGACGCGGGTGACTCGGGACTCCGACTCGGTAGAGAGCGGCGCCAGGGAGTCACGGACGAGCAGCAAAACAGGGCAGGAGCGGCTCCGACGTCGGGCTTCACGGACGGCGACCAGCAGGGCATAGCTTCCGGCGCGGTGGAATAGCGGCGGTGGAGGCGCGGCTACCGACGTCGGCAGCAGCAAAAGGGAGTGCAGAGGGTCGGCGAGGTGCTGCATGAAGAAGGAGAAGAAGAGCTTTTTTTTTTTTTTTCGTTTTCTTTTTTGTCTTTTCTCTCTCTTCTCACCTGTCGCACGTCCCTTCTCACGCCTTCTCTGTTGCACCTTCTGAAGCAGTCCTCTTTCTTTTCTTCTGCACTTGGTCAGAAGAAAAGAAAAAGAAAACTGATTTTGACTTCCTTTTCCTTTTGCTTTTTCTTCTGTGTTGTGAACGAAGAAATAAATCTTTGTCTTTCGTCTTGAATTTTTACCTAGAAAACCGAGACAAAAACCCTTTTCGACGTAACAACTCCTTTTGTGTGGCTATATATTCAATGTGTGCGGCCTCTTTCGAAACCCTATGCGAACAACATATTTATAGGCCACCGATTAGGATTTCAATTTTTCCAAGTCAATATCCACGAAAATTCTTTTTTTCAAATACAATATTCGTTTTGCCGAATGCAATATTCACTTTTCCACTTGCCCTATCCGAAAAAATTAATCATATCTTGCAAAATTTCAAATTCATATTTTCACGAGATAATCTTCAATCATTAAAAAAAGGCTTGGGCCAATTTGCTCGCTCCGTGGGCTTAGTCCAGCCTGTCAATTTAAAGCTTAGAACCACTAATTCAAATCCATCAGTCACCGGTCAAATAAATAAATGCAAAACATGTAAATTAAAATAAATGCACCTACATCTATATGCGATGCAATTAATATTTTTTTAGGGATAAAATTAACTCCTAATTTTCTATGCAATAAATAAATGACCAGATCGCCAAAATTTAGGTGTCAACAAACGTTTATGTTATTTTTGTTTTTTTTTATTTTATTTTCAGACCACCGGTGAGGGGAAGATTTTTCACATTTTCCGTTCAGATTTTTCATAATTTCCGGTAATATACACTGGGGGATGCATTTTAGGCGAAAAGGAAATTTTCGGATGAAATATTTGAAAAAAAACGCAAAAAGAGAATATTGCGCGAGGTGTGTATATTTCAATGATATATTTAGGGGGATCGTACACAAACAGAAAGGAAAAAAAATATATCGCGAAGATACATTGGACCTATAAACTACCTCGCATGCAAAGGAAAGGGGGGTTCTTTTCCGTGGAGTGAAAAAGTACTCAAAAAGAAAAAGGTCAAAAGTGAGTGAGGAAAAAAAAAAAAAAAAAAAAAAGAAAGGAAAAGCCCCTCCCCTACGCGACTGTTCAACTTCCTCGTGGGGGGGGGGGCGGCATCTCTGCCGGCGCCCGCGCCGTCTGCCCGCACCGTCACCGTCTTGCCCACCACCGCTGCCGCAACTCATCCACACTTCCGTAGCCGACCACCAACGACCCTGAGCCATGCCACCGCTGATCCGTCTCCCCCGCATCGTCGCCGATTTGCAGCTAGAGTCCCAGTGCCCTTTGCAGCCCTGACGCACCACCACCGGCCTCCGTTCGCGAGCCCCGAAAACCCGCACGCTGCCCCAATGCCCTCGGTCGTTGATCTACAACCCGAAATCGGTGCCTATCCTCCGCCCAGATCTGCTCAGCTTCGCCCGACACCGACCGTCCCCTTGACGCTACAGCCGCCCGTGTCTTACGGTCGGATCGCCGAGCCATCGCCGTTGCGCTCCGCTGCCGCTGGGCCAGCGACGCCGCCTGTCGGTCTCGTCACGCTGCCCCGATGCTGCCGCCTCGCGTCTACCCGCACCCGGGGTCCCTGCTCGCGACGCCCGCTCCCAGATTCGCGTCGCCCCGCGCCCGATCCTCGAAGCCCCTCGCTGTCGCGCGCCGCCGTCGCGCCGCTCCCGGTGACCTCGTCGGAACCCTAGCCGACGATCTCCCCGGATGACCCCTGACTTTATTTTTCTTTTGCACTTAGTTTAATTTTAGATAATATTTTTCTTAATTTATTATGTGTTTAGGTATTTTCTTAAATAGATTGCATTTTAGGTTTATTTGGGTTAAGATAATTTTTAGTTTAAATTAGGATTTGGCTCAACCTAATTCCTAATGCAAATTGAATAGAATCTTAACCTAGTTAGATAATTTTCACATTTTTCCTAATTCCGAATTTCATGAAAAATACAAAAAATGTCTTAGAATAAATTAGTTCCATTTTCTAGGATAGATTGCATTTTTTAGGAAAAATAAAAAATGTCATGTAAATGTCATATATGATTAGATTCATGAAATGCACGTCATTTAGATATTGTTATTAGGTTCATTTAATTAGAAATTTTCTTTCATTAGAATTAGGTCATTTAGTTATATTGCATTGCATAGAGCATGATTCTCATTAATTAAATGAAAACAAAAAGAAATTGCGTGTTAATTAGAAATCATATCTAGGACTGTTGATGTGAATTCTGATCTAATAATGGAGATGCTTTCGTTGCTACGAGGTAAGTCCTGCAATTTATTTACTACTTTACTTGGGTGTTAAATTGGTGGTTTGCGCACCCGCATGATCGCCTCACATGTTAGGGAAATAGATTTAAAATCAATTTAGCTGCCTGCAAATGCATTTTTGAAAAATAAAATAATGGTACTGAAAGGGCATTAGAGAGATCTAGTGTAACCAAGTCCCCGTACTCATAGTCTCTAGTTCGTAGGAGTAAAGTAAAACTCCCGTTACTTTACTTGGGTTTTGAATCGATCCACCAAAAATGGATTAGTGGCAACTCCTAGTTAAAAATCATTGGCATGTTAAGAACTTGAACCAAAGTCGCGAATTGGTATGGGTTTGGGAGAGCCCGAGCTAAGTTTAGGCTTAGTAATCCATTAGCCAAACCCTAGGTGGTGCACTCGAAAATTTGGTCGTGACAACTTGGCGACTCCACTGGGGACTTGTGTTAAAACACTTAGTCGACTTAGGTCAACTTTCTTTTTTTTGAAAAATGTTTTTGTTTGGCAGCGAGGATTCCAGGTACGTCCCTAACATTTAGGTGTTAAATGTTCTTGTAGATTGTGAGGTATATGGGGAGTAGTGATTGCTAACCCTTGTCTTGCAAGTTGGGGTGGAGGATGAATGTTTTAAATTCGAAGTTATTGAAGTGTTGTTTGATTTAAACTGTTGTGCATGCCTTGCATCTTGCACTACACTTTTGCACACACAACCTGCCGCCGGACTTGGGCTGCATAGGATCATTTATGATAGTGTTGAGATGAATACCACTCCGACCGCATGCTCGCGGTACGAGTCGCCCATCTCAATCCCAAAGTTTCTTTGATGGTGTCAAGACTACCCACCTCGGTCTGCATGCCCGCGACCTAGGTCGGCTCTTTGACCATGCTGGAGTCATGAGGACCCGACATAGTCTACAAGCCCGTGGCTAGTCTGATCATCCTTGTGGATTCACCTTGATAAGCCTTATAGAGTAGAAATCGAGCCACTTACCATGCGCATGTCTATGTGATTGCCATTGATTCTCCTTGGTGAAGTAAGTCTTCTACCCTTATACTATGGAATTTACTTTTGGTCCGTCCATGACAATCTAGGTTAGTCGTTTGATCTAATTCATTCATCAATCGGAAATGAAATGAGGAAAATTTGTCATGCAATGAATCATTTGGAAAATAAGAAAGAAAAAAACTTTGGAGAGTTTGTTTTCAATTCATGTCTTGGAAATTGGATCTCACTGGGTATCTATTTTTCTAGCTCTCTTTAGAAAACTCCCTTCTTGTACGAACTTTTCATGAAAAAATGATGAATTGATTAGATCATTGTCATGGATTGACTTTCTATTTATACTTCATGCTTACATGTTCCCGTTCATTTCAATTTAGGTGATTATGGAACGATCCCGCTCACCCATCCGCACACGATCGAGAGCTAAAATGATGGATCAAAACGAGGTGCTGAACCATATCGTTGATATTGACAATGACACGAACAAGCGAATTGCACGCCTCCAAAGTCAAGTCTATGAATTGTCTACTACTGTGGCCTGTCTCGTCAAGCAAAAGTGCTACATTATTTTCTTAGCCTGATGAGAAAGCATCTGAAAGGGCACATTAGGTTGTAATGATGGATCGATCGGCCCAACTGTTACTCAATAAGTTTGAGAGCACATTTCTAAAGTAAAATGAGGGGCAAGTAAAAGAGGACCATTATTTTCTGGTGGAAGAGGTACGTCTCGTCCTTGAACATAATGAATTTTGGGAAATGACACTCCGTTCTTTTCCTTGCAGATGATAAATTGGGGACATGACAAATTTCGATAATGACCCGACTGAGATAAAATCTCGATCTGAGCCAAAATAGATGTGTAATTTGAATTTACTCTGATGTTGCATAGTATCATTTTCATGCATGTTCTCTTGTGCATGGGCAAAAGTGGATTTTCAGTTTTGATTGATAGGGACAATCCAAGGACACCTAATTGCTGAGATAGTCCCTTCGTGGGAGAATTCATTGATTGAATGCTTGAAATCATGTTTTTCATAATTATGAGGGCATGTTTTGTCTGTTTGAAGTCACAAAAGCTTTTCATGCTTAAAGTTGCTAGACTCTTTTGAAAAGAGAAATTTTCATATTGATTTATCTCACCAATTTCATGTGGAGGTTTGTCAAGATAGACAACTCAATGGAGTGACATCAATGTTTAAGAACGCTGAATGAGATGTATTAGGATGATGAAAGGCAAGCCCTATCTTATACACAGTCCCTTACTTATACACTTGTACAATGAGTGAAGGAAGTTCCATAGCCGCAAAGTAAAGAGTTATCTCGCGAAAGGTATGATAACTAAAATGATGAGGGGCAATTCATTTTTCTATCGTAAACACTACATATGATCCATAGCTTAACCCCTTTGAGCTCCATACACTTGTGAAAATTCTTTCAAATTACCCCTGTCAAGAACCACCCACATTGGAGCAAGGCAAAGAAAAGAAAAAAATTCAAGTGACATGAGCTAGAATGTTGACAAAAATGGAGACTTTGTCCAAAGAAAATAAGTGCAAAATTGGGGCACGAAAAAGTAGTGTGCTTGGTAAAAGCAAGGCCGATGCCGAGAAAAGAAAAAAAAAAGAAAGAAGAAGAGAAAAAAATCAGACTCTTGATATAGTGAGTCGTACCCCCAATAAGGCGGTACTAAAAAAAACTCAAATGTTGTTGCAATTAATGAAGATTTGATCTTCGACAATGGAGAAGGAAAGTGGTGAAAATGTCAAGATGATCACCAACTTAGACCCTCTAAACACTTTTTGAGCGTAATGACACTTTCATTTATCAACCCATGAACCAAGCCTACGTTACGTCCCTTGCAAAATCTCTTCAAATTAGGGCACTTAAATTAACGTAAGAATTCATATGCTTGAAAGCATCGCTTGAAGAAGTGCGAGTAAGATAATTTCTACCTCATTTCGTGTGTTTCTTGACTTGTAAATCCCAAAACAATTGCAAAATATCATTTTTCAATAGCCTTGACTCAAAGAGTCCCATTTGTTAAGCCACTGACCAAGTCAACAGTATGGTCCCTGTTAAAGACCCCTCAAATTGGTAAGGTCGTACCACTTGCGAGATTGCTCAAACCCTTGTCTGGCATGATGATGGTGAGATAGAATGACTGTGAAAATCCTGCATCAAAGGTCAAGATGAAACAGCCCATTTTAAAGAGGATGAGTGAAAGCCCTTTCATACTAAAGGCTCCCTCATTTGACACATCCATGACACTCATGTGTTCAGATTGGAATATTCTTTTGAAATCTTTCCCAATGAAAATTAAGTGATACATGGTTGATAGAAATCATTATGCATGGACCTTACTTGAATTAATGCATGTGTTATTTGTAACCACAAAATGCATGTTGCCTCTCCTACGACCATGTTTTACAGGAGACATATCCCTAAGGAACAGAGATGTCACCAGGTAAGTATATCTCTATCCATACCTTAAATACTTGTCGTTGCACATGTATTCCCTTGTTGAATACACTGACACTTGATTGAGTTGTCTCTAAAGATTTTTCTCCAAATTCAGTCTGATTAAGGCGACTGAAGAAAGGTTCAAGTCCTAGTAAGATGATCTGTGTTGCAACGCTGGGCGATCGAAGAATGGTCTGGGTCTTAGCCAAGCAAAATTCTCCATTTAGGCGACCGTAGAATGGTATGGGTCCTAAACAACATTTATTGCTCTAACAGGCTACTGTAGAATGGTACGGGTCTTGGAAAAGCAATTTCCTCATTCAGGCGATCGTAGAATGGTATGGGTCCTAAAAAATCAATTTTCCGTCAAGGCAATCGTAAAATGGTACGGGTCCTCGATAACACTTATTCCTTATTCAGGCGACCGTAGAATGGTACGAGTCCTATAAAGTGAATCCCCGTTTAAGCGACCGTAGAATAGTACGGGTCCTAAACAACATTTATTGCTCTAACAGGCTATTTTAGAATGGTACCGGTCTTGGAAAAGTAATTTCCTCATTCTGGGGACCGTAAAATGGTACGGGTCCTGAAAAATCAATTTTCCGTCAAGGCGACCGTAAAATGGTACGGGTCCTCGAGAACACCTATTCCTTATTCAGGCGACGGTAGAATGGTACGAGTCCTGTAAAGTGAATCCTCGTTTAGGCGACCGTAGAATAGTACGGGTCCTAAACAACATTTATTGCTCTAACAGGCGACCGTAGAATGGTACGGGTCCTGGAAAAGCAATTTCCCCATTTTGGCGACCGTAGAATGGTACGGGTCCTAGACAACACCTATTTCCTCATTCAGCCGACCATAGAATAGTACGGGTCCTGGAAAATGAATCCCCATTTAGGAGACCGTAGAATGGTACGGGTCCTACAAGCACTGCCATACTGGGCAACCATAGAATGGTACGGGTCTTGGGAAAGCAGTCTCTTTGTAAAGTCATGTTATTATTCTAGGCGACCGTAGAATGGTACGGGTCCTGGACATGTAACACCAACTACCTCCAACTACTCTATCCTCCTTGAAGGTAAGTTATTTTAGGTAGGTTCATTTATCATTTTTATTAGCATTTCCATGCATCATATAAATTGCATTCGAAAATGGAATTCATTTTCTAAAATCATTCATTGCATGTGTATGATCAAAATTTAGGTCTCAATTTATCTTTGAAGGCAACCTCTGCGAGCTCACCTTCAAAGAGGGGTAGCTATTGACACCTAAATTTTTGCACAATTTTTGGGTTAATTTTCACTAAAATAAAAAAATAAAATCACATGGCATATAGTTTAGGAACGTTTATGTTATTTTTGTTTGTTTTATTTCATTTTTAGACCACCGGTGAGGGGAAGATTTTTCACATATTCCGCTCAGATTTTTCATATTTTCAGGTAATATACACTAGGGGATGCATTTTAGGTGAAAAGGAAATTTTCGGATGAAATATTTGAAAAAGAAATGCAAAAAGAGAATATTGCGCGAGGTGTGTATATTTCCATGACATATTTTAGGGGGATCGTGCACAAATAGAAAGGAAAAAAAAATATATCGGAAAGATACATTTTTTGGACCTATAAAATATCTCGCATGCAAAGGAAAGGGGGGTTCTTTTCCGTGGGGTGAAAAAGTACTCGAAAAGCAAAAGGTGAAAAGTGAGTAAGGAAAAAAAAAAAAAAAAAAGAAAGGAAAAGCCCCTCCCCTACGCGACTATTCATCTTCCTCGTGGGGGGGGGGGGTCTTTGCCGGCGCTGGCGCCATCTGCTCGCACCATTGCCGTCTCACCCCCCGCTGCTGCCGCAACTCAGCCTCACTTCCGTAGCCGAGCCACCAGCGACCTTGAGCCGCGCGACCGTCGATCCGTCTCCCCCGCATCGTCGCCGATCTACAGACAGAGTCCCAACGCCCTCTACAGCCTTGACGCATCGCTGCCAGCCTCCGTCCGCGAGCCCCGACGACCCACACGCTGCCCCGACTCCCCGCCGCCGTCGCTCGTTGATCGCAACCCGAACCGACGACTCTCCTCCGCCCAGATCTACTCAACCTCGCTCGACGCCGACTGTCTCCTTGACGTCGCAATCACCCGCGACGCCGCTCACCGGTCTCGTCGCGCTGCCTCGACGCCGCCTTGCCTCTGCCCGCACCCAGGGTCCCCGGTCCACGACGCCCTGTGGCACCCCTTGACGGCCCTCGATCCGTTAGGGTCACCACAAGTACCTTTCACTTGTTCTAATCAATATACCACTCTGATACCATTTATTTATGAGTGGATCCATAAATCCTGGGGGTTAAATTGTTTTTATTGTGAATTGGTCCCAGCGCAGTTCATATAACGAAAGCATAATCAAATCTCCATATCCCATACTCCAACAACAAACATGCAATGCACACCAACTACGCATCAGATAAAAAGATAGAGCTGAGTCACTTTTATTTACATAACTATGATGGACATCTCGGGTCAGTACAACAAAAAGGCTAAGGCTTTTAACTATGCTTGGCTATAACTCAAAAGAACTCGACCCTACATCAGACATGTATACCTATCTATCATCAAGTGTCGGCTATCCAAAAAGTGTCATCGTCTACCAGTCGTACGCGCAATCACATCCAACCCGGTGCATCGGCCGGTGGCGGCGGCAGCATCCCTATCATCACCCCGTCGCGTCGACCATGTATGAATAGGAACTCCTCGACTACAGGGCCATCAGCTAGACCCACATCGTACATAACCAAAACACGAACTCGGATAAACACCAGACCAGGAACACTAACACAGGAATGCTCCGAGCACTCAACCTCAACATCAGATGGTAAGCCATAGAAAGTACCACGCGTGACCAGTGGCAGTGGCATCTTTCAATCTAAAATGTTAATCCCCAAAGGGGTGAGTACAACCACTCAGCAGTAAAGATCCACCAAACTACACAATGCAACAAGCAAGACAATCAAGATATCACGAGTAAAGCACATATCATCCATGCTATCGAGCATACATCACCATGCGGTCATGCATATATCACCATGCAAGCGTGCATATATCACCGTGTAGTCATGCATATCTCACCATGCCATCGTGCATATACCATCATGCAATCATGCTTATATTTCCATGAGGTTCATTCCATGGCATATGCACATACATACGCATGATTCATATCATCCACACAATCATATGTATATCCCCTTGAGATCCGTTCAAGCCTTCATGATCGCATTCTCAATGTCATATAGTATCGACTTACTTTCATAAGCAGATCATGCATCATGCCATATGCACACACCCATGCGCATGATTCAATTTCCAATTTTATCTTTCAAAAGGATCTCATTTCATTTTTCTTCCCAGGGACCAGTGTTTGCATCCCTCATTTAACGCTCGCACCCAACCTGGCATCGCGAGGAGCCTCCGGCACACACCTCCGGGCATCTCGCACCCCAACTGGCATCACGAGGAATCCCCCCGGCACACACCTCCGGGCATCCCGAAACTCCCGAGGCATCCGGCACACACACTCCGACCATCCGGCACCCACACTCCGGGCATGCCGACACTCCCGGGGCATCGTCGGCTCACACCTCCGACGGTATCATCATTATCACAATTTATATTCACATATATGTCTCACTTTCAACATGGCATTTGATGCAATAATATCAAAGGTCTAAACCAACTTTTGATGTTATATGACATGCTAAATGTCACCACATATGCAGCAAAATCAACCACTCAAGACATTGCATCACATAGAACAATTCATTTATTTTTGAAAATACAGCTATTTTCGGATAAAACAGAATGCACTCCTTTAGTTAGAATTCTAGAAAAATTAGTAAAAAATCTTAATAAATTCTGAAAATTTGACATGTTATAGACAAGATCTAGAGAAAAATATTTCATGAAGAACACCATATCAAAAGAGCTTCATACAAATTGGTACGGTTCATGCATCACAACCATTAAAATTTCAGAACATCGCCATTGCACAGTTTCATTCACAAATTCTGTAAAAACCCTAAAACAGCTCCGAAAATTCTGAAATTTTGATATGTTATAGAAAAAACCTAGAGGTAAAATTTTTATGACAAACTTGAAGTCAAATTCGTGATAGATTAAAAAATATAATGACCAGAACCGTCCATAACCCTCGGCAACAAATTCCAGATCTAACCATTTCGGATAAAAATTGTTTCACCGACCTACACTTGTCCGTTTCTTCTGAAATTTTGATATATTACTCTTCAACATGTCATATACAACTTGAACCAAGAACACAGGATCAAATTTCAACCGGAAAATTTCATAAAATTCACAGAATCACACTAGGTTAGCATGACGGTTTCCAGATCTAATTTCTTCAAAGAAAAATAGTTTCACCGGTCTATACTTGTCTGTTTCTTCTAAAATTTTGATATTTTACTCTCCAAGAAGTCCTATACAACTTTCATCAAGAAGTCGAAGTGAGATTCCAACTAGAAAATTGCATGCAGCTCACGAAATCACCAAAGGTCGGACTGTCTTTCCAGAAAACAGATTGCTAGGCTAAGACACTTCTCCCATAACTTCGAAAATTCCTCACCTCCACCACATCTGAAATTTCCATTCATCACACACAATCAGAGCAAGCAAAGTGTAGATCAATGGGCTCTACTTGCCTTAAATCCAACGAAAATCACAGCAAGCAAAAACGGCGAGGCTAGGCGGCGTTGACGATCTCCTTCTCCTTTCACGGCTTCACGCTCGACTTCCCTTCTCTCTCGGTTCACTCTCCCTCTCTCGGCTTTCTCTTTTTCCCTCTCGCGCGACAACCCCCTCGCTCACTCCGCCCCTCCTCTTTTCTTTCCCCTCAATGATTAGCAATCATTAACCTTGCATGGTATTTTACACTTGGCTACAATGGATGGACATGTGGCTGATCTCCCTTGCCACTTGTAAATTTTCATGCAGGTTGATGGGCCATCCTTTGGGCTGACTCCTCCATCCGGTTCTTCCTTGGTTGACAGCCTATTGGGCTTCTTGGGCCGGTCGAACGGTGGGGCTGTGGGCTGGTTTTTGGGCTGGTTTGGCCTAAAAATTTCGGCCCACTCCTTCTTTTAATAATCTACCCTAAATCCCCACTTATAAAAATACCTAATTGCACGTTAATAGGGCCATAAAACTTTGTAACATAAATCCATAAAATCCAACTTATAAAGTTCATGGCCAAGAACAAAATTTTCCTTATCAAATTATCCTTTAGCACAATCTTTGATCATACATGGACATAGGACATATTTTCAACCAAATAATTCTCCATTAAAATGCTCGGCTTTAACCTATTGTAATTCATTGGTCTGGGGGCCATAACACAATCCGATGGCACTTCCATCACCTTGCCATAGGTCGTAATGCATCTAGAGATCGCTATGAAATTCTAGGATGCCGCACGCCCACTCCTAGATCCGACGTCGCCCCGTGCCGATCCCCGAAGCCCCTGCTGCCGTGCCGCCGTCGCGCCGCTCCTGGTGCGCTCGCTGGAACCCTAGCCGGCGATCTCCCCTCGTCGGACCGGTCCCCAGCTTTATTTTTCTTTTTCTTTTAAAAAATAAAAGAAAAAAGAGAAAAAAAAAACAAAATTAGGTAATTTTTAGTGTAATTATCCCTTTAATGCCAAATTGAAATTGCATGATATGAAATTGCCTTGAAATTAGTGATTGTCAGACCGATTTTCACGCCCGAAATCCGACTCGCAATTACTTAAAAAATTGCTAATCCAATCTCTCGCCCGAGATCTGATTCGTGATTTATATGAAATTGGCCAACCCGATCTCATGCGCGAGATATGGTTCGTCAATTTGGGTATCAATATTGCTTGATTTGTTGTGGTGTTACTTAATTAGTTTTCTTAAAAAAATATCAAAAAATGTAGTTTTAGGGTTTGCATGCTCGGAATAGGAATTTTATTTCGAATTTTCAAAAATCAGAAATTAAAAAAAAAATCAATTAATTT
This sequence comes from Eucalyptus curtisii, assembly GCA_017140595.1. Classification (NCBI taxonomy): domain Eukaryota; kingdom Viridiplantae; phylum Streptophyta; class Magnoliopsida; order Myrtales; family Myrtaceae; genus Eucalyptus; species Eucalyptus curtisii. The sequence goes on from CM029503.1 coordinate 15,758,403, forward strand.
AGATTGCTAATTTTTTTTTTAATTTGGATTGCATGTTTAATTATTTGGCAATTATTAATTTCGAAATTAAAAAAAGAAAAAAGGAAAAAAATCATCATGCATATGTCATGTAGAGTTAGGGCATATTTTGCACGTCATTGTATATTAGGATAAATTTGCACTTAGTTTAATTTTAGATAATATTTTTCCTAATTTATTTTGTGTTTAGGTATTTTCTTAAATAGATTGCATTTTAGGATTATTTGGGTTAAGATAATATTTTAGTTTAAATTAGGATTTGGCTCAACCTAATTCCTAATGCAAATTGAATAGAATCTTAATCTAGTTAGAAAATTTTCACATTTTTCCTAATTTCGAATTTCATGAAAAATACACAAAATGTCTTAGAATAAATTAGTTCCATTTTCTAGGATAGATTGCATTTTCTAGGAAAAATAAAAAATGTCATGTAAATGTCATATATGATTAGATTCATGAAATCCACGTCATTTAGAGATTGTTATTAGGTTCATTTAATTAGAAATTTTCTTTCATTAGAATTAAGTCATTTCTATTCTTAGCCGTGCGATTTATAAGTTGGATTTTATTAATTTGTGCTACAAAATATTATGGTCATATGAATTGGTAATTAGGTGTATACTTAGGTGATGATTAAATGGGAAAAATTAGAGGAGAGTGGGTTGATTTTCTTAAGCCCAAGACAAGCCCCACCGTTCGGCCACTAAGGCCTGGCCCGCGAAGGCCAAAGGGAGGGGGGTTGCCGTCGACGAAAGGGGAGATAGAGAGGCCCAAGCCCAACCGGATGAAGCCCATCAAATTTGCATGGGAAAAATGCCAAGTGGCTAGGGAGATTAGCTAAGTGGCGCCGGCATGCAATCTAATGATTGCTAATCATTGAAAGCAAGAAATTAGAGAGAGGAGAGGCGGAGTAAGCGAGGGGGTTGTCGGGTGAGAGAGGAGTGTTGCGTGAGGGAGAGAAAGAGAGGAAGAGAGAAAGAGAGGAAGTGGGCGTGCGAGAGAGAAAGAGGAGGAGAAGACCGGTTGCCGTCGAGCCTGCCTTGCCCCCGCCGTTTGCTTGCCGAGATTTTTGCTTGGATTACAGGCAAGTAAAGTCCATTGATCTACCCTTTGCTTGCTGTGATATGTGTGTAGTGTATGGTAAACTTCGGATGTGGTAGAAGTGATGAATTTCGAAGCTTTGGGGAGAAGTGTCTTAGTCTAGCCTTCTGTTTTCGGAAGAGACAGTCCGACCTTTGATGATTTCGTGAGCTGCATGCAATTTTATAGTTGGAATCTTGCTTTGACTTCTTTATGAAAGTTGTAGAGGACTTCTTGGAGAGTAACATATCAAAATTTCAGAAGAAATGAACAAGTATAGACCGGTGAAACTATTTTTCTTTGAAGAAGTTAGATCTGGAAATCGTAATGCTGACCTAGTGTGATTCTGTAAATTTTATAAAATTTTCCGGTTGAGAGTGATCAGGAGCAGAGAACACCTAGAAAGAGGACAATAGGATCTTTCACTCAGGGTAGAACGCCGACAGGGGTCGGTACCCAAGGAAGAGCGCAGGCACAGGCCTGCATGAGTAGAGTAGTGCCGCCGCAGGTCATTGCTGGTTGTAGTAGCACTTGGCGATCCGAGAATCGATGGGATCGTACAAGCACTCGAGACCCTTAGAGCTCTGATGGGGCAGTAGGCCCAGAGTAAAGCCGTTGCCACTACCGCCACCGCTGCTACTACTACCGCCAGTGCTGCTGTTGCTGCTGCAGCCGCACTTATGGAAGTCCAACTTGTAGTTGTGATCGGGGAGAGGCCGATCCATATCGTTTTGGACAGCCGCGAGCGTATAGCGAGTAGAGTACCATCTTCCATGTCCCCGAGAATCCTTGGACCCGTGAGCTCGTCGAGACCACGATCTTGGTCAATGAGGGCCTACCTCAGTGGGTACCTCATCGATTGAAGGCGTTGTTTCCTCACGGGTCTAACGGGGAATGGGAAGGTCCTGTGGATGGTTTCAACGGACGCACCGTTCAGGGTGAGGGTGAGGAGGTACTCGACCCTGTCGTGGACACCAATATCATTATAGATGTTGAGGCAAACCAGTTGCCGGCGGATGAGCAAGAGCCTGAAGTAAAGGAGGTCAATGACTCATTAGACATTGATATTCCTGACGGTGTCATAGTGGACCTGGATCCCAAGTAGGAGGGTTCGGGATAGGGTTAGCTAGGCAGTTCCTTTTGGGGCCTTCACTTTTGTATATGACTTTGCAGGCTGACCTGTGTGTTTATAAAAGTGTGGTTTGTTTTATATGGTTGTCCTGCTTTTCTATCCCATGCTGATTGTTGTCAGGGGATTGTTTATTTCGCTTCTACATGTACATGAATCGTTTGGGTCGATGACACGTCTTGGGAACATCGCAATTTGATCGACCACTGAGGGGTGTGCACGCGCTCGAGGATCAAGGTGTGACATCCCCGCCCGAAGTGGTATCAGAGCTGGTTAGTGTTTGAAGTGATAAGGTGCGATGGATTATGGTATAGTTGATAGGAAATGCCTTTTTATTATGCCGATGCATGTGATTGATAGCTGATTGGTAGATTGTTTTATGGGGATCACTCAGTTTCTAATTTTGTATGGAATTGGAAGGTAGGTTTTGTAGAGAGTCTGCAAGATGAGTAATCAGGAGCAGAGAACGCCTAGAAAGAGGACAATAGGATCCGTCACTCGGGGTAAGACGCCGACAAGGGTCAGTACGCAAGGAAGAGCCTAAGCACAGGCCAGTACGAGTAGAGTGGTGCCGCCGCAGGTCGATGCTGGTGTAGGAGCACCTGGCGATCCGAGAATCGATAGGATCATCCAGGCGCTCGAGACCCTTGGAACTCTAATGAGGTAGCAGGCCCAGAATCAAGTCGCCACCACTACCGCTGCCACTACAACCGCTGCTACTACTACTGCCAATGCTGTTTCGCTGCTGCAGTCGCACCTGTGGAACCCGCTGAGGTTCACAAGTGCATGGGATCTCGAGGCTGCAACCCTCTCGATTCAAGAATTGGATAAAGTGTTTGCACTGCTGAGGTACACTGAAGAAGAGAAGGTTGTCCTTGCAATATATCAGTTGCAGAACAATGCAAGTATCTAGTGGAGGGCCACCAGAGGTAGAGTATTTCCCAAGGGCATGGTTCCGGTGTGAAACGCCGTCGATGAAACCTTCAATGGCAAGTACTTCTCTGACAGTGTCAGGGAACAAAAGATGGAGGAATTCCAGCGCCTTCATCAAGGTCTGATGATTGTAGACCAGTACAAGGCCACGTTTGCAAAGCTGTCTCAGTACGCCCCTAAACTGATAGAGGATCCCGCAGACAGAGCTAGGAGGTTCAGGAATGGCCTCAAATTGAAGCTAAATGATCCACTGGTGCCGCTCAACCTGAAAGATTACAATGACCTGTATGAGCGGGCCCATCTGATAGAGAGGAACTTGAATGAACGAACCGCCGCATCTGGGTCGCGGTTCGGGTCAAACAATGATGGTAGTAGGTTTGGGAGGAAACCCATGACCAAAGGAAGGTACCCTATTCCACCCAACAGGAAGGGTGTGATAGGCAAGTCAGCGCCGAGCTTTAATTGAGTATGTCGCTTCTGTGGAAGGCGACACGAATCAGCCTCGTGCCATTCTAAGCTGGGTGCTTGCTTTAAGTGTGGCCAGTAGGGTCACTTGGCTAGAAGGCCCTTGGAATTTAATGTAGGAGATCATGTATTTCTTAGGGTATCTCCTATAAGAGGAATATCTCGATTTGGAGTAAAAGGTACGTTGAGCCCTAGATTCGTTGGACCTTTTGAGATACTTGAAAGGATAGGAGATGTAGCCTATCGACTTGCATTACCTTCTAAGTTAGAAAATTTACATGATGTATTCCATGTATCGATGCTGAGGAAGTACCGGCCGAATCCTGGTCACATACTCGATCATGAAGCCATCAAAGTTGATGAGAAAGTGAGGTACATTGAGGAGCCTGTGCAAGTGCTAGATTGAAAAGAACAAGTCCTACGGACGAAGAAAATACCATTGATTAAGATATTATGGCGACATCATGATGTGGAGGAAGCCAAATGGGAAAGTGAAAGTGAGATGAAGGAAAAGTACCCTCACTTGTTTAAAGAAACATAAGTGACGTCTAATTTCGAGGACGAAATTCTCTAAGGAGGGGAGAATTGTGGCATCCTAGAATTTCATGGCGATCTCCAAATACATTAGGACCTATGGAAAGGGGATGGAAGTTCCATAGGATTATGTATGGCTTTTCGACCAATGGATCACAATAAATTAAGGCCAAGCAGCATCTGCATAATAAAAAGGCATTTCCTACTAACTATCCCATAACCCATCGCACCTTATCACTTCAAACACTGACCAGCTCTCATACCACCTCGGGCGGGGATGTCACACCCCGATCCTTGAGCACGTGCACACCCCTCGGTGGTCGATTAAATTGCGACGTTCCTAGGATGCGTCGCCGACCCAAATGATTCATGCACATGCGAAAGCGAAATAAACAATCCCTAGACAACAATCAACATGAGATAGAAAACTAGGACAACCATATAAAACAAACCACACTTTCATAAACACACAGGTCAACTGCAAAGTCATATACAAAAGTGAAGGCATAAAAAAAAACTGCCTAGCTAACCTTACCCCGAACCCTCCTACTTGGAATCCGGGTCCACTACGACACTGTCAGGGATATCGATGTCTAACATGTCAGCAACCTCCTCTACTTCAGGCTCCTGCTCATCCGCCAGCAACTAGTTTGCCTCGATAACTGTAATGATATTGGCGTCCATGATAAGGTCGAGTACCTCCTCACCCTCACCCTCACCCTGAACGGCGCGTCCGTCAAAACCATCCACGGGACCTTCCCGTTCCCCGTTAGACCCGTGACGAAACCACGCCTTGAATCGATGAGGTACCCACTGAGGTAGGCCCTCATCGACCAAGATCGTGGTCTCGACGAACTCACGGGTCCAAGGATTCCCAGGGACATGGAAGATGGTACTCTACTTGCTATACCCTCGCAGTTGCCCAAAATGAACTAGACGGACTTCCATCTAGAGACCTGTAAAAATTGAAACCCACGACGGGGTGATACAATGTCTCAGTGAGTTTACGCCTTAAACCCCGATTGGGAAGGTAATACACCTAGAGGCAGTCTCATCACACATCATAGAAGACTTACCTCGCCTCAGCACCTTCCTGCACGTTAGTATAGTTTGTATAACATATGCATACAAGTAATGTATTTGATAATTGAAACGTTTCACTTTACACACATCAATCCATCATAGGGGTATCGATTATAAGGTCAAATCGTTATGACACGTCCCATTCTGTGCCACACAATTTTGCCCAATAATTAGGCACGGTTATATCTCACTCAGACAAGCGTTCCAATTAATTACGGCCCCACGAGCACGGCCAACTCAACAATCGGCGATCTTTCGGCATAGCCGAGCGTCGTCTCGCTCCATCGAGCACGGCAACGTCTACCTCTAGACGGCGTTCCCGAAGGAACATCGGCCCAACCTCTACTGCGACCGGCATACGTTGACAATGCATCCCATATAGGAGCATCACTCGACGTAAACGCTCGCAACGAGTTCTCATAACGATCACACGACCATCCAATCTCGACCAAGGACATTGTGCTTTGCACTCAAATGCCTCAATTTAAATAATGTGCTAGACTTATTTTCTAAATATTAAAAACACCCGGCAAAATAATCGTGTGTGGGTACACGGTCGACTTGAGCCATAAAAAGTGATATTATTCTTTTTAAAAATCCCACTATGTGATATAGTACTTAAAAATGTTTTTGATGTCAACACCCGACACCCGGTATTTTCTAATTAAATACCAAAAATCCATAATTTTGCAATAATAAATCAAAATCAACAATCATCACTCAATTGCACAATCTAACAATTAACTGCACAAACTAATTACACCACGACAATCAGCTCGAAATTCTAATGACTGGCTATCCCAGTATAATTTCCGTAAAATAATAAATAATTAAATAAATTACAAAATAATTAAATAAATGCAAAATTAATTAAATAAAACCACTAATTAACCTATATACTAATCTAACCACCTAATTGACTAATTAAATTACTCTAAGCAACCTAGCTACATCTAATCTAACCAAGCTATCTAATTGAACTAACTAACCACCTAATTAACCTATCTAATTAATCTAATTGGCTAAACAAGCTAAATAAATACCCTAATCTCACTTAGAATAATCTAAATCTCTCCTAAGCATAATTAACCTCCTAAGTAAGGTTTAGCAAGTAAACTCACCGGATTAGCGAGCCAATGAGTTCACGGCGACGGCGACGCGGAGGCGAGCGAGACTCGAGCCTAGAGTGACACCAAGGGAGGTCCGGAAAGGGCTCGAAAACAGCCCACAAGTTTTAGCTCTAAGTTGGGACTTCGGTTTTGTCCAAGGGGCTTGGTCGCGGCTTGGCTCGACTGGATGGCTGGAACGGTGGACTGAGGCGATAAGGCGGCTGGATAGGCGACGACGGGTCGGTGGTTGGACGGCAGACAGCTGTGACGGCGGCCAGGGAATGATGGACGTTGGTCGCGGGTGTGGGGGACGGCGTGCGAGAGGGACGGACGCGCGGGCTCGGACGCGATGGCGAAAGTGGCTGGCGGGCGGTTCGGTGGCAGCTCGGACGGGCATGAGGCGGTCTGGCGGTGGTTGGCTCGACTGCTGCTGGTCTTGGCTGGTCCTCTACCTTGTTTTCATCAACCATGGAGGAGAAAGGAGCAAGAAGGAAGAAGAAGGGACTGCTGTTGGTTTGAGGGGGACAAAGGCCACAAAAGTCTTCAACAAATATCTAAACCACTCAAGTAATAAGCCCTGATCCATAGCCATTTGCCCCTTACAATCCTCCCCAACAAGCCACTCTTGAAGCTGAAATGTTGCACCCGCCCTTGGCATTCGAATTTCAAGCAATTCCCCTTCAAATCTAACTCAATTTCACTTCAATTGACCTCAAATTAAATGGCCAAATGCCAAGGTAGGAGCCCACATCAAATTCTACAATTTCCCTCATCAATTGATCCAACTTGAAGGCCAAAAACGCACATTAAAACCGCCATCCGAATTTCCCGGTCCAAAATCGCCCAACTTTGATTTTTCGCCGAAAATCCGAGCTTGCCGAAAATTCTTCAAAGGATGAGTCGACATTCCTAAAATAAATCGTGACATACTAGAACTTTCAATTTTTGAAATCGGGTTCAATTTTGTGGTTAATTTCAACCGGATACGATTTTAGCGTGATCTAACCTACCGGGTAGCTTTTAAGAATTCCTAGCGCATCTGACCCGTGGTTGATTATTTTTTATCCACATTGTGCATCTCTAACTCATAAGCGACTCTCGGTTGTCGTGAAAATCTCGAGATTTCAAATACGGGCACTGGGTACAGAAACGGCAGAAAAATTGATTTAGTGCTGTTCGATGCAAATTTTGCAATTAAGTTGAATCACCCACATTTTAATTACATGCCTGTGTCGAATCGATCTATCTCCGATCTGTAATCGATTTTTAACGATGCTGTACTGACCCATCATCGGCTTTCTCCACAATTTCTTCTTCCCTTTCAGATTCAGAATCATTTTGGTCTTGATTGCCCTCAACCTCTTGAAGCGCCGAATTGATCTCCTCAATTTCTTGAAGAGTCATAACTTTCGAATTTGGACAATTTGCTTGAAAATGCCCAAAACCATGACACTTAAAGCATTTCCTTACATCGCCTTCAGACTTCTTTTGGACTTCTTTGGAAGGCTTTGCATTTTTTTCCTTGCCTTTGTCTTTTTGTCGATGTACTCTTGCCCTTGCTTGAGGAAGCACCCTTAAAATAGGATGTCACCTTTGTTGAGGTTCTGGAGGAAAACCTCTTTCTCTTCAATTGTTTTTCGACTTTTATGGCTAACTTGGATATGTCTTCAAAGGACCAATAAGGTTGAAGTTCAAGCATATCAGCAATTTCTCGATTCATGCCGCCAAGGAAACAAGCAATGGTTTGCTCAGGAACTTCTAGAACTTCACACCTCATTTTGAGTTGTTCAAACTCATGAATGTATTCATCAACACTCATCCCTTGTTGTCTTAGGAAATTCAGTTTGAGGAACAGATCTTGCTTATAGGTGTCGAGCAAGAACCTCTTCTTCATCAGCTTCTTGAGTTTTTCCCAAGACTTGATTCGGCCTTTTCTTTCTATTGCTTGTTGATGTTTTAGATTCTCCCACCACAGAGAAGCATATTTTGACAGCTTTAGGACAACAACCTTACATTTCTTCTCATTCGAATAGGACTTGAAGTCAAAATTTTGTTTAGTTGTGTGTAGCCAATCCACAAAGTCCTCGGGATTGAGATTACCGTCAAACTCAAGGACCTCCACTTTAATGTCTCTTTCACCCTCCTTATGCCTCCCTCTTTGTCTTCAAATTTGATATTCAAAATCACTAGAGTTGTATCTAGTGGAATCGGAATTGCCATTAAAACTTTGATGAGATTCATAATTGTCACGCCAATGCCGCTCATTGGGATGCCTTGCTGGCTGTCCTTGTCTCGCCAGATTCTCAAGAAGATTGAGGACTCACTTCATTTGTTGCTAAAGATTTTGGATTGCGCGATATCGCCTTTTGTTGTGCGCTTGCTCCAGAGTCAAGCCTCTTGGAACTTGATCAGCCATAAGGAATTTGTAATAGAAGAAAGAATGGAATCACTCAAATGAGTTGAACCTTGAGCTCTGATACCAATCTTTTGATGTGTTTTTTGGACGAGTGATTCCAAAACAGAAATTTGTTTGGTTAAGTGTATGGAGTAGTGTATACGGGGAATAAACGAAGGGTAATAAGAAAAGATCGATCAATCTCCTTCCAAGGTGTAAAGGCTACGCCACCAACTGAGGATGAGGATCGAGATCTACGAATTTCACCACCAAGGCCTAAAGCTTCCACCAGCCAAGGATAAAGGACTTCAGGATAGAAGAAGCTCACCACCAAGGCCTAAAGATTCCACCAGCCAAGGATAAAGGGCTTGTTGGCTCACCACCAAGGAGTGATCTACGCTCCGAGGATAAAGAGATTGAAAGGAGTTATCTACTCTCCGAAGATGTTCACTCAAGCAGAGGAAATCTCACAATTTTCATTCACCAAATTCGTGTCTCTTACATTGGATAGTTTTCCTCTGTTTATAGGAGGATTTTGGACGTAGGAAATATAAAAAGTAGACTTTAATGACCTAGGAACTTAGACCTTTGACTCTTGACAACTACATAACAATAAAGATACCTAGGAACTTAGGAAATGCATTTATTAGCATAGGAACTTGCATTCTTGAACCTTCATCCTTCCAAAATCCGTGCTCCTCCTTTGACCAGAAAATAACCTCTTGAAACTTCATCAATTGGTCATGAAAAACGCTTAAAATGGCCTCCCATCGATAGTTATCGACATACCACAAAGTATCGATAAGTAATTGATATTATTCACTCAAAATGATCCATTGAAGCACATGATGCCCAATTTCTTTCTTGGCTTGGATAAACATTGATGGTTTTGAGTTGGTCGATGGAGCTACGTTGGATGCTCCCACATCACCCACAAACATCACACCTGGAAAAGCCAAGTCCGTAGACTCCCGAGTATCGCCCTTAAGTATGATGGGGACGCAAGGATAGGAGGCATGACTATCAATTTGTAAAAACAACAGGAGTGAGCTAACGCTCAACGAGAGAAATAGCTAAATCATAAACCAATCGATCCAATCAATACTCAATTCCTAGGACACATCTAGCATAATAACAAACATCACACAAGAATAAGCACACATCACACTTCAAATGCAACATCCCTAGTCACATGCATAATGCCAGCATACATTTAATATATCACACACCTCATTGGCAATATGCACATTGACAGGTACATGCCACCATGCATTTGATGCATCACACGTTTCATTTCTCAATCACATCATATTATTCAGGTCCACCCCCATCTCACGGTTCAACCAATTTGCTAGCCAGCTCTTGTAGGTCATTTCTGATTTGCAAGCTTGATTTCAAAAGTTTGTTAGCTATAGGCATCCCTACACCAGGGCATCTTGGTTTGCTAGCCAAGGCATTCCTCCAATATCCAATCCTTGCATCGTTGGGTACTTAGTTTGCTAGCCAAGACTTCCAAGGTTTGCTAACCTTAGGAATCCCTACTACAACTGAGGCATCTTTTGCTAACCAAAGCATTGTCCTTCGACATTCAACCCAAGCATCATTGGGCAGCCAAGGTTTGCTTGCCAAGGGGATCATGCATCCAAGGTTTCCAAGCCTTAGGGATCATGCATAGGGACCTTCCTCAAGCACCTCAGGCATATCTCACATATGCAATGACATGACAATCGCACACTTTAAAACGCATCCCATTCAAACACACCTTTCACTAGAAAGGATACCATGCCATCGCAAACAATTCAATGCCTCATTAGTATACCCAAGCTGTGGACAACTCAAAATTCCAAAATATGTGCTCACGTAGTCAAGTCAATTTCACAAGAAAATGACAATCATATTAAAGCCAAGCATACACTATTAGATAGCCTAATAAGTGTAATTGCTATCTTCAGAAGACCATAAGCCAAGATTCAATCAGCTTCAAATGGAAATTTGTGAATTTCCAAAAATGGACGAAACAAAACAGTTTAGAGCAATTGTTAGAAACCAAAGCCATTATCTTATCAAATGAACTCGAAAAACCAAAAAAATTTAATATGTTATAGAATACACTTGAATAACATTTTTCATGAGGAAGCCAAGTCTAAATCGTTCAGTAGAAAGAGCAGTAATAATAAGTCCAAGACAACACGAAAACTAGTCCGCCAAGCAGAACCAATGACCATAGAGAAAACTTCATTTTGAAATCCAACACTTTACAAAACGCTTTGAAGTTTTAATATGTTCTACATATGGATGTTTTTTTACAGCTTTCATGAAGGAATCATGTCAAGATTCAAGCTAGATAATTTTATAAAAATTTAAGGACACTGACATCGTGAATTTTACAGTCCTGGACAAATTAACCACAATAAAAAATCATGCTTTCGAGCCAACAATTTCAACTCAGAAAAATGTAGAATAAATATATGTCATTGTACAAGATGTTTTGCACAACTTCCATGAAGAAAATCTCATCAGAGTCGAAACACAGCAAGCTCCATAAAATTAATAAACAGAAAAGGTCCAGCAATTCCAGTTCTGGAAATCCAAGCTAAAGTTCTAGAATAATTGGAAAACTTGAACCACACAAGTTCATTGCTCAAAAACACACCAAAACTAGAAGTCCTAAGTCACATGCAACGTCGATCTTCAACTATATTCAACTAAACTTATCGTGAGAATCAAATGAGAGTACAAAATTCACATGCAAGACCATAGGAGCTCTGAAACCAACATGCAATTCCTTGTTTCCACACAATCACAAGATCACATCTTAACATAACTACTATTCGCATTCTCTACACCAACACAAGCTAACAAGAACATGCAAGCAAGAAAACAAAATAAGAATGTCTCCTATCTAGCGAAACCGAGCCTAAAAAGGATCAAGAAGAGTAGAAGAGAGCCACTTCTTATGGCCTTTGCTTCCCTTGAGCTTTGGACCTTCCTTTCTTGAGGATAAATCTTTAAACATTGAAAGAAAACGGAAGAAATGGAAGAGAGAGGGAGGGAGGCGTTTGGTCAAAGAGAGTGAGGGAGAGAGAGCTCGAGAGAAAGAGAGAAAGAGAGAGGGAGAGAGTAAGAGGAAATGAGAGAGAGAGAGGTTGCCGAAAAAGGGAAATGAAGGGGGTGATCTTCCTTCTCCAACACACCTCTTGCATGCAATCTCAATGGGTCAAGGGACGGCAACTCATCATGATTAGGCTAATTTAGCCCATTTTGCAAATTTAATCATTTTTGCTTCCTGTCCATTGGCTAAAAGGGGCGGCAAGCCATCATTTGGTACTAAAATGCATTTTAATTTCATGCAAAAATAGAAGAGGTGGCCAGCCATATGTATACACATATTAGATGTCTAATTGTGTCCTGTGGTACGACCTTAGGCATGTATAATACTCGTACAAGGCATAGGTTAAATGCCTTCGTCCCTAATTTCACTCGCTAAATTTGATTGTCAATATTATAATAATTCTTTACGACTCACTAATTAATTAGGCAAAAATTTGGGATGTCACAAGTTCTTCATGAATTGTGTGAGTTGACTAAAATTAAGTACAAACCTTTAGGTACAATTCAATTCCAATATTAATTTCAACAAAGACATGCCAATTGAACTCAATTTGTTTAATTTGGTAATCCAATGATTGAGAAATTCAAGGAAAGTTGATTCAATTAGTGCAATCCATTTTGACATATTTTGCACCAACAACTAATTTGACAAATTGTAGTGTGGCCAATTAAACTTCAATGATATTCACTGGTCTAGTTTGGTAATTCAATTTAACCCAATTTGAAGAGGAATTTAGCCAAAAAAGAAGTCAAAATTGGTTAATTTGCACCCACATTTCAAATTAATTCAGCCCAATTTAATCAAATCAAATTCAATTGAGCCAATTGATCACACATAGGCACAAAATCAAGAAAATTAGGAGAAAATCAAAACAAGAAGTGACCCGATTTAACCTGGTCCGACTTGGTCCACATGGTTTGACCGGAATTGATCCAGCTAACTTCGGTCAATTTTGCGGCTATTTTTGGCAACCAGTGGCCTACTGCAACCAGCATACACGGCCAACAACCAGCCTCTCCCCTTGTGCACAATTTTACAAAAATACGCCCTTTGCAAAATTACCAAAATGCCCTAGATCATTAAGGATACAATCCTAGTCATTCATCATCCTTAGATCCTAGCCACTTATTTTGCCAAGTCACCAATCCATGTGACTTGAAGTGGACCAATAAGGAGCAATCTTAGCCATTAAGCATTCAGTTTGTGCCATTGGATCAATTCAAGGATTAGAATTCAAATTCAATGGATGTATAACAGATTTTCCCTCCAAAAAAGGGGGTTGATCCATTTTTCAGATTAATTACCCCCCTCTCTCTCTCTCTCTCTCTACCATTGCACTCTACCACTTCACTGGCCTACTACCGACCATTTTCTGGCGAAACATTGGCTCGTTAACATCCCTCAGCCAAGTGAAACCAAAACTCTCTCGATATGTAGAGTTTTCTCTCTATCCTATGGTAGTCTCTGTTTCATCTAAACCCTCCCCCCAGCACAATTTCCAGAAGTTTGATCCCAATTCTAGTATGGATTTCACCAAACCGAAACCTCCATCCTCACTTTGATGTTTCCGCCTTCCACTTCTCCAACCGCAGCCCTATTACGCTTCCCGTGTCATTTTTCTTTCCGTTCGCCCATTCCACCTTCTTCGACATTCAGGGTGCATTTCCTTCAATTTCACCATTCTATATTACCCTCGTGCTCCAGTCTATCCCCCAGTGTTATATTGATGTGGTTCCAGCGGCTGAGATCTGGTTGCCCCATAATCATCGTTGCTTTGCATGCGAAATTCACCTACCCTTCAGCCTCTCACCATCGGCAGGCTTGCTGATGGATCACTCTTGACAACAAGAAAAGCCCGTCTAGCTGCGCTCTGCAATAGACTTGGGCAACTCTGGTCTGAACAAGAAGTGGAAGTCTGGGATGAAGAAGTCCCACTAGAGAAGCTACAAGAATGTAAATTAACATTAGTGGGTAAAATTCTGTCCAACCCCTCTATTAACTTTCCAGCATTTCAGAATAATTTAAAAAGAGCGTGGCGCAATGACCAAGTAGAAATTTCTCAACGCGAAGTGGGACTATATGTATTTAAATTCAATTCAGAAGGGGAAAGGCAGCGAATCTTAGAAAACGGCCCTTGGCGGTTTGCGAATCACCTGGTTATTGTGAAGCCTTCGGTACCAAATACACCCCTGCATTGCTATGACTTTACAACTTGCGTATTCTGGGTGCAAGTTTTTGGGCTTCTACTAGAAAGATGCACTGAAAGCATGATTAGTAAAGCTGTGAGACATCTCGGCAAGGTGCAGGAGGTGAAAATTGAGACCAAAGATGGTTCTACACTAAGATCAGGGAGGGCACGAGTGGAACTCAATCTAAAAGATCCGCTGAAATCTGGCAAACTTATCAGATTAGAGGGGAAGAACATATGGCTTGGCTTTCGATACGAGTGCCTATCCCATTACTGTTATTCATGCGGAATCCTAGGCCATTATGCAATGTACTGTAAAGACATCCCATTTGATGAAGCAAAAATGGATGGGAAAGATAAACTATCTTACGGTCAATGGCTGAGGGCAGAAGTCAGAGAACACAGCCCTTTTTGGGTAGCTTTTTATGAGCAGCAACCACAACAAGACGATGTCGAAGAGATCATACCAGAAACTCCACAACAGTCACCTCTCTTACTCCCTGCTGCATCTCAGAGTACCAACCAGCAACTGGCCAACTTGGAGGCCACCACAGAACAACCCCTTGATCGCACTCCAATACCTACCTTGCAGCATCCTACACTTGATGATCATCCAAAAGGCATTGAAGAACCTAGAATGAAGTCCCCTGCAGTAGACCAGTGTACTTTAATTAGAGAAGTAGCTGAAGGTTCCTCAAACAACAAGAAGCTAAAGAGTCCCAGAATGATAACCAAAGCGAGTCCTCTTAAGAAAGCCAAGAGATATACTCCTTATGAGGCGCGCTCTAATGTCAACAAAAACTTTGATGAATCACACCTTATGGACACCCCTATATTTGTAGCTGAAGGGGTTGGTAGCTGGGCCGTGGTGGCTTGCCCAAAAAAGCCACAAAGTGACAAATGAGGATCATCAGTTGGAATTGTCAAGGGTTGGGCAACCCCCTGACAATTCGAGCATTAAAGGTCCTAGTGGCCCATGAAAGGCCCAATGTTGTTTCTTTTGATGGAAACGAAAAATCAAGACATGGTGATCCAGAATATTCGGAGGAAGCTGAAATTTTCTAGCTATTTTGTGGTGAGTCCTATGGGTCTAGCTAGAGGGATGGTGGTTTTTTGGAATGATCAGGTTTCTTTAAGCATCGAGCATCACACTATACATTTCATCGACATGATTTGTAATGATCTACCGAGTGGAAATACAATGAGACTTACCTCCTGTCTTCATGCGCCAACGATATACCAATAAAGACAGCAATTGTGGGTTGACTTAAGACAACTTAGCTCATCAAATACCCTACCATGGGTGTGTATCGGTGATTATAATGAGATCATATATCATTGGGAAAAAGTGGGCAAGAAGATAGCCGAGCCGTATAGGTTGCATTATTTCAGAAAATTTTTAAATGACCGTATGCTAATGGATAGAGAAAGCAAGGGTTGCACTTATACGTATGTGAACAATAGAGATGGTGATGAGATGGTTAAGGAAAGACTTGACAGGGCACTGTGCACAACGGACTGGAGATTAACTTAGTCGGAAGTGGAAGCCTTTGCTTTTCCTGCTTTGGGCTCAGATCATAGCCCTCTTCTTCTAACTATCGAACCCAATTCTTCAAGGCTGAGGAAGACTTTTACCTTTGAAGCATTCTGGATTCAAGACAAGGAATGCCGCTCAATTATCAGAGATGCTTGGGCCTCTTCATCGACACTAGCTTCCTCTCTATCCCGCAAGCTTCAAGAGACTTCCTTGGCACTCGCCAGGTGGAGTAAATCAAAATTCCGCAATGGCCAAAAACAAATCCACCTGTTACAACAACAAATCCAACATCAAATTAATCATCCCAGTCATGACTACGATAAGGTACTTGTATCTAGCCTGAAAGATGAAGTACAACACATATGGCAGCAGGAGGAACAATATTGGGCGATGAGATCGAGGATTCAATGGCTGCGATGGGGGACAAAAATACTAAGTTTTTCCATGCAACGACAATCCAACGCAGACAACGTAACCGAATTAGCATATTGCAGGATGAACACCTTAAATGGACTCGCGATCCTAATCAGCGGAAGAATATGATGCAGACATACTTTCAAAATCTTTATAGCTCGATTGGCTACCGAGATTATGGCCCTGTTTTCACGCAATGTTCCCAAGTGGTCACAGAAGAAATGAATGCAGGTTTAACAGCAATGGTATCAAGGGAGGAAGTCAAGCAAGCAGCTTTCCATTTAGGGGCCACCAAAGCCCCGGGACCCGACGGCTTGAATGGGCTATTCTATCAAAACCACTGGGATATTATTCAGGATGATATCTTTACATCGGTGCAAGATTTTTTCAAATCAGGAGTGATGCCCCCAGTCTTTAACAGAACTCTCATTTCACTGATCCCAAAGGTACCGCACCCCGAAAGGTTATAACAATATAGACCTATTAGTCTATGCAACTTCATATATAAAATCATTTCGAAAGTGCTAGCGAATGGACTAAAGACTTGGTTACCTAGCTTAATCTCAACGGAACAGAGTGCTTTTGTCAAAGATAGACAAATACAAGATAATATACTAGTTGTGCAGGAGGTCCTTCACCAACTAAAAGTCAGGAAAATGAAGAGGAAATTCTAGGCAATGTTAAAATTGGACATGCAGAAAGCTTATGATCGGGTTGAGTGGGATTTTCTAGAGGCCTATCTTAAAAAATTGGGGTTTCATGATCAATGGGTAAGGTGGGCGATGCAATGCATTACCACAGCCTCCCTTAGTGTCAAGTTAAATGGTGAACCATTGCCATACTTTCGTCCTACTAGGGGGGCTAAGACAGGGAGATCCTCTCTCTCCGTATCTGTTCATCCTTTTAGTTAACATCTTATCTACTCTTATTCAGTAAGTAGTTGACTTGGGAACTCTCAAGGGGATCAAACTTAAAAGGTGGTGCCCTACACTTTCGCATCTATTTTTTGCGGATGATGCAATATTTTTCTTGGATTGACGAACCCTAGAATGTTAGAATCTAGCGAATATTTTACAACAGTATTATCTAGCAGTGGGCCAAGCGGTTAATAGAAACAAATCAGGACTATTCTGTAGTCGAGATTGCCCCTTTATTTTAAAACAAAATTTGGCTGCGGAATTAAGAGTTCCTGTGAATGAAAAGGTAGGGAAGTATTTGGGTATACCGTATGACTGGGGGGTTTTCAAAAAAGACATGTTTGCTTGGATTCTAGGTCGAGTAAATGCGAAATTGGAAGGATGGAAAGAGGATTTCATTTCTAAAGGAGGAAAGGAAATTCTGTTAAAAACGGTGGTGCAGGCACTCCCGTAGTATGCATGTCCATATTCAAACTTCCTGTATCTATCTGTCTATCTGTCAGTCCATTGAAAGAAGAATAGCAAAGTTCTGGAGGCAGAACAACAGTACTAGATCCGGTATACACTGGAGGGCATGGCATCTTCTCAAAGAACGGAAGACTGAAGGGGGGCTTGGCTTCCGAGATTTACCGACTTTTAACAAAGCCCTTTTAGGAAAGCAGGCCTAGAGACTATTCCAAAACCCCTCATCCTTATGGTGTAGAGTTTTCAAGGGATTATATTTTCATTCTGGGAATTTCTGGCATGCAGGAAAAGGCACTAATTCTTCATGGGGCTGGCAAAGTTTACTTTTAGGCAGAGATGCTATACTAAACAAACTACAATGGTCCATCGGTGATGGGAAGAAGATAAACATACGTGAGGATAAATGGCTCACTAGAGGAATTATCGGCGGTCCAACGCCTCGAGGAGAGCCAGAACAGGTAGTTGGTTTTATAATCCCAAACGAAAATATCTAGAACGTCCCTCTTCTAAGAAGTAGTTTTGACTACCAAACAGTGGAGGAGATTGTTGCCATTCCGTTAAGCCCTGCTTCTACCACGGATCAAATTATATGAACAGGAACGCATACAGGTATATACTATGTTAAAAATGCATATCATAATCTCAGAAACTCAGATCATAACAGGAACAGAAATCGCGCTTCCTCCTCATATCAACCTTCGCCCCATCTCTGGCGACAGATTTGGAAATTAAAGACGGCCTCAAAAATTCGAATTTTCATATGGTCATTATGTCAAAACGCACTCTCTACAAAGGATAACCTATTTCGGCAAAACATCATTCCAGACCTAGGATGTCAGTTATGTTCATCACATACTCCTGAAACAACCGAGCATATCTTCATATTTTGCCCGTGGACGGAAAATATCTAGTCTCATTCTAGCGTGCAGATTGATATGTCAGCTTACAGAAGGCATAGAATGGATGCGTGGTTGGAAGATATACTTGAGAAAAAGCCTGACTTACCTCCAATGGAGATCATCGCATCCATCCTTTGGCAGATATGGAAGGCGCGAAATCACTTCACCTTCCGGCATCAACGTACCAATCCCAATCACCTGGTGGATCTGGCTCTTGCTAATGCAAAGATGATCAACAACACGGTGCAGCCGTCGACAGACACAGGACAACCTCATCTGAACCCTAATCGGGCCTGGACTCCTCCGGATCGGGGCAGCATCAAGGTCAACATAGATGGGGCTTTCCCAACGGCGAACCACACGGGTGCCATCGTGTGCGTTTGCAGAGATCATACCAGTACTTTGATCAACGGATTTACCAGAAACGTCCGCGCGTCTTCCCCGCTGCAAAGTGAGATTCAAGCAATAACTTCCACTTTTACATTTTTGCTACATAAAGGACAGGATGATGCTCACCTTATTATCAAGTCTGATTGTATGATGCTTGTGGAGATCTTCAACCATAGTTGTTTACTGCCATGGGACTGTCGTGCAATCGTCGCTGATGCTGCAGCTTTGATCCTCTGTTTTTTCCACCTGCAAATCTGACACTGCAGAAGAGAAGCAAATACTATAGCGAATTGGGCCGCCAAGGCCCATGGCCGCGGTACCCTTTCTCCTAATTGGGCTTCCTCACCTCCTCAACTTTTACTCTATATGCTATGTATCGATGCCCTCTCTACGGGTTGTAACTTTGTTTATCCTTAAATGAAATTATAACGTTTTCAGACCAAAAAAAAAAAATCCCTCCGCCACCTCCTTCGCTAGTTGTCACAACAAATCCACCCAAAAATTGCCAGATGGCCACCAATCGAGCCAATTTTCTTCTCTAATTCCATCTTCATACTTCACGTTGGTATTCAATCCGGCCAACTCAACGCTAATTCCAATGCTCCGACAACCTCCTTTGGTGTTCCGACCATCACAATGACAATCTTCAGCCTATTCACAACATCCTCATGGTCGAAGTTTGCTGAAATTGGCCTGATCATACTATATTTGCTCTTGTTTCTCGGTTGTTCAATTGAAGTTTGTTGTGCGATCCTTACTTGTTTTACTCAGCTCATTTCAAATTTGTGATGAGCTCCCTTGGCTAATTTGTGAAGTTCATTGAGGTTATACGGTGGCCAAATAGCTCAATTGAGCGTTTGAGAAGTCCAGTAACAAGATTGGTGCACTTGAAACTAGATTTGAAAGTGTATGGATGAATGTTGAGGCCAATTGCATATAGGTAGATGATATTAGCCATTCATGCTCCTATGACGGTAATTGTAAGGTTAGAATGATGTATATGTTGCTGGTATGTGTAGAAATCAATAGATGTTAGGTATATGATTATTTTGGTTACATGTTGATCTATTTTGGAATTTTCGGATTCAGTGAGTCAGCATGCTTAATTGACTGAATCGATCTAGTAAACGTGGAAATTAGGAAAAAAGATTAACTAGAGAAATTTTCTTGACTTCCTAAGCTTTGATATTTTAGGTCTCATGTCAAAATTGAAAATCATTTTCTAAGTCAAAATCTATTTATAATCTGAGTCAAAATCTGGAAAATTAAAAATTGAAGTCAAGATTGTTGGTTCCTGATTCGACCTTTATCTGTTCTCGGGTTTCAACAAATTTTTGTGTTCAAACAAATTAGGAAAACAGTTTTTCATAAACGTTGTAGCCAGAATCTTAAGTTTTCGATTGATATCAAATTCATCAAAATCAAATCTCGTCTAGTCAGCAAAGATCTGATCAATATGCAAATTAAATGCCACTCAGATCTGGAAAATTTGTTTCCAGGATGACCAAAAGTGTTTTGCAATTTTGAGTTATTTGAGTCCTTTTTTGGCAAAAACTTAAAACTGAAAAGATGTTAATTAGGATCTTAATTAGTAAATTGAGAAATGCGAGGACTTAATAGGAAGGTTTGGAGGTTCTTACGTGCGAAAAATCGGACAAGGTTGGTCTCGGCCTCTATAACAATTTTCAACTGAGTCCTCGAGGAAAACGTGTAATTATCACATAGTTTAAAGGCTTATTTGCAAAAGTATATAACATGAAAGTTTTTAAGGACCTCTAATACGAACTAATTAAGGACCTCTAACATGAACTAAGCGTAAAATTTTGCGGGGTTTTAAAATTTTAGATATTTTTTCCAAATGTTTAAACTCGCTAGTCAAAATTGGATACGAATCTAAACTTCTGGGTTTTTTTGGCTCAGTTTCGGGTTTTTGGGTCTAGAAACGGATCAAGTGGTCTTCATGAACTTTGAACTTCACATCCTAAAATTTCTGTCGATACCTGAACCATCTCAATTGGACTTCGTTTAGTGACCCTTCATGGTTTTTTTTTTTTTTGGTCTGAGACCCTTCATGGTTCACTTCCTCTTGTTTGAGTGATTATGAATCAAGGTCAAATAACCTATATGTATGCTTTTTTTTTTTTTTTTTTTTATGCTTATGCATGTGTTAGCTAGATTAATGGATAAGTACGATGCATGCTTAATGGGCAACCTATTGGAGATTGATTAGAACCGAATTAGGGGTTAATTGACATTGGCCATCATTATGTAAATGTAAATGCTGGGCAATTATTTTTAACCATTAATCAATGAACGTTAGTCGGTAAGAGGTTGGGGATGGTGGAAATTTGGGAGAGTGGAAGGCTGACCCTGAGGTCATTCCAATGTTTGATTGAATGAACTTTGTCAATTGTTTAATTTGAGTGATTGCTTATGATATTAATGATGAATGAAATAATTTGAAAACGATATCGTTGATGGTGGCCAAGTGAGGCGGCTTATAAAGAAGGTGGCTTAAGCTCTAGAAGATGGCAAAGACCAATGTCCATTCTGGTCCAAGTTTGTAATAGTTTAGTTTAATCATTTTAAAATTAGCTACAACTTTAATTCATGCCGTTAAGTAATAAAAACCAATCTAGACCTAGCCTCATTTTTAGATCAATAGTTTAGGCTTAGCTTAATCAAATTATATAGAATTAGGCTCGCCTTAATTTTCATTAGCAAGCTTCCAAGGGCTTATGTCTTGAGGCTCAATAACAAAGCCACGTCTATTCTTTGCCAACATTATATCATGTTTTCATTTTTGTAACACCCAATGAGTTGTGTGTTTTTCTCTTAATTGCAATTAGAATAGCTTGTCTTTTCATTTCAATGGGTGTTTACTTACAGCACCACACCAAAATACACTGTTTGTTAAATCAAGATTGTATGATCACTTAGAAAAACAATCAACTTGTTAGGTATGAAAAGGGCATTAATAAAAAAAACACTGTAAGCTAATCCCCAAACTTAGAATCTCTAGTTACTTAGAATCGAGATAGTCCTCCCATATCTTGATGGGGTTCTAGCAGACCCTTCAATAATGGCTAGTGGCAACTCTTAGAATTGATTAGGTTATAAAGAATTTAAAAACCATCCCGTGTCACGCAAGATATGTTTTGGGAAAGTCCACATTTGTGATTGATGGACCATTTGTAGTGTTGTTAAATGATGATTCATTCGAGACCCTCATTTGTATGTACTATTCGAACTGTCTCGTAAAACAAATACCTCTAAACCCATTTACCGAGGGCGGCCCCTCGATAGGTAGGTCACAACATAAGCCAACCCACTATAAAGATCTACATGCATTTCATCTCTCTACATTCATCTTCATATTTGTATGATAGAAGCATAGAATACATGACATTACCAGTTTACCCTTGCATATATTAAATTCTCCCTTCATAACCATACTTGATTTTAATAACTCCACAAAATCTATCATGTTTCATTGTATAACCTATTAATCCCTCTAGGTTATATCACTAGCCATTATAGTGGCAAATCATATGCAAGACATAATGATGTGATAATGTGACATGACAATATCTATCAAATACAACATGACATGCAGATCGGATGCAAGACCTAATGGTGAAATGATATGATATAACAATAATCACATGCAACAAAACTTCACAAATCAAATGCAAGGTATAACAATAAGATGACATGACATGATCGCAAATCGAATACAAGATATGATGATGAAATGACATAATATGACAATAATCAAACTTTTTAAATGAGCATCCCAATGTGGGGCAGTGATCCTTGGGTAAGGTTTGGAATTTTAAAGTCCCATCAGTTTAATTTGGTTATTCAAAATCACCTAAAGTGTTTTGAATAGAAGACCTAAATTACCTTTAATCACCCTAATAATGATCATGCGTTTTTAAAAGGTTTTTGCAGTTAACGCATGTTCTTAGGCCCTCGTTATGTCGAAATGAAATCTCAACTCATAGACTACATCATTATGCTACCAAAGTTCTGGGTGAAATAATGCATTTTTCTAGGTCATCATAATGACTGTTTTGAATCTTAGATTTCAATTAGGCTGTTTCAATGTTGGCTGGACTCAAATTGTATAAGATTGCATGTTGCTATTGTTGATAATATAAACCGCGTGCTGGTAAAACCTCCCTATGGATGACAAAAAATTATATTTGGTTACTACTTGGTAGATGCTTCTAAACGGGTGAGTCGAAATGAGGAATGTTCTGTTGCTATCAACGGTGAACGAGGTATTAGGTGCCAAGGTGTCTATAAGCTAGATGGGCTGGAAGGTGAAGGAGTTTGGTAGAATGAAAAGTTCGTGGATAAGTGAACAGCTGAATAGAGCCAACACCGCTAATAATGATTAAACAACGCGACAATAGTAGATTGAAAGTTAGGACAGACTCATTCAATCGCTGGCAGGGGAAACTCCTTACTTCAGATGAATGGGAGAAGTTTGACGTGCTTTTATCACCTGGACGAGAAGACCTTCACCACTTTTGGTATGATTATGAATTTAAATAAAAGGTGAACAACCATTGTTAGGGACTAGAATTCGAAACAAAGTACACGGGGTTGAATGAGAGTAGTTTCACCTGTATTATGCAAGCGGCTAGGGAGACAATCAGTTGATAGAGGCAGTAGACTCCATTTACTGAAACGTCCCTGTTCAGCGAAGGTAGAACGTTTGGGCAGCTTGTTTTCTAACGATTGTGCTCCTTGAGTCCAACGGTTCGTTGATGTCCTTTAAAAACTCTCCGACAGCTAGGTTGGGGGCGCAACATCTTTATAAGGGATCTAAAACATGTTGAAGAACTTTGTAGATATTGAGGAAGCTTTGTCACTCTGAGTTCTCTCGTTCTCTCTGTTGCTTTGTAAACGTGTTATTGCTCTCTTGTGATTCACCCCATTAAGGGCCTTGATGCTTATTATAATATGTGAATTGTGAAATGTACAGTGTGATAGGGGTGCTTGTATATTAATACATTCATCTATTAACTTCGAGTAGAATCAACACATACTACTTCGTAACATCTCTTGATATTACTAGTGAATTCCAGTCTTGGGGAGAATGACACTACAATTGCTATAACTTTTTACAATACTCACTTGAATTCCATAACTTCTTTTTCGAACACTTAAAAACAATAACTCCTAAAAAATGTTTACTTAAGTGCTATAACTTTCAATCAATTGCTTAAGTGCCATATTTTTTTTTTTTAAAAAAGTTCAACCAAGTATCGAGAATCCAACGTGGTGTAGAACTTGTAGTGAATGTTTTTGAAAAGTTATTTCACTCAAGTGATCTATTGAAAAATTATGTGGCACTTAAATGATCGAAGAAAATTTTTTGGCAATTAATTGAGCACCCCACGAAAGTTATAGCACTTATAGTGTCCTTATCTCATAGCCTTGCTTATGATTTTTATAGTTTGGAAGATTGGATGTAGGCTTGGTTAAAAGCTAAACCACTATATATATATATGTTTGCAAGTCACATTACTCATCCCATTGACTATTTTTTGGAAGCACTTGCACCTGCTATTGTTAAACCGATTTAGCTTCTGCCTAAGTTTAACTCCAAATATTGGAATAAGTACATTAAGAGTGCCATAACTTTCATATAGCACTCACTTGAATGCCATAACCTTTTTTTTTCACTTACTTAAGTACCACAAATTCGAAAAACCAATCACTTAAGTGCCATCAGCGAATTGTCTTTCTAAAAAATCCGACATGAGTGCCGGTCATTGCCTACGCTAATGTGGACACTTAATAAAAAATTCAAAAATAAAAAAATCCACCACGAACTGGAAAATTAATTAAAAAAAATCCATGTAGGACGATTTGTCGGGAGTAGCACTCAAATAATCGATTTTGCTTCTATGTGACACTTAAATGATCAGAAAAAGGTTATGATACTTAAGTGAGCTTCATACAAAAGTTTTGGCACTCTTGTTGCCCTTATCCCAACATTTTTATTTATAAATGAAAAGGTTGGAGAGGGCCAATGTAGCCATCCCTATGAACTTTTCCAAAAGAGTCCAATGTAGACAAATGCCTTGCATTAATGAATTCTTTATAGGACATATTAATAGAAGGTGGTACCATATATATATAGGTACTTCTCATAAATAAGGCCCATTGCATATAAAATCCAAAATATTTTAAATTTAATTTTCAACAAAGATCGAAACTAAAATATCATCAAAACAATTATTATGTATTAATACATACGTAGTATTAATTATAAATTACCTCCTTCATCTCTCTTTTTTCCCAACCATTATGCAGCTCTTGATTGTGGAAATCCATCATACACTCTCCTTATTTTACTCTCATCAACTCAAATATAAATAAGTAGGTTAGGCTTGCAATTTAAATGAGAATTTATGTGAAAAGGTGAACGCATAAAGGCTTGCGCTTTTTCTATCTATTTTTGACTTCCGACGCACCTTTTTATCTTAAATTGACCATAATATCTCTTGTAGATTCCAAATTTAAAATTATTTCTCACCTTTTTTTTCTTCTCTTTCTTTGGAAATTCTAGTACATTTAGAATTGACAAGAAAATGCATTTGTCAAAGGTTTGATTGGATTGTATTATAATGCGATTAAAATTTATTGTATCAACAATTAATTATTCCACTTAATCAGTCCTACTTTTCATTTTTGTCAATGTAGTCCGAAACTTTTTGGGCCATATTTCAATATAGTCCTTCCTGCCAATTGCCACCGAAAATTGCCGATATGGTGTCTAATCATTACCAGCCATCCTAAATGGCATGCTGACATGGACAACTTATTCCACATCACAATTTGCGACGACAATTGATAGGAAATACTACATTTAAATATAGCACAAATGTGCAGGACTTTATTGACAAAATTGGAAAGTCAAAACTAAATTGACATTCATACTACAAGTATAAGACTAAATTGATAATTTTCTCAAATATTTAAATAATCACTCATTCAACGGACACATGTACAAGCATTTTTGGGATAAGTACACTAGAAATGCCATAACTTTTGTGCGGCACTCACTTAAGTGCCACAAATTTGAGAAATCGATCACTTAAAGTGCCATCAGCGATTTGTCTTATCGGAAAATTCGATGTGGACGCTGGTTATCCTATGTGACATCACTGTCGCAATCCGACCTTAGGGCATATGGCAAAAAAGTTGGATTTAGGGGTACTTGATCATTAGGAGCTCCTTCGCGATATGTGTCCCAAGAGGCATCATCACTTCATCTTTCGAGATTGGCCATGTGAGTTCGCTCGATCACGGTGATGAACTCTCCTAAACTAGTACCTTGCGTAACAACGGAAGTTGTCGTGATTCATATCCACACAATCCTACACCTTGAAAAAGGAAATTGGATGTGAGTATTGAATTTAGGAATATCATTACCATAGTAGCCCTCCTAATAGTACTCTCATCTGTAAGGATGGCATCACTTCATCCTTTAGGACGTTTCCACATCGAATATACTAAACTACGGTGACTCTCGTCGAGACCCATACCCCTCACGACGGATTCCTTTACTATCTATAAGTTGTTTACAACAACCTAGATAAGAGTTAAGAGCCGCCATTAGTCTCATTTTTAGGGTTCGGCTAGAAAACCCAATGGAGAGTCGAGAGTGGTCCATCAATATCTATGCAACTGGAGATTCTAGAATTTGGGGACTTAGCTTACGCTAACATTTCTATTAGCGCCCTTTCCGTACCTAATAATTTGTCGTATTTTCCTAAAGTGTCTATGCATGTCGTTTTTACTTTTTTCATGTCAATGAAACTAACTAGGTAATCATGCGTGGATGGTCAATTTCATGCAATTCTACTTCTATCAAATGAAGGAAAACAATCAATTGAAAATTAAAGACAGTGCGGTAAGTAAACACCTAATAGAGTGGTTTATGGAAAGCATTAAATTTAACATACAATCTTATGCGAAAATTGAATTGAAAGAAAAAAACTTGCAACTCGTTAGGCATTTATACAACATGAGACAGCCCAAAACATATATCAAAGAACTAATGGTACAAAAAAAAGGTGGGATTGGACATCGACCATTCATCGTCTTCATGTCTTGCGGAGTTTCCACCTCCAAGGACCTATTCTAGACTTAATCTAATACTAAGACTAGGTATATGCAATATGAAAGAAAAAATCATCGTCACAAACATACAAAAACAATCACAATAATAAAAACAATCAAGAAACCATAATAGTATACATAATTGATCAAATTTGACCTCAGAGTCGGCCTTTGTATTTCACGCAACGACCCACCTAGGACACTTACCCAATCAATTTTTTAAGACTTATATCTATTAATCATGATTTGTGCTCTTGCGTGGCACTCAACGCTAAAAAGCCCCTAAAATAAGTTCTAAGTTTGGCCCAAAGTATCCCACGAGTTCATGCATTGTACCTATGCATATCGTGATAGCCTGATTTTTTTATTCTGTTTTCAATTGAATGAGTTGGGTTTTTCATTGATGCGCCTATAGTCTTTTTCTCTGAGCTGATCACTCACGAGATAACTAATCTATCATGTGAAGTCGTCAAGGAATCTAAATGCGATTGACTTGAGAATTCGACCAAAAATCGACTGCTCAACAGTACTAATTTACAAGGGTCAATATGGCACCGTGAAAATTGATTATAAATCGGAGATAGGTCGATTCGACAGAGGTATATAATTAAAGTGTGGGTGATTCCACCTAATTGCAAAATTCCCGTTGAACGGCACTAAACCGATTTTACTGTCATTTCTGTACCCTGTGCCAGTCATTAAAACCTTGAAATTTTTACGATAACCGAGAGTCGCCTATGAGTCGAAGAAGTACAATGTGGCTCGAAAATAATCGACCATGGGTGAAATGCGCTGAAAATTCCTAAAAGCTACCTAGTAGGTTTAGTCACGCTAAAATCGCACCCTGTTGAAATTAACCACGAAATTGAACCCGATTTCAGAATTGAAAGTGTGGTCATGTCACGATTTATTTTAGGAACGTTAACTTATCCTTCGAAGAATTTTCGGCCAGCCTAAATTTTTGGCGAAAAATCAAAATTGGACGATATTGGGATGGGAAATTCGGATAGGCCATTGGGTGTATTTTTGGTCTTCAAGTTGGATCATTTTGTGTGGAAAATTGTGGAAATGAGTGTAGGCTTCGTCGACATTATGGCCACTTAATTGAAGCCATTTGGAGGGGAATTGAATGGATTTGGAAGAGAAATGTATAAAATTCGTAGCCATGGGTGGGGTGCAACATTTGGACACCAAAGTGAGGCTTGTGGAGGAAGATTAGAGGTGAAAATAGTTGCTGGTCAAGGCTAAGAGCTGATGGGGCCTTGAACTCAAGTGTTTTGGATAGTTTTGAAGACTTTTGAGGCCCTTTGTTCCCCCCTCCAGTTGCAGCTTCTCCTTCTTCTTCCTTCTTCTTCCTTCTTGCCTCTCCTTTCTCCATTGTTGCTATTTTGGGAGCAGAAAGCTAGCCAGCAAACTAGAGAAACCAGCCAGCCCTTACCGTCTACCGCCCGGGACCGCAAGCCGCTCGCACGCTTGCCCGAGCTCGCCGAAGCTGTCACGTCGTCCTGCTTGCGTGTCCACCTCCTGCTTGTGTCCTCGCCATCCCGCACCCGTCGTGTGTTCCCTGACCAACGTCGCTAGCTCACCTCCGCCGCTCCAACCACCCGTCCAAGCCGCCGTCGCGTCCTTGAGCCGTTAGCAGCTCTGCGTAGTGCCACCTTGTTGTTCCCGCGCCAACCGAGCTGCTCGACTAGCTCCTTCAGCCCAAATCCATAACTGAAGTTCCAACTGTAGGCTAAGGCTTCGTGGGCTTTTTTGGGCCCCTTTCGGACCTCCCTTGGCGTTGCCGTTGACCCGAGTCTCGCTCACCGTCGCACCACCGTTGCCGTGAACTCACCGGCTTGCTAATCCGATGAGTTTACTTGCTAAACCTTGCTTAGGAGGTTAATGATTCTTAAGGAGGGATTAGATTAAGTTAAGTTAGATTAAAGTAATTAGTAGCTTGTTTAGTTAAATTAGATTAGTTAAATTAGTCAATTAGGTGGTTAGTGAGTATAGTTAGCTAATTTAGTATGTTGTTATGTAGCTAGTATGGTTAGAGTAATTTAATTAGTCAATTAGGTAGTTAGATTAGTGTTTAAAGCTTAATTAGTGATTTATTGAATTAATTTGCATTTATTTTGTAATTTATTTAATTATTTAATATTTTTTGAAAATTATACCAGGATAGTTAGTTGTCAGAATTTCATGCTGATTGTCGTAGTGTGATCAGTCTATGCAATTGAGTGATGATTGTTGATTTTCAAATATTATTTCAAAATTATGAAATTTTGGTATTTAATTAGAAAATACCGGGTGTCAGGTTTTGACACCGAAAATGTTTTTAAGTATTATATCAAATAGTAGGATTTGAAAAGGAATGATATCAATTTTTATGACTCAAACTGACCGGGTACCCACACACGATTATTTTACCGAGTGTTTTCAGTATGAAGAAAATAGGTCAAGTACATTATTTTAATTGAGGCAGTTGAGTGCAAAGCACGATGTCCTTGGCCGGGATTGGATATGTCATGGAATCACTATGAGAAACCATCACGAGCTGTTAAGTTGGACGATGCTCCTTCGGGAATGCCCCGAGTCAACGGATGCCAGTCGTAGTGGAGGCTGGACCGATGCTTCTATGTGGAATGTCGTCTAGATGAAGATGTTGCCATGCTCAATGGTGCGAGACAACATGGAAGACCGCTGACTGTTGAGTCGGCCGTGGCCGTTTGGTCGTAATCAATTGGGATGCATGAATGATTGAACTTGATACGCCTGATTATGGGACAAAATTGTGTGGCACGAAATGGGACGTGTGATAACAATTTGGTCTTATAATCGGGACCCCTGTGTTGGATCGATTTGAAAGTGAGGCGTTCCAATTGTTGATTGCATCTACTACATTTATAAATGTTATATGAGTCATACTGACGTGCAGGGAGGTGCTGAGGCGAGATAAGTCTTTTGTGATGTGTGATTAGATAGCCTCTAGGCGTATTTCCATCCTAATCAGGGTTTAGGATGTGAACTTGCTGAGGAATTGTCTCACCCCGTCATGGGTTTAACTTTTCAAGTCCGTAGATGGAGGCCCACCCGGTTCATTTTGGACAGCCGCGGGGATATATCGAGCGGAGTACCGACGTCCTTGTCCCCAGGAGTCCCGGCTCCATGAGCTCATCGTGACCTCTATCTTGGTCGATGAGGGCCTACCACAGTTGGTACCTCATCGATTCAGGGCGTGGTTTCACCATGGGCCTAATGGGATGCGGGAAGGTCCCCTTTAGGGTTTCGATGTACCCGTCGTTGTTGGCGAGGGGGTAGCTGACCCACCTAATGATGTCGTGGTAAACCCAGATCCCAAGTAGAGTCCGGGGTAGGGTTAGCTAGGTAGCCTTTTTTGGAGGCTTCGGCCTTTGTATATAACTGGCAGGCTGACCTTGGTTGTTTATAAAAGTGTGTTTGTGAAAATTTGTTGTCCTGCCTTTCTATCCCATGTTGGTTGTTGTCTGGGGATTGTTATACGCTTCCGCTTGTGCATGATTCATTTGGGTTAGCGACGCGTCCTAGAAACATCGCAATTTAGTCGACCACTAAAGGATGTGTGCGTGCTCGAGATTCGGGGCATGACACATACATCTAAAAATCACACATATATTTGAAAGTAAACATGCAGGCAAGCTCTTGGGCCTTGTTTCTCAATCAATTAAGTAATTTTAGTGAGCTAACGATGGTTCACTTATTCAGTCAACAAGCGCCCAAAACAAATCACAGGCGTTTAATGAAAGTAAAAACATTAAAAACTAAAGGAAGTTCAAATGTTGCCCAAAAACCATTTAAAGAACAATTAAACAGTGAATTGTAAGGAAAAATTGTTAATGGCATAGCAAAGTTGTAACACGTCTATAGAACACATTTAATCATTAAGGTTCACTCGAGTGCATCCTCTGCACATTGATCAAGTTTTGCAGACACCCTAAATATGATCCAAACCTAGACAGCATCAATGCTAGGCCAAAACATGACTTGGAAATTTGGGATATAAAGCACAACATGAAGGTCTGAGAATTTTGTACATAAGCATCACTTGAACAAAAGTCAAGCTCCAATGGGTTAGAACATGAAATTTCATATTGATTTCACACGTTCAAAAGGTTCAAAAAGCATGGTAAAGTACTTTTTATTTTTCAAGATTTTTCATGTACAAATTTCAGAAAATAAGGATAAAAAGTCATGAAGACAAGCAATATCAATTCAGCATGCACAATATTCTAAAAAATCATAGAATACAATCACAAGAGAATTCATCGAACAGGGCAAGTAAGATCAAAGCAATTGGAGGGAAATCCATAGATAATTGGCTCCAACAAAATTACAGAACATCAAACACATAATGAAAAACAAATTTCATGAAGAGAGTTTTCTAAGGTGAACTACATAAGAATTTATAAAAATTCAAGAACATATAGCATCACATCAGAAATGTGACAGGACAACAAAGTATCATGGCAGATCAACAATGATCTGTCCTAGTAAATGAAGTCTAAAAATATGAAATTTTACCACAATATAGACATGAAAAAGATGAACAAACTTCATTGAGGACCCGACCTTAGAATCCTTATCCAAAAATTCATACAAAACTAACAAAAGGCTGACTCAACAAAAGCAAAGCAGGCATTCCGAATTTCACTAGAAACAAATTTCTAGGCAAATCTGACAAAAATAGAAAAAAGGCCAAATGACATGAAAATGATGTAAAATTAGCATCATCTAAAAAATTAAGACGTGCACTAAGGATTTTTAAGAGGTGTCGGGTTCAATTAAGATCAAATTCATGGCTGAAAAGGAATAATCGCAAAAGCATGCAAATCAATCATAAGCAAATCATAAAGTGATGATGGTAACTAGCTTGTTAAGCCACCTAATCAATGCATGAAAATTATAAAATTCGAACAGGACGTAGGGCTTAATGTGAAGAACAAGTTTGATTAAGACATTTAACCTTAAATCTATGTGCAAAATGTCACACAAATTCATTAACATTGATATGTGACTTGTCATTAGGGGCAAAATGCATGACAATTTCAGTTGCCAATTATCGACTTGATGCATGGTTTTCACATAGTAAATGATTCTGAAATGAAGCATGCTATACATCATCACGAAGCTTATGATATGCTCTAGACATACCTAGAAGACACGGTGTGCAAATTTATCTCTTAAGGGGCCCAAAAGAAAATGTTTTTGATCAGCCTCAATCACAGCAAGAGTAGCACACAGAACATGAGTCATTTTCAAAGATTTAACTATATGCTAAAATCCTATGAAAACTTCTACATGTAGAATGCAATGTCATGGTTATTTTCTGTGAAGACACCTAAGTCTAGTTTGATTCACAAAAAGCTACACAAAAATGACAACACAGGACGATACAATCCACTTCACATAATGCAGTAGCATGAATATGTTTTCGTACATGCAATTGACTTAGTAAACGGCAATCATTTGGCACAAATTGTACCTAATTAGAAAGCTTGTAATGCATACTACAACTTTGTGAAGAACAGGAATCCATTTGAACACATTTAAGACCTCATTTCAGACAAACATGAGTCAGACTCAAACAAAGCAGACTGACATAGGGACAATTTTTCAATGTTTTGACTAACCAAACAACTCCGAAAATTCTTTATAAAAAAAAAAAAGATATGATATGACCAAAACGTTTTCGTACAACTTCCATGAAAAAACCATCTTCAAAATCTCAACACAAAAATCGGTAGAAAATTAGTAAACAGAAAGCACGTCCAAACATCAAAACACCAAAACATTGCATAAAACCAGCAGAATCATCGAACTTTCGAGATGTAATTAAGGTATCAAATGAACTCCGTTCAGGGACCATAATCTATCAAATCAAAGCTCATCGAACATTGATCATATGTCTAGAACAATTCAAGGCCAAATAATGAAGTTTAATACCTCAGATCGGCCTTAACAGAAGGTCACTTTTTAACATACGATTTTTGCATAGCAAAGTAAATCATGAGCAATTATGTTCAAACTCATTTTCAATCAACACAATATCAACATATATCATCACATCACATTCAAATCTTCAAATCTAACATAAGATACGATCCTAAGTTCAAATCCTAGCCCTGATCAATTATTTTAATCTCACTTTATCTGATTCATGTTTCGATTTGTTACCTTTAGCGATTTCGATGAATCGAACACGAACAACCGAGAATCGAAGCTTCAAATCATCTCCCAAACCTCAAGGATCATCAGATGGACGCCGCAGATTGTTGGAAGGTCGAATCGAGGATCGATCGAACTGAATCAGTGCCGGTTAACGTGGTTGAGGAAGGCCGGTTCGGTTTGGATCGGCTTTACTCACTAGAGGGAGATCGGGGCACAGGAAGATCTCTTATTAACATCCGACTAGGCTCCAACCACTGCAAGGTCGGAGATGATTTTAGGAGTCGATCGGCGGCTATCTTCGAGAAAAGACTAGCCAGAACAAAGACCGGCTCAATCACCAGTCTTGCAAGCCGCAGTAGAGAAAGGCTTGGATGGGCAACTATGATGACCGGGAGGAGCTGCAGCAGCGTCAATGGACTGGAGTGAGGAACAACGGTCATTAGTGAGGGTGGAGGACCATTGGCAAAGACCTTAGTCGGCAACAATCGGCCCGGTGGAAAGGGAGGGATGAGTTGTGCAAGGAGAAGGAGGGAGAAACATTAGGCCGGAAATTGCAAGGCAAAGAGATAGTTTTCAAAGCAACTCTATATGTTCATATTTGCAATTCATTTGATATCAAATCTCGACCCTCAGTTTGATCCGATGGTCAAAACTTAATCAAATGGCCTAATTAAGCTCGTGAAGGGTGAATCCTAATCAAAATGTATTCCACAATCGTTCATATGGTATTGATGCACAAAAATTGGGAGTTTTAAACTCAAATTGCGAGTAAGGCCTAATTATGGGCAATTTTGTCATTTCACAAAATCCACGGTGTTGACACCTAAATTTTGGTGGCCCGTTTAGTCATTTATCGCATTAAAAAATTAGGAGTTAATTTTATCCCTGAAAAAATAGTTAATTGCATAGCAAATAATTTAGGTGCATTTGTTTTTAATTTACATTTTGTGCATTGAACTGGTGGCAAATGGGTTGGAATTAGTGGTTTTGAACTTTAACTTGGAGGGCCGGACTAAGCCCACAAAGTGAGCAAATTGGCCCAAGCCCTTTTTTTAATGATCGAAGATTATCTCATGAAAAATAGGAATTTGAAATTTTCGAGGATATGATTGAATTTTTTTTTTTCGGATAGGGCAAGTGGAAAATCAAATATTGCGTTCGACGAAGTGAATATTGTGTTTGGAAAAAGAATCTTCATGGATATGGATTTGGAAAAATTAAAACCCTAAGTTGTGGCCTATAAATAGGTTAAACGCGTAGGGTTTAGGGGGCTTTTCTCTCGATTGTTAGGTCAAAAAAATTCAACACAAAAAAAAGAGAAGAAAAGTTTTCTTTTGGGCTTTTTCTTTCGTTCCATTGAACAAAAACAAAAAAGGCTGTTGAGAGAAAAAAATCAGCAAAAGTAACAGGTGTAGCAGAGAAAGAGGGCGTGCAGCAGGGAAAAAGGGGAAAAGCAAAAGGAAAAAGCAGAGCAAAGAATAGAAGAGACTATTCATCTTCCCGATTACGTCGACCGTCGCACGGCACCACTTGCTGCCGTGCCCGGCCACCGCACTGTCACCCCGCCGCACCTCCATTGCCCTCAAGTGACGACGCTTCTACTTTTGCTCCGCCCTTGTTCGCCTAGGATATGCGAAGCGCCGACCACCGCTGCGCCCCTCGAAGCCCAGCAGCGACGGCAGTGCTTGACGCCCGACATCCGCATCTCCACAGCTCGCCTCCACTGCTGCTTTGCGCCCCTGCGTCCACCGCCGCCGCCGCAGCGCCGAAGCCATCCTCCATCTGCGACCAGCTTGATGCGTGATGGGGCGAGTGATTCCAAAACAATTTTTTTTTTCTTTTGGGATTTTTTTGGTTAAGTGTATGGAGTAGTGTATACAGGGAAGAAACGAAGGGGAATAAAAAAAAAATAGAACGATTTGCTTCCAAAATGATCCATCGAAGCACATAATGCCTAATTTCTTTCTTGGCTTGGATAAGCATCGATGGTTCTGAGTTGGTCGATGAAGCTACGTTGGATGCTCCCGCATCACAGCTACAGCTCGCCGTGACACCACCGCTGCTCATTGCTACTGGATCGCAATTTGCTCGACGCCCCCTGCAGTGCCTCTATTTGCGGGCGCTCGGCGTCTGATGCCCCTTCTCCGAGCGACGCTCCCACAACAGTTCTCTCCTCATTCCTGCAGTAGTCCTCTAACCCAGCAACGCCATTGTGTTCACTGCCCCAGTAGGCACTCGACGTCAGTAGGCCCCGAACTGAACGCCGGCCCCTGTAAGTTGCTTTGAGCCCCGAGTGACGCCACCACCAGTTGTTGCTGACCCACGTCCATCGGCCGTCTGCCTTGCTCGCGTCCGTCTGTTGTCACCATGCCTGCGCTCGCACGCCTCCGTTTCTGCTCCGCCTGCAACGAGCTGCTGCTCTTGGTCTAAGCTGCTGCTTTGCTTACTGCCCCCTCTCGCCGCCGCTGCTTGAGTGCTGCTGTTGCCTCCGCCCATTGCCGCCCTCGCCGTATATCCAACCGATGGTAGACCAGCTGCCCTTAGCGACCGATGGTGACCGACACACCGCCTGCTTTATTTGGGAAAAAAGGGAGAAAAAGAAAAAAAGCAAAATCAATTTAGGTAGTTTTTCTTTTATTTATTTACCTTATTTTATTATTTATTATTTTACTTTATTTTTTTTTTAGTATAATTATTCCTTAATGTAAGATTGGGGTTTTCGACAAATTAGCCTCTCAAATTAGGGATTGTCAGTCCGATTTTCACGCCTGAAATCCGACTCGCGATCGCTTGTAAAATCGTCAATCCGATCTCACGCCCGTGATTCGATTTGTGATTTAGTTTAAAATTGGCCAATTCGATCTCGCGCACGAGATATGGTTCGCCAATTTATGGATGTCAATCTTATCTTGTTTGATTTGTCTTCGTGTTGGTTGAATCAATTTTATTTTCGTAAAAGAAAAAATCCAAAAAAAGTTATTTGAGTTAGGATTAGGTTTGTTTTAGGGTTATCTTGCATATTTAGAATATGGATTTTATTTCGAATTTTGAAAAAAAAAAATCCAAAAAAAAATGCATTCATTTAGTATGTTAGTTTTTTAAATTATGTGTCAATTTTAATTTCGAATTTCATAAAAAAGAAAAAAAAAAAAACTAGAATTAGGGCATTCTTTGCACGTCATTGCATATTAGGATAAGATTGCATGTTTAATTTTTAAGTTTAGATAATTTATCCTAGATAGGTTGCATTTTAGGATTACTTGGTTAAGATAATGTTCTA
Source organism: Eucalyptus curtisii (assembly GCA_017140595.1). Lineage (NCBI taxonomy): Eukaryota > Viridiplantae > Streptophyta > Magnoliopsida > Myrtales > Myrtaceae > Eucalyptus > Eucalyptus curtisii. The sequence goes on from CM029503.1 coordinate 15,794,688, forward strand.
GTTTAAATTAGGATTTGGCTTAACCTACTTCCTAATACAAATTGGATGATATCTTAACATGCATAGATAATTTTAGCATTTTTTCTAATTTCGAATTTCATGGAAAACACGGAAAAATTGTCTTAGAATAAATCAATTTCTTTCTTTAGGATAGATTGCATGCTTATATGTTATTTACGTCATATAGCTTAGGTCATATTGCCATGTCATATCATTTCATGTTAGATTAGTAGCATGCATCGCATAAAGCATGATTCTCATTAAATTAGTGAAACAAAAATTGAGTGATTGCGTGTTAATTAGAAATCATATTTAGGACCGTCAATGTGAATTCTGAGCTAATATTACAGATGCTTTCGTTGCTATGAGGTAAGTCCTGCGATTTATTCATTGCTTTCTTGGGTGTTAAATTGGTGGTTTGTGCATCCGCATGATCACCTCACATGTTAGGGAAGTAAATTAAAATCAATCCAAATTGCTTGCCAAATATTTTTCAAAAATAAAAGAGAAAAGTACTGAAAGGGCGTTAGAGAAATCTAGCGTAACCAAGTCTCCGAACTCACAATCTCTGGTTCGTAGGAGTAAAGTAAATCTCCCATTACTTTACTTGGGTTTCTAATCGACCTACCATAAATAGATTAGTGGCAACTCCTAATTGAAAAATCAATTGCATATTAAGAATTTGAACCTAAGTCGCGAATTGGTATGGGCTTGAGAGAACTTGAGCTAAGTTAGACTTAGTAGTCCATTACCCTAATTTTAGGTGGTTCACCCGAAATTTTGGTAGCGACACACGGGTATTTTGGCAAAATCTAGAAAATTGAGGGGCATAAGGATGAAATACACACAATAAGGAATCGACAGGTGGTTGTTGGCCACCAAGAGCCGGCTGACAGAGGGTTGAACCGGCCTTTGTCAGTGGTCGGTTGGACCAATTGGACTAGTTCAAACTGGTTCGACCAGTTGTTAGGCGGCTTAGGCTGGCTGGTCCTTAGGGGGTTAAATTTTATGCAATTTGGTTCCTTGAGGACCAAATTTTAAGGAAAATTTACTCAATTTGAGGAAAATAGTCCAATTCTAAAGAGATTATGTCAATTAAATCATATAAATGCGATCTGGTGATTTTCTATTGGCCTAATTGCTTGGTTATCATAAAAATAGTGGACCTACACCATGGGTACACATAATTGGATATTACAAACCAAATTGGACAATTTCAAATAATTTCTAGATCAAGATCACAAATTAATCGAAATTAAATTAAATTAATATTATGAGACACCTATTTGACTAATTGCCCATACTTAGGATAACCTATCACATCCAGATTGACTTCAAATGGATATCACAACTCTAAAGCTAAAAATGAATTGAGGTTTAATAACGAAATTGAGCTTGATTCTTGAAATTTAACATTAGTCTAAAATGGGCCAACTTGAATTTCTTTTTAAAGCTCGTTAGCTTGGCTTTCTTATATTCAAGAAGGTTGAATTCCTCAAATTGAAAAGTTCCCAAATGAATCTCTTAAATGGATCCCAAATTCGAACTTATTTCAAGAAAATGAGTGGAATGGAAGCGTTCGTTTGCAAATCATGAAGGATTGATTCAAATTCCCTAATTAGGGCTAAAAGTGGCAATTCTTATTTCGGCGCAACTATTCTTGAAAATAAATGAATGAGTGAATGAGTAATGGTCCCTAGATCAAATGTTTTAAAAGAAACTAAGCCTAATTATGACTAAAAGAAAAGTAATTTTATTTTTGGTCGATTTCGAACCTAAAACCGAAAAAATTCGAAAAACAAGATTTTAATCAATTTTCACAAAATTTTCAATGCTAAAGTCAACTTGAAACTAAAATGAAGTGTTTTGTGAATTTTTTATATTTTAAATATTTTTATCGATTTTCACTTTTTTTTTCAACTTTTTAGTTGACTTTTCTTAAAAGATTGATTTATATGTCAAATCTTTGAAATTTTCTTTGGAAATTCTGATGCATTTAGAATTGGCAAAAAATATGTATCTGTCGTACGTTTGATTGGTTTGTCTTTTAATGCAATGACAATTGTCATAATTGTCTCGTCAACAACTAATTATTTCACTTAGTCAGTCATACTTTTTCAGTTTTGTCAATGTAATCCTAAACTTTTGTGCCAAATTTCAATGTAGTCTTTCCCACCAATTACCTCCGAAAATTGCTGATGTGGTGTCTAGTCATCCTAACTAGGTGGGCAATTTGTTGATTTCCACATAGCAATTTGCAATGACAATTGGCAAGAAAGATTACATTTAAATATTACGCAAATGTGTAAGACTATATCGACAAAATTGGAAGGTCAAAAATGAATTGACATTTATAGTATAGGTATAAGAACAAATTAATAATTTTCTCAAATATTTAAATAATCAATCCTTCAACAGGCATATGTATGAGTATTTTTGGGATAAATACATTAAGAGTGCCATAACTTTCGTGCGGCACTCACTTGAGTGCCACGAATTTAAGAAATAGATCACTTAAGTGCCATTAACGATTTGTTATCCAACATGAACGCTGGTTGTCCTACACGACATTGAGCATAAAAAATTGATAAAAAAATAAAAAAAATAAAAAAAAACACATCAAAATGGGAAATTAATAAAAAAATCCACATGAAATAATTTGCCAAAAGTGACACTCAAATAATCGATTTTACTTTGATGTAACAATTAAATGAGCAAAAAAAAAAAAGTCATAAAACTCAAGTGAACTTCGTACAATAATTTTGGCACTCCTATTGCCTTTATTTGTCAAATATTCTGTGAAAGTTTACTAAAATTTCTAAAACAACCTATTCAATTTCAGCAACCCACGGGTACACAATGTACAATGTCGAGGCTAACAATTCAAAATAAAGGAGGCGTAAAGGGATATTTGTCATGTCATTTGGCATATGATTATCGTCCTGTTATTTCATCATCGTGATTGCCATGTTACACTATAAAATTATGACAAAATTTCATCATAATTTTTGTCATGTCATGTTACATGTGGTTATTGTCATATCATTTCGTTATCATGTTTTGAATTTGATCTATCATGTAAAGTTGTGATTATTCTCATACTATATCATCTTGTTATCATGTGGCGAATTTGTTTGGCCATGTCACATTGCATATGATTAGTGGAATGTCATTTTATGTTTTAAATGTGATGTTTGACATGTCGTTCAACATGTGGATATTGTGTGACATCCTGAAATTTCAATCCTATTTTCATTTAAATAAATCGGGTCTTTCATCGACACACTTATAGCTGATCATTCATGAGATAACTAGACTATCTTGGGAGGTCATTAAGGGATTTTAATGCAATGGACTTGAGAATTCGACCAAAAACCAACTACTCGACCGTGCTCATCTGCAGAGATCATTACGGCACAATTAAAAATCGATAAGAGATCCGAGATAGGTCGTTTCGACTAAGATAGATGATCAAAGTGTGGGTGATGCCACCATATCGCAAAATTCTCGTCGATCGGCACTAGGCCGATTTTTTTGTCGTTTTGGTACCTTATGTCTGTATTTGAAACCTCGATCTTTTCACAACAATCGAGAGTCCTCAATGTGTCAAAGAGGTACGTTTTGGATTGAAAATAATCAACCATGGGTCAATTGTACCAAAAATTTCTAAAAGTTACCCAGTAGGCTAGGTCACGCTAAAATCGCGCCAGATTGAAATTAACCACGAATTTGAATCCGATTTCAAAAATTAAAAGTTCTGTCATGTCACAATTTATTTTAGGACCATCGACTCATCTTTCAAAGATTTTTCTACAAATCGAGATCTTTGGCAGAAATCCAAAATAGGCCGTTTTCGACTGGAAAATTCAAGGGATCGTTTTTTATCGCGTTTTTGGTCTGCTTTTGGCTAAGGAAGCCAGCCCATCTAAGGTGGGACCTCTTCTAGAGACAAAGAGGTAAGGATGAAGCTTGGAGGTACCCTTCACAAGGCAGCTGGCCCTTCTTCTTCCTCTAGCATTTTGCTTTCTCCATTTCCAGACCTTAGAGGCTCTGAAAGTTGCAGAGAAGCCGGCCATCTTCCTCCCCCTAGCCGTCGCACGCCCGTCAGAGCTCCTTACCGCCCGTCGCTGCCGTCCAGCGCCGTCCGCGAGTCACGTGATCGTCCCCCGCAGCCGCAACTCGAGCTCGTTGTTCCGTGACCTCCAACTCGCGTTTGAGCCCTTCAGCCACCACCCTGGTCGTCGTTGTCCCCGTCTAGCTGCCGGAATCCCCTGTCAGCCCGTCTAGCCACCCGCCTGGCCTATTTTAGCCTCAACCGTCACCCGTAGCCACTCCATCCAACAGCAAGCAGAACCAAAGTCCAACAAGAAGCTGTGGGCTTCAAGGCCCATTTCCGAGCCCTTCCTGGCCTCGCTTGGTGCCACCGCTTCGGAGTTTGTCGCTCATCTCCGCCTCACCATCCTCGTGAACTCACCGGATGTCAAAACCAGTGAGTTTACTCACTAATCTCGGCTTAGTGAGTTAACTATACTTAAGGGTTGAATAGTTTAGGTTAAGTATGGATTAGGTGGTTAGTTAGAACGGATTAGCAATTTAATTATTCGTTTATGCATGTTAGGTAGTTAGAGTAGCGTAATTAGAGACTATATAAGCTGTAGTATTTATCTAGATTGGTTTGGGATTTTTCCGGGACCGTTTCGGTATTTAATTAGGCTTTTCCGGCCTAAGTTTCTATTTTTGGTAGTTACTTAATTAATTTTGGTAATTATTTAATTAATTATTATTTTCTAAAAATTAGACCGGGATAGTTGGTGACCGGAATTATGTTCTGATCTCAATGGTATAGTTGGTTTATCTAATTGAGTGCTAAATTGTGCAAATTGTGTGTTGATTGTAATTTTTGGTATTTATCCCAAAATTTAATAATTTCAGTTTTTAAATAGAAAATTATCGGGCATCGGTTTACAGCGCCAAAAATGTTTTTATCGAATATAGAATTAGTGGGATTTTATAAAGTAAAGATATTATATTTTTGGCTGAGGCCTGCCGTGTACCCACACACGATTAATTTACAAAGTATTATGAAAATAGTGAAATGGTTAGTCGGTGAGCATATATCAGCTTCGGTGAGCATATATCAGTTTCGGTGAGCATATACAGCTTCGGTGAGCTACACTATCTATCATTATCAGCTTATGTGAGCAGTGATTGTTTCAAGGAAATGACTTGATAGTTAGTATCGGTTGATAGATAGTAGTGATTTGGGTTGAGTGATTTGATTTGAGTTGAAATGATTGGCTGAGTGGTTGGATCGTACTGACTTACAGAAAAGGACTGAGGCAAAGGTAAGTCCTATATCTCATCACCTAGATAGCCTTTGGGCGTATTTCCTTCCTAGTCGGGACTTAGGGGGTGAACTTGCTAAGACGTTGTCTCACCCCGTTGTGGGATAACATTTACAGGTCCTTAGATGGTTATACCTCCTGAGTACTTTGGCCAGCCGAAGAAGGTCACTAAGTAGGTATCTTATATTCCGCTTCATGGGAACCCAAGGGGATGGGTCTATGAACTCATGAGGTCTGTTGTCTGGGTTGATGAGAGTCTACCCCATAAGGTACCCAATCAATACAGATTGTGGTACCGTCGTAAGCAAAATGGACAAAGAGAATCTCCCCTACGGGAATATGAGGTCCTTATGTCGGTGTGGAAGGTAGCTTTTAGAAAAGGTACAGCTGACTCTCTAGGTGGTTCAGTGGTGAACCCGAGTCTGTTGGATCTAAGGTCCCCGGCGTATTTAGTTGAAGACTCGAATGCTTAGAGGATCTATAGCACTCTACCCCCCCTTTTTGTAGACCCTGTATATATTAGCTAATATTGTATATGACATAGATTCATATGTGTATATAAGTGTGTTGTGGTTTGAAAATTTTGCGGCCCTGCTTTTCTATCCCATCTTTCTCCTGTCTGGGAATTTATTTATTTGCTTCCGCATGCGCATTAAAATGAATGGGTTGGCGACACGTCCCTGGACGTCGTTATTTAATTGACCACCGAGGGATGGGCACACGCTCGAAGGATCGAAGCGTGACATCCCAATTTAGTGGTATCAGAGCAAGGTGAGTGGTTGGAGTGATAAAGTGCGATGGTTTATGAGATAGTTAGTAGGATTGGCCTTTATTTTATGCTAGTGCATGTCTGTGATATTCGTTTGGTAGAATTGTTCGTTTGGGGTCGCTCAGCTTCTAATTCTATGTGGAATTGGGAAGCAGATTTCTTTAAAGACCCTGCTAGATGAGTGATAAGGAGCAAGGGACTCCTAGGAAGCGTACCATAAGACCTGCAACTCGGGGTAGAACGCCGACAAGGGTCGGTCCCCAAGGAGGCCGTGGTAGAGTGCCAGCTTAGGCGAGCGCAAGTGGAGTAGCACCGCCTCCTGTTGGTGCTGGGGTAATAGCCCTTGATGATCCAAGGTTTGCTGGGATCATGCAAGCACTCGAGATGCTGGGAAATAGGATGGAGCAGCAGGCTCAGATTCAAGCTGCCAGTGCCATCGCTTCAATCGCCGCTACCACATGCCGCTAATGTCGGCGCGGATGCTACTACTGCTGCTGCACTTGTCGCCACACCTGCTGAGGTTCCACTAGGGAACGTGGTCACTGGGAGACCGATGCCTAAGTCGGTGGAACAGTTTTTGAAGTTGAACCCACCGAAGTTCACTGGGGCAAGAGACCCTGAAGCTACAGCTCTATGGATCCAAGGCTTGGAGAAGGCCTTTGCACTGCTAATGTGCACAGAGACGAAGAAGGTAGTCCTTGCAATCTACCAGCTGCAGGGAATTTCGAGTACTTGATGGAGAGCCACCCAAGGAATAGTATTCCCTAAGGGTGTAGTCCCAGAGTGGAACGCCTTTGTCGAAGTCTTCAACAACAAGTACTTCTTTGACAATGCCAGAGAACTGAAGATGGTAGAATTCCAGCGCCTTCGCCAAGGTTCAATGACGGTAGATCATAATGAAGCGAAGTTCACTGAACTATCGCAGTACATTCCCAAACTAGTCAAGAATTCGGTAAATTGAGCTAGAAGGTTTAGAGATGGGCTTAGACCGGAAGTAAGAAGTCCACTAGTGCCATTGAATCTGAAGAACTACAATGACCTTTATGAATGAGCCCAGCTAATAGAGAGAGATCAGAACCAACGAGCCGCCTCGTCTGGATCAAGATTCATTTCGAATAGAGATAGAAACCGGTTTGGGAAGAAACTCAGGACCGGAGGAAGATTTCAGGTTCCGCCCAAGAGGAAGGGTGTAGTTGGTAAGTTAGCGCCACATCAGAATGGCGTGTGACGCTTCTGCGGAAGGCAACATGGCTCGGCCCTGTGCCCTCGATGGATGGGTGCGTGTTTTGAGTGTGGCCAACATGGTCATATAGCCAGAGATTGTCCCAGAACACTAAGGGGACAATAGCAGTTACCGTCGCCACCGTCAATGGGTCAGATAAGGAGTGCAGCGCTGCAGTTTGCACCGCAGGGTGGACAGAACAGACCTTGGCTCAAGGGACAATGTACGCCATCATAAGAGGTCAGGCAAATGATGCGCCTAATGTGATTACAGGTACGGTTTCGCTGAAGGACCATACTGCTTATGCTTTATTCGACCCTGGCGTGACTCATTCTTTTATTGTCGAACAATATGTTAAACCGATAGGATTAAGTGTTGAGTTGCTGGAGTCAGTGGTTAGCATATTTATACCGTTAAAGGATAAGGTGTTGTTTACATTGGGTTGTTCTGGTTGCAAGCTAGCAATTGGTGAGCGAGAGGGGAGGATAGACTTATTAGTCCTAGCCATGTATGATTTTGATTTGATAATTGGCATGGATTGGCTCACCAAGCAACGAGCTAAGATGGACTGCTATCATAAAGCGATTCAATTTGACCTGTTAGAGGGTGGAAGTTTCGAGTTTGTTGGGAATCGAGGAGGACCCTCGATTACTTTGATCCCGTCGCTTGAGGCAACCCGTTTGTTAGACATGGGTTGTCAAGGTTACTTGGCAACCGTCGTGGATATTACAGTTGAGGAGTTGAAGATCGAAGATATCTCAGTGGTGTAAGAATTTCCAGATGTAGTCCCAAAGGAATTGCCAAGCTTGTTACTAGAGAGAGATCAAGTTTGTGATTGAGTTAGCACTCGGGACAGAGCCAAGTTCAAAGGCTCCTTATCTGATGTCGTTATCTGAGTTGAAAGAACTGAAGGTGTAGATGCGGGAATTGTTAAGTAAAGGATTCATACGTCCCAGTGCATCACCTTGGGGAGCACCAGTTCTATTCGTGAAGAAGAAAGATGGTTCGTTGCGCTTGTATATCGACTATCGTCAACTCAATTAGGTGACCATCAAGAACAAGTATCCACTGCTGAGGATCGATGACTTGTTTGACCAGTTACATGGAGCATCGATATTTTCAAAAATCGACTTGAGGACAGGATATCATCAGCTGAGGATCAGGAAGGAGGACATTGTAAAGTCAGTGTTTCGTACTCGATATGGTCATTATGACTTCACTATAATGCCGTCCGGTTTGACGAACGCCCCAGCTGCTTTTATGGATTTGATGAACTGAGTGTTTAAAGAATACCTAGATCAGTTTGTGATCGTGTTCATCGATGATATTCTAGTATATTCGAGAAGTGCTGAGGAGCACGAGAGTCATCTGAGAATGGTACTGTAGACTCTGAGGATTCATCAGTTGTACGCCAAGTTCAGTAAGTGTGAGTTTTGGTTGACTCGTGTTGCGTTCCTAGGTCACGTGATTTTCACCGAAGGAATCTCTGTGGACCCATCCAAGATTGAAGCAGTGATCAACTGGCCAAGACCGACTACAGTGACAGAGATCAGAAGTTTTCTAGGTTTGGCAGGTTACTACAGAAGGTTCGTGGAAGGATTTTCGGCTTTGGCGTCGCCGTTGACTCGACTCCTGAAAAAGGATGAGAAGTTTGTATGGATAGACAAGTGTGAGTGTAGTTTCCAAGAGCTTAAGCAAAAGCCGAGTACCGCACCTGTGCTGACCATTCCATCTCGTCCTAGAGGATACAAGATATATATTGATGCGCCGTTGAGAGGACTGGGTTGCGTATTGATTCAACATGGTAGGGTCGTTGCATACGCATCTCGTTAGTTGAGACCTCATGAGCTGAATTACCCGACACATGACTTAGAACTCGCAGCAATCATTTTCACTTTCAAGATTTGGAGACATTATTTGTGTGGGGAAAGATTCTAGATCTTCGCTGACCACCAAAGTCTCAAGTACCTATTCTTTAAGAATGAGTTGAACATGAGACAGCGTCGCTGGATGGAACTTTTGAAGGACTACGATTGTGATATTCTATATCACCCTAGAAAGGCGAATAAGGTTGCCAACACTTTGAGTCAGAAGTCTTTAGTCACACAGATGATAGTTAAGGAATGGGTTTTACTCGAGAGAGCTCGAGATTCGGTTTTCAAATTTGAGGTAGGCCACCTTTCGAATCTTATGACCACCGTCAGCATTGAGCTGGATGTGCAGATCTAGATCAAGATACTTCAATCGAAAGACCAAGATGTTCAGAAGATTCTAAAAGAGGATACCGATAAGAGAAAGGCTAATTTCTAGATTTCTGAGGACAAAACCCTAAGATTCCGGGGACGATTGCCTGACGATGCAGAGTTTAGAGAGGAGATCTTATCAGAAGCTCATCATAGTAGTTACAACATTCATCCTAGTAGTACGAAGATGTATCAGAATCTGCGTCAACACTATTGGTGGCCTGGTATAAAGGTAGACATCACCAAACATGTCGCCAAGTGTCTGATGTGTCAGCAAGTGAAAGCACAACATTGTAAGCCGGGAGGATTTCTACAACCTCTCGAGATTCCCGAGTGGAAATGGGAGCACATCAAGATGGACTTTCTGATAGGCTTACTGAGGAGTCAGAGAGGTAATGATTCCATTTGGGTAGTGGTTGACAGACTGATGAAGTCGGCTCACTTCATCGTAGTACGAAAGAACCTTGATTTGGATAGGCACGCAGAGTTGTACGTGTGTCAGATAGTTCATCTTCATGGAGTGCCGGTGACGATACCTTCAGACAGAGACTTGAGATTCACAGCTGCTTTTTGGAAGAGTTTGCAGGCTGTTTTAGGTACGAAGTTGCAGTACAGTACGGCATATCATCCTCAGACGGATGGCCAGTTTGAGAGGACAATTCAAACCCTCGAAGACATGCTGCGAGCTTGCGTGTTGGATTTCAAGGAAAGCTAGGAGGAACAACTTCATCTTGTCGAGTTCTCCTATAACAACAACTACCAGCAGAGCATTCAGATGGCTCATTTTGAAGCATTGTATGGTAGAGTGTGCAGAACGCCAGTGTGTTGGGATGAAGTCGGGGAAAGGATGATCACAGGCCCAGAGTTAGTCTAGCAGTCAATGGACGCAGTTGCAGTCATCAGAGGCAGACTAAAGATCGCTCAGAGCCGTCAGAAAAGTTACGCAAATAAGCATCAAAGGACTTTGGAATTTCAAGTAGGTGATCACGTTTTTCTGAAAATGTCACCAATGAGAGGTAGTTTGCGCTTTGGCAAGAAGGGAAAGCTGACTCCGAGGTACGTAAGTCCCTTTGAGATTTTGGAGAGAATCGGGATCCTAACGTATCGTTTTGCATTACCACCGAGATTGGCGCAAGTGCATGACGTCTTTCATGTGTCGATGTTGAGGAAGTATGAGCCTGACCCGACCTACATGCTTAATTTTGAGGAATTGGACGTGGACGACAGAGTATCGTACGTGGAAAGCCCGGTTCAGATTGTTGATCGGAAATAACAAATTCTGCATACCAAGACGATCCTGTTGGTTAAAGTGGTCTAGCAACATCACGGCACTGAATGAGCAACTTGGGAAAGTGAGGATATGATGAGACGACTGTACCCCCACCTTTTTGTTTAAAGTATTGTAATGGTTTAAATTTCGAGGACGAAAATTTTATAAGAGGGGAGGAAGAGTTATGACGTCATGAAATTTCAGTCCTCTTTTCAATTAAATAAGTTGGGTCTTTCATCGACGCGTCTATAGTGCTATTCTCTAAACTAATTACTCATGAGATAACTAGACTATCTGGGGAAGTCATTAAGGGATTTTAATGCAATAGACTTGAGAATTCGACTAGGAACCGACTACTCGACCGTGCCCATCTGCAGAGATCATTACGGCATAGTTAAAAATCGATCAGAGATGAGAGATAGGTCGTTTCGACTGAGATAGGTGATCAAAGTGTGGGCGATGCCACTAGATCGCAAAATTCTCGTCTATCGGCACTAGGCCAATATTTTTGTCGTTTTCGTACCATGTGTCCGTATTTGAAACCTCGAGATTTTCACGACAACCGAGAGTCGCCAATATGTCGAAGAGGTATGTTGTGGCTTGAAAATAATCAACCACAGGTCAATTGCACCAAAAATTTCTAAAAGCTACCCGGTGGGCTAGGTCACACTAAAATCGCGCCAGATTGAAATTAACCGCGAATTTGAATTCGATTTTAGAAATTGAAAGTTCTATCATGTCACGATTTATTTTAGGACCGTCAACTCATCCTCTGAAGATTTTTCTACAAACCGAGATCTTTAGCGGAAATCCAAAATAAGGCCGTTTTTTATCGCGTTTTTGGGATGCAAGTTGATTCTATTGGTGAGGAAAAATGTCAATTTGATCGTGGACACCTTGGCTGGATTTTTGAACGACAAATTGAGCTCAATTGGGTGGGAATCAAAGGGGAATTTAATGGAATTGATGTTTATTGGTGCAAAATTCGTAGCCCTTGGTCCCTCAACCTTTTGGACCACTTCCAAGGCTTCCTAAGGAAGCTTGTTGCTCTACTTTTGGCTGAGGAAACCAGCCCATTCATGGTGGGACCTCCTCTAGAGACAAAGAGGTGAGGATGAAGCTTGGAGGGACCCTTTATAAGGCAGCTGGCCCTTCTTCTTCTTCCTCTAGCATTCTGCTTTCTCCATTTCCAGACCTTAGAAGCTATGAAAGTTGTAGAGAAATTGGCCATCTTCCTCCCCCTAACTGCTGCACGCCCACCGAAGCTCCCCGTCGCCCGTCGCTGCTATCCAGTGCTGCCTGTGAGTCCTGCGATCGTCCCCCGCAGCTGCGACTCCACCTCGCGTTCAAGCCCTTCTACCGCCGCCCTGGTCGCCGTTGTCCCCGTCCAGCTGCCAGAATCCCCCGCCAGCCCGTCTAGCCGCCCACCTGGCCTGTTTTGGCCTCAAGCGTCGCTCGTAGCTGCTCATCCAATAGCAAGCATAACCAAAGTCCAGTAAGAAGCTGTGGGCTTCGAGGCCCATTTCCGAGCCCTTCCCGCCCTCTCTTGGTCCCCCCGCTTCGGAGTTTGTCGCTCATCTCCGCCTTGTTGTCCTTGTGAACTCATCGAATTTCAAAACCAGCTAGTTTACTTACTAATCTCGGCGTAAGGAGTTAATTATGCTTAAGGGTTGATTAGTTTAGGTTAAGTATGGATTAGGTGATTAGTTAGAAAGGATTAGCAATTTAATTATTTGTTTATGTATGTTAGGTAGTTAGAGTAGCGTAATTAAAGACTAGATAAGCTGTAGTATTTATCTAGATTGGTTTGGGATTTTTCTAGGACCATTTTGGTATTTAATTAGGCTTTTCCGGCCTAAGTTTCTATTTTTGGTATTTATTTAATTAATTTTGGTAATTATTTAATTAATTATTATTTTCCAGAAATTAGACTGGGATAGTCGGTGTGGCACCCCTCGACGGCCCCCAAACCGTTTGGGTCGCCACAGTTCGCTTACCTTTCACTTTCCCTAATAACATGTCACTCTGATACCATTTCAATTGCAGCGGGTCCATACAACCTGGGGGTTTACATTTTTTTTTTTGATCGGTCCCTTGCGCAATTCATATAACGGAAGCATATCCAACAACTCCCTTCCCTATATTCAGAAAACGATGCACACCAACTAAACATTTATAGGTAAAAGTCAAACACTTTTATTTACTTAAACCAGATGGACATCATTCATCGGTACATCAAAATGCCATAGATTTCTATACTTGGCTATACTTCAAAAGATGACCGACATCTCCTCCAACAATGATCGTATACTTAATGTCCATCGATCGGTGTCGGCGTCCAAAAGTTCCTTCCTTTGCTATCCTCCTCCTCGCGGTCCTATCCAACCACTTGATCCATCTGCGGTGGCGGTGGCGCGGAGGTATCTTATCTATTCTGAAATGTTAATCCCCAAAAGGGGTGAGTACAACCACTCGGCGGTAAAGATCCACCAAACTACTCAATGCATCAAACAGAACAATCAAGGCATCATACAAAGCACATATCGTCCATGCATTCAAGCATAACTTACCTTGTAGCCATGCTTATATCATCATGCCATATGTGCATATACCACCATGCACTCATCATCAAGCATTCATGCATATATCACCATGCCATACGTGCATCTACCACTACGCACTCATCATCAAGCATTCATGCATATCCATGCCATATGTGCATATACCACCATGCACTCATTATCAAGCATTCATGCATACATCACCATGCCATATGTGCATATACCACTACGCACTCATTATCAAGCATTCACGCATACATCACCATTACACCTCAGTTGGTTATTACAAGATCCTGGCCCATGTTGTCCACCACATCTCTGACAAAAATTACCCTGGTATGGTACTCTCCCAAAAGTCGGGCCATTCCAGTTTCTTCTAAAATTTCCAAAGTTATTCTTTTTCTTAGGTTCCCTATGCTGGCCTTGATCAGGATAAGGTCTCTTACCCCTTCGAATATCATTAAAGGTCATCTGCCTCTTAGGTTCTGATTGCTCTCTCACTAACTCTTGCTCTACCAACTGTGCCCTCTCATAAATCTCATTATAATCCCTTATATTCAGAGGCACTAGTTGTTTTCTAATATCAGTCCTTAATCCTTTTAGGAATCTCTTAGCTTTTTCCTCACGATCCTTAATCAATCTGGGAGCATACCTAGACAGTTCAGAAAATTTTGCCTCATACTGATCCACTGTCAGCTCCCTTTGTTCTAACTGGACAAATTCAGTGATCTTCTTATCCTTAGCACAGTCAGAGAAATGCTTTCTATTGAAAGCTCTAACAAACTCATCCCAGTTTAGGTCAGTACCTGGTGGAAATATTGTATCCTTAGAAGCCCTCCACAAATATTTTGCATTTCCTTCCAGTTGGTACTCTGCCAAGGTTATCTTTTCAGCATCGCTACAGTTCAACAACCGGAAAATCCGTTCCATTCCATCAATCCAATGCTCCGCCTCCTCAGGACTTCCCATTCCACTAAACTTAAGTGGCTTCAACTTTAGGAATTGTTCCACCAGTCCTTGAGGGGGACGTTCCACTCCGGGTTGTTGCTGCCCTTGCCTTTCCATCAGATTTCCAATATTGGTCAATGCCTACAGGATATCTTCCATTCGGGGTTCAGCCCTTGCAGCAGAGGCTTCAGCCCTCGATGGATGAGCACTACTAGTTCGCACCATGGCTTTCCTGCAGTTTTCCAAGCATTTGCCTCAAGAATAATTTGCAACTCGGTGTCACTAGTCAAATCATTAATTAAGGTTATTACTAAAGTCACATAAGTAACATAGAATGTTACTGACACACAAAAGCAACATCACACTAGTTACCAGGGATCTACGAGTGAATACTCATCACCCGTTGTTCAAAGTTAGTCAACCATTCCAGTTAGTATCCTATAATGTGCATCATTCTATCCTCATTTCCATCTGAGGCACCGTATCACTCCAAATAGACCATAGCTCTGATACCAAAAACAGGATGTGGCACCCCTCGACTGCCCCCAAACCGTTTGGGTCGCCACAGTTCGCTTACCTTTCACTTTCCCTAATAACATGTCACTCTGATACCATTTCTGGAATTACGTACCGTATACCACCGGGCATCTCGAAACTCCTGAGGACCCTCCGGAATTACGCCACTAGGCCACCGGGCATCCGGCACCCCCACATTCCGGGCATCCCGACACTCCGGGGCATCGTCGGCTCACACCTCCGACGGCCTTCTCATCACCACAATGCATATTCCCATACATCTCATTTTCAATTTCACATTTGATGCAACAATGCCAATGATTTGACAACGGCCCTTTTTAAAATCATATAATATGCATTGGAAAAAAAAATATTATTTGATGCAATGGTTTTTGAGAAACTTCAGTGAATTCATGAAAATTCATAAATCTTTTGATGTCATATGATATGCATGAATGTCACCACATCATTGCACGAATGAGAATCCAAGGTATCACAATTTATATAGCAAATCAATAACCTGTAAATATAACAGTTTTTCAGCTTAAACAGAATGCGTGCTATTTATGAACAATTCTGGAAAATTAGTAAACGATGGAAATTAATTCTGAAAATTTAACACATTGTAGATAAGATCTAAGGAAACACATTTCGTGAAGAACACCATATCAAACAAGGCTTCACAGAATACGTACAGATCCGTATATATCACTAAAAAGGGGTTTTAACATGACCCATGCACAGTTTCGAAAACAACTTCAATTGAACCCTCAAATGGGCTCAGAAAATTCTGAAATTTGGACACGTTGTAGTTAAGATCTATAGCTACAAGTTTAATGAGAAGCCGAAGTCAAATTCGTTCCGGATTAAAAGTTAAAACCAGTTTACTTTCCTGTTCTTCGGGTTTATCTTTTCCAGACTATCATCATTCAAAGAAACTCGATTCTTCGACTTATTTATGTTCATTTCTTCTAATTTTTCAGTATGTTATTCCTCAAAATATCAACTACAACTTTCGTTGAGAACATATGATCAAATTTTGACCAGATGATTTTATAAAAATCACGGAGTCTTACTGGGTCGAAGTAATATTTTCCAGATCCGGTTTTCTCAAAGAAAAACGAAATCAGATTACGCAGTTCTTGAAATATTTCGATTAAAATACCCGAATGACCTCTAAAAATTATGAAATTTTACCAGGTTATAGTTGAGACCCTAAGATAGATTTTTCATGAGACATCTAGGCCAGCTTCGTCCTAGATAATTTACTATAGGCGTTCGAAGTTCCTGTTTCTAGTACCGAACTGTCCAGTTTAGCTATCTCCGAAATATCGAGGTTTCGCCTACTTATCTTTCTTCATTTCTTCTGAAATTTTGATATATTTTGCTTCAAGAGGTCCACTATAACTTTCATTAAGGGATCCAGGTGAGATTCTCAAAGGATAGTCACCATTTAGTCCACGAAGTCTCGGGAGTCCAGTACCATACTTCCAGATCTACCGTCTTCAAAAGAAAATCATTTCACCAGGCTAAACTTACTCTTTTTACCTCAAATTTTATTATGTAAATCATCAGGATGTTCTCTACAACTTTCGTGAAGAAGTCGAAGTGAAATTATTATTAAAAAGTGACATGCAACACACAAAACCACCAAGAGGTCGACGAAACAGTTTCACATCTAGCCTTTTTGTAGAGGGAGGGTTTCACCCCTCAAAAGTCAACCATTTTATCTAAAATTTTATTATGTTATACTTTGAGATGTTCTATATAACTTTCATGAAGAGGTCGAAGTGAAATTTCAAGTAAAAAGTGACATGCAACACACGAAATCACCAAGAGGTCAACAAAACAGTTTCCAGATCTAACATTTTTGTACAAAAAGAGTTTCACCCCTCAATACTTGTCCATATTGTCTCAAATTTTATTATGTTATACGTCAAGATGTTATCTACAACTTTCATGAAGAAATCGAAGCAAGATTCCGACTAAAAAGTCATATGCAACACACAAACTCGCGGACGGTCGGACTGGTCTTTCCGATATCAGCATGCATGACCAACGAATCTCTCTTCAAAGCTCCGAAATCTCATCCCATCTACCACAACCAAGACTTACCATCTACTACACCTACACACAGCAATGCAAAGAGTAGGTTTTAGGACTTCACTTGCCTCAAATTCGAAGGAAAACACAGCAAGAACGACGGCGGGACTAGGCGGGCTCGACGGCGTCTCCTCTTCCTCTCTTCCTCTCTTTCTCTCTTCCTCCCTTTCTCTCTTCTTTCTTTGGATGATACACTCTCTCTCTTCTCTCTCTTCTGGTCGAAATCCCCCTCCCCCTTTTCCTTTTAGTCAAATTAAAACCCTTGCATGCTCCCATTTTTGCATGGAGGGACACTTGGTTACAAAGGGGCAACACTTGGCAAGCTTTTCTTGCCACTTGGCATTTTTGCCATGCACATGATGGGCCTTCAATGGGCCGGGCTTGGGCCATGGTCGACCACTTGATGGGCTCCTTGGGCCGGGCCTCTTGGCCCACTTTAGGCCAACACTCTTGGGCCTAAAGTCCAAACTAAAATGGCCCAAGTTTATTTTTAATAATACATCTTAATCCTCATTTAAATAAATACTTAATTGCATAATAAAATGGCCAAAAGACTTTGTGACATTAATCCATAAAATCAAATCTATAAAGTGCATAGTCAAGAACAAAGTCTTCTTTATCAAATTGTCCTATAGCACCAACCTTGATCATCCATTAACATAATATGTACTTCTACCCAAATAATTCTCCATTAAAATACTCGGCATTAATCTATTAAAATTCTTTGGTCTAAAGGCCATAACATGATTCAATAACACTTCCATCACCTTTTCATAGGTCGAAATGCATCCAGAGGTTGCCATGAAATTTTGGGATGCCACAGTCGGTGACCGAAATTCTGTGCTGATCGCAATGGTATGGTTGATTTATTTAATTTAGTGCTAAATTGTGCAAATTGTGTGTTGATTGTAATTTTGGATATTTATCCCAAAATTTAATAATTTCAGTTTTTAATTAGAA
This sequence comes from Eucalyptus curtisii, assembly GCA_017140595.1. Taxonomy (NCBI): domain Eukaryota; kingdom Viridiplantae; phylum Streptophyta; class Magnoliopsida; order Myrtales; family Myrtaceae; genus Eucalyptus; species Eucalyptus curtisii. The sequence goes on from CM029503.1 coordinate 15,812,625, forward strand.
AATTACCGGGCGTTGGTTTATAGTGCCAAAAATGTTTTTATCGACTATAGAATCAGTGGGATTTTATAAATTAAAGATATTATATTTTTGGTTGAGGCCTACCGTGTATCCACACACGATTATTTTACAAAGTACTATGAAAATAGTGAAATGGTTAGTCGGTGAGCTCGGTGAGCATATATCAACTTCGGTGAGCTATACTATCTATCTATATCAGCTTCGGTGAGCTATACTATCTATCGTTATTAGCTTAGGCGAGCATTCATTTTTATCAGCTTAGGTGAACAGTGATTGTTTCAAGGAAACGACTTGATAGATAGCATTGGTTGATAGATAGTAGTGATTTGGGTTGAGTGATTTGAATGAGTTGAAATGATTGGTTGAGTGGTTGAATCGTACTAACTTGCAAGAAAGGATTGAGGCAAATATAAGTCTTCTATCTCATGCGTGACTAGATAGCTTTTGGGCGTATTTCCTTCCTAGTCGGGACTTAGGGGGTGAACTTGCTGAGACGTCGTCTCATCTTGTTATGGTATGACATTTATAGGTCCTTAGATGGGCGTACCTCCTGAGCGCTTTGGCCAGCCAAAGAAGGTCACCGAGCAGGTATCTTATATTCCGCTTCATGGGAACCCAAGCGGATGGGTCTATGAACTCATGAGGTCCGTTGTTTGGGTTGATGAGGGTCTACCCCATAAGGTACCCCATCAATACAGATCGTGGTATCGTCATGAGTGAAATGGATCCCCTACTGGAATCTGAGATCCCTATGTCGGTGTTGGAGGTAGCTTTTGGAAAAGGAACAGCTGACCCTCCAAGTGGTTCAATGGTGAACCCGAGTCTGTCGAATCCAGGGTCCTCGGAGTATTCAGTTGAAGACTCAAATTCTTATTGGATCTGTAGCACTCTACCCCTCGTTTTTGTAGACCCTGTATATATCGGCTAATATTGTATACGACATAGTTTGATATGTGTATATAAGTGTGTTGTGGTTTGAAAATTTTGTGGCCCTAGTTTTTTATCATATCTTTCTGCTATCTGGGGATTTATTTATTTGCTTTCGCATGCGCATTAAAATGAATGGGTCGACGATGCGTTCTGAGACGTCGCTATTTAATCGACTACTGAAGATGGGCACATGCTCGGAGGATCGGGGCGTGACATATTGTCATCCCATGTCATTTCATCCCCATATTTTTTTAGTTTGATTTTTTATATAGCATTGCTTATGATGCGTGATGGGGTGAGTGATTCTAGAACGGAAATTTTTTATGAGGGGATTTTTGTGGTTAAGTTTATGGAGTAGTGTATACGGGGAAGAAATGAAAAGGAATAAGGAAATAGAACGACCTCCTTCAAATGTATAAAGGCGACGCCACCAACCGAAGAAGAGGATCGAGATCTATGAAGTTTACCTCCAAGGCCTAAAGCTTCCACCAGCCAAGGATAAAGGACTTCGGGATAGGAGAAGCGCACCACCAAGGCCTAAAGATTCCACCAGCCAAGGATAAAGGGCTTCTTGGCTCACCACCAAGGAGTGATCTATGCTCCAAGGATAAAGAGACCGAAAGGAGTTATCCACTCTCCGAAGGAGTTCACTCAAAGAGAGGAAATCTCACCATTTTCATTAATCAAATTCATATCTCCCATACATTGGATAGTTTTCCCCTATTTATAAGAGGATTTTAGACTTAGGAACTTAACCTTCGACTCTTGAGCTACATAAAAATAAAGACACCTAGTAACTTAAGAAAAGCCTTTATTAACACGGGAACTAAATGCCTTTAGGGTGCGTTTGGTTCGGCATTTGGAAAGCTCTTTGGGAAAATGCAAAGCAGTTTAGCCTAAAGGGCTTTGGAGGAAATGCAAAAACTGTTTGGTAAATTCTGCTTTGAAAAGTAACTTTGAGATAAATGCTGTTTGGTAGAAAACACATTTGCAAAGCCTATTTGGTGATTAATCTAAATATTTTAATTTTTATTTGTTTCAAATTAAAAAAAATAATGTTTGCGACTTTTTTAATTTATATTTGACAACAATGTTAAATATGTTGTGTAAACAATTTTATTAAAATTAAAATTCCTTTTTTTTGCTAAAAAACATCAAATTGAAAAAATTTACTTACTCTCTTTTTCAATTACAATAAAAATACTTTCATTACAATAAAAATTTATCATATTTTTATTGTCCTGTCCTTTGCGCATGCTCGCCTCCGCGTCGTTATCCTAGGATGCTGCATGGGCTGGTGGCTTTTTCCCTCTTGGACTAGTAGCTGTTTAATGTGGTATTAAAATGAGTGATCTAACATGATATCGAAATCAGTGTTCTCTTTTGCGAATGTACATCCACCTCCCGTTTAGCTAAATTTCATGTGCCATCGAGAGCCGACTTACATTTTTCAAATCATTCATTTTTCTCAAAATAAACTAAAACTTAAAATATGAAATTTTGGGCAACTAAGGGGCTTTCATTTATCAACCGTTTATGCATAAGTATGGCGACACCCTCAAAGTTAGGGTCCCGTAAGCTCATAGTTGAGGAAAATGTCTTCCTAATAAGTCCATTTCCTAGAAAATGAATTTTCCTTTTTGTGTTTGGTTCTGCTGAAAATGCAGTTTGAGAGAACGTTTTTTGGGCGTTTATTTATGGTCAAAGTAGCTAGCCAAGAACATTACAAAGTAAGCAGATGCTTTCGTGGATCCTTCGTAGAAACCATAAGCCCGAATCAGTCATATTTACACGCTCATCTTGAGAATCAATAGATTAATAACAAACTTCAGCTTTGCTTGTTTGACGAAGACCATTTTTGTGAAAAAGAGCTCTTTCCGTCGGAGGCCTTTGGCTTTTTCCTTCGTTCGTGAAAAAGAAACACGAAAAGGGAAGAGAAGTCTGCCGAGGAGAGAAAAAGTCAACAAAAGAGAGAAGGGACGTGAGAGTGACGGAGAGAGAGAGAAAAAAAAAAGAAAAAAAAATAGTGCTACTTGTTCGTCTTCTCCGGGAGCTTCCCCGCCGCTCGCTGCTCGTCACTTCCGCGCCGCGCCCGTGCACTCCGCGATGCCCCCGCAGCACTCGATCCTTTGCCGAACCGCCGCGGTGCGACGCCCCGTAGCGCCTCCACCCGCAACTAGCTGCAGCGACCCGCGTCGCCGAATCCGTCATCGAGCCCTCCTCGTTTGCACCATCGCCGATCTGCAGCTTCTACCCGAGCCTTGCTGCTGCGCCCGGCGCCGACACCCACAAAGCACCCGTCGGCGGCCTCCACTCGGTGCTCGTAGCCGCTGTTCCCGCTGTCATCCGCACCGACGCCGACATCTCCGAGCACCACCGGACGCCTCGACGCCAAAGAACCCGTGACCTCGACGCCATCTCACTCTCGGCTTCCCTCTCGTCGTTCTCACAATCCCTCGGAAAAATCGAGCGCCGTGGAAGGGAGGCCGCGGGTTCGGTGGGCGCGAAGCGCAGAGCGATGGAAGGGGGGAAGAGAAGGAGATCTAGGGTTTTTTTTTGTTTTCAAAAGGGGTAAAAGTGGTTTTTCAATAAAGTTTTGAGGGTAAAATAGGTAATTTATTATTTTCATTAAATGAACCCTGCATTCCGAAAATGCTGAGGAATGCTGAAATCCCAAGGCTAGTCTCCACTAGCTTGGGCTTTCAGCATTCTCAAGGTCAACTTTCACTTGAAAGCCCCTTGAAGAATGATTGCCAAACACCTCAATTTGAGATTAAAGGGCTTTGGGGCTTGAAGGGGCTTTCTAAATGCTCATCCAAACGCACCCTTAATATTCGGCCTTCCGCATTCTCGAACCTTTGGCTTTCCATATTCTTGAACCGCATTTGTGAAGCTTTAGCCTTCCCAAAATTCGAGCTCCTCCCTTGACCAGAAAATAATCTTCTTGAAACTTCATCAATTGGTCATACAAGACATTTAAAATGGCCTCCCATTGATAATTATCAATATACCACAAAGTACCGATAAGTAATTGACATTATTCATTCAAAACGATCCACCGAAGCACATAATGTCCAATTTCTTTATTGGCTTGGATAAGCATCGATGATTCTGAGTTGATTGATGGACCGACGTTGGATGCTCCCGCATCAACTTATGATTCTTGTCATGTCACGTCATCTTAATTATGTTTTTAACATCACATTTGTCATGTCGTCATTGCCGTGTCATGTCATTTTTGCATTATGTCCAAATTCAAATTTGCCATATCATGTCTTGTCATGTTATTTTCTCAGTATGTTTAAATTCCAAATTTACTATGTTATTTTATTGCCATGTCCAGAATTTCGAATGTGCCATGCTGTTCGCATGTGACGTCATTTTCTCATGTTTCGAATTTTGACGTGTCACCACATTTACTTGTTCTGCCTAAATTCTAAACTTGTCATGTCATTGCCATGCTATGTTACTTGCCTATTATATTTGAATTTGGTATTTGCCATATTATTGCCATGTCATGTTATTTTCACATTGAATTTTCATTTTGTCATATCTTATTCTCATTATGTGTGAGTTCCTCCAATCTTGCCATGCCATTTCAATGCCATGTTATTTTTTCTCAGTGTAATGAATCTGAATTTGCTTTGTCCTTGCCGCATTGAAATATTTAAATTGAAATTTTATGTTGCACTCGAATTGACATTTTATTTGCTTACACGGCGTCACACACAAACCAGTCATGCCACACACGGCCTCATAATCAATAACGACCTTGAATAAGTGTTTTGGAATTATGCATGCTTAGGAAATTAGATCATGAGTAAATTTGGGACTTAACTGAAAATAGAGCTTTGATACTAACAGGACGTCATGAGATGTCTATCCTACACTTAATACAGTGTCTCTCAACCGGAGGTATAAGGCCGACAAGTCGGTTGAGAGATACTCTGCAAAGCATAAGTCAACCTTGCAGTGGGCGTTTCACCCACCCCTCCACGTTTACTGGCATGGGCGGCTACTATACCGGTCTACCAGTTCCTCAAACACCACTTACGAGATGCAATGGAGTCTACCCTCCCCACCTGAAGAGCCCTCTAATTCTCAAGTGTAAATTTTTCTTCCCCACTTAGGTAGGAATACCTCTGATATCTTATGTCCTAGAGTTCAAATGAAGTAGTTTTAAGACATACTCGGGTCTCAAGTTCCCAAATTTATAATCCCTAGTTTTCTTTTTGTCTAGTTTCCTTCACATGTACAATTAGGCAGCTGACTTTCCCATTACTGCCTAAGCATAGCCGGGTGTTTTATGATTGCCTAGTGGCTATAGGGTAGTCCGTGGCATTTAGGATATAGTTCTCCAAATAGCCCAACTTCGAATCATCTCAGATATATTCTTCAATATTTAACTCTTTCGATTTGGACTTCCAATTGATTTTGAATTTTAAAATGTACATAAAATTCAAAATCCCGAAATAATTAATCCATCCTTGTCACTTAAGTGCATAAATTTGTCAAGTAAAACTATGGGTTTCTTTCAAGTTGTAATTTGTATGTCTGACAAATATTTTAATTTCAATATATTCTACATATGCTCGATAAAACTTACAGACCGCGAAACTAGTTCAGCAGTAAGACGCGGTCCAATATGGCAATTTCAGCTAGGTTCAATTTCCAGATTTGCTACTTCCCATTGGGGTCCGGCTTCGTTCGTTCAGTTGCTTTGAATCTTTGCTAAAATGCCCATGAAGAAAATATCTTGCCAAAAGGCCTAACGAACTTCTTTTACGGGCAAACTGAACCAAGAGTCCTTGCACATGCAGGAACAAACTCCATGCGCCGCCAAACAACGCACGTTGAGCATGAACTGTTAGTGCAGGCACACCCATGCCATAAGGCCGGTTCATGGTGAATGGTAACATATGATTTTATTAGGAGCAGAAAAGTCAAAATCTCCTACATGATTTAACAGCATCGAGTGACCAAAGCACTTCATCTGCTAACTCTTGCCTTTCCCTTTTCCGGCTTGAGGGTAATTTACCAAATCGATTTACATAGTACTGTCGGTAGTTACGAACTTGATTGATTTGCTAATTAGTTGAGCATATTTATTGTTTAGTACACTTAATGAATATTTCTATTTTAACATATAAAAAGAAGCTGAAATTACACTCTCGGTCTTTTGACTTGCATTTTTTTTTTTTCAATCGAGTCCTTGATCTTGTGTATCTTTTCAAATAATCTCTCCAACTCCAAGTTCGGGTTAGTGCTGGCCGGTCAAGAAACAATTGTGGTTGCCGATGCAAAGATTGGGTCAAACTTCGAAAGGCATGGATTGGCATGAAACTCTGTTTATCCATTTTACGCATGTATCTGCAACATTATATGTCTCGGTAGACAATTCAGTAGTAACAGCTTAGCGCTAATTGTTGTGAGTTTTTTTTTTTTTTTTTTTTTTTTTGTGGGGATTAGGAATGAGACTAACTTCAAACGGTGGAGTAGTATAGAGAGGAAATTTCTAAAAGCCACGTACGAAGAGTATTATGGCTCAATTAGGTTTCTGATTATAGCTCTAAAACTAAGGGTTATGTATAGTTGTACAACCTTTTATTGAAAAAAATATATATTTGGGGGACTATAAGGAATTTAAAAATGCTTCAGTTTCTCGTTTCAACTCCCTTCAAATTTCAACTTTGAAGCATTTTGTCACCTAATAGAAACCCCAACTCCAAAGTTCGTATGGTGTCTCTCTAATATATGAATTAATTCACTGAGAAAACAGAAAATGAAGCTTTGAGTTATGGGATGTGCCTTCCAATCCACACTATCAAAAGTATCTAGACAAAGCGAGGGGCTTGCATCGGCTAATGTGGTGACTTTTGAACTGACCACCATAGCATGAATTGGTAAGTGGATAACTTGATTGAATTTGTCACTTTGACTGCGAAGCCAATGAGAAAAGGAGATTGATTGCCTGTATTTACACATTTATAAACCAATTAAGGATTCAATTGTTCAGCATACGTGTGCCTTCTCTGCTTAAGAGGTGGACAGAGATTCTTTCAATTCTGTCAAAGTTTATACTCATGCATGTAAGAAAAAGATCATGCAATACCCTGTGAGTTTTTGCGGATATTTTACAGAATTGACTTCTGTGCAACACCTTACCTGAAGTTTGTTCACCGCCACACTCTGCCAAAAACGCCAAACTTCCTCGTCTTTTGTCTTTAAAACTCACATGGAAAAATATCTACAGATTCATTTGAAACAAGTATGAAGCTATATACCCAATGGACATCTCCATCTCAATGGAAATGTCTGGCAGATGGTAATATAATAGAACATTCAGGTGCTTAACACATTATTTTATTAAACACGATAGAGAATGGATCAAATATTCGTTTGATTTACTTATGAATTGCTCTTTATGATGCTCATGCATTAACCTGAAACATTAGTGTGCGTGCAGATAACTCTTGTTAAAGTTGCAACAATCTTATGTCAAGCTATGCATAAAGATAAATGATATGAAAAAGGCAATTGACAAATTAACCCTGATTAGGTATTGTCTCACTTGGCAACTTTCTTTTTCAAACTTATAATGGGCACCCTTGGCCAAACTTTGACCACCAACAGCAGAAGTATGTTTTGTCAGCTCAGCTTTAATCAACTTTTAAGTACAGCTCCAAAGAAAATCCTCCAACTTAACAACCAGCATGATTAGATATGTGGGCCTTTTTGAGGACTAAGCACTAACAAAAAGCTACTTAATCAAACAATATATCACCTGTTATAACGCTTTATGCTTTGATCAATCAAACAAAAACTCAAAGACGAGTGATTTATTTGTCCAGATAGAAACTTCTAACTGGACGAACATTCTTGAAGACAAACCCTTCAATCCAGTGATCTTTTCTTTTCTTTTTTTCTTTGTTTTTTTCCTTCTCAGCCAACAATCTAATCTTTTCCGGGTGTAAATGTCTAGTATGTGCTTGAGTGTCAACAATCTTGTAGCTCAGTCGACAGCTTTTTTCTGGGTAAGGGACTTAGATTTCACCATTATATCTTTTTAGTATCTGCTATCTATAATGCAGTCACACATGCTGTTTATTCCTCCCGGTCGTGACTCCTTATCACATATATTCCATAGAATCTGCCAAGAATGATGTGCACGCAGTTTGCCAATACTTTCTGAAAATTTATTGCTTAGATTTCTTACTTTCACGTAAATGAAATACATAGTTCAGTCCTCAAATCAAAGAAAAGAGCATGAGCATGACTACCCATTACCATAATTCCAAAAACCAGAAACTATTTCCAATCGTTTACCCATTATTCATTATAATAATAATGACCAAAGAGGTTAATTACCTCAGGCGAAGCGTCTAACTTCTTAATAACAAACAGAAATAGAAAAATCAATATAAGGGAAAATCATAACCACCAAACACAACATAAAGAAAATGTTGGATTTATCCATCCGGCAGTGCAAACTCGATGAAATTTGGACGCTAAATTTTGTGCCCTATTTAATGACTACCGATTCTCGACCACTTTCCTGTGGAAGTTCCTGTGGCAGCCGCAAGTGGCGCAAGCGAAAGCCAAGTCCGAGCCCTCCACGCCTCGTGGCCTGAACTCGGTGCATCCATCGACCTGGTGACCTCCAGTGGAGGCAGCGTGATTCCTCTGGCACTCTGCATATCTTATCCTGGGCATCCTGGACGAAGAAGCGTTTGAGGACTCTTCTCCTCTCCCCAGAACAACCTTCTTCATCTTTCAGTCGGACCCCAATTGCTCCCTTTCAAGTGATATTGACGTAATATAACTTTTTACTTAGAGGGAGAGAGACAGGGGGAGCTCAACCCTAGAGGGGGTATTTATAGCCTGTAAAAGTTCTTCCTTCACACTGACTTGATCGACCTTTATTAGGAGTAAATAAACATTATCACAATCACTGTTCTCACAATTGTTTTTCGTTTGTCTACTTGTGCTTCTTTTCTATAATTGATTAACCTATTGAAGTAGCAAATCAGGAGGGAAAAAATTAGAATATTTGCAATGCGGAATCTTCTACGAAGTATGAAGATAACAAATCAACTAGAGTACTAACAAGTTGATCATTTGGAGATTTTTTGTGATTTTTTATTGAAAAAATATTTTGATTTTTTCTCTTCTGATTTGCTACTTCAATAAACCAGCCATAAAGTTTAGAAACTTAGTGAGACAAACTCAATTGAGAGACAGAGAGAGAGAGGAATTTGTATCGATTCTTGTATATGATAAGAAGTTTGTACATGTGGATTTATATACTATCTATATACACTTAAATGGCTTATTAAAATGGCGATGCTGAAATATATTCATAACTACTTTACAACTCAACCGGGCACTTAAAAAAAAAAGGAAAGAAGGAAAGAAACAGAAAGATTCTCGAATAAATAAGGGAAGAAAACCCTGGCAGGATGAGATGTCTTTAGGATTCGGGAACGGGGTAATGATTGGGTTATTATAGAATCACCAGCTAAGCAGGTTCTAATCTGGAAACTTGTGGCCCCCATAAAGAGTATTAGAGTGAGGGGGGCATGTCCTCGTGGGGCGCATTTACACGAAAGCCATTAACAATTCGTGTCTCTAATGTTGACCTAAAAACGTGAGCCTGATAACATAGTTCGCCGAACCCCGTACGGAGAGAACTCTCTCTCCAAGATGTTCCTGTAGATATTTTGTGAAACAAATCCAGAGATAGGCCAAGAAGTAAAATGACCAATCTACCGGTTCCCACCTAGATATTCAAACTCTGATCAACCCGTAAAGACGAACTTAGTCATGTGTGTTGTGAACAAAAACTGGCTCATGACACCGATTAGATCGTCATCTAAAAAGTTGTGTGGACCTTGAATTACATGAAAAATTAATATTGTGATTTGATGCGTTCAACAATGAAACTTGAATAAACGGTTAAGTGGAGGAAGATTAAACGCACAAAAAATCATTATGAATTCTACAAATGAACAATGTAAGATAAGCTATCACTATAATTTTTTTTTTTTTTTGTACGCAAGTTTTGGAGGAGGGAAGGCTACCCAAAATAATATTCCAATTCAGTAAATACGATAATATTTTATAAAAATTTGCTGTCCTGTGATTGCCTATCAATCATCACTAATATCTGATCTTCTAGGCCAATGGTCTCACGCCATGGATTGGTCCTCTGGTCTAACATAATTACAAAAGGGGAAAGTCATTATCTTCATGACTAGCATGTGTCGTTCGTCGGTGAACATACTTTTAGCAGTATTGAATTTCGTTATAGTTTGATTGAAAAGCAAAAACTGTAAAACAATGAAGCACTGTTTTCTTTCTAATAGAAAAGGACATCCGAATATAACATAACAACCTCATTTGAATTTTTAGTCGGAACGCTAAAAATAATTGAAATACACAAATTTAGGGATATGATATCCAATAAAGAATAAGGATATCGCTCTCTCATAATTTGAAAACATTAAGGGAAAATTTGTATAATATATATCATAATAAAGTCTAAATGATATTGTCTCTCCCCTTAAGTACTCCCTTCTTTGTTTAGCAGGTGATTAAAACACCAGAGTCAAGACTACCCGAGCTACTGAAAGGATTATATCCTTAACTATTGACTTTTTATCACTTAGTCTTATTCCATCAATCCGTGGGATTAATTTGCAAAACTAGGAGGGACTTTTAGGGCTAACAATACAACTTTAAGGGAGTGAATATATTGATTGAAAACTTTAATAATTTCCACGGAAGATAGCAAATTATACTCCAGCAGTTGCAAAAACAAACTGAAATTTATCAAACGTGGAAGTGCTAGTATGAAATAGATTCAATTAATAATGAATGTATAAAAAAAGCGCACACGAGTTTATAGGGATTCAAATTATAACCAAGCCCATGTTCACTCCGTAACTAATAACCTTCATAGTGGCTAAAAGCCAATAGTAATCTTCAAGAGATGTTACAATCAACAAGTATTGCTTCTATCACACTATAAATCACAATGTTAGAATGCAATTGCTACTATCACATTTGTATACTCCTCTTATCACCAATTCCAAAATAATAAGAACTCTACAATTGCGAAAATATCAAACAAATAGTAGCATAGTTTGCTTAATGACGTGATGGATTGATCTGCTGTGATTTGATGCTCATTGATCATGAGTTTTTTGTTGATTGAAATTGATCTTTGATAATGTGCAATTTTTGTGCTTCTTTAAGTGACTTAGTGTTTGGGTTTGAACGGGGTACCAGATGAGTTTTTTGTGCTTCTTTAAGTGACATAGTGTTTGGGTTTGAACGAGGTACCAGATGAGTTTTTTTTACCTCGATCCCTCTAGGCTTAGAAGATAGACTTTAAGACCTTCAATTTAATAGATTGCATGTCCCGAATGAATGTCGTTTGGTCCTTGAAAAACACCTCGAAAATCAATTGATTCTGCAGTAGTTTTAGGTTGATCTGTGTTTCTGTCCTTGTTCCGATTTTCGACTTTGTTATTTTCGTACTGAGTTTTGTGATCTGATTCTATAAAAGTTTTCTTCAAGAGAGTTGTTTGAAATTGTCTTGAGTATATTTTACATTTGCTTCAGAATTTTTGAGCATGTTTTGGTCAAGCAAAATCGCTTAGAACAGACCATATATTGTTCTGCCCTACATTGATCCAAATTGCATTTGTGTGAAATTGAGCTTGTAGATGAGTCCGTTTGACTTTGTGATCTTTATAAGACTTGAAACACGTATTGTGTGTGTTTTAAATATATATGATTCATATGATTTGATCATCGTTCGGTATGTCAATTGCATGCTCGAATGTGTGTAGGTTTTATTATAATTAGTGTGTCTAATAACATGCATCTATTTTACTATTTTCACCTGGATTTGTGTGATCCCAATTAAGTCCGAGAGTTTTGATGACCCTCGAATATGTGACGGTCCGTGACTAGCGACGGAAGTACCGTCGGACGGTGTTATTGACCGCCTTCATGTTATTATCGAACTACTATGTCATGTTTAGTAATAGTCCGATCGTCGAGTAAGCTATAATCTTGTCGAGATCCCTTTTTTCTTGAAGTCATTGGTGAGAATGACCTTACTCGCGTTTGAACTATATCGAACTAGTTTCCCCATACCGACACTTGACGTCTTCATATACGTGTTTGATGTGACCAAATATGAAGAAAAAAAGAAACAATAATTTTGGACCACCCCTCTCCTTAGGTGCTACATGAACAATTCCATAATAACCGTGCATGAGGACCATGCACGATCAAAACCACCTTGTAATCGAGCAGCAAGAGAGTGAAGCCAAAATGCCCCATACTTGTGCGAAAATTTAAGGATTTATCTTGGGAGAAATTGGGCCATATATATTAGGACCATACGGCCACAAATTCGCTAGCCCAAATATCTCAAGAGACCCCCTTGATTGTCGACTAATCAAGTCAACAATCCTCAAGACATCTTCTCATTTGTTGACCCAATTAGTGCCAGCAACTACCACATTGCTCTTCCTTCGGTGGCCAGCGCAGGAGGAGAAACCGAACAAGGAGAGACACCCTCCTCCACCTGTCCATTGCAGCTTCAGCCACCTAAAATTTTGCATGCAAAAAGCTAATCAATTTGTTAATCAAAGAACAAAAAGGGGAGTTCGGAATTGAGGAGTAGAGAGAGAGTGAACTGAGCAGAACCGTGAACAGAGAGACAGAGAGAGAGAGAGAGAGAGAGAGAGAGAGAGAGAGAGAGAGAGAGATAGAGTTTGAGCGTGAGAAGTAGGCATGCGAGTGTGAGCCGCGAGGAAGGAAGAGAATGACCGCCTTCCGTCCGTGCTCGAGCTGCCACCGTCGACGCCGCTAGTCTTCGCCGCCGTTGAGTTGCGCTTGGGGTCCCGAACTTCCTGTTCTGTTTGCCGATCAAACTTAGGAGTGAGGCAAGTAGAAGTTCATTAATCTATGTTATGCATGCTGTGATTATCTGGTGAAGTACAAGTAGACTTGAGGAAATGCTGAAATGAAAACTGCATGTTGGGTTCTTAGATGACTGAGGTGGATTAGGACCATGAGATTGAGGAAGAGCAGAATTATTTCTATGTGGTTTTGGTTCTTGCTGAAGTAGGGATTGAAAAGTCTACTCATGGTGAAATTTTGAAATGAAATAGCTGCGGTATAGGCGCGGGATCCTATTGGGGCCATGGTGCTCGAATTTGGTCAAGTGAAATTCAGCAGTTTTGTAAATTTTCTAGGGATAATTCTAGTGTGATTTTGATCTCGACTTCTTCATGAATGTTGTAAAGGATTGTTTAAACCATATCATATAATTTTGCTCAGATTTTTGGGAATCCATATAGCGGCATAAGTTTCTGTTAATGAACGGTATTTTCTGCTAGCGTGCCAATTCGGTGATATAGGAAATCTGGAACCGAGTTGCGTTATTTATTACTCTTTATACACAATGAATCTGTCTTAGTGTCCTTCACGAAATTTCTTCCTTTAGGTCTCATCTATAACATACCAATGTTTTGGAATTTTCTGAATTCATTTAGGGATTATTCCGAAATTTTCATTAGAACTGTGTATTCTGGTTTTTGAGATGTTTTACTCCGAATTTGCTCAACTGGTTCCAAAAGGTGAATGCATCTTGAGTTGTTATTGGATGTGATGGATTTTCGCATTCGGAATATCATTCAACACCAAAGATTTCAATGAAATTCATGTGATTTCCAATGTCATAGCATTGAACATGTTTTGGAAATTAAGATGTTAATTGTTGCCGTTGGACCCTCGGGTCAATGATGCCCCGGGAGTCGGGAGGCCCAAAGGCTCGAGTGAGTCGATGTCCTTTGGATGCCTGGGGTCCGTAGTGCCCCAAAGGTTTTCCCCGGGAGCTTCAGGATGCCCGATTGTATGCTTGTCGGTTCGTAAATCCGGAGGGCCGAGGTAACCATTTTCATGGAGAGCCCCGGAGGTTCCTTGTGATGCCAGGTGGGGTGCGAGATGCCTAGAGGTGTGGCGAGACACGCTCTGGATGCCCGGTGGCCCTAGTGGCTGAATGTCGGAGGCTTTCGCGACGCCAGGATTGGGTACGAAATCCCAGAAGGATGCAAACGTTGGTCCTCTGGGGGATGAAACCTTTTGAATATTAAAACGATGGTTACGCTAAGTGTGCGTGTGGTCGGTTATGGAACTAAATTGTATGGCATGGAATGGGACGTGTCATTACGGTTTGGCCCTACGATCGGGACTTGTGTAATCTGGACATGATGCATCTTAATCCTTTGAAACTGCATTTGCCATTGCATTAAAGAATTTCCTGATTTTGATGCATACTTATTCCTGGATTTCTTGTTTTTGTCTATCTTGCATGAATCTAGATATCGATGGTACTGTGTGATATAGCTTAATGAATCTTTTACTGCTAAATGGTTGTACTCACCCCGTTTGGGGACTAACATTTCAGACTAGAATATATGCCTCTGCTACCAGTCACCCCCGGCACATTCTATGGTATCCCGGTCGACCTTGAGTGTGAGTGTTCGGAGCATCACCACCCTAAGAAACGAGGGTTAGTCTTTATTCGAGTACGGATACTGGTGATGTACGACATTGGTTCTTCAGCCGGTCCAGTGATTCAGCAGTTTCTGACCGTGTTCGTCCTTCATGATGGGAACACGCTGGGGCCATTGCCACCGCCGCAAACTGATGGACCGGACTGGGTGTGATGGTTAGCAGATGAAGCATTTTTGGACCGCCGACACTGACTGATGGACGTATGTATATGACTGTGGAAAAAAAAAAAAGGAAGTCGGTTATCTTTTGACATGTAGCCAGGTATAGAAAATCTTGGCGTTTTTTATGTATCGGCTAATGTCCATCAAGTTTATGTAAATAAAAGTGTTCGGCTTTGACTTATAAAAGCATTTAGTTGGTGTGCATTGTTTTGAATATGGAATAAGGAGATGCTGGATATGCTTCTGCTATATAAGCTGCGCGGGGACCGATTTAAAAGATATAAACCCCCAAGACTCTTGGACCTATTATAATTTTAACGGTATCAGAGTAATAAGACCATCAGGACAAGAGGAAAGCAAGTGATCTGTGGCGACCCTAACGGATCGGGCGCCGTTCGGGGGTGCCACAGCGGGTGGTATCAGAGCAAAGGTTTACTTAGAGTGATAAGGTGCCTCAAATGGAATTGAGGATAGAATGATGCACACCATAGGATACTAACCAAGGGTAGTTGACTAACTTTGAACAACGGGTGATGGGTATTCACTCGTAGATCAATGATAACTAGTGTGATGTTACCTTTGTGTGTCAGTAACATTCTATGTTACTTATGTGACTTTAGTAATTACCTTATTTTATTATCTAACCAATGATATCGAGTCACAAATTGTTCTTGAGGGGAATGCTTGGAAAACTGCAGGAAAATCATGGTACGAACTGGGAGTTCTCATCCACCGAGGGCTGAAGCCTGTGCTTGAAGGGCTGAACTCCGGATGGAAGATATCCTGTAGGCATTGGCCAATATAGGAAATTTGATGGAAAGGCAAGCACAACAACAACCCAGAGCATAACGTCGCCCTCAAGGACTGGTGGAACAATTCCTGAAGTTGAAACCACCTAAGTTTAGTGGAATGGGAAGTCCTGAGGAGGCGGAGCATTGGATTGATGGAATGAAACGGATTTTCCGATTGTTGAACTGTAGCGATGCTGAAAAGATAACCTTGGCAGAGTAACAACTGGAGGGAAATGCAAAGTTTTGGCGGAGAGCTTCAAGAGACATGATCTTTCCACCAGGTACTGATATAAACTGGGATGAGTTTGTTAGAGCTTTCAATAGAAAGCATTTCTCTGATTGTGCCAAGGATAAGAAGATCACAGAATTTGTTCAGTTAGAACAAAGGGAGCTGACAATGGACCAGTATGAACAAAATTTTCTGAATTGTCTAGGTATTCTTCCAAGTTGGTTGAGGATCGAGAGGAAAAGGCTAAGAGATTCCTGAAATGATTAAGTACTAATATTAGAAAACAACTAGTGCCTTAGAATATAAGGGATTATAATGAGATTTATGAGAGGGCACAGTTGGTGGAGCAAGAGTTAGTGAGAGAGCAATCATAATCTAAGAGGCAGATGACCTTTAATGATGTTCGAAGGGGTAAGAGACCTTATCCTGGACAAGGTTAGCCCTCGGAATCTAAGAAGAGGAGTAATTTTGGGAATTTTAGAAAAGCCAGGAGTGGCCCACTTCTAGGGAGAGTACCCTACCAGGGTAATATTTGCTAGAGGTGTGGTGGACAACATGGGCTAGGATTTTGTAATAGTCCACCAAAATGTTTTGGTTGTGGGCAGATGGGGCACTTTAAGAGAAACTGTTCACAAGAGAGGTCGCAGTTGAATGTCAACTCGGTGCGACAGGTACAACAACGTACTGCTAGACCAAATCTACCAAGGAATCCACAAAGGCCACTAGCACAAGGAAGGGTGTATGCGGTCACCCAAGAGGAAGCGGAAGCTTCCAAAAATGTCATCTCAAGTACGATTTCTATAAATGGCAAGAAGGCATATGCATTGTTTGATACGGGTGCTACACATTCTTTTGTGTCTGAAAGATATAGACAGTTGAGTAAGATGGAAACTACCTCTCTTAAGACTCCTCTTTGTGTTTCCACACCGTTAAAGAATGTGGTATTGTCTACATTGGTATGTGAAAAATGTAAGATAACTATAGGGGGACGGGATATGGAAATAGACCTAGTCATGATGGCTATGTATGACTTTGATGTTATCATCGGAATGGACTAGCTCCATAAGTATCAAGCTAAGATGGATTGCTATAGAAAAGTGATCCAGTTTGTTTTACCTGACCGATCTAGTTGTGAATTTTTCAGAGGTCAGACCAACCCCTCTATAGCACTTATTTCAGTGATGGAAGCCCGTGCACTACTTGACAAAGGATGTCAAGGATACTTGGCAGTGGTAAAGGACTATACTAAGGAAGAGTCTAAGCTCAATGAAATTCGAGTGGTCAGGGAATCTCAGGATGTATTCCTTGAGGAGCTGCCTGGATTACCACCGGAACGAGAAATTGAGTTCGAGATTGAACTAGTGCCTGGAACAGGACCGATATCGAAAGCCCTGTATAGGATGGCCTTAATGGAATTGAAAGAGTTGAAAGTGCAACTACAAGAGTTGCTCGATAAAGGATTTATTAGGCCAAGTGCTTCTCCTTCGGGTGCACCAGTCTTGTTTGTGAAAAAGAAGGATGGGTCAATGCGTTTATGTATTGACTATAGGCAACTGAATCAGGTGACCATTAAGAATAAGTATCCCTTACCTAGAATTGATGACCTATTTGACCAACTGCAAGGAAGTTCGGTCTTTTCCAAGATTGACTTGAGGTCAGGATACCATCAACTAAGGATTAAGAAAGAAGACATTCCTAAGACTGCATTTAGGACTCGCTATAGACACTATGAGTTCCTAGTTATGCCATTTGGATTGACGAATCCTCCGGCCGCATTCATGGATTTGATGAATAGGGTAATTAAGCCTTATTTGGATCAATTTGTGATTGTCTTCATTGATGATATCCTAATATATTCTAAAGGACCTGAAGAGCATGAGCGACACCTAAGAATAGTATTGCAGACCCTTAGAAACCATAAGTTGTATTCCAAATCTAGTAAGTGTGAATTTTGGCTAGATCGGATAATATTTTTGGGACACGTGGTGTCAGGAGATGGAATTGCAGTGGAACTAGCGAAAGTTGAAATGGTAGTAAATTGGTTCAGACCGACAACACCGACTGAAATACGGAGTTTCTTAGGATTGGCAGGTTATTATAGAAGGTTCATCGAAGGATTCTCACGACTTGGACCATTGACAAAATTGACTCGAAAGAACGTAAGATTCGAGTGGAATAGAGAATGTGAAAGGAGTTTTCAGGAGCTCAACAGAAGATTGACTACGGCCCCAATCCTAACTATACCATCTGGATCTGATGGATTCACGGTATATAGTAATGCGTCTCACAAAGGACTGGGATGCGTTCTGATGCAGCACAGCAAGGTCATAGCCTATGCATCCAGATAGTTGAAACCTCATGAATTGAACTACCCAACTCATGACTTAGAATTGGCAGCTATAATTTTTGCTTTGAAAATATGGAGACATTATCTGTATGGAGAGAAGTTCGAAATCTATACAAATCATAAGAGTTTAAAATATTTATTTTCACAAAAAGAACTGAACTCAAGACAGAGGAGGTGGATGGAGTTGTTAAAGGATTATGATTGTGAAATACGGTTGTTGACACCTAAATTTTGGCGATCCGGTCATTTATTTATTGCATAGAAAATTAGGGGTTAATTTTATCGCTGAAAAAATATTAATTGCATAGCATATAGTTTTAGGTGCATTTATTTTTAATTTGCATTTTTTGCATTTATTTATTGGTCCGGTGGCAGATGGGTTCGAATTAGTGGTTCTGAACTTTAATTTGACGAGTTGGGCAAAGCCCATGAAGAGAGCAAACCAGCCTAAGCCCGTATCCTTGGAGAAATTTTACAGATTTATCTTTGCGAGATTTCAATTGAAAAAACAAATATTGCGTTTGGAAAGACAAATATTGGGTTTGAAAAAGAAATCTCGTGGATATGGATTTGGAAAAATAAAACCCTAGTCCTTGGCCTATAATAGGTTGCTACACTACAGAAGGAGGGGGCCACACATTAAATACACGGCCAGGGGCTTTTCTCAAGTTAAAAAATTGAAGATGAAGAGAAAAATTCTTATTTCGTTTTTAGGGTTTTTGGGGGAAGGGATTTGTTCTTCGTTCTTCTTCTTTGGGAAAAGCAATACAAAAGCAAAAGGGGGAAAAAGCAAAAAGAGTGCAGAGGTGAGAGAGAGAGAGCTGAACAAGTGTGAGAAGTGAGAGAGAGGACAAGTGAGAGAGAAAAAGAAAGCGTAAAAGAAAAAGAAAAGGGCCTTCTTCTTCTTCGGGCAGCACCTCGCCGGCCCTCTGCACACACCTCTGCTGCTGTCGACACCGGCGGCCGCACCGCTCGTCCCCGCGAAGCCACCGCATGCGCGCGAGCCCTCTTTGCCGCGACACCCCTACTTGACTCCTCTGCTGCTCGCACCGCTCCCACCATCCGTCACGCCTACTCCTTCGCCACTGCGGCCCTTGCGATGCCAACCTTCCTCGCTTGCTGCTCGTGACCCCAGACGACAGTTGGTCCAGATCTGAACGCTAGCCCTCTCGCCCTCACGATCGCTACTATCCACTACACCGACGACTACTCATGTGACGCCGCGACCCACTTCGACCGCAACCTCCGGCCTGCCCGAAGCTCCGCCGAGGCCGCACCCGAGCCAGATTTGCCCACCGCCTACACCGCGCCGGCTCTGAGTTTCCCCCGACGACCGCTCCCGTGCCGAGCGACGCCTACAACAACACTCCACTGATTTTTCCGTGATCTGTTGCTGCCCCCCTCGCTGCTCGCCGCCGATCTGCCGGTGGCTGGTCTTCGCCGAAGCTCTAACGACAAGGACCCCACCATAAGCCGCACGAGCCAAGTCCCGTTTTTTTGAAAGAAAAAGAAAAAAAAAACAAAAGGAAAAAGGAAAATCAATTGGGTAGTTTTTCTTTTTCTTTTTATTTACTTTATTCTATTTCTTTTATATTATTTTCATTTATTTACTTTGTTTTTTTTAGTAGAATTATTCTTGAATATATGATTGATATTCCAACCTAAAATAGTCCCTCAAATTAGGGATTGACAGTCCAATTTTCTCGCTCGAAATCCGACTCGCAATCTCTCACAAAATCGTCAATCCGATCTCACGCCCGAGATTCGATTCGCGATTTAGTGTCAATTGGCCAATCGGATCTCATGCACGAGATATGGTTCGCCAATTTGTAAATTATCTTGTCTAATTTGTTTCGTGTTGGTTGAATCAATTTTATTTTCGTAAAAGGAAAAAATCCAAAAAAAAAATTTGAATTAGGATTAGGTTCATTTAAAGAATATTCCTAGTCTTAGGGTTATCTTGCATATTTAGAATGCAATCTTATTTCAAATTTTTAAATAAAAAATCCCAAAAAAAGGCATTCATTTAGGATGTTAGTTTTCTTTAATTTAAATTGCATGTTTAATTATTTGGCAATTTTAAATTTCGGATTTCATAAAAGAACAAGAAAGAATTAGAATTAGGACATTATTTGCATGTCATTGCATCCTAAGATAAAATTGCATGGTTCATTTTAAGTTTAGATAGATTTTTTAGATAGATTTCATCTTAGGTTAGAGATTGCTAGGTTAAGATAATATCTTTGTTTAAATTAGGATTTAGTCTAACCTGATCCTTAATATAAGCTGGATAAAATTTAATCTAGATAGATAATTTTTGCATTTTTCTTAATTTCGAATTTCATGAAAAATACAAAAAAAAATTGTTTTAGAATAAATTCATTTCACTCCCTAGAATAGATTGCATTTTTTTAGGATAAAAGATCATGTGCACGTCATATAGAATTAAGTTCATGAAATGCACGCCATTTAGTGATTACTAGATTTATGTAATTAAAACTTCATTGTCATTAGAGTTAGATCATTTGATTAATTTTGATCGCACATTTAATTATTGCATTTCTTTAGAAATTACCTTTACTTAAGTCATATAGCTTAGGTCATATTGTCATATGATTTCATGTTAGATTAGTAGCATGCATTGCATAAAACATTTTTTCATTAAACAGGAGAAAATTCTTAAAAAAGATTGAGTGATTGCGTGTTAATTAGAAATCATATCAAGGACCGTTGATGTGAATTCTGATCTAACATTGCAGATGCTTTCGTTGCTTTGAGGCAAGTCCTGCAATTTATTCATTGCTTTATCTGATTTTTAAATTGGTGGTTTGCGCGCTCGCATAATAACCTCACATGTTAGGGAAGTGAATTAAAATTAATTCAAGCTACTTGCCTAACTTTTTCAAAATAAAAGAGAAGGGTACCCAAAGGGCGTTAGAGAAGTCTAGCGTAACCAAGTCCCCGAACTCACAACCTCTGGTTCGTAGAAGTAAAATAATTCTCCCATTATTTTACTTAGGTGTCTAATCAACCTACCGAAAATAGATTGGTGGCGACTCCTGATTGAAAATTATTTGCATGTTAAGAACTTGAACCTAAGTCGCGAATTGGTATGGGCTTGGGAGAGCCTGAGCTAAGTTTCTGCTTAGTAATCCATTAGCCAAACCCTAGGTGGTTCACACTCGAAAAATTGGTTGCGACAACGGTACCATCTTGGAAAAGCAAATAAGGTGGCAGATGCTCTTAGTCGTAAGTCGACTATGGATATGGCCAGTATGAGAATAATAGAATGGAATCTGTTAAAGTCAATAGCAGACTTAGAGTTTAAATTGGAAGCAGATCACCTTACCGGCATGCTTACTGCATTGAGGATTGAACCGGAGATTATCTAGAAAATTAAGATTTTGCAAGAATCTGACCCAGAATTAGTGAAAGTACGAAATGCTGTGTCTTTAGGAAAAAGACCAGAATTTCAAGTCTCTGAAGATGGAGTGGTAAGATGTCAGGGACGACTCTGTGTTCCCGGCAATGAGGAAGTGAAGAGAGAAATCCTGTCAGAAGCACATAGTAGTTATAGTATTCATCCAGGTAGTGCAAAGATGTACAGAAATTTACGACAACCATATTGGTGGAATGGCATGAAGACGGATATAGCCAAGCACGTTTCCTAGTGCTTAACATGTCAACAAGTGAAAGCGGAACACCGCAAACCCGTAGGACTATTGAGATCATTGGATATACCAGAGTGGAAATGGGAGCATGTGACGATGGATTTCATGCAAGGATTACCAAGGACATCAAGTGGTCACGACTCTATCTAGGTGATAGTGGATCGCTTGACTAAGTCTGCCCATTTCCTAGCAGTCCGCATAGACTATCCGATGGATAAATATGCTGAGATATATGTAAGCTAGGTAGTACACTTACATGGTGTTCCTGTAACTATTACATCAGATCGAGACCCAAGATTTACTTCAAACTTTTGGCGAAGTCTTCAAATCGCCTTAGGGACTAAGCTCCAGTTTAGTACTGCTTTTCATCCACAGACAGACAGACAAACAGAAAGAGTGATCCAGACATTGGAGGACATGCTGAGAGCTTGCGTCATTGATTTTAAAGGAAGTTGGGATGAAAAGTTACATTTGGTAGAATTCGCCTATAACAATAGTTTTCAGAAAAGTATAGGCATGGCTCCCTATGAAGCATTGTATGGAAGGAGATGTAGGACCCCTGTCTGTTCGAATGAAGTAGGTGAAAGGAAACTGACAGGGCTTGAGTTGGTACAAGTTACTATAGAGGCTGTTGAGATCATAAGGAAAAGACTTAAGACAACCCAAAGCCGACATAAAGACTACGCCGATAGGCGTAGAAGGCCTTTGGAGTTTAATGTAGGAGACCATGTATTCCTTAAAGTATCCCTGATGAAAGGGATATCACGATTTGGAATAAAGGGTAAGTTAAGTCCAGATTCGTTGGACCCTTTGAGGTACTCAAGAAGATAGGAGATGTAGCTTATCGATTGGCGCTACCTCTAAAACTGGAAAATTTACATGATGTGTTCCATGCAATGCTGAGAAGGTATCAATCGAACCCTAGACATGTACTCAATCATGAAGCCATCAAAGTGGATGAGCAAGTGAGGTACATAGAAGAGCCAGTACGGGTGTTGGATCGAAAGGAGCAAATCCTTCGGACGAAGAAAATTCCTCTAGTTAAGGTATTATGGCGACATCATGATATGGAAGAGACCACATGGGAAAGTGAGAAAGAGATGAAGGAAAAGTACCCTCATTTGTTTAATTCTGACTTAAGTAATGTCTAATTTCAAGGACGAAATTCTCTAAGGAGGGGAGAATTGTGGCATCCGAGAGTTTTGATGACCCTCGAATATGTGACGGTCCGTGACTAGCGACGGAAGTACCGTCGGACGGTGTTATTGACATTACAATGGACGTCATTTTGTTTTTATTATCGAACTACTATGTCATGTTTAGTAATAGTCCGATCGTCAAGTAAGCTATAATCTTGTCGAGATCCCTTTTTTCTTGAAGTCATTGGTGAGACCAACCTTACTCGCGTATGCACTATATCGAACTAGTTTCCCCATACCGACACTTGACGTCTTCATATACGTGTTCGATGTGACCAAATATGAAGAAAAAAAGAAACAATAATTTTGGACCACCCCTCTCCTTAGGTGCTACATGAACAATTCCATAATAACCGTGCATGAGGACCATGCACGATCAAAACCACCTCGTAATCGAGCAGCAAAAGAGTGAAGACAAAATGCCCCAAACTTGTGCGAAAATTTAAGGATTTATCTTGGGAGAAATTGGGCCATATATATTAGGACCATACGGCCACAAATTCGCTAGCCCAAATAACTCAAGAGACCCCCTTGATTGTCGACTAATCAAGTCAACAATCCTCAAGATTTCTTCTCATTTGTTGACCCAATTAGTGCCAACAACTGCCACATTGCTCTTCCTTCGGTGGCTAGCACAGGAGGAGAAACCGAACAAGGAGAGACTCCCTCCTCCACCTGTCCATCGCAGCTTCAGCCACCTAAAATTTTGCATGCAAAAAGCTAATTAATTTGTTAATCAAAGAACAAAAAGGGGAGTTCGGAATTGAGGAGTAGAGAGAGAGTGAACCAAGCAGAACCGTGAACAGAGAGAGAGAGAGAGAGAGAGAGAGAGAGAGAGAGTTTGAGCATGAGAAGGAGGCGTGCGAGTGTGAGCCGCGAGGAAGAAAGAGAAGGACCGCCTTCCGTCCATGCTCGAGCTGCCATAGTCGACACCACTAGTCTTCGCCGCCGTTGAGTCGCGCTTGGGGTCCCGAACTTCCTATTCTGTTTGCCAATCAAGCTTAGGAGTGACGCAAGTAGAAGTTCATTAATCTATGTTATGCATGCTGTGATTATCTGGTGAAGTACAAGTAGACTTGAGGAAATGCTGAAATGAAAACTGCATGTTGGGTTCTTGGATGATTGAGGTGGATTAGGACCATGAGATTGAGGAAGAGCAGAATTATTTCTATGTGGTTTCAGTTCTTGCTGAAGTAGGGATTGAAAGGTCTACTCATGGTGAAATTTTGAAATGAAATAGCTGCGGTATAGATGCGGGATCCTATTGGGTCTGTGGTGCTCGAATTTGGTCAAATGAAATTCAGCAGTATTGTAAATTTTCTAGGGATAATTCTAGTGTGATTTTGATCTCGACTTCTTCATGAATATTGTAAAGGATTGTTTAAACTATATCATATAATTTTTCATAGATTTTTTGGAATCCATATAGCGGCATAAGTTTCTGTTAATGAACGGTATTTTCTGCTAGCGTGCGAATTCGGTGATATAGGAAATCTGGAACCCAGTTGCGTGATTTATTACTCTTTATACACAACGAATCTGACTTAGTGTCTTTCATGAAATTTCTTCCTTTAGGTCTCATCTATAACATACCAAATTTTTGGAATTTTCTGAATTCATTTAAGGATTATTCCGAAATTTTCATTAAAACTGTGCATTCCGGTTTTTGAGCTGTTTTACTCCGAATTTGCTCAAGTGGTTCCAAAAGGTGAATGCATCTTGAGTTGTTATTGGATGTGATGGATTTGGGCATTCGGCATATCATTCAACACCAAAGATTTCAATGAAACTAATGTGATTTCCAATGTCATAGCATTGAACATGTTTTTGGAAATTAAGATGTTAATTGTTGCTGTTGGCCCCTCGGGTCAACGATGCCCCGAGAGTCGGGAGGCCCGAAGGCTCGAGTGAGTCGATGTCCTTTGGATGCCTAGGGTCCGTAGTGCCCCAGAGGTGTTCCCCGGGAGCTTCGGGATGCCCGGTTGTATGCTTGTCGATACGTAAATTCGGAGGGCCGGGGTAACCATCTTCATGGAGAGGCCCGGAGGTTCCTCGTGATTCCAGGTGGGG
Organism: Eucalyptus curtisii; assembly: GCA_017140595.1. NCBI lineage: Eukaryota > Viridiplantae > Streptophyta > Magnoliopsida > Myrtales > Myrtaceae > Eucalyptus > Eucalyptus curtisii. The sequence goes on from CM029503.1 coordinate 15,837,640, forward strand.
TGCGAGATGCCTAGAGGTGTGACGAGACACGCTCTGGATGCCCGGTGGCCCTAGTGGCTGAATGCTGGAGGCTTTTGCGATGCCAGGATTGGGTGCGAAACCCAGAAGGATGCAAACGTTGGTCCATTGGGGGATGAAACCTTTTGAATATTAAAACTGATGGTTCTACTAAGTGTGCGTGTGGTCTGGTTATGGGACTAAATTGTATGGCATGGAATGGGACGTGTCATTACAAATTGGCCCTATGATCGGGACTTGTGTAACTGGACATGATGCATCTTAATCCTTTGAAACTGCATTTGCCATTGCATTAAAGAATTTCCTGATTTTGATGCATACTTATTCCTGGATTTCTTGTTTTTGTCTATCTTGCATGAATCTAGATATTGATGGTACTGCGTGAATAGCTTAATGAATCTTTTACTGCTGAGTGGTTGTCCTCACCCCGTTTGGGGACTAACATTTCAGACTAGAAGATATGCCTCTGCTACCAGTCACCCTCGGCACATTCTATGGTATCCTGGTCGACCTTAAGTGTGAGTGTTCGGAGCATCACCACCCTGAGATACGAGGGTTAGTCTTTATTCGAGTACGGATACTAGTCATGTACGACATTGGTTCTTCAGCTAGTCCAGTGATTCAGGAGTTTTTGACCGTGTTTGTCCGTCATGATGGGAACACGCTGGGCCTATTGCCATCGTCGCCAGTTGATGGACCGGACTGGGTGTGACCGAGAGTGATGGTCAGCAGATGAAGCAATTTTGGACCGCCGACATTGACTCATAGACATATGTATATGACTGTGAAAAAAAAAAAAAGCAAGTCGGTTATCTTTTGACAAGTAGCCGGGTATAGAAAATCTTGGCGTTTTTGATGTACTGACTAAAGATGTCCATCAAGTTTATGTAAATAAAAGTGTTTGGCTTTGACTTATAAAAGCGTTTAGTTGGTGTGCATTGTTTTGAATATGGAATAGGGAGATGTTGGATATGCTTCCGCTATATAAACTGCGCGGGGACCGATTTAAAAGATAAAAACCCCCAAGACTCTTGGACCAATTATAATTTTAACGGTATCAGAGTAATAAGACCATCGGGACAAGAGGAAAGCAAGTGATCTGTGGCGACCCTGATGGATCGGGGGCCGTTCGGGGGTGCCACACCATTTGGTATGTAAGCATCTTGCATCAATTAGGTTAGTTGCAATTTGAAATCCTTCAAACATGTCATCACTAGTTATAAGTCATTTACAACATTGATGGATCGTGTGATTCTTTTGCATCTCAACCTAGGGTTAGATGTTTCACTCAAATCATTGTTGCATGCAATTCTTCGTTTGCATGCAAATTTCAGACTATCCATACATTGTTTAAGTGATCTTTTGAATTTTTAATGATAAATCAGGTTTCGTCTTTTTAATTGCTGACGTGCGCTTTCACAAACCTCGACTTTTGCCCCTCAATTCGATCTCGATTGAACTCCGACCCTTCTAGGAAGTTGTAGGACTTGTCTAGACCTTTCCAATGTCATTGATCTTGTGAGATTTGCTTACCATTTGGCCCTTTTTCCATTTTTACCAATTTAGGTCAGAATTCTGACTTAGGTTAAATTCATAACCCTTGTTTTACCCTCGTTTAGTTAATCTTTTGCCATTTTTATGTATTTTTTTAGTAGAGATTCTTGAGTTAGACCCTTAACAAAATTTGATTGTCACTATTTTTTCTATGTAGTGGTGAATTTTTATATTTTTTAGACCCCGTTTACAAGGTCAAATTTCACTTGCAATGGCATATTACTCTACTATGTTGTGAAAATTCTGATGCGATGTCGAACTTCGTTAAAATTTAAAAATGTCTAGATTACCTGTTTCAGAAAACTTTATCAATGAAGTTTTTTTTTTTTTTTTTTTTTTTTTTTGGTAAGGTAAAATATGTATTGACTTTTAACCAAAAAGCTATACAGCAAGGGGGTCTTGGCACCAAAAACTTACACTCACGATGACATAAGTTTGTTTGTTTCGAGGTCATGTATATTGTATAATTTTCTTGGGACAATTTATCAATGGGTCCATTTGGAATTTTGCTGATTTTTTTTTGCTCAATTTGTGTTGTTTTGTCACAAACCCTTGTTGTGATTGTCTATATATTTTTTAGGATGACTTGCATATGGAATTAGAATTCATCGTCTTCATGAAATTCATTCCAAATTTCCTAATCCTCATTGATTGAAAATTTTCAATAAATGAAATGAACTTTTAATGGCATTTTCTTAAACATTTGTGGCATCCTAAAATTTCGTGACAACCCCTGGATATACCATGAACCTTATAAGTCGGATTTTATTGATTATTATTGCAATTTTATGGCCAAGTGAATAAGTGTAATTAAGTATTTTTATAAGTGGGAAATTTAGGTTGGATTATTAAAAGGAGTAGTGGGCCGAAATTCTTAGGCCAAACTGACCCAAAAACCCAGCCCACAATCACCCACCATTCGGCCAGTCAAGCCCGGCCCAAAGCCAGGCCCACGAAGCCCAAAAGGGGCTGCTACTACTGTCGACCGAAGGGGGAGAGGCCCGACCCAAGGGAGGCCCATCAACCTGCATGCAAATCCCCAAGTGGCAAGAGAAGCTTGCCAAGTGTTAGTCCATTATAGCCAAGTGTAGGAGGCCATGCAAAATCAAATGATTGCAAATCATTGAGGGGGAAAGAAAAGAGAAGAGGCGGATTAGGAGAGGGGGTTTTCGACCGAGAGAGAGAGAGAGAGAGAGAGAGAGAGAGAGAGAGAGCTGTCGTGCGAGAGAAGGAGAGGAAGAGAGAAAGAGAGGAAGGGAAAAGGAAGAAGGAGGTCCGTCGCTGCCGTGCATGCGCCGAGTCCCACCATCGAGCCGCCTTGCCCCACCGTTTGCTTGCTGTGCTTTACTTGGATTAGAGGCAAGTAGAGTCCATTAATCTACCCTTTGCTTACTGTGATATGTGTTGTGAGGGATGGTAGACTTCGGTTGTGATAGAAGTGATGAAATTCGAAGCTTTGAGGAGAAGTATGTTAGCCTAGCATTCTGTTTTCTAGAAAGGCAATCCGACCTTTGATGATTTCGTGAGCTGCATGTGATCTTATAGTTGGAATCTCGCTTCGACTTCTTGATGAAAGTTGTAGACGACTTCTTGGAGAGTAACGTATCAAAATTTCAGAAGAAATGAACAAGTATAGACCGGTGAAACTATTTTTCTTTGAAGAACTTAGATCTGGAAATCGTAATGCTGACCTAGTGTGATTCTGTAAATTTTATAAAATTTTCCGGTTGAAATTTGATCTCGTGTTCTTAATGAAAGTTGAAGATGACATGTTAAGGAGCAATATACTAACATTTGAGAGGAAATGGATGAGTTTAGTTTGGTGAATCGATTTTTATCCGAAATGGTTAGATCTGGAATTCGATGCCGAGGGTTAGGGACGGTTGTGGTAATTATAGTTTTTAATCTATCACGAGTTTGACTTTACGTTCTTCACAAAAATTTTACCTCTAGAGCTTTTCTATAACATATCAAAATTTCAGAATTTTTGGAGCTGATTAGGATTTTTACGGAATTTGTGAATGAAATTGTGTAGGGCAATGTTCCGAAATTATAAAGACTGTGATGCGCGGACTGTACCGAATTGTATGAAGCTCTTTTGATATGGTGTTGTTCATGAAATAATTTCCTCTAGATCTTGTATATACAATGTTCAATTTTTAGAATTTATTAAGACCGTTTACTAATTTTTCAAGCATTTTAACTAAAGGGGTATACTCTGTTTTTATCCGAAAATTGCTGTGTTTTTCAAAAATAAATGAATTTGCTCTATGAGATATAATGTCTTGAATGATTGATTTTGCTGCATATGTGGTGACATTGGGCATGTCATATAATATCAAAAAGTTGAATATGACCTTTGTTACTATTACATCAAATGCCATGTTGACAATGAGACACATATGTGAATATAAATTATGATAATGATGATACCGTCGGAGGTGTGAGCCGACGATGCCCCGGGAGTGTCGGGATGCCGGGAGTGTGGGTGCCGGATGCCCAGAGTGTGTGTGCTGGATGCCCCGGGAGTGTCGGGATGCCCGGAGGTGTGTGCCGGAAGCCTTGGAGGTGTGTGCCGGGAGGATTCCTCGTGATGCCAGTTGGGGTACGGGATGCCCAGAGGTGTGTACCGGATGCCCGAAGGTGTGTGCCGGAGGCTCCTCGCGATGCCAGGTTGGGTGCGAGCGATAAACGGGGGATGCAATCATTGGTCCCTGCGAAGAAAAATCATGAGATCCAATTGAAAGATAAAATCTGAAATTAAATCATGCGCATGGATGAGTGCATATGGTATGGGATGAACCTCATGGAAATGCAAGCATAAGTTGCATGGTGATATATGCATGGCTGCTTGATGATAAATGTACAAGTGCATGGTGGTATATGCACGTTGCATGGTGATATATGCATGGCTGCCTGATGATAGATGTACAAGTGCATGGTGGTATATGCACGTTGCATGGTGATATATGCATGGCTGCTTGTTGATAAATGTACAAGTGCATGCTGGTATATGCACGTTGCATGGTGATATATGCATGGTTGTATGATTAGGTAAGCTCGAATGCATGGATAATAGGTGCTTTATTCGTGATACCTTGATTGTTCTGTCTGACGCATCGTGTAGTTTGGTGGATCTTTACTGCTGAGTGGTTGTACTCACCCATTTGGGGATTGACATATCAGATTGAAAGATGCCTCTGCCACCAGTCGCGCGTGGTACTTACTATGGCTTGCCATCTGATGTTGAGGTGGAGTGCTCGGAGCATTCCTGTGTTAGTGTACCTGGTCTGGTTTTTGTCCAAGTCCGTGTCTTGATTATGTACGATGTGGGTGTTGCTAATGGCCCTGTTATCTAGGAGTTTTTGTCTGTTCATGTCCGATGTGATGGGGTGATGATAGGGATGCTACCGCCGCCTCCGGCTGATGCACTGGGTTGGGTGTGATCGCGCATTCGACTGGTAGAGGACGACACTTTTTGGATAGCTGGCACTTGATGATGGATAGGTGTACATGTCTGCTGTAGGGTCGAGTTCTTTTGAGTTATAGCCGAGCATAGTTAAAAGCCTTAGCCTTTTGCTGTACCGACCCGAGATGTCCATCATGATTATGTAAATAAAAGTGACTCGGGTTTATCTTTTTATATGATGTGTAGTTGGTGTGCATTGCATTATTGTTGTTGGAGATGGGATAATGAGATTAGATTATGCTTCCGTTATATGAACTGCGCTGGGACCGTTATATAAATAAAATAAAAAATCAACCCCCAGGATTTATGGACCCACTATAAATGGTATCAGAGTGGTATATTAATTAGAACAAGTGCAAGGTACTTGTGGTGACCCTAATGGATCGCGGCCGTCAAGGGGTGCCACAACATTGATTTGAAATGTCGATTTGGCATATCAAAATGGCTTTGGTACATGTGATGCTTCCAACATTAATTTATAATCTTTCAAATGCTTAATTTGACATATGATCAAGATTCAGTTATGAATTCCATAGAATTTCCCTTACTTGCTCAAACAACCCAAAATTCAATTATTTCAACTACATTAAATGATCTTTCAAATTGGTCAAGGCTCTCTAGTTTATGGCCACTTCTTAATGGTACCGGTTGTTGCTTCATTAATAGGCTCACGATTCGACTTTGATCGTTATGGACTGGTACCAAGATCGAGTCCTAGACAGGCAGACCTCATTTTAATAGCCGTCACAGTAACAATGAAAATGGCTCCTTCTTTAGTGGGATTATATGAACAAATGCTTGAACCAAAATATGTTCTTGTTATGGGAGCACGTACAATTACGGGGGGATGTTCAAGTATGATTCTTATAGTACTTGTTCGGGGAGTCGGTAAGCTAATTCCCGTAGATGTCTATTTGCCAGGCTGTCCACCTAAACCAGGCGAGTTATAGATGCTATAACAAAACTTCGTAAGAAAATAGCTAGAGAAATCTATGAAGAGTGAATTAGGTCTCAAGAATAAAATCAGTGTTTTACTACCAATCACAAGTTTCATGTTGGACGCAAAGTATTCATACTTGGAAGTTATGATCAAGGATTACTCTATCAATCACCATCTACTTCAGAGATACCTCCTGAAACATTTTTCAATACAAAAGTTTAGTATCTTCCCACGAATTAGTGAATTAGGCAACATTCCTTTGTATAGAATAACAAACAACAAATTAATCTTCTTGTACAAATAAAAATACAAATCAAAATGCGGGAGATAAAAAAGATGTAGGGTCGTTTGTCTGCTTGGCTAGTCAAGCATGGACCTTATTTAAAATGCCTACGATATTTGTGAGTGCATGATATGTGAGCCCAAGACAAGGCTTGTCAATTAAATGCATTCCATAGCTAAGATGTTACTTTGTCTAAATGTTTTAAAATCTTTCAAAAGCTTGGTTGACATCAAAATTGTTAGGGTTTGGATCGTATTTAAAATGTCTACGATGTGTATGAGTGTATGATGTACGAGTGTGACATCCCAGATTTTCAGTCTTGTTTTCTACTGAATAAATCGGGCATTTCATTGACGTGCCGATAGGGCTGTTCTCAGAGCTGATCACTCTTGAGATAACTAGACTATCTGGGAAAGCCATTAAGGAATTTTAAGGCAATAGACTTGAGAATTCGACCAGGAATCGGCTTCTCGACCGTGTTCATCTTTGGAGATCATTACGGCACAGATATAAATCAATTAGAGATCAGAGATTAGTTGGTTCGACTGAAATGTGTGGCTAATCGTGGGTGATACCACTAAATTGGAAAATTTCGTCGACCGGCACTAATTTGATTTTTTTATCGTTTTGGTACCGTGTGTCCGTATTTGAATCCTCGAGATTTTCACGACCACCGAAAGTCACCAATGTGTCGAGTGGGTCCATCGTGGCTCGAAGAAAATCGACCACGGGTCATTTGCACTAAAAATCTCTGAAAGTTACCCGGTAGCCTAGGTCATGCTAAAAACACGTCGAATGGAAATTAACCGTGAATTCAAGTCCGATTTCAGAAATTGAAAGTCCTGTCATGTCACAATCTATTCTAAGAACGTCGATTCAGTCTCAGAAGATTTTGAAGAAATTCCAAGATTTTTGCAGAAAATCGATTCGGACGTCGCGGAAAATTAGCGGAAATTCAGATGGACCAAATTAAGGGAAATTTGGACTTGCAAGCCGAACTATTTGATGAGGGGCACTTGTAGAAATTATGTGGGCTTTTTCTACATCAAATTTGGACATCAAATTGAAGAATTTGGATGGAAATTGAAGTTTAAATTGAAGAATTCGGAATAAGGCATGGGCAGCAACTTTGGCTTCAAAAATTGGATAACTGGTGGTTTATTTTGTGGTATTATTGAGCAAGAAAGTAATATAGGGGAACATGGTGATATTTATGCAAGCCTAGGGGGAGACAAGACCTTAATTGAATGGATATGGATTGTTGACCTTCTTCCCTCCTTCGGTAGCTTCCTCCTCACGCATGCCAGCTAATTTCCTCTCTCCTTCGTGCGCCGAGTTCCTCCTCTCACAGCCAAGTCTTGCTTTTGCTTCTCTTTCGATTTTCCTTGGAAGTCTGCTAGCCCGTTCTCCTTCAATCTTGGCTGCGTGCCCTCTTCCTTTCACCGCCCAACACCTGCCGAAGTCACGCATGCCCCCACGTCCACCATCCACCTCACGCCTCTCTTCCACCGAAGCCCACACTGCTTTGCACGCCCATGTCGTCATTTGCGGGGTCAACTTCCTTCTACGTTGAAGCCCAATGATTGACCTCACTCCACTGATCCCTCTCCACGTTGAAGCCTCCACCGATTCTTTCAACTCCTTCGCTCGCAGCCAACCTCTTCCGCCAGCAACGAAGAAGCAGCTCCTTCCGTCTGTGCTCGATCATTTCGTGGACTCAGCCCACGTGATTCACCGAAGCCTGCAGCAGCCCAATCTCCACCGTCTTCAGCGTCCATAGCCCAGCAAAGCCCACGCACCCAGTCAACTCCAGCCCCTTTGAAGACCGAAGCTCCACGCGGCCACACTCAGCTGCTTCCTCGTGTTTTGCTCAGTCAAAACCTCAGCAGAAAGTCCCCAAAGTTGACCCAGTTGCCACCGTTTCCCGCAAGCCCACCGAAGCAGCTGCCTCGAAGACCTTTGCCACACGCTCATCAGTCCACACCGCCTCAGCATCAATGGCTTCACTGCTTCGTTCTTCTCAGCGTCCGCGCCCACAATTCCACCGAAGCTGCTTCTCTCCCTTGACTCAATTCACTACAATGAAGTTCGGCCCAGCAACCTTCAATTTCACGGGCCCAGGAGCCACGTGATTTTCAATCGAGCAAGCCACGATTTCATCAAGCCCAACGAGTTTCATTGGGTCCAACAACCCAGTTCAACAGCCAGCCTACGTTCAGTCTTGGTTCAGCCCATCTTTAGTTATTGTCCAGCTTATTTGAAGCCCAGTAGCAGCTCGTGTGAAATTGAGCGAAGCCCGGCCCACGAGGAAGGCCCAACCGCAGCCAAGTCCAAGCCTAGTCATTTTTGCGGGCCTACAAGGCTTGTAGGCCCAGCCTGAGCGTCCCCCGACGCCGCCGAAAATCTGGATTTCGGCCGGTGTCGCGCCATCGTCACGGTGTTCCAGTCTCTGCTTTTAATCAAGTGAGTTTTGCTCACTAATCCCTTATTAGTATACTAATGACACTTAGGGGTTGATTATATTTAATTAAGTGTAATTAGGTGATTAGATTAGAGTAGAATAATTAAATTAGGGATTTACCTATGCATGTTAGGAGAATGGTTAGTGTACATAGCAAGTAGACACGCTCTATTATTTATTGAATGAGTCTCGGTAATTTTCCGGGCTTGTCTCGGCTTCCAATCAGGCATTACGGGCCTAAATTAGATTTATTGCATTTATTTATTAATTTTCGAAATTATTTAATTTATTTATTTATTTTCCAGAAATTAGGCTGTGATAGCCAACGACCGGAATTTTATGTTGATTGTCGTGGTGCAGCCCGTTTATTTAATTGAGCATTATTTTGTGCTGAATTGAATTAATAATGATTGTAGGAATTTATTCTAAAATTATTTATTTTTGGTAATTAAGGAAAAAATTACCGAGCATCGGTTTACAGCGCCAAAAATATGTAATGGGCTATTGAAATTGGTGGGTTGTTAAAAAGTGAAATTATGATATTTTGGCTAAGGCCGACCGTGTCCCCACACACGGCTATTTTATCAAGAACGATAAAAGATTGAATTGATTGAATGGTCGGGATAGTATACTATATCATCCTACGGGCTCTGATATGTCAGCTTAGCGAGAGCAGTATACTAGTGTACTATATCAGCCTGCAGGCGATATGTCATCTTAGCGCGAGAAGTATACTGGTGTACTATATCAGCTGGCGAGCGATATGTCAGCTTAGCGCGAGCAGTACACTTTATCAGCTTAGAGTGAGCATCGGGGGTATACTATATCCACCTACGGTCGATATGTCAGCTTAGCGAGAGCAGTCCTGGACTATGGTTGGACTTATAGATAGTATTGAATGTGCCGACCAAGCATGGGTCGTGATGACATGTAATCGACTAGGTCGATTGATCAATGATTTGATTTGGCATTGTGAATTGATTGATTGTTGTGATATGAGGCATCTGTGAATAATATTGATTTGCAGAATGGAATTGAGGCCAAGGTATGTCATATGATCCGTGTTGTGGTTAGGCAGCCTATGGCATATTGGTTTCCTAATCGGGTCTTAGGGAGTAGAACTTGCTGAAACATTGTCTCACTGGTTATTGAATAACCATTTTCAGGTCCTTAGGTGGTGTTGGTGGAGGACCAGAAGCCCCGAGGTTTGGGGAAGGTGGAGATCAAAGATCGGCGAACATGTCTGACCAGAGGGTCATAAGACAGTCCCTTTTTGTTAAGCCGATAGTTTTGTAAATAACCTAATAGTGTATATGTACCTATTTGTTTATAAAAAGGATTGTGTTGGTGTCGAAATTTGTGGCCTTACTTTGCTATCCCATTGTTTTATTGTCTGGGGATTTTATATCAGCTTCCGCATGCGTATTATAAAATGAAAGCGTCGGCGATGCATCCTGGGACATCGCTATTAATCGACCAGGTAAGGGATGGGTGCATGCCCGAGGATCGGGGCGTGACAACGAACCTCAGACTAGCCTTGGTAATTAAATGTATTTCATAGCCAAGATGCTTTTTTGTCTAAATGTTTCGTTTTCCTTTCTTGACATTTCAAATACTTTCAAATCTTTTGAAGAATCATATGAACCACACATGCATGAAACCATTCCATTTGTTAGCAATGCTTGTGATTGTGATTGGCACCTCTTAATTGAATAAGTGAACCGCCATTGGCTCACTAAGATTGATTGATTGTTTGAGAAATAAGGCTTAAGGGCCTACCTGCATGTTTAATTCTTGTTGATGCATGTGGATGTTAGATGTATGTTAACATACCATGCTTGATTTCATGGGACAATCTTGGGATTCACCTAGAATTTTCTTAAGGACTTATAAGTATTAGTAGCCATATGAGAACACAAATGGTCACTAATAGCTATAAGTCATAAGAATGAATTCGGGTAGTGTCTAAAGGGACCAACACATGAATTGCAAATGCCGACCCCGAGGCCCAAACTTGGTCAATTATGGATTTTGCTTCAATTGTTTGATTGTCCTTAATTGTTCCTTGTGCTTTTGATTGTTTTGTCGTGAATGATTGTTTTATTATATGTATCTAGTCCTAGTTCTTAGATTAGAATTAGATCAGGATCTTAGAGGTGGAGCTCATCAAGATATGAAGATGATAAAAGGTCGATATTCATTCCGACCATATTATTGTATCCATTTTCCCCCATATATGTTTTGGGTTTCTATATTTAGAAAAGCACCTGACGAGGTGCGAATTTATTGCTTTCACTGTATTTTTGCTTGTTGTTTAAGGTGTTGCATGTTAGATTTACCGCTTTTCTTACTACTTACTTGGTTATTTAGTTACCATATCGTCTTTAAATTCAATTGTGTGTTTTATTTTCTTTTCCTTAGAAATAGAATCGCATGAAAACAATCATCCATGCATAATCACTTAGTTTAGATTCATCAATCCCGAAAAGATAAAAAGAAATGCATGGACACCTTAAGTAAAATGACAAATCATTAGGGACTGAAAGGGCACTAATAGAAATATCAGCATAACGTAAGTCCTCGAACCTAGATATCTAGTTGCTTAGAAATCGAGAGACAACTTTTGTGACAGCCTGATTTTCGAGTTTGTTTTTAATTGAATGAAATGGACTTTTCATCGATGCGCCTATAGTCTTTTTTTCTGAGCTAATCACTCACGAGATAACTAATATATCAGGTGAAGCCATTAAGGAATCTAAACGCAACCGACTTGAGAACTCAATCAGAAATCGACTGCTCAACCATGCTAATCTGCAAGGGTCCATATGGCACCGTTAAAATCGACTAGAGATCGGAGATAGGTCAGTTCGACAGAGGCATGTGATTAAAGTGTGGGTGATTCCACCTAATTACAAAATTTCTGTCAAATGGCACTAAACCGATTTTTCTGTCGTTTTTGTACCCTGTGCCCGTATTTGAAACCTCGAGATTTTCACGACAACTGAGAGTCGCCTATAAGTCTAAGATGCACATTGTGGATCGAAAATAATCGAACACGAATCAATTGCGCTAAAAATTCCTAAAAGCTACTCGGTAGATTAGGTCACGCTAAAATCGTGTCCGATTGAAATTAACCACGAAATTGAACCCAATTTCATAAATTAAAAGTTCTATCATGTCATGATTTATTTTAGGAACGTTGACTCGTCCTTCAAAGAAATTTCGGCGAGTCCAAATTTTTGACGAAAATTCAAATTTAGGCAATTTTGGACGGCTAAACTCGGATATGCCAAATTGGGTGCACTTTTGGCCTTCTCATTGAACCAATTGGTGAGGAAAATTGTAGAATTTGGTGTGGGTATCTACCTTGGCAAGTTGGCCATTGATTTGAGGCCAATGGAAGAGGAATTGAGTTGAAATTGGAGGGGAATTGCATGAAATTCGTAGCCATGGGGAGCTACAACATTTTAGCACCATCCTTGGCTTCTTGGAGAAGATTGGTGAGGGAAAATGGGCTATGGATAAGGCTGAAGCTGGTGGGGGCAGCCACTTGAGTGTGTGAGATATTTGTGAAGACTTTGTGGCTCTCTTGTCCCACTCAAGCCAGCAGACCTCTTTCTTCTTCCTCCTTGCTTCCTTGTGCACCATTGTTGTTGTTTTAGAGCCCAAGAACCAAGACCAGTAGAGAACCAACCAACCACCGCCAGGCCCGTTCGCCACCGTCCAAGCCGCCCGCGAGCCGCCCGAGCGCCGGTGTCATGCATGCGCCCACCTGCTCTGTGATTCCAACCCGTGAGCCCGTCCACACGTCCCCCACCGACTTGCGCCTACTCGCCGTCACCGCCTGAGCGGCTGGCAACCCCACCTGGTCCCACCTTGCCATTCCCGTGCCAGCAGGGTCGCTCGACCAGCTTCTTCAACCCAAAGCAGAACTGAAGTTTCAGCTTCGGGCTGAGAATTCGTGGGCCTTTTCTGGGCCCTTCCAAGCCTTGTTAGGTGTCACCGTAGGCCCGAGTATTACTCGCCTCCGCGTCGTTGTCACCGTGAACTCATCGGCTCGTCAAACCGGTGAGTTTACTTGCTAAACCTTGCTTAGGGGGTTAATTATGCTTAGGGTAGGTTTAGTTTAGTCTAAGATTGAGTTAGGTGGTTAGATTAGTGTAATTAGTGATTTAGTTAGTTAATTAGGATAATTAGGTGGTTAGATTAGTTTAGTTAAGGGTTAATTAGATTGTGTGATTTAATTAGCTTAGTGCACTATTTATTTAAGTCCAATTAGGTGGTTAGATTAGTGTATCTAGCTTAATTAGGCATTTATCTAATTATTTTGCATTTATTTAATTAATTTTGTAATTTATTTAATTTTTTATTATTTTCTGGAAATTATACCGGGATAGCCGGTCGTCAGAATTTCGTGCTGACTGTCGTGGTGTATTTAGTTTGTGCAATTGATTGTTAGATTGTGCAATTGAGTGATGATTGTGATTTTTGATATATTATTTGAAAAATATGAAATTTTGGTATTTAATTAGAAAATACCGGGTGTCGGGTTTTGACGCCAAAAATATTTTTAAGTACTATATCAAATAGTGGGATTTTTCAAATGAATGACATCACTTCTTATGGCTCGATCTGGCTGTATACCCACACACGATTATTTTACCGGGTGTTTTTAATATGAAGAAAATAGGCCAAGCACATTATTTTAATGAAGGCATTTGAGTGCAAAGCACAATATCCTTGGCCAGGATTGGATGGTCGTGTGATGGTTATGTGAACCCGTCGCGAGCTTTTAAGCCGGGCGATGCTCTTATATGGAATGCCCTTGTTAACGGATGCCAGTCGTAGTAGAGGCTGGGCCAATGCTCCTTCGAGAATGCCGTCTCGAGGTAGACGTTGCCGTGCTCGATGGGGTGAGATGACGCTCGGCTATGCCAGAAGACCGCCGAACGTCGAGTAGGCCATGCCCGTGGGGCCGTAATCAATTGGAACACATGAATGAGTGATTAACTACACTTGATTATGGGAAAAAATTGTGTGGCACAGTATGGAACGTGTCATAACAATTTGGCATTATAATCGGGACCCCTGTGATTGATTGACAATTTAACTGGATGTGTTCCAATTAATGAGTGCATTTACTATATTCATATGTTATATGAATTGAACTGACGTGCAGGAAGGTGCTGAGGCGAGGTAAGTCTTATGTGATGTGTGATTAGACTGCCGCTAGGTGTATTACTTTCCTAATCGGGGTTTAAGGCGTGAACTCGCTGAGACATTGTCTCACCCCATCGTGGGCTTAATCCTTTCAGGTCCCTAGATGGAAGTTCGTCCGATTCGTATTGGGCAGTCGAGAGGATATAGCAAGCAGAGTACCATCTTCCTTGTCCCCGAGAGTCCCTGGATTCGTGAGCTCATCGTGACCGCGATCTTGGTCGATGAGGGCCTACCTCAGTGGGTACCTCATCGATTCAAGGCGTGGTTTCTTCATAGGCCAAACGAGGAACGGGAAGGTCCCGTGGATGGTTTCGACAGACCCACCGTTGAGGGTGAGGGGGATGTAGTACTCGACCCTATCGTGAGCGCCGATATCATAGCTGATATCGAGGCGAAAAGGGCCGGAGGTGGAGGAGCCTGCAGTAGAGGTAGCTAACCCTCTAGACCTTGACATCCCTGACGGTGTCGTGAAAGACCCGGATCCCAATTAGATAGGGTTCAGGATAAGGTTAGCTCGGTAGCCTCTTTTTGTTTATAGACTTCTGTATATAAACCTAGTGTGTTTATAAAAGTGTGTTTGTAAAATTTTTTGTCCTGCTTTTCTATCACATGTTTGTGGTTGTCAAGGGATTGTTTAATTCGCTTCCGCTTGTGCATGAATCGATTGGGTCAATGACGTGTCCTAGAAACGTCGCAATTTAGTCAACCACCGAGGGATGTGCGTGTGCTCGAGATTCGAGGCGTAACAACTCCCGACCCTTGATTAGGTTTTCTAGCGGACTCCCAAAAACAAGGCTAATGGCAACTCCCATCCTATTTTTTTTAGGTTGTCTAAACAACTAGTTAATAAATGAACCCGTCACGATGGGTATGGAACTCAACAAGGTTTACTGTGGTCTAGCATACTCGCTATAGAAAGTTCCTAATGGATAAAATGATGCCATCCATGGGGGGCAAGTACTAATGGGAGGGCTGCCATAGTGAAGGTACTCATAAATCTAATATTCACACCCAACCTCCTACTTCGATGTTTGTCGCCCGTGTAGGTACGGATCACAACACCTCCCGCTATTATGTGGGGTATGAGCTTGGGAGAGCTCGCAACCATGTACAAGGGAACTCACAATGGTTTGTCTGAAAAGGCAAAGTGAGGACTTTTTTGGAATACAAACCATGAGGGAATTCTCATGTTCAAAAGTACTCATAAACTTGACATTTTCCTATATCCCAAGGTCAAGTCACGACATATGGGAGTGGCCATTATTCTATTAGAACTCTATTAGAAAACCCAAGTAAAATGTTGGAGCACATTTTACTTCTGTGGAAGGGAGAATCATGAAGACGACGACTTGGTTTCATTAAATAAATCTATCGCCCTTTCGATACCTTTTCTCTTTATTTCAATTTTTTTTTTCAAGCAATCAGCCATGGACTGATCGACCCGATCGGAAGGGTAACTGAGAGATTAATCATGTTTTGATCAAATAACCGGTCGTGGGTTGATCAAGGGATTGGCCATGGACCAATGCAATGACCATGCAAGTGGACTTAAGTCGTTTGGCCAATGGACGGCTGCCCGATCATAGAGATTGGTCGAGGGATGGCCATATATCACCACAGATTGATGGGCGATCACGAATCGTTCTCAAACAGTCGTGTTCCCATCGCGGGTGATTCCGCTCGGTCATGTACCAACCGTGGACAACCATGAGTCAACTTGGTACAACCGTGTGCCGATTACGAATTGACCATCTCGAACAGCCAAATGACAATCAAGAGTCAGCATGGATCAAGCTTAAGGCCGGTCCAAGAGCCGGTCTACTCCACTAGAGCTGGTCTAAGGGCCAACCATTGAGCCCATACCCTGGGCCACCAACCTAGCCAAGAAGGCAAATTTTGCCTACAACAACCACACCAAGGGTGGCTTTGCCACGAACCTCGAGTGTGTTGGAATGGTCAATAGGGGATGTACACAAAAAGCCCTTACTCGATCCCAGTTGTACTTTCAATGGCTTATTTCCCATGTTTTTCATATTCTTTGGAAATGGACAATTGAGAACATTCTAAAACCCCCTAGGTCATTCATGAAGGGGGTGACTCATCACCTTAGATGGACACTTCCAAATTTGGTAATCATTATGGGGATTATGCAAAGGACTCTTGACGAATGTACCAATAAGAAGGAGACACCATGGCCAATTATTATTATCCTAAGGCCTAGGTGCCACATAACCATCTTGAGGGTGTCACCTATTCAAAGTGACTTATTCTTCAAGAATAGGTCAGTACTTAAGTGGACTAATTGGAAAAGAACTTGTAGAATATTCTAGAAGACTAAAATTTGGAAAGCAAGTTTTTAATTTAGGCATGTGCTAAATATCAAAGCCTCATGATTAACAAAATCTAGGCATTTAATGAGAATGGTGAGTCATTGATTTAGGTGTCCATGGAAAATATAGTCATCATTACCATAAGATTCTCCTTGGAGGGAAACTAGTAAGCCTTCCATCATTCTTATCAAGTCATAATAGAGTATAGTATAAGTGGTCCAACGGGAGGGAAACTAGTAAGCCTTCCATCATTCTTATAGGTCATTAGGTGTGCCACCTTTCCAAATAGGTTTGCCACCTTGCAATTTAAACTTGCCACTTTGACTTTATAAATATGCCACTCCAAGAAAGGTGATTGGGTCATTTGGACAAGTAATGATCAGGATGGTGTCTATAAATAGGATAAGCCCCTCATTCATTTCCCTCATTTGAGCTCTCTTGTCATTCACGTGCCATTCTTTCCTTTCTTTCTTTTCTCTCGGCCTTGCACCACCTCCCCTCATCAAGCCGTTGGCCCTTGCTTTCTATATGTCCATCCAGGTATGTAAGATCCCTAATTCTCCTCCAGAACAGTAGACTCCATTATTGAGTCTAGTTAAGTGCTCGCCCGTTCAATTTGTGGGTAAATATAAGATCTTTTGTATGGTTTGCTCATGCTTGTGCTTAAATGTATGCTTGAGTCGTTCATGCCCGGAATGAGGCCAAGGTTCATTTGGGTTGAGTTCAACACAAGGCAAGGTCATCCAAGGCCACAAAGCCATTGATCGACAACATTAAAGCATGCCGATCCAAGTCTCATTTAGTACATGGACCACCCAAGGTCGTTAGGTCTTGGATTGACATTAAGGCATGCCGGTTTCGAGTCTTAATCAGTACTAAGATCACCTAAGCCCACAAGGTCTTGGTAAGGCACTAAAGCATGACGATCCTATGTCTTGATCGGTGTGGGGATTTTGTGCTTGGCATTCGAATTAAGCCACAAATGAAGAGTCATTCACAGCATGAAATATGCTCATGCCGAGTCGAAGCTAAGGTCCAATGAGCTTAGGATCTTCATGAAGCAAGGTGTCCTCAAGCCTTGAGGTCTTGGATTGACATTGAGGCATGTCGTTTCCAAGCCTTATCCGGTGCAGGGATCGACGCTATGTGTTCGGTTCAAGTCACGGATTAAAAATCGTTCCCGACATGTTGTATAGTGCAATACTAGGATTCATGGCACACACGTATGAATTAGCACATCTTCTAGCCATGTATGAGTTGGCTAAGAAAGAAAAGATAAGAACCAACTTATGTGATGCACTTGTGTGTGCATTTAAAGAGGAAAAACTTGGCACGAGGGGACACTTAAGTGCCAAAACTTTAAAACGGTACACTTAAGTGCCACTTTCTTTAAAAAGTAGGACACTTAAGTGCCACCTCCGGCGAACCTTGCCGGAAATCTTACGTGCCAATATTTTATTATTTTTTCTTGCCTACGTGGCTCGCCGAAGAGCTGACTCGGCTGAAACTCACTCGGAACGACGTCGTTTGCACAATAAAAATTAAACTACCAGCTAAAATATTCTAAAAAATAAAAATGTGTAAATAATTAATATAAAAATTAATTAAATTAAATTTAAACTTAATTTTATTTAAAATATTCTAAAAAATAAAAAACTTAAAATTTAAAAACCTAAACAATAAAAAACTTATAATTAAAAAACCTAAAAAATAAAAACATTATAATTAAAAAAAAAAAAAAAAAAAAAACTCATAATTAAAAAACCAAAAAAAATAAAAAAACTTATAATTAAAAAACCTAAAAATTAAAAAATCATAATTAAAAAACCAAAAAATTAAAACACTTAAAATTAAGTAACATAAAAAATAAAAATAAAAATTATAATTTCAAAAAAAAAAAAAATAAAAAACTTATAATTAAAAACCTAAAAAATAAAACTTTTATTTTAATTATATTTTTTTTTTAGATTTTTTAAGTTTAAGTTTTTTATTTTTTAGGTTTTTTAATTATAAATTTTTTATTTTTTAGGTTTTTAATTTTAAGTTTTTAAGTTTTTTCGATTTTTAATTATAAGTTTTTTATTTTTTAGGTTTTTTAATTATAATTTTTTTTATTTTTTAGGTTTTTTAATCATAAGTTTTTTGCTTTTTTGGTTTTTAATTATGAGTTTTTTATTTTTCAGGATTTTTAATTTTAAGTTTTTAAGTTTTTAGGTTTTTCAATTATAAGTTTTTTAATTTTTAGTTTTTTTTAATTGTAAGTTTTTAAGTTTTTTAGGTTTTTTAATTATAAGTTTTTTACTTTTTAGGTTTTTTACTTATAAGTTTTTTATTTTTTAGGTTTTTTAATTGTAAGTTTTTTATTTTTTAGGTTTTTAATTATGTTTTTTTAATTATGAGTTTTTTATTTTTTAGGTTTTTTAATTTTAAGTTTTTTTTAGAATATTTTAAATAAAATTTAATTTAATTTAATTAATTAATTTTTATATTAATTATTTACATATCAAACGCAAAACGACGTCGTTTTTGCATTTTCTTGCCACATCAGCAAGCAAAACGACGCCGTTTTGCACCCAACTCGCCAAAAAATTGCCACGTTAGCAATTTGGCCAGAGTGGCATTTAAGCGTTCCACTTTACTTCGAAACTAGTACTTAAGTGTACATTTCCAAAGTTTTGGCACTTAAGTATCCCTCCGTGCCAAGTTTTGGCACTCCAGGTGTCCCAACCTCGAGGAAAAATCCCTCGTCACATAGCATTGGTGGCAATACCTCGTTCATGGAACGAAATGCCCTGATTGAACTAGGATGCTTAGGTCTTGTGCCTGGAACTCTAGGGAAGTTAGCCCCAAAAAGTTTCGGTCGAGCCGAGATGCCTTGATCGAGCTAGGAACCCAGCAAAACGTTAGAAGCCCCAGTTGAGCTGGGAGGGTCTAGTCGAGCCAAGATGACAGTAAAAGAATCATTATATGAGTGCCGATTATGCATAAGCATGATATGTTGATGTGCTCATTGTTAAGCCGATGGTAGTTTTGTGTGGACATCATGTATTTAGTCAAGGAGGCATGGCAAGTAATTTGTTATTGATCTGTCATCGACACTGTTTATAAATTTTGTACTTCCTAGGCTTCGATGATGTGATGCTTTCCTAATAGAGAACTAGGAATTTTACTTACTAAGCTCCCAAAACTCACTGCCTCATTTTTTAGACTTGTAAGCATGGAAGTCTCATGTCAATTTTGAGAGCTACAGTCATGCTAGAGGAGATAGGAATCCCCCTGACCTATGTGGAAACTTGTAGTGTGATGTAAAAAGGAAAAAAAAAATGACCCATAAAGAAAGCGCTTGTAAATGTACTATTGTAATATAAAGTAGTATATTCCATGTAATGTATGTCCCAGTCTTCTAGCTGTTATTTTTCTGGAGAGTTGTTTGTTCACGTTTCAACGTGTGCTTATTAATAAGATAAAAACAATCGGGAAGGCGATGAGCCTAGGACATTGCAAAAATAACCCCTACCACTCAAGACTCTGGAAATGGGGTTAGGGTCATTGCAATGACAATAAGAAATTTCATTCAATCAGCATTTGATCTCAAAGCTATGTGCAATTTCAAAGTAGCATATGCAATCTTCATAAGCAACGTGCGATTTTCAAAGCAAGCATGCCATTTCATCACAACATGCATTTCCATACATTTATCCATCATATAATTTTACCGTAGATTTGCATAATCATGACACATTCGAGTCAAATGCAATATTTTGGTTCATGATGCAATGACGTGCAATCATCTAATTCTATATCTTGAATTCTATATAACATACTCTATCAATCTTCAAGAGTTTGGTCAATCATATTCACTGCATAAACACCAAATTCTTCAAAGAAAGATGGAGTCGGTTTAAAAATATTATTTTCAAATATTATCTATGATTTACAAAATCCTTATAGAAAATAGTCATGTAGAAGGGTTTTGGTTCATGGACCAATAGCCTTCGAGAACTCAACCCCTGCAGTCCATTCATATCAATCCCCGCAAGCTGCATTTGGTCATTTGGATTTCGACTATGACAATATTGGATAGGATAAGATAGGATATGATATAAAATTCAGGGATTTTGCTACATCTTATTTACTGTTTGGTGAATTACAATAATAAAATCAAAATATCATATCCTATCAATAGTTTAGTAATTACAACATATTAATCTAAATGAACTCAATAATGCACAAACAAATTTAGTTTGAGAGATGAATATGATCATTCACTTTTGTGATTATGAAAAATATAGTGCTTTGACTCCCACATTACTTTCATGAAACTCCAACATGTACCCCAAAGTTTTGGAGAAAGAGTTTCAACTCTCTTGTAGTTTTCGTGGACTTTTGACGTGAACTAGAGAGCTACACAAATGAGAAGAAGCTTCAACTCTCTTGTCATTTTTGTGAAACTTTTACGTGAACTAAAAAACCAAAGAGAAGTCATGAAACTTCAGAATGAATCGAAAATACAGAAGAGAAGGAGATGGAGAGAGCAGGTTTTGTTTTAGAAATTTCATTGCCTCTCATTTTTTTTAGAACTAAAAAGATCATTTTAAAGTTTGAATTTGTTCGTTTAAAATATGGATTCTTCTACTTCATTTTTCTTCTATTATTTTTATTACCCATTTCACCAACCTAAGATATGCTTATTGGTCTATATGTATTAACGAGTGGGAATCGCCAAGGTATTTGTAAAAATAGGTATAAATACCTTAAGATTTGGTTTTTTTTTATCATACTTATTTCTTTTTTTTTTTTCCACAAAAAATAAATCATTAAAAAAGAATACTTAACTCCTTCTTTTCAATTTTACTTCTATTGTTCAATTGGGTTTGTAGCAAATGGAAAAGTAAGAGCGATCAAATGATACATCTCGATGATGAAGCTTATCCCTCATCGTCTTACTAGCCAACCTTAACCCCTATTATTTGGAGATCGTATTTAGTATTCAAAGTTTGCCTCAATATGATACTTCTATCATAGCCCGCACCGTAACAATGCTTTACCCCTAAATATCCAATCAACTACTGCGCCTCAACGCATTTTGGGGAGAACCAACTAGCTCTAGGTTTGAGTGACATTTCATCACTAACTACAACTCATTCATTGATTCTTCAACATCATTCAGTTTAGACTTCCGCTTAGTTTCAATCAAGATTTCTCCATCTCTTTTTTTTTCTTTTAATTCCCTTTCCTCAGTAAATTTTTGATCGAATATTAAAATATACTATTATACCTAAAATATGTAATATATATATATATATATATATATATATATATATATATATATATATATACAAAATATATATTATAGAGTAGAAGAAATTCAAATATATAAATAAAAAAGGAATAAATAAAAGTTGAAATTTTAGTTTTTTTGTTATTTTGAATTATCTTTTTAATTTTTAATTCCAAGTATTATTTATATTTAATTATTATTTTAATTATATTATTTAAGAAATTTGTTATTCAAGAAAATAGCTTTTTATACCATGAATATATGAAATGTTATCCACATTTATTTCACTTCTCCCATGAGATAGTTTCGTCCATGTTATATTCAACTTATATCCAACTTTTCTCATATCTTGGGCAAGAACCAAACATAGAATAGGATCTTGACCTTTTTCCTAGTTACCAAATGTAGTTCAGCGTATGAATCACCAACGGATTCTTTGTATCTACAAACAATACATCAACAAAACAGGAGAGAACCTCAAGCAAGAGCAAAACCCAAACTTTAGAGATTAAAATCACAAGAACAAGAGAGTAGATTAAACTTACCTTAGGAAAAATGTGAAATGGAAGCCCTATATCAATAGGAAATTTCTCAAATCTAAGGGGAACCCTTCGAAGGACGAGTGCGACCTTTTGAAAGGTTAAAATGGCATTGCGAAAGGCTTGCCCGGCCCTTCGGAGGGTCGTCATGGCCTTTCAAAGGGCTATTTGGGTGGAGCTATTCAGGCCTTCTGAAGGGTCGAAATGGCCTTTCGAAGAGCCGGAATGGCTCTTTGAAGAATTAGCTTGGCCTAGCACCGCACAATCCTAGGCTAGCACAGGGCTAGGCCTCCCTTAAAACCGTCACATGGTAGTGGCATGCAGGCCGACCTTTTTTTTTTTTTTTTTTTGTCGAAAATACGATGGATATTCATTTACGTAGGTAAATTTGGAGCGATTACATCAAAAGCATCGGCGCATAATAAATCGAAGAAAGTTGTCGGAGGGTTGGTTACCCAATTGCGAGGGAGGAGATTCTGTTGTTGTGCTCTTGCAAGCCAATCAACAGGCTTGTGCCCGATATGTCATTGTACTTGATCCATTATGCCCGATATGCCGACATATGGAAACCTCCGGATCCTGTCGGCTTCCTGTCGGCATATCGGGCATAATGGATTAAGTACAATTCTTCTCCTGTGCAAATTGTCCAGTGTAGGTAGTGCGTTTTGGCATGCATTCCAGAGAAATTGTTTAGCTCTGGGTAGAGTTCTTGATTGCCAAATGTATTTCCTGATTGCCGACCTTACTGCCGCCATTTCTTTTTTTAATTGAAAATTTAAATATGCATTTTCTTGGAGATTTGACCCAATTTTGACCGCTCACTTCTATCTCGTCTACCATCTGATCGGCCAAATTATTTGCGCCTGCGAAAAGATTGCCAACTAAATCTTCCCAAAATGCGGTCCAATTTCCCAAGAAAGTGTTAGGATCATGATGAATTTCCACAGTTGAGGCAAACAGACCATCAAGGTAAAAAGTTGTGATTTCTTCTTCTAGAAAAATGATTGACGTGATTCTGGAGACATTTGACAGCCCATGACCAAATCCATGAAATCTCATCGCTCAATCTGTATAAATTGCAACTTTCCTAACCCTTTCGAGATTGAATGGCTACAATTAAAAATCAACATATCGAGCAATCTGATCATCCCATTTGTGTAAGCAGTATGTTAGTGGAAAGCTCTCGCTAATCACCACCTAATTGTTTCCTTCGATCGAAATTTTAAAAGGTTGACTTTAAAAAATTTGGCCAAATTTTCTGTATTCTATATAAAAATTTTATTTCTTTCATGTTTGCGATGTGATCTCCACACAGACAGGATCTATACTTAGAATTTTAATTATCTCAATCTTCAATTGTTGTATGTGAGTTCACTTCTGATATTAGTTCATGGCAATGTGAGAAGGAATGAACTTATTTGCCTTTGTTAGCCATGAATATGGACGAATTTGTCCTCGACTTCTCCTATAATGTAAAACCGGGTTACCACAATATGGTTCTCTTTCACTCATTGGGCCTTTCGGACAATCCATCTCATTAATGTGGTTGATGGGCCTTTCTGGAAGAGACAGATCCGGGAATACTTTTCATGACCAGGAGACCTCATCAAAGTATTTGATGACTTCTTTAAGGGACGACACAAATGGATCGGACGATAAATTCGATACTCCATTTGGACTTAATGCTGACTTTATTTGGAAGACATTCGTGTTTACATACAAATATACATTAAATGAAGGATACGCACGTGGATTCCATTAACACTTTAATGCATAACAAATTTAGAAGGATAAGAAGAAGAGGAGAAGAAGTAGAAAGGGGAGCTAAAATTGGCAATACGTAGAATAGAATAGGAGGAACATGATGAAAAAGAGACGAGCGCTAGAAGAGACGATGCAAGCAACATTAGGCCTACTGAATAGGTGAACCGGGTTTTGGGTGGATGGAAAATGGATCGATCGAAATTGACTTATTTTTATGCAATACAATCTCAAATGAATTCTAATTCTAGGTTTTGTTTCTTTCTTGCTCTCTTTCCTATATTTTTTAAGGAAATGTTTTTTGTGCTTTGAGAGGGAAAGAGAGAAAAAACCATGCTTGTGTAAAACCATGGTGGGCGCAACCAAGCATGAGTAATGGAGACTGATAACAGAAGGAGGGAGAAAAAAAGACTTTAAATCTTCTGACATGTGGACCTTGCAATGGACACGTAGTGAGCAACGATTGGAGAGGATGTTCATTGACGCGGAGTGCTGGGCCTACTGAATATTTTTTTCTCGAGCGATGGAGGGAGAGAGAGAGAGAGCTCTTCAAGGAAGCTAGCAATTAATATCTTTGCACACTTTCAATGAGTATGGGCTAGGCTGTGGCACCCCCGATCCATTAGGGTCACCACAGGTACCTATCACTTATCCTACTGCATACCATTCTAATACCCTTTTTATTAAAGTGGAACCATATTTTATAGGGGTTGCTTAATTTATTTTTTTTTTTTTTGAAAAGGTTTCAGCACAGCTCACCAACGGAAGCATAAACGAGTCTCACCATCCCTTACTCCAATAACAATAATACAATGTACACCGACTACGCACCAAATGAAAAGACAAAGCCGAGTCACTTTTATTTACATTTTCAAGATGGACATCTCGAGTCGGTACAACAAAAGGCCAAGATTTTTAACTATACTTGGCTATGACTCAAAAGAGAACTCGACCCTACATCAGACATGTACACCCATCCATCAACAAGTGTCGGCTACCCCAAAAAGTGTCAGCTCCCACTAGTCATACGTGCCATCACACCCAACCCGGTGCATCGGACGGCGGCGGCGGCAACATCCCTAGCATCACCCCATCGCGTCGAACGTGGATAGACAAAAACTCTTGGACAACAGGGTCCCCAGCCAGACCTACGTCATACATAACCAGCACACGGACTCGAAGAAACACCAAACCAGGAACACTAACACAGATGTGCTCCACGCACTCAACCTCAACACAGATGGTAAGCCGTAGAAGGTACCACGCGCAACCAGTGGTAAAGGCATCTTTTAATCGGAAATGTTAATCCCCAAAGGGGTGAGTAGAACCACTCAGCAGTAAAGATCCATCAAACTACACAGTGCAGCAAGCAGAACAATCAAGATGTCACGAGTAAAGTACATATCATCCATGCTATCGAGCATACATCACCATGCAGTCATGCATACATCACCATGCCATATGTACATACATAATCTTGGGTACATCCCCATGAGATCCATTCAAGCCTTCATGATCGCATTCTCAACATCATATAGTATCAATTTATTTTCATAGGCAGATCATGCATCATGCCATATGCACACTCCCATGCACATGATTCAATTTTCAATTTTCAAAGAGGATCTCATTTCATCTTTCTTCCCAGGGATCAATGTTTGCATCCCTCTTTTATCGCTCGCACCCAACCTGGCATCACGAGGAGCCTCCGGCACACACCTCCGGGCATCTCGAAACTCCCGAGGACATCCGGCACACACCTCCGGGCATCTTGACACTCCCGAGGACATCGTCGACTCAAGGGTCCGACGGTATCATCATTATCATAATTTATATTCGCATGTATGTTTCACTTTCAACATGGCATTTGATGCAATAATGTCAAAAGTTTAAACCAACTTTTTGATGTTCTATGACATGCCAAATTTCACCACATATGCAGCAAAAGTAACCACTCAAGACATTACACCACATAGATCAATTTATTTATTTTTGAAAATACAGCAATATTCGGGTAAAACAGAATGCACTCCTTTAGTTAAAACTCTAGGAAAATTAGTAAATAGTCATAATAAATTCCGAAAATTTGACACGTCATAAATAACATCTCATGAAGAACACCATACCAAAAGAACTTCATACAATTTGATACGGTCCATGCATCACAGCTTTCAAAATTTCAGCATTACAGTTTGTACAGTTTCGAAAATAATTTCGATTAAATACCCAAAAGAAATCCAAAAAATCTGATATTTTGATATGTTATATACAACACCTAGAGGTAAATATCTCATGAAGAAATCTAAATCCAATTTGTTCTAGGTTAATAGCTATAGATGATTTAGTTCCTCCTATTCTCGGTACTGTTTTTCCAGATTAATTCCTTTCAAAGAAAATTCGTTTCACCAACCTACTCATGTCCATTTCTTCTCAATTTTCAGTATGTTATTCCTCAGAATGTCATATATAACTTTCATTAAGGTCACGAGATCAAATTTCAACTGGATAATGTTATAAAAATTCACAGAATCATACTAGGTCAAGGTAACGTTTTCCAGATCCAGTTTCTTCAAAGAAAGATGGTTTCACCTACCTATACGTGTTCATTTCCTCTCAATTTTTGATATGTTATACTTCAAGAAGTCATCTACCACTTTCATTTAGAAGTCGAAGTGAGATTCCAACTAAAAAGTTGCTTTACAGTTCACGAAATTACCAAGGATCAGCACAACAATTTCCAGATCTAGTTTCTTCAAAGAAAAATCATTTCACTAACCAATACTTGTCTGTTTTATCTCAAATTTTAGTATGTTCCTCCTCAAGATATCCTCTATAACTTTCATCAAGATCATGCAGTGAGTTTTCGACTAGATACCCACCAAAACTTCACGGAACAGCAAGGGGTCGGACTGTTTTTACATGCAACAGCTTGATGGTTCTAGGAAAACTAACATTACTCACTCGAAATTTGCATCTAACATCACAACCCAAGCATTTCTAACACCCATCTCACTTCACATACAACCATAGCAAGAAAAATGTAGGCTAATGGACTCTACTTGCCTTAGGTCCGAAGAAAAACAAGCAAGCAACGGCGGGGCAAGGCGGGCTTGACGGCAGTCTCCTCCTCTCTTCACGGCCCACGGTGGCTTCCCCTCTCTCTCTCGATTCACTCTCTTCCTCCCTTTCTCTCTTTCTCTCTTTCACTCGTGCGACACCCCCCCTGTTCAATCCGCCCCTTCTTCTTTTCTTCCCCCTCATGATTAGCAAGTAATCATCACAATGCATGCAAGAGGACACTTGGATAATCCCTCCTAGCCACTTGTTAATTGCCATGCAAGAGGATGGGCCTCTCATGGGCCAACTCCTCCATTCTGGTCCCTCCTTGGTCGACGGCCCATTGGGCCTCTTGGGCTGGGCCTTAGCCGGTCAAAGGGTGGGGGATTGTGGGCTGGTTTTGGCCCAAAAAAATCACCCACCCCCTCCTTTAATTCTACCATTAATTCCCACTTAAATAAATACCTAATTGCAAAATAAAATGGCTAAAAGACTTTGTGACATTAATCCATAAAAATCAAATCTATAAAGTGCATAGTCAAGAACAAATCTTCCTTATCAAATTATCCTATAGCATCAACCTTGATCACCCATTAACATAAGATATATTTCTATCCAACAATTCTCCATTAAAATACTCGGCATTAATCTATTACAATTCTTTGGTCTAATGGCCATAACATGATTCAATGACACTTCCATCACCTTTCCATAGGTCGTAATGCATCCAGAGATTGCCATGAAATTTTTAGGATGCCACATAGGCAACGACCATGGGAGCACCTTTTGAAATAAAATTACCAAAAAACGCATAAACTTATTATTCTTATGCCAATCTAGTCATAAACCTTTCAATTGTGTTAATTTATTCATAAATATTTTCACATTTTACAAATTGAGTCAATCAACCACTCTTAGTCTAAAATAGCTAAGGTGGACTCTAGGCATCCTACATGGCGCGAATAACAATGATGAAGATAATTTTTATAATTTTTTATAAAATTTTCTGATTTTTGTATTCTCCTTTTCTTATCTTTTTTTTTCTTTCTTTCTTTTCCTTTTTTTTCTTCTAAGCCAAGCAATTGTTGCCAACCCTCATTGGCCACTAGGTAAGGGTTGCCAGCCCTCGCCTATGGCCAACGAGGGTCCGCCAATGACACTTGTCGGACTTGGTAAAAAGAAAAGTAATAAAGAGAGAAAATAAAAGAAAAAAATGCAAAATTATCAAATAAAAAAATTCGAATTTTTAAAACAATTATAATAAATTATCTACGTTACTACCGGCCATTGTACATAGTACTATCGATGCCGAAGTTAGCAATTTTCAGCTCAAATTGACTGGATGAACTCAACTAGTAAAATGTGAAAAGACTTAGGATTCAATTAGCATAATTGAAAGATTTGAGATTGAATATGCATAAATTCAATATGTTAAACATATTTTTGGTAATTTTGCTTTTCATGGCAAATGAGAAGGTATAATAGAAGGGGGGAAGAGAGAGAACACCCATCATGGTCTATTTCATAGGGTTCGAGTTTTTCTAACTCAATTTAACTTGGTTTACAAAATATATATACCATAAAGGGGTTAGGATCGGAGTACTATAACAAGAGAACAAACAAGTATAAGAAACAATTTCATAAAGGGGTTAGGATCGGAGTACTATAACAAGAGAACAAACAAGTATAAGAAACAATTATAAGAGACTTAACAGTAAAGGTAAGAGAGATGTATAAGAACTTAAATAAAGTCGCAAGAATTAAAGATAATATAAAGACCAAAAGCAATATATAAAATATAAAGTAAGAGTATGCATAAACAAAAACCAACCATGAAGGTGGTATGAACTTGTATTATATAAAGCTGAAAAGCTGAAATTACATGTATTGAAAGATGCAGAAACTAAAGCATCAAGTCATCCACTAGGGCGGTAATCCGCACTCCAGGGAGTATTGATGTTTGTATTACAAGAAATGGTTAACCAACTATCATGTAAGTTGGTAACCCAATATAAAACTATGTATGTGAAAACTAACTTACTTTGAAACCAGGGGAAACAAGGTAAGAGAGCTTGGAGATGGAAGGGATGATAGGTTACAAGTGAGAGAGGGAGAGGAAGAAGAGAGAAATCTGGAAAATTTCGAGGTCCCTTCTTCTATGCCGAGAGGGTGTATTTATAAGGGTGCTACAGTAAAAGTGCTACAAAGGTTTGAACAAAGTGTAAAGTGAACAAGATCGAGTGAATAAAGTGTAAAGTGAATAAAGATGCGAGTGAACAGTGTAAAGTGAACAGTACTGAGTGAACAGTGTAAAGTTAATAGTGAACAGTGAATAGTGGATGTGTGTGCTACGATGTATAGCCTTTGCGCCGCTCGTAACAGTGTCAGCATGTGATGTCTTGAATTTAATCTCTGTCTAGGTTGATCCCGTAGCAGTCATCTTCATTGGTGTTTCCACTGTGATGTGACTGTGAGGATTCGTCTATATTGTCTTGAGAGTTGGAAGATCCACATTGTGATTCTTCCGCTTCCGATAGCATTGTCCTGAGGATGTTACAGTATTCCTCTCTACTCTAGACTGCAGCAAGTGCTGCACTTGCCATGGATTTCTCCTGTAAAAAGGATGTATTTGACGGACTGTGGTTATCATGTTTTTTCCGGCTGTTTAGCCATGCTCTAACTGCAACTTCGGATCCTTGTTCATGGTGTTTGAATCCATCCCACCATTTTGTTTTGTATTTTCGGACAAGGACTGGTACCCCAGGTTTTGTGGATGTATTGTATTCAAATTCCCAGGCTGTTACCCAAGAGATTCTGAATATTATAAAGAAATGCATAAGGCATGGGAACCTTATATCATGTGGTGTTGGTACGAAGTATTTACCGAAAACCTCATAACCTTGTTTGACTCGTGGGGTGTAAAATTATGTCTAAAGGACCAAAGAGATCCCACCAAGAGTCAAACCAATTTGGTAGGCTTTGTCTTGGGAAGTTATTTTTGAAGAATAACAACCAGGAGTGTTGGAAATTTGTATTTTGTCTCGAAGAAAACGTTCCACCAAGCTTGTTGGTAGTCCCGAGTAGGTGTATGAGGAAGAATATGGTAGGTTTTGGGTAAGTCCGGTTTGGAATTTTCTCGGGTGTATGAGGTGAAGCTCCCCGGTGTGAGGGGTGTATGACTTTACCGATGGAAATAGTGGAGTATAGAATGTTTTTCGTATTGTTTTTGTCAAGCAAAATGGGTAAATCTTGCGATTCTGTCTCCACTAGAATTTGCTCATAATAAGCAAGGGTTTTGTTTGTATTGTGTGGTTTGAATAACCAGTTTTTGGAAAGATGTTTTTTGCAAATTTGATTGGATCTTCATCGAAGAATCCATCTTCTACAGTTAATATTTTTTGAAATGATGTTTTGAGAAAAATTTTGATTTTTGAGATTGAGGGGTTGCCTGTGGCCTAATAACCACCTCATTCGAAATTCTTTTGTATTCTGCTGGTTTTTGTGTAACCAGCGGGGAAGGATTGTTGCTTACCTCGATGGCATTGGATGGCTCTTTCTTTGTCTTGTTTTGTATAGATGTGCAAGTAATAAAATGGTTTCTTTTGGTATCATGTCGGCTAGCCGATTAAAGGCTAACATGGGATCGGGTGATATGTGTTCTATTTTCAAAGGTGTTTGGTGTAGGAATGTCTGGTTGTTTTCGCCATTTCAAGCCATGTCTTGACAGATGTTAAGCCTTTCGGCTTTGGTGGTGTATTGGAGGGTTCGGCGGTGGCTTTGCCTTTGCCTTTGTCTTTGTCTTTTTTGGATCTTGGCATATTGGTATCCCCGTAAAAATTCTCTTGTGAGAAAATCAGGCAATGAATTTGAAGAACCATTTATAAATTCAATGTCAAAATCGAATACCGAAAGTATGGCTTGCCATCCGGCAAAAATTTGTTTTGATGCAACATTTAAAACGTCTTTTTGTAAAATGTCTTTGGCTGATTTGCAATCAATTCTCAAGAGAAATTTTTGATTTAATAAATCTCCTTGGAATTTTGATATAGATAAAACTATAGCAAGTATTTCTTTTTTGATTGTCGAATAATTTTGTTGAGTGGAATTCCAATGTTTTGATATAAACTAAATAACTTGTTCTTTGTTGTTATTGACTTGTTTGAGAATGCCACCGTATCCTAATTCTGACGCGTCTGTTTCTACTATTTTGAAAGTGGAAGGGTCGCAAGATGTAAGCATGGTATATCTTTCACATGCATTTTTATTTGTTTGACAATGTCGTATGGACAGAGGTCCATGGTGGAGGATCCTTTCGTAACCTTTGATGTAGAGGTTTACAAAGGATATTTATATTGGGAAAGAAATCTAAAATATAATTGAGACTACCCAAAAACCTTTGTAATTGAGTTTTGTCTTTAATCTCATCTCGGGAATTTATCGGTAAAAGAGATTGATCTTTCTATGGGAGTGATGGTGCTTAAATGGATGTAATGACCTAAAAATCTAACCTTGGTCTTGAAGAGTGCAATTTTAGTAGGAGAGACTACCAGACCGTTTTGTATGATTATTTTTATGAAAGTAGATAAATGTTTGAAATGTTGTTCTATATTGGAAGAGAATACTAGAACATCATCTATATAAACTATGATGTATTCTGAATAGGGATTGAAAATCTCGTTCATAATTCTTTGGAATTCTGAAGGGGCATTTTGAGGCCGAATGGCATAACATTCCATTCATATTGGCCAAAAGGTACAGTAAAGGTTGTCTTGTATTTATCCTTTTCACTGCTTGTATTTGCCAAAATCCTGATTTCATGTCAAATTTAGAAAATATTTTTGATCTACAAAGTCTGTTTAGTAAATCTTTTTTATTAGGTATAGGGTATCTTATCCATCTAAGGGCTGTATTAAGAGGTTTATAATTAATAACTAACCTAGGAACTCCTCTTTCTAGTTCAGCATTTTTATTGACATAGAAAGCAGAACAACTCCAAGGTGATTGACTTTTTCTTATGAGTTTTTTATTTAAAAGATCTTGTATTTCTTCTTGACAAAATTTTAAAACTTCTTGGTTCATTTGTGTTGGGCGGGCTTTGGTAGGAATTTTGTTTTCAGAAAAATCATGTTCATAAGGTAGGTCTACAATATGCTTTTTCTTTCCCAAAAGGCATTGGGTAAGGTAGAGCATATGGTTTTCTCTATGTATTTTTGTAAGGAATCAATCTTTTCTACAATTTTAGGTTTCAAAAGATTTTCTTCTATCCTTTTGAATTCTAAATATTCTTTTAAAAATTCAAGCTGGTTTTCTTTGTCTTTTATAAGGCAATTTATTTCTGAAATGGAATGTTCTTGTAAAATATTAAGACTTCTTTTCTGTGGTTTTGTTATGAAATTGAAGGTGATTTTTTTGTTTAAAGCATGAGTTTCTATACCTTCATTAGTAACAAAGTAAAGGATTGGATTAATTGTATAAAAGGTGTTCCAAGGATAACCTGTTGCCTCATGTTTTTAACTAAAAGAAAAGATGTTTTGTAAGACATTTGGTCTTTTATTATTAGGGCTTCGGGTAACTTGTATTGTATATTCAGTTTGTCTCTTGAGGCTGATTTTAAGGATTCAGAAGTTTTGTCAAAGTATCTTGTTGGAACAAGGCCTTCCTTGATACAATTGAGGTCGGCTCCGTATCAAAGAGTGCTTTGTTGTTTCAATAATATACTCATTATTGATTTTTATCTTAATATTTATTATCCATTTTCTAGATGTTATTTCTGTTAACAACATAAGAAAGGCTGGATCGAGGTGTCTCGGGGATACTAGTGATTTCATTTTGGTCATCAAGTTTTGTTTTTCCTTTTATGACAAGAGACTTTATATCAGAAATTTCCTGTTTCATTTCTAATTGAGTTTCTTTCAAGGCTTGTATTTCTAACTTTTGTTGTTTTATTTCGTTTTGGAGGTCATTAATATTTATAGGTCTAGACTGTGGTTTTTTGTTTCTGTTCAA
The DNA here is from genome assembly GCA_017140595.1 of Eucalyptus curtisii. NCBI lineage: Eukaryota > Viridiplantae > Streptophyta > Magnoliopsida > Myrtales > Myrtaceae > Eucalyptus > Eucalyptus curtisii. The sequence goes on from CM029503.1 coordinate 15,870,559, forward strand.
AATGTCTTTAAGATTGTAGGAAGTATTAGGCTTGGAAGTAATATTCATAGAAGAGTGTAGTCTATCTAAGTATTCTTTTTTGGCTTCGTGGTCAAGTATTTTGTCGCGAGTCTTTGAGAAGGAATTCTTCTTCTTTTGTTAAGAGGTTTACTTCGGGAATGGGTTTTTTTCGGAGAAGCGTCTTCATAATCGGAATCAAGAGGAATCTATTTCATTGATCGAAGACCTTCTTCCTCAAGAAATTCATCGAAGAAGTATCATCATTTTCTATGAAGATGTTATTTAACTGGTTAAGAGTATTGTCATCTAAAGAAAGCTCATTTAATTTTTTATTAATCCTACAAAAGTATTTTGAAATATGACCTTTTCTACCCCAAGAGTAGCACTTAATGTCTCTAAAATTTTTCTTATCAGTGTGAGTCCTATTTTGGTTATTCTGGTGTCTTTGGTTATTCCTACGGGGTTGAGGTTTGTTGCGATGTTTCTTTGTTTCTTTCTCAAGAGGACAAGTTCCCCTACATTTTGTTTTTGTTTTTTCATTATAAGAGGGGTCATATTGGGCACAAAAATCTCCTAGACTCCCTATTGGTGAGGGATTGTTCTTCCTTGAGTTGTCTTTGTAATTTGATAGTATTACACATTTGTGTTCCTTGTCTATAAACATAAGAGACACTTTCTCCATAAGAAAGGATATCATAAGGAATTTGACCGCTGTATTCTTCTCTAATTTTATCTCTAACTTGGTCTCCTATAATCTGAGGTAAACCTGCTAAGAATTTTTCTTTCCAAAAGGGTTGATTGCAGTTGGGTCTAATAAGAACCCTTTGAAAGAAAAGCTCTTTGTATTCTCTAAATCTTCCTAAGGATTTGCAACGCATATTGGAAAGAAGATCTTGGTTTCTATCTCTAATATGTGAAGGATCTCCTACGAAGTGTTGTGAAATGGAATAGATAAGGGTATTGATAGCATCTTGGATGAGATGTCCTTGATCATCATCCATGCGTTGACCAAAATCATCTACCTTATAAGCAGTTAAAATTTGTGTTTTTTGTTCATCTGTCAGGTAATTATCCCACCAACCTTTTAGTTGTCCAGTAAATCCGGCTACTAGAAGATTAGCAACAGCATGGTCGAAACATCTTGCTGGGTTTTGTAGGCATTAGCAAGCATAACCATGTTGTTAAGAAGGTTCATAATATTGGTTTCAGCAACACCATCAATATTCCATTCATAGATGGCGTCAGGAGAGTATTTATTCTGTATTTTTTGCGATGATTCTTCTTGGGCAATGTCGGTGGGGTAGCTCGCTATAATAAAGCTTCGAGGTTGTCTCCAATTGAGTCTGTTAATCTCGGTGGATCGACTCGAGATCGGAATTACTAGAGTGTTTGGTCAGGGTGCTAATAGTGGGTTGGTCTGGAGTGTCTCTAATGATAAGACTCTAGAATTTAGGAGTGTCTAGTATAGGATCAGGCTCTAACTTTGATTTTCCTAAGAGTTTTTTCTTTTGTTCTATAGCTTTGGCAAACTCTGGGCTAAGATTTTTTGGAAATTCAAAGGCTTTAAAAATGGGTTTTTTGAGAGTGTCAATTTGTGGTGTAATAAGCTGAGTAGGATTCTGGATGGTGGATTCTATCATATTCAATTGTTTTCCTAAGGTTACTAAATGTTGATTAGTAAAATTGTTTTGTTCAATAACTTTGTGGGTGTATAGAGAGTCTCCTTTGTCTGGAAGTCTAAATGGAGTGGCTGTAACCTCGCTATCTCCATGCTGAATTTTTATTCTCCTAAGGGGTGGATGATTGGATTCTATGGTTTCGCCATTATCAAGTTTCCACTTGTAATGATGATCTAAAACAATTATTTCTTTTGGTTCGAGGAATTGTTCTTCTAACCAATCAAAGAAAAATATATGGACTTCATATTCATATATGTAGTCGTAATATTTTTGTTTGATGTCTTTTGCTTTATCAGCAAAGGTTTTGAAGAACCATTCTCTCGATTTGTTTGTTGTTTTCAGAATTAAATTCTTTATTAAGAAAAGCTTTGTTTGGCTCAAAATGTTTTTCTAAAACATTAAGCTCGGCATCTATCATTTGCGAATAAGTAGGAGAATGATGAGGAGAATCTGTATTTTCTAGAACCGGTTCAGGCTGGTTTTGTTGATAAACCGGCCCGGAAATCCCGATCTATTATCTAAACCACTAATTTCTGGTTCAAGAGGTGTCTCATGATTACTTCTACTAATGGAAGGAGGTAAAGGTGTTGTGGCACGTGTGGGAATGTCTCTTTGTATACTAGGAGGAGGAGTGTTTCTATGCGTACTAGGAGGAATGGTGATTATAGGAGGAAGATTATGATTAAGATCTATGGACCTCGTGTAGGAATTATGAAAGGAAGGACTAGATCTTGAATCGAATGATCTTCTAGGAAATCTAATGGTCACTCTTCCTTCTGGATGTTGAATGACATTAGTAGAATCTGTATTCTGAACAACTTGTTGGGGAATTTGGTTTTCTAATTCCCATTATTCTGGTAAAGTAACTTGGTTCCAATTAATAGACCTAGGAATCGTAGTATTTGCTCTAGAAATGTCAGTTTGGAGAAGGAGTGTTTCTCCCCGTGGACTATGTTTGAAAGCATTTTCTCCAAAAGCGGAGGACATGGCTTTGTAATGAATTCTATAGACAAGAGCTAAAGGAATAGATCCATCTGCTACTTTATAATTATGGGTTTTGATTTGGAGTGTTAAAGCTCTAAGAATGTTCTTATCTTTGAGGGAAACGGAGAAATTGGGATAGCAGTCAAAATGTATGGGTCCTTTGCGAGACTTGTCTCTACAAGTACCAAGAATGGATTCATCATAGTTTAAAAGACGTGAATCACGTAAGACTAAGAGAATGGAAGTATTAAGGCCTTCTTTAGTAAGAGGTTTGACTCCTACTTGGACTAGTCCTATATGAATGTAGTTGTATTTTTGTTTATGCTTTAGAATGGACTCTTTGTTCAAAAGATGTATTTTTTCATAAGAATTAGAAAGAGGAACATCTCTTTCTTCGATAGTTATGACATAGTCTGATTTTTTGAAAAACTTCAATTTTGATTGCTTGTATATTTCCTTAAGTTGTATTTTAGGAATTTCCCAATTTTCTATAGATTTGTTGAAATCTTCTATCCTTACTTCTTCTCTATGTATAGGACTTGGATCTGAGTCCATTTATGGTATCAGAGCCAGTGGGAAGGTATAGATAGTCTTTGTAAGAACATACTCATAGATCGAGAGCCATTCGTTGGCATCCTTCTTGTTTCTACTGAGTGGTGGTCCAGGCCGTAAGTCCCCGGGAGGCTGTTAGACCGTTGGTTTAGCTCTGTAACGGTTCTGAAGAAGGAACAGTTCCAATCTTAAGTATGAGCTTACATAGAAGATCTACATCTTCCTCTCGTTCTCTATCACAAATGGACTCAGATCCAAGTCCTATACTTTGTTTTAGTGTTAATTTGACTTGTGTGTCGAAAATTTTGCAAAATTCAATTAAAAACATTGTTTTCCAAATTTTTTATTTTTAGGTTCGAAATCAACCAAAAATAAAATTACTTTAATTTTAGTCATAATTAGATTAACTTCCTTTCACGATTTTTGGTCTATGGACTATTTCTAATCCACTCATTCATTTAATTTCGAGAATTGTCATGTCAAAAGGCAAATTACCATTTTAAGCCCTAATAAGGGGGTTCAAATCAATCATTCACGTGTTGCAAATAGACATTTGTAACTCTTTTTTTGAGATAAATCCAAATCGAGAGTCTGTTTTGAGAAATTCACTTGAAAACTTCCCAATTTGAGGAATTTTGCTCTCTTGAATATAGGAAAATTGAGCATGTGAACTTTAATTGAAGAAATTCAAGTTTACCCACTCAAGATTAAGATTTGATTTCATCAATCAAGATCCAATTTTGATATTAGACCTTGATTCATTTTTGGTCTAAGTCTCGTAACTTCAATTCAAGGTCGATTTAGATGTGACAGACTATCCTAGGCATCAATAATTAGTCGAATAGGTTTATTGCAATATTAATTAAATTCAATTTCAATTAATTTGCGAATTCGAGCCAAATATTGCAAAATTGTTTATTTTAGCCTATAATGTTCAATTATGTGTACCCATGGTCTAGGTCTGCTATTGTTCACGATAATCACTCAATTAAGTCAATAGAAAATCCATAGACTTTTTTTTTTTTTACGAAAACAGAGGTCTGTAGTATTGATATCAACCAAAAGTGCCACCATAGGGCATAATGTTAGTACAAAGCAAATCCAACAGGGGCGATGGAGGAGAAAGGGTCCAATTGTGGGCCAGACTTCGGTGCCCATAGGCCTTGGCAGCCTAGTCGGCTACTCTATTCGCTTCCCTCCTGCAGAACACTATGTGTAACCTAGAGAAGTAGGGGATGAGCGCCGCAGCTTCGGAGATGAGTGAGCGAGCTTCCCATGGCATCGAGCATGGATTCCGCACAGCATGGACAAGCACCCAGCAATCAGATTCCACAGTGAGTTGCTTCCATTCCATTTTCTTATGCAACAGATCGTGTAAGGTGATGGTAAGGGCTTGAGCTTCTACTTGCAACGCCGTAGTTGCTGGAACAGTTTGTGTAGAGCCATTGATTAGTGGACTAGAGTGATCACGCCAAATAGAAGCCACAGATCCCTCCTTTGATGTAGAAGAAAAGGCTCAATCTATATTAATCTTTATCTCTGCAGGATCCGGAGGCTTCCATAGGCGATCTGAGGTTAGGAAGTTGGGGGAAGAGCGCGTCCACACTTCGTGGGATCGACGAGCAGTATGGGCAGATGCAAAAGCCGCTAAAATAACCTGTTGTGGATCGGGAGTAGCCCTGCGAAATACAAAAAAGTTTCAGGATTTCCAGAGGTGCCAGAGGATATGCGCCAGGGTTTCAAATCAGGTATGGCCTTCTTTTTGCATATAAAATCTGCTAACCAAGCATCCATGCGATTTGTATTATAGTCTGTTGAATTTAGTTTAACCGCTGAATGAGACCAAATCTTGCATGTCCATGGGCAATGCAGAAAGATATGGTCCGTAGTCTCTGGGGTGTGATGATGACAAATCTGGCACATGGGATCGGTGATTATTTTCCTGCGATAAAGATTGCCTTTTGTTGATAGAGCGTTGTGTCATAAGGACCACATAAAGACTCGTATCTTCGGGGGGTTTTCATTTGCCAAATCTCGTCCCAAAGCTGTTGGGGTGGGTGGTAAGAGGAGGATGCGATATTTTGTACCTTGAAATCTGCAGTAGATCGTAGGGAATGGTAGCCATTCTTGACAGTATAATCATCATTCTAAGTTCCTTTCCAAATAAGTCGATCCTCTATACAATCTGTCCGGATGGGGATTGTCAGAATTTCTTCAACTATTTGATCAGCAAAGCTTCTACGCAGCAGGGGCTCATTCCAGTGGTTGATTTCCGAAGTAATAGGATCAGCAACCCTTAGTGGTTCTCCTCTTGGTCAGGACTGCCAATAGGACCACTATTCAGCCACTTATCATCACGGATTGAGATCCGTTTCCCATCTCCTACCAACCATTGTAGATTATGCATAATTGAATCTCAGCCACTTAGTAGACTCAGCCATCCCCAAGAGGGTCTTGACCCTTTGTTAGCATGCCAGAACTCTGTAGAGTGATGGTATAGACCCTTAAAGAGTTGACTTCATAAAGATGACGGGTTTTGTAGGAGACGCCATGCCTGTTTTCCTAGTAGTGCTCTATTAAATGTGATTAGGTCACGAAAACCAAGTCCTCCTAAATCTTTCCTAGCCTTAAGTACATCCCAACGTTTCCAATAGATGCCAAAGTGATGTTGATTGTTCTGCCACCAAAATCTAGCAACTTTCTTCTATATAGTTGTACATAAGGACATAGGAATCTTGAAAATAGACATTGCATATTGAGGGATTGCCTGTATTACCGTTTTAATGAGTGTCTCCTTGCCCCCTTTAGATAGGAATTACTCTTTCCAGCCTTCAAGTTTCGAATTAACTCGACTCAAAAGCCAGGTGAACATCTCCTTTTTTGATTTACCCCAATCCGAGGGAATCCCAAGGTATTTGCCAGTCTCAATTAACACGAGTACCCTGAGTTCTCGGGCTAGGTTTTCCTGAAGGCGAGCAGGGCAGGTTTTACTGAAGTAGACACCATATTTATTCCTGTTTACTGCCTGACCCGTTGCTTGGCAATATTGGCTCAGAATGTTGGCCAAATTCTGACATTCTTGAATTTTCCAGTTAAGGAAAAATATAGCATCATCAGCAAAAAATAGATGGGAAAGAGTCGGACACCACCTGTTTAAAGTAATGCTGTGAAGATTATTCATGTCCACTGCTCGATGGATAAGTGTTGACAGCACATCCGCCACCAGGATGAAAAGATAAGGAGAAATAGGGTCACCCTGTCTGAGGCCTCTTGATGGGTTAAAATAAGTAAAGATTCTCACCATTAAATTTAACACTGAGAGAATCAGTGGTAATGCATTGCATTATCCACTTAACCCATTGTGAGTGAAAGCCCAGATGTAGGAGATAATCTCGAAGAAAGTCCCATTCAATGCGGTCATATGCCTTCTGCATGTCCAGTTTCAGAACGGCCTGAAAGGATTTCTTTGGCTTCCGAATTCTAAGCTGATGCAAGACCTCTTGAACAACTAAGATGTTGTCTTGAATTTGTCTACCCCTCACAAAGGCAAATTGTTCAATAGAAATTAAATCAGGTAGGATAGGTTTCAAGCGGTTCACCAGAATCTTTGAGATAATTTTGTAAATAAAGTTGCAAAGACTAATTGGGCGGAATTGATCTAGTCGTTTTGGGTTCGATGTTTTGGGAATCAAAGATATGGAAGTTCCGTTAAGTTCAGGACACATAGCACCAGAAAGAAAGAAGTCATGTACCGAAGTAAAGATGTCTTCCTGAAGAATATCCCAATGGTGCTGGTAGAATATCCCATTTAGGCCATCAGGTCCTAGCGCTTTTGTTGAACCCAATTGAAATACAGCTTGTTTTACTTCTTCTCGGGTAACATCAACTATAAGGGCCCATGTTCATATCCTCTGTTACTTTTGGTGGACATTGCAGTAGGATTGGTCGATAATCTCGGTGACCTGGTATATAACCTTTGGAAGAAAAGGTTAGTCATATTCTTCAATCTTTCTTGATCTCGGACCCAAGTAAGATCTTCATCTTGTAGCATAGTGATTCAATTGCGGTGTCTCCTCTGAATAGTAGTGCTGTGGAATAATTTTGTGTTCTTGTCCCCTCATTTGAGCCAACTAACACGAGATTTCATCGCCCAATATTACTCTTCTTGCTGCCAAAGAGTTTGGATTTTACTTTGAATTCGTTTAACCTCCGCTAAATCATAGTTCCCGTGTGATTGATTGGAGAGGACTTGGAGTTGCTGAGTCAAAATGCTGATCTGCTGGTTACCCCTAGGAAATTTACGACGACTCCAAGATGCTAGAGCTACTAAAACATATTGTAGTTTAGAGGAGATAGAGTGGATTGACCTTGGTAGAGAAAGCCAAGAATGAGCAATAACTGATCTGCATTCTGTGTCATTTATCCAAAAGGCCTGAAATATAAAATCTCGCTTCCTCTTAACAGCCTTAGCGTCGGTGTGCAACAAGATGCGGCTGTGGTCAGATCCTAGCGCCGGTAGATCATAAACTTCAGCTTTAGGAAATGTTAGACACCATCCAATTGTACAAACAATCCGATCCAGTCTTTCTTTAACGAGTTCCTCACCCTCCCGGTTGTTGATCCAAGTAAAGGCGCAGCCCTTACTATCTATATCCATAAGGTGGCAAGTGTTTAGAAAGTCTCGAAAAGCTTGCATGCAATAGCGGTCCCGCGGTCTCTTTACATCCTTCTCCCAATAGTTAAGGATTTCATTGAAATCCCCAATGCAAGCCCATGGTAAAGCATTATTAAAACTGATGTGACATAATTCTTCCCAGAGATGTTGTCTTAGAGAGTAAACAGTTGGCGCATGAAGACACGTGAGATGCATAGACTTCCCATTTGCCATATCGGTGCATACCATATCCATGAAATTTGCTGTCTGTTGCTCCATAGTTAGAGAGACCCTGTCAGTCCAAAAAACCACCAGTCGCCAGCTAAGCCAATAGGATCTTGAATAAGACAATTGGGGAATTTCAATCACTATTGGAGTTGGATAAGTACTGCATTCTGGTTCTTCGTTTCCATTAAGAACACCAAGTGGGGCTGTTTCTGGACCACGAGGGCCCGTAGAGCTCGAATTGTCAGGGGATTGCCCAACCCCTAACAGTTCCAACTTATGATCTTCATTTATCACTCGGTGGCTTTTTAGGGCCAGCCACCACAACCCAATGTCTAGGTTCATCGACCTCTACGATCGGTGTTTCCATCAAATTCATTTCCTCCAAGTTGTCCTGTGCAAGAGACCGTACCTCGTATGGGTTATACCTTTTAATCTTCTTTTTTGGAGTTTCTTTAGTAGATAAACGAGTGCCCTTTGATTTCTTGAGCTTGGAAGATTTAGCTCTTGTATATTTACCATCTACCTCATGTAATGTTATAGGAGCCTGTACAGTTGCTACCGATGCAGTTCCAGAGATCCTAGCTTGATGACGCCATTGCAAAGGTTCAGCAAAGGTGACCATAGCACTGTTTATAGGGGCCTCCACAGGTTCTTTGTTGAGATTTCTCGATTTTTCAACTGGTATAATCTTTTTTAGTTGGTGAGGAGTTTCTGGAATAGTTTCTTCAGTCACATCTGCACTGTTGTATGTCTCATAAAAAGTAACCCAAAAGGGGCTATGTTCACGCACCTCCGCTCTAAGCCATTGGCCTTAATTCAAAACATGCTTAATGTCTATTTTATCTATATCAACAGGACATTCTTTGCAATTCGATGCATGATGACCAAGCTTTCCGCAAGAGTAACAGTAATGCGATAATCGCTCATAACGGAAGTCAAGCCAAAGAGTTTTCCCTTCTAATCTGAGCAACTGACCAGGTATCAAGGGTTCTTGAAGACTTATTTCTACTCTGGCGCATCCTGTTCTAAAGGTATCCTTGTGTTCTACTTTAATATCAAGCACTTTGCCCACATGCCGCACCACCTTTTGAATCATGCTTTCAGTACATTTTTCTATAGGCAGTCCAAAAATCTGCACCCAGAAAGCACAAGTATTGAACTCATAGCAGTGGAGGGGGGTATTTGGCCGCCAAGGCTTTAATATTACCAAATGGCTCGAGAAAAGCCATGGCCCATTATCTAGAACACGCTGTTTTACTGCTCCAGTGGGAAACTTAAATACATATAATCCTATTTCGGGTTGGGAAAATTCCACAGATTCAGTACGCCAAGCACGCTTCATTGTAGTCGGAAAAGCCTGGAAATTGACAGCTGGGTTTGAAAAATTTTTACCAACTAAGATGTGCCTGCATTCTTCTATTTTTTCTGCAGGGGCGGCCTCATCCCAGACCTCGACTTCCCGTGCCGACCAAAGGCGACCCATTATGTTGCAAAGCGCAGCAAGGTGGGCATCATCTTCCGAATCGGTGAACTCCATAGGTGATTGGAACATGATAGAGTCAATAAGCGTAACAGGGGATCATCGGAAACTAGAGGAATGTGAGGAGTGAAATTGGGAAGGATGCACACTAATTGAAACCATCAAGTCAGCTCATCCATGTGTGGTAGAGGGGTGGGGATATCGGTGAATCGTAGACATGCAGGGACAGACGACAGAGGGGGTGTAGGAATTGGGTAATGGCAAGCTAACAGATTGAGATATTGGTGAAATCCCCAAAAGTAAAGAAGAGAGGATCAGCCGAAAATGGCCAGAGCAGAGTTGGGGTTGAAGAAAAGGTCGGAGAAGACAAACAAAGAAGAAAAATGGGCATGGGGATAGAGATGCAGTGAAGATTGAGTCGCAAGAAGGGGGGGAAGAGGGGGATAGGTAACTTGACGAAGGAATGGTGGAGGAAGCAAGTGGCTAAGAAAACAGAAGGAAGGTGGAGATGCCATGGAAGCAAACGAAGAAAATTAGGGTTAACTGTGAAAACTACCAAGAAGGTAGGGGAAGCTCTGCAAGTTGAGAGAGAAAAAACGAACCGTGGGTTCGACAAATGGACAAATTCTCCTCAAATTAGACAAGTTTTCTCTTCAATTTAGTTCTCAAGGGACCAAATTGCCTAAATTTTGAACCCATAAGGACTGCCTAGTCAAGAATAAGTTAGAACTAGTCAAGAACCGATTAGGAACTAGTCAAGTCGGCGTGAATCGGCCTACACGATATGACCAGTGGCCGACAAGGCAAGTCGATTCAGCCCCTTGCCGGCTGGTTCTTGGTCGCCGACAACTAGTTCCAAGATCCTTGTTGCGTGTATTTTACCCCATGCCCTTACATTCTCAAGATTTTGCAAATTGTCTCCTGAATTTCATGAATTTACGAAACTATGCTTTGATTACGATTTTCTTTTTAAACCCTAATTTTTGCGAATCAAACTCATCTGATTAGTCATAAGGCATATTCTAAGTGTGATTAGCCTTTAATGGACTTAATTTGGCCATCAAATCAAAATTATGACCGTCAGATTGAATTGACGGTCAAGATTTGATGATTAAGCCTTAGTATAAGAGGTTTTTTCCATCCGAAATGCAAATGGGAGCTCATTTGCTAAATTCATATAAGAATTTTCTCTCTTTTCCCTCTCTTCTTTGCATTTTCGCACCCTTTCTTCCTCCTCCTTCTTGACGGGTATGGCCGTCCATCGCCTCCAACGTAGCTCCCTCACCAACGATCCTCATTGCCACACCACCTCCTCTAGTCCTCCTCCAAATCTAGTCGATCTGATCAGATCTTTTCCCAACTCTGGTGATCACAGCAGCTCAGGTTATGAACATGATCTCGTCGGAAATTGAGGTCGGTAATTGAACCGGCCCTCAATCCGACCAATTTCTCTTCCTTGATCGGTGTCCGGTGGCCATTCCCGAAGCTCCTAACCTGTTCCGATTTGTCCTCAGGCATGTCCCCAACCATCCAAAGGTCGAGGATTGATCAAATAACCACCGAACCATCTCTAGTGGCTAGTTTTGTTCAGGTGATCCAGAACCGGTCGGATCTATACTGGTTCCTTTGACCGCTTAAACCAGCGGTCCGATGGACCTTGTTGGTTCTGTTTGCTATCGATCTCCACTCTGGGGAGTCCCCAACCTTGTTGTGGTCGGGGATTAGTCATCTCATTACCGGAGATCCTTTGGTGATCCAGATCTTCGCCGACGTCCAAGGCCAGTTCAGTTTTGGACCAGTTCTGTCCTTGTTGAACCGGCGGCTCAACTGGTCGTGATTTGACCCTGAGTGATCCGGTCGCCATCCCTCGGAGTCCCGGTCATGTTTTGGCAAAGTTTGTTTCGTCCAATCATGTCTAAACTCGAAGAAAAACACACAAGGTAAACGTTCTAACCTCGAATCTGATGAGGCGAGATCAGCTTAATCAATCAGGGCTAGGATTCAAGTTTAGATTTACATAATATGCTTAGATCTAAGATTGATAATGTTATCGAATGATTTGCTATGGATTGATGTTCATTGATCATGAACTTGAGATTGATTAAAACTTAATCTTTATCGATATGCAATTTCGTGTCTCTATGAGTGACTTTCTGTTTTGGCTTGAATGAGGTAGTAGATGAGCTTCTGACTCAAGCCCTTCTAGATATAGAAAATAGATTTCACAAGCTTCAATTTGATAGGTTGCACACCCTAAACGACATCGTTTGATGATTGAAAAACACCTTTGAAATCTGTCGATTTGTCAATAGTTTTTTAGGTCAAATTAATATTCTGACTTTGTCCGATTTTCTGCGATGCCATTTTTGTGCTGAATTTTGTGGTTGGATTTTGGAAAAAATTTCTTCATGAGATTTGCACAAAATTGTTTTTTTTTTTCCAACATATATTTTTTCCATAATTTTTTAAGATGTTTTGATCAGGCAAAATCTCCAAAAACCGACTCTAGGTATGTCTATCCTACACTAGGTTCGAATTGCATTTGTGTGAAATTTAAGGTTGTAGATGAGTCCATTTGACTTTATGTCCTTCATGAGTGTCGTAATACATGTTGTGTGTGTTCTAAAGAGGTATGATTCGCATAATTGAGCATGATTTGGTATGTCAATTGCATGCATGAAAGTCTTTATGTACTGCTGCCATTAGTGCATCTCATAATATGCCTCTATCTTGTTATTTTCATATAGGATTGTGTGATCTAAATTGAGTTTAGATTTCTTCACAAAAGATGTTCATCATGTCACATTTCACATGTAGAATTTTTCATAAGTTTTTACACGTCACTACATTATCGAGAATAAGCATGTTCTATGATAGTTGTCTTAGATTAGGAGCTTACCATGGGCCTACTAAAACACATTTGTTTGGGTCTCTTAAAGACCAAATCATGCATCGATGACTTCTTGACATTTGAGGTGCATGTTACAAGCTTCGGGATCCATACATGGCATGTCATACTTGAACCTCATTTGGTTTCCGAAAATCATGCATCAACTAGACTAATTGCATTTGAAATTCATTGAACATGTCATTCCTAGTTCTAAGCCACTTTGCAATTTAGGGTTAGATGTTTTACCCAAATTATTATCACATTCAACCTTATGTCATGTGCACGTTTCATGCTTTTCATGGATTGTTTAAGTGGTGTTATAGGTTACTAAACATGCATTATGTTCTGTTTTGTAAATGGTTGATTCGCATGCCTTCAAGAACATTGATTTTCGAACATCAATTTGACCTTGATTGGATTTAAACCCTCTTATGAAGTTGTAAGCTCGTTTAGACCTTTCCAATGCCGCTTTTCCATTTTCACCAAATTAGATTAGAATATGACTTAGGTAAAATTCGGAACCCTTGTTTTACCCTTGTTTAGTCAGATTTTTGTTATTGTCGTGTGATTTTTCATTAGAGATTCTTAAGTCAGACCCTTAACAAACTTTGATTGTCACTATTTTATCTGCATTGTTGTGAAATTTTACATTTTTTATACTTTGTTTACTATGTCAAATCTCTGTTGTTATGTCTTGACATCCTGCTGTTTTGCTGCTTTCCTGATACAATGTTAAATTTCATTGAATTTTTATAAATACCTGCATAGCTCATTTTGTGGCACCCCGAAATGGCCCCCCAATCCGTTAGGGTCGCCACAGTTATCTTACCTTTCACTTGTCCTGATAATATAGATATATCACTCTGATACCATAGCATTATGATAAGTCCTTAATTCCTGGGGGTTTATATCTTTTAGAAGGTCCCTACGCAATAAATAAAAATGTGTAGCAGAAGCAACAACACGTCTCCCTATCCCAAAATTAGAAATGATGCACACTTGCTTGATAGTTTTATAGGTTAAGCCGAACACTTTTATTTACATAGGTCTGATAGACAACATCGGTCGGTACAACAAAATTTGCCGTGGTTTTTTTTCTATACCTGGCTTCATATCAAAAGATAACCCGACTTCCCTCTTGACTTTTTTTTTTTTTCCATTCAGCCCTATACAAAAGTCTATCAGACAGTGCCGGCAATCCAAAAAACTTCATCTGCTACCCGTCACACGTGATCACACCCAGCCCGGTCCATCAGCTGGCGGCGGTGGCAACATCCCCAGCATGATCCCATCACGACGAATGTGCACTGATAGAAACTCCTAAACCACGGGGCCATCAGGTAAACTGATGTCATACAAAACAAGAACCCGCACTCGGATGAAAACCAACCCTCGAATCTCGACATGAGTGTGCTCTGAACACATGCACTCAACGTCGACTGGGACACCGTAAAAAGTACCGAGAGTGACAGGTAGCAGAGGCATCTTCTAATCTGAAATGTTAGTCCCCAAACGGGGTGAGTACAACCACTCAGCAGTAAAAGATTCATCAAACTACATCAAGCATTAGTATCAGTATCTATGTTCACGCAAGATAGACAAAAACAGGAAATCAAGAAGTAAATTGTGGCATCCTAAAATTTCATAACGATCCTTAAATACACTGCAACCCATGAAAAGGTATCGGAAGCACCATTGGATTATATTATAGTCATCAGACCGACGGATTTCAATTAAACAAGGCCGAACATTGGATGGACTATTGTTTTGATCAGGAAATGTATCCTATATCTAAGTGTGATCAAGGATTGTACTAAAGGATAATTTGACAAGGAATTTGCTGTCCTTGGCCGTGTACTCTATAAGTTGGATTTTCATCGATTAATGTTGCAATTTTATTTGGCCATGTGAGTATTTGAGATTATGAATTTAAGTGGGGATTAAAGTAGATTATTAAGACCAAATATGGGCTTATTTAGTATTATTTTTGGGCCATTTAAAAATTGGACCTTAGGCCCAAAAGTGTTGGGCCCAAAGTGGGCCAAGAGGCTCAGCCCAAGAAGCCCCCAAGGGCCGCTGAACGAGGGAGGGGGGGGGACCGGATGGGCCTCCTCCATGTGTCTTCAACAAGAAGACACTTGTCTCCTTCTTGGAGACAAGTGCCCTTCCATGCAAAATTAAAATCAAAGACAAGCTTTTAATCAACCAAAAAGGAAAGGGGAGGGGGCAGATTGAGCAAGGCACCGAGAGAGAGAGAGAGAGAGAGAGTGAAGTTGAGAGAGGAGGAAGAAGACCGGCCACCGTGCATCCGCCTAGCCGCCGCCGTCGATTGAGCTCGCCGCCTAGCCTCGCCGTTGCGCTTGTTGTGATTTTCATTGGATTTAAGGCAAGTAGAGTTCATTGATGTATAGTTTGCTTGCTGTGATTGTGTGTGATGTATGGTGACTTTCGGATCTGGTGGAGGTGAGAATTTTCGAAGTTATGGGAGTAGTGCCTTAGTCTAGTAATCTGTTTTCTGGAAAAACAATCCAACTTTTGGTGATTTCGTGAGCTGCATGCAATTTTCTAGTTGGAATCTCACTTTGACTTCTTGATGAAAGTTGTAGAGGACTTCTTGATGATTAACATACTAAAATTTGAGATGAAAAGAACAAGTATTGGTTGTTGAAATGATTTTTCTTTGAAGAATATAGATCTGGAAACTGTTATGTTGACCTTTGGTGATTTTGCGAGCTGTAAGGCAATTTTCTAGCTGGAATCTCACTTCGTGTTCTCGAAGAAAGTTGTAGAGGACTTTTTGAAGTTTAACATGTCAAAATTTGAGGGGAAACGGACAAGTATTTGATGGTGAAACCATTTTTCTTCAGAGATGCTAGATCTGGAAACTGTTATGTTGATCCCTTGCGATTCTGTGAATTTTGTAAAATTATCCAGTCCGAATTTGATCTCATCTCCTTGATAAGAATTGTATATGACATCCTGAGGAACAACATACTGAAATTTTGAGAATAAACAGACAAGTATTGATCGGGGAAATGATTTTTCTTTTAAAGGATTAAATCTGGAGATTGAGCTGCGCGTTAGGGTGAGTTGTAATAATCATATCTTTTAATCCAAAATGAATTAGACTTCAATTTCTTCATGGGACTTTTACCTCTAGGTCTCAAATATAACATATTAAAATCTTATAATTTCGGAGTTCATTTAAGGACTTAATCGAAATTATTTCCGAAACTGTGCAAAAGTGGTGTTGAAATTTCTTTTGCTGTGATGTATGGACCTATGTGATTGATGTGAAACGTTCTTGACATGGTGTTCATGAAATCTCTTTCTCTAGGTCCTGTTCACATCATGTTAAATTTTCAGAATTTATTAATATCAGTTACTAATTTTTCCAGAATTATATTTAAAGGAATGCATTCTGTTTTATTAAAAAATTGTCTTATTTTTAAGAACAAATAAATTTACTCTATGGGATGTAGTATTGTGGCACCCCCAACTCGCCTAAGGTCGCCACAGGTACCTATCGCTATACCTAATGAACGCTAGTTACATCTCTTAGTAGAAGCCTCGCAGTTCATAGGCATTTTTTTTTTTTTTTGAAAACGGTCCCGGCGCAACTTATTAGCGGAAGCATAATTGAATATTACCATCTCTCCTTCCAACTGTCATGATACAATGCACACCAACTACACATCATATGAAAAGATGAAGCCGAGCCACTTTTTATTTACGTATATTTTTCAAGATGGATTTCACGGGTCGGTACAACCAAAAGGAAAACCAAGACTCTCAGCTAGACTTGGCCACAACTCAAAAAGAGACAACTCGACCCTCTATGTCGATCATGTATAAACCTCCATCTACAAGTGTCGGCTATGTCCAAAAAGTGTCAGCTCTCCACTCCTCACGCGGGCCATCACATCCACCTCGATGCATCGGGCGGTGGCGGCGGCAACATCCCCCGCATCACTCCGTCACGGCGGACGTGGACCGACAAGAACTCATGGACGATCGAGCCCCCAGCCAGGCCCACATCATACATCACCAGCACACGAACCCGCACAAACATCAGACCGGGGATGGTAACGCAGTCCATCTTCCAACACTCGACCTCCACGTCAGATGGAAGGCCATAAAAAGTACCACGCGTGACCGGAGAGAGGGGCATCTTTCTAATCTGAAATGTTGGTCCCCGAAGGGGTGAGTACAACAACTCAGCAGGTAAAAGATCCAATAAACCACTCAATGCATCACACAATACAATCATAACAATCATAGTATAGTACATGTCATTCATGCATCCAAGCATAACTTACTTTGCGGCCATGCATATGTCATCATATCATATGTACATACCTCCTCATGTACTCATCACCATCATGTTATACATATGCCATGCCATAGGTGCACACACAACCATGCACTCACACAGATCATAGCATACAGCCATGCATACATGTCACCATACCATGCATGATTCAATTTCCACTTTTTATCTTTCAATTTGATCACCACATCTTTCTTTCCCGGGACCAGTAATTGCATCCCACACTTTATCACTCGCACCCCAACCTGGCATCGCGAGAAACCTCCGGCACACACCACCGGGCATCTCGCATCCCAACTGGCATCACGAGGCATTCCCCGGGCACAAACCTCCGGGGCTTCCGGCACCCAACCATTCCGGGCACCTCGAAACTCCCGAGGACATTCAGGCATGTATCACAATACAACCGGGCATCCGGCACCCCCCATTCCGGGCATCCTGAGCTCCCAGGGCATTATCGGCCGCCTCCAACAGTTTCATCATTCATCATAATTCATGTTCACCAATTTATGTCTCACAATCAACATGGCACATGATGTAATGGCAACAAAGGCTAATTCAGCATTTGATTCTATATGCAATGCCAATTATCATCACATGCTCAGCAATATTCAATCACCTCAATCAATATAATTAATAGGGCTCATCCAAAGCAGAATAATCACAATTTCCAGCATTTGAAATTCGTATAATCCATGCTTGCACAATATTAGAAAATATTTCCATTAAATGCCCAAATGGTCTTTAGAAATTATGAAATTTGAACATGTGCTAGTCAAGACATAATGGCAGATATTTCATAAAGGACACTGCATCAAAAGACCCTCATACAATTTGATATAGATCACGCATCACAGCATTTCTATTCTATCAATACAGCTTGCACAGTTTTTGAAATATTTTTGGTTAAATAGGTATATGAACTTGAGAAATTATGAAATTTTAATATGTCATAGGGAAGACATAAATAAAGATATTTCGTGCAGATCACTTTGCCAAAAGAGTTTCATATAAAATGATATGACCCATGCATTGAGACTGACTAAACCTAACGCGACAGATTACTCGGTTTTTGGAATAATTCCGATTAAATACTCTAATGACCTTCAAAAATTATGAAATTTGACCAAGTGATATTCAAGACCCTAAGTCAGATTTTTTATGAAGACATCCAGGCCATATTCGTCCCAGATAATTAACTATGGACGGTCGAAACCCTTGTTCCTAGTACCGAACAGTCCAGGTCTTGCTGTCTCCGAAAAATCAAGGTTTCACCTACTTATCTTCCTTCATTTCCTCTGAATTTTTGATATATTTTGTCTCAAGAGGTCCACTACAACTTTCATTAAGGGATCTAGGTGAGATTCTCAAAGGATAATCACTTTATAGTTAACGAAGTCGCTGGAGTCCAGTACAACACTTCCAGATCTATCGTCTTCAAAGGAAAAATCGTTTCACTAGGCTAAACTTGTTCGTTTTAATTCAAATTTGAGTATGTTAGTCTTCAGGATGTTCTCTACAACTTTCATAAAGAAGTCGAAGTGAAATTTTCAGTAAAAAGTGACATGCAACACACAAAACCACCAAGAGGTCAACAAAACAGCTTCAGATCTAACGTTTTCGTAGAAGAAGGGCTTCACCCCTTAAAACTCATCCATTTTTTCTCAATTTTTAGTATGTTATACTTTGAGATGTTGTCTAAAACTTTAGTAAAGAAGTTGAAGCCAAAATCCAACTCAAAACCAACATGAAAGCCTCTACAACATTCTGGGTCAGGCGGTATACTCGAAAACAGAATGCTATTTCAAAAACAACACACTCAAGCTTCGGTTTCTCACACCCTAAACGTCCGAGATTTACCACCATTCAAACACATATGCAAGATACAACATGCAAGAGCAGAATATAGATCCCAACTTGCCTCTAGACCGAGCAAACACGAGCACACGGACGGCGACAAACGACGGACGCACGGCGGACGGCCACGAGCGACGGACGAGCGGGCTTCCTCCTTCGTGCGGCCTCTTCCTTTCTGTCTCGGTTTTCCTCTCCCTCTCGGCAGCTCTCTCTCTCTCTCTCTCTCTCTCTCTCTCTCTCTCTCTCTCTGTCACCTTGGACGAAGCCCTCTCTCTCCCTCTCTTTTTCGCTTAAACCAGCCACTATCCCCCTAAT
The DNA here is from genome assembly GCA_017140595.1 of Eucalyptus curtisii. Lineage (NCBI taxonomy): Eukaryota > Viridiplantae > Streptophyta > Magnoliopsida > Myrtales > Myrtaceae > Eucalyptus > Eucalyptus curtisii. Next base: position 15,889,528 of record CM029503.1, read on the forward strand.
GTTCTTCCCTTCCATCATTAGCAATGATTACTAATTGCATGGCCTACACTTGGCAAAAATTTTCATGCAAAGGAGTCGGCCTCTCATGGGCCAGTTCCTCCTTGGTCGACGGCAGCCCTTCATGGGCTTCATGGGCCGGCCAACTTGGCCCATCTTAGGCCCATCCCTCTTGGGCCTAAGACCCAAGTTTAGTTAGATCAAAGTTTTACCCATTTTTAAAACTAGTTAAATCTCTATTTAATTAAAGCACTAAATTGCAATTTAAGATAACTATATATTTGAAATTATAAATCAATAAGTTCTCATTCATCATACATATGGCCAAAGATAAAACTTCCTTTCCAAAATTCATCCATTAAGGACTTGGCCATATACATCTCATCGCAAATCATAGATTAGAAGGCTACAAATTACAATGTCGGTACTTCCATCGCCTATCCATGGTCCATGGCATATTCAGGGATTTTTTTTTTCTAGGATGCCACAAGTATTCTGAGTTGCTATCTATGTAGCATGTGTGGTGATAATTATGCATTTCACATGACATGTAATAAATGAAATTTTGGCACTATCGCATCAAATGGCATTTTTGCAAAGTGAGATATACCCATGTGAAATGATAATGATGATACCGTCGGATGGCTAAGTCGACGATGCCCGGAGGTGTGTGCCGGATGTCCTCGGGAGTTTCGAGATGCCCGGAGGTGTGTGCCGGATGTCCTCGGGAGTTTCGAGATGCCCGGAGGTGTGTGCCGGATGTCCTCGGGAGTTTCGAGATGCCCGGAGGTGTGTGCCGGAGGTTCCTCACGATGCCAGGTTGGGTGCGAGCGATATGAGGGATGCAAACACTGGTCCTAGGAAGAACAATGAGATCCTTTGAAAAATCAAGATGGAAATTGAATTATGTGCATGTGTGTACATGGCCTGGTGTATAAATTGTCTTTGAATTTGAATTGGTATTGCATGATTTTTGGAAGTGTGATCACCAAGGCATTGAATGGATCTCATGGGGATGTATGCATGACTGCATGGAGATATATGCGTGACTGCATGGTGATGTATGCTTGAGTGCATGAATGATATGTGCTTTGCTTGTGATGCCTTGGTTGTCTTATTTGTTGCATTTTGTAGTTTGATGGATCTTTACTGCTTAGTGGTTGTACTCACCCCTTTTGGGGACTAACATTTCAGATTGAGAGATATGCCTCTGCTACCCGTTTAACGAGGCACTTTTTACGGCGTCCCGGTAGATGTCGAGTGCTCATGCTCAGAGCACATTTGTGTTAGTGTCCGGGGTCTGGTATTTGTACGCGTACGAGTCCTCGTCATGTATGATGTGGGTCTACTTGGAGGCCACGTGGTGCAGGAGTTCCTGTCCGTGCACGTTCACCATGACGGGATTATGATGGGGATGCTACCGCCGTCGCCAGCCGATGGACCGGGCTGGGTGTGATCGATCGTGAGTGACGGGTAGCTGAGGAAGCCTTTTTTGGACTGCCGGCACTATCTGATGGACTGAAGCTTATGACTGTTGTGGAGTTGGACGCTTTTGGTTATAGCTGAGTTTTAGAAAAGCCTTGGCCTTTTGTTGTACCAACTCATGTTGTCCATCAAGTGATGTAAATAAAAGTGCTCGGTTTATCTTATGAAATTGCGTAGTTGGTGTGCATTGCATTATGTTGTTGGAGTATGGGATGGGAAATTTGATTATGCTTCCGCCATATGAACTGCGCTGGGACCGATTTAAATAATGCAAACCCTTAGGACTTATGGATCCTCTACAATTCTATAATATTAGTGTGGCATGTTGTTAGGATTTATCGAAGGGTTAGAGCACTGTGGCAACCCTAATGGATCGGGGGCCGTGTCGAGGGGGTGCCACATAAATATGCATTAAAATCAAGAAATACATTAATGTAATGGCAAATGCAATTTAAAAGAATCAGAATGCATTATATCCAGTTACACAAGTCCCGATCATAGGGCCAAACTGTAATGACACGTCCCATTCCATGCCATACAATTTAGTTCCTATAACCAGACCAGACACACACTTAGTAGAATCATCCATTTTATCATTCAAAAGATTTCACGTGACACCCCCCAATCCATTAGGGTTGCCATAGGTACCTATCACTTATCCATAAAAATCAAATCCATAAAGTGCATAGCCGAGAACAAAATTCTCATTATCAAATTATCCTATAGCACCAACTTTGATAATCCAAGAATATAAGATATCTTTCCATTAAAGTGTTCGGCCTTAATCTATTTCAATTCTTCGGTTTAATGGCCACAACATACTTCAACGACACAACCATTCACTTTTCCACAGGTCGTAATGCATTCAGAGGTTGCCATGAAATTTTGGGATGCCACAATTCTCCCCTCCTTAGAGAATTTCGTCCTCGAAATTAAACATCACTTATGCCTCTCGAAACAAGTAGGGGTACTTTTCCTTCATCGATTCTTCACTCTCCCATGTGGCTTCCTCCACACCATGATGTCGCCATAATATCTTTACATGAAACACATCATGTAAATTTCCCAATTTAGGAGGCAGCGCCAAGCGGTAAGCTGCTTCTCCTATCCTTTCAAGTATCTCAAAGGGTCCAACAAATCTGGGGCCTAACTTCCCTTTCATTCCAAATCGAGATATTCCTTTCATTGGAGATACTTTAAGAAATACGTGATCTCCCACACTATATTCCAAAGGCCTTCTACGCCTATCCGCGTAGTTTTTTTTTCTACTCTGAGCCGTTTTAAGTCTTTTCCTGATAATCTCAACAGCTTCGGTAGTAACTTGCACTAACTCGGGTCCTGTCAGTTTTCTTACACCTACTTCATTTTAACAAACAGGGGTTCTGAATCTTCTTCCATATAATGCTTCATATGGAGCCATGCTTATACTTTTCTGAAAACTATTGTTATAGGCGAACTTTATCAGGTGCAAATTTTCATCCCAATTCCCTCTAAAGTCAATAACACAGGCTCTTAGCATATCTTCTAGAGTCTGGATCACTCTTTCTGATTGTTCGTCTGTTTGGGGATGGAAGGCAATACTAAATTGAAGCTTTGTCCCTAAGGCATTTTGGAGACTCCGCCAAAAATTGGAAGTAAACCTAGAGTCTCGATTAGAGGTGATCGTTACAAGAGTACCATGTAAGCGTATTACCTGGCTTACATATATTTCAACAAGCTTACTCATTGAATAGTTTATGTGGACTGTTAGGAAATGGGCAGACTTGGTCAAGCGATCTACTATTACCCAGATAGAGTCGTGACCATTTGATGACTTCGGCAGTCCTTGCGCAAAATCCATCGTAATATGCTCCCACTTCCATTCCGATATGTCTACTGGTCTCAATAGTCCTGCGGGTTTGCGGTGTTTCGCTTTCACTTGTTGGCATGTCAAACATTGAGAAACGTATCTAGCCGTATCTACTTTCATGCCATTCCACCAAAATTGCTGACGCAAATTACTGTACATCTTAGTACTACCCGGATGAATACTATAACTACTCCTATGTGCCTCCGACAGAATTTCCCTCTTTACTTCTTCATTGTCGGGAACACAGAGTCGTCCCTGGCATCTTACCACTCCATCTTCAGAGATTTGAAATTCTGGTCTTTTTCCTAAAGACACTGCATTCTTCACTTTCAAAATTTCCGAGTCAGACTCTTGCAGGATCTTAACTTTCTGTATAATTTGGGGTTCAATTCTTAAGGCAGTAAGCATACCGGTAAGGCGATCCACTTTCAATTCAAACTCCGAATGCTACACACTTTAATAGGTTCCATTATGCCATTCTTAAACTGGCCATTGCCATAGCTGACTTATGACTAAGGGCATCTGCCACCTTATTCGCCTTCCCTGGATGGTACCATATCTCATAATCATAATCCTTTAACAATTCCATCCACCTCCTTTGTCTCATGTACAACTCCTTTTGTGAAAACAAATACTTTAGGCTCTTATGATCTGTATAGATTTTGAACTTCTCTCTATAGAAATAGTGCCTCCATATTTTCAAAGCAAACACTATAGCTGCCAATTCTAAATCATGAGTTGGGTAGTTCAGTTCGTGAAGTTTCAGTTGTCTAGATGCATAGGCTATGACCTTGCCATGTTGCATCAAAACACATCCCAGTCCTTTCTGAGACGCGTGACTATACACTGTAAAACCATTAGATCCAGATGGTATAGTCAAGATTGGAGCCGAGGTCAATTTTCTTTTAAGTTCCTGAAAGCTCCTTTCACATTCACCACTCCATTCAAATTTCAGATTCTTCCGAGTCAATTTTGTTAAGGGGCCTGCCAATTGTGAAAATCTTTCAATAAACCTTCTATAATAACCAGCCAGTCCTAAGAAACTTCGTATTTTAGTGGGTGTTGTCGGTCTCAGCCAATTTATTACCATCTCAACTTTCGCCGAGTCCACTACAATTCCTCCTCCTGACACCACGTGTCCCAAAAATATTATCCGGTCCAGCCAAAATTCACACTTGCTGAATTTGGCATACAGCTTATGATCTCTTAGAGTTTGCAAGACTATCCTCAAGTGTTGCTCGTGCTCTTCAGGCCCTCGAGAATATATCAGGATATCATCAATGAAAACGATCACAAACTGATATAAATAAGGCTTAAATACCCTATTCATTAGATCCATAAATGCAGCCGGCGCATTCTTCAAACCAAAAGGCATGACGAGGAACTCGTAGTGTCCACAATGAGTCCTAAATGCAGTCTTAGGAACGTCTTCTTTCTTAATCCTTAGCTGATGGTACCCCAATCTCAAATCAATCTTAGAAAAGACCGAACTTCCCTGTAGTTGGTCGAATAGATCATCAATTCTAGGCAAGGGATATTTATTTTTAATGGTCACTTGATTCAGTTGCCTATAGTCAATACATAAGTGCATCGACCCATCCTTCTTTTTCACAAACAAGACTGGTGCACCCCAAGGTGAAGCACTTGGCCTAATAAATCCTTTATCGAGCAACTCCTGCAGTTGCACTTTCAACTCCTTTAGTTACATTAAGGCCATCCTATACGGGGCTTTCGATATTGGCCCTGTTCCTGGCATTAATTCAATTTCAAACTCAATTTCTCGTTCCGGCGGTAATCCAGGCAACTCCTCAGGAAATACATCTTAAAATTCATTAACTACTCGAATTTTATCGATCTTAGGCTATCCCTTAGCATAATCTTTAACCATCGCTAGATACGCTTGACATCCTTCGTCAAGTAATGCACGGGCCTCTATTGCTGAAATAAGTGCTATTTATAGGTTGGTTTGACCTCTCAAAAATTCACAACTACACTGATCAGGTAGAACAAATTGGATTACTTGTCTATAACAATCCATTTTGCCCCGATACTTATGGAGCCAATCCATTCCTATGATAACATCAAAATCATGCATAGCCATTACGACTAAGTCTATTTCCATATCCCTTCCTCCTATTGTTATCTTACACTTTCCACACACCAGCGTAGACAATACCATATTCCTTAAAGGCGTAGAAACACAAAGGGGCGTTCCAAGGGACGTAGTTTCTATTTTACTCAAAAGTCTATATTTCTCAGACGCAAAAGAATGCGTAGCACCCGTATCAAACAATGCAGATGCCTTCTTGCCATTTACGAAAATTGTACCTGAGATAACAGTTTTTGAAGCTTTTGCTTCCTCTTGGGTGACCGCATACACTTTTCCTTGTGCTGGTGGGCTCTGTGGATTCCTTTGTGGATATGGTCCAGCAGTACGTTGTGGTACTCGTCGTATTGGGTTGGTACTTGTTTGCTACCTCTCTTGTGGACAATCCTTCTTAAGGTGCCCTACTTGTCCACAGCCATAGCATTTCAGCCGTCCATTACAGGGTCCTGGGCCATGTCACCCATCACACCTTCGACATTCTTCGTTCCGATAAGATGCTTTTCCCAGATTTAGGCCATCCCTGACTTTTCCAAAATTCCTGAAATTGCTCTTCTTCCTAGATTCCCAGGTCTGACCTTGACCTGTATAGGGTCTCTTACCTCTTCTGATTTCACTAAAAGTCGACTGCCTCTTGTACTTTGATTGCTCTCTCACCAACTCCTACTCCACCAACTGTGCCCTTTCATAAATCTCATTATAATCTCTTATATTCAAAGGCACCAGTTGCTTCCTAATATCAGTCCTTAGTCCTTTCAAGAATCTCTTAGCCTTTTCCTCTCGATCCTCAATCAGTCTAGGAGCATGTCTAGACAGTTCAGAAAATTTCGCCTCATACTGATCCACTGTCAGCTCCTTTTGTTCTAACTGAACAAATTCTGTAATTTTCTTATCCCTAGCACAATCAGAGAAATGCTTTCTATTGAAAGCTCTGACAAACTCATACCAATTTACGTTAGTACTCGGTGGAAAGATCGTGTCCCTCGACGCTCTCCACCAAAACTTTGCATTTGCCTCCAGCTGGTACTTTGCCAAAGTTATCTTTTCAATATCATTGCAGTTCAACACCCGGAAAATTTGTTCCATCCCATCAATCCAATCTTCCGCCTCCTCAGGACTTCCCATTCCACTGAACTTAGGTGGTTTCAACTTCAAGAATTGCTCCACCAGTCCTTGAGTACGACGTTCTGCTTTGGGTTGTTGCTGCACTTGTCTTTCCATCAAATTTCCTATATTGGCCAATGCCTGCAGGATAACTTCCATTCGGGGTTCAACCCTTGCAGTAGAGGCTTCAGCCCTCGGTGGATGAGCACTTCCAGCTCGCACCATGATTTTCCTGCAGTTTCCAAGCATTTGCCTCAGGAATAATCTGTGACTCAATGTCCCCATTTAAAAGCAACTATAACTATATATAAGTAACATAAACATGTTACTGGCACCTAAAAGCAACTCATGAAACAAACTAGGAATCTACGAGTGAATACCCATCACCCGTTGTTCAAAGTTAGTCAACACTCTTAGTCGGCATCCTATGGTGTGCATTGTCATTATCTTCCTCAATTTCCAAATGAGGCTCCTTATCACTCCACATATAAACCTTTGGCTCTGATACCAAAACCGCTGTGGCACCCCCCAATCCATTAGGGTCGCCACAAGTACCTATCACTTATCTTACTACATACCAGTCTAATACATTTCTAATTAAGGTGGAACCATAGTTCATAGGGATTGCTCAATTTAATTTTTCTTTATTTTTTATTTTTTTTATAATTTTTTTGAAAAGGATTTAGCGCAGCTCACCAACGGAAGCATAAACGAGTCTCACCATCCCTTACTCCAATAACAATAATGCAATGCACACCGACTAATCACCAAATGAAAAGACAAAGCCGAGTCACTTTTATTTACATTTTCAAGATGGACATCTCGGGTCGGTACAACAAAAGGCCAAGATTTTTAACTATACTTGGCTATGACTCAAAAGAGAACATCGACCCTACAATCAGACATGTATAACCATCCACCAACAAGTGTCGGCTATCCCAAAAAGTGTCAGCTCCCATCATTCATACGTGCCATCACACCCAACCCGGTGCATCGGGCGGCGGTGGCGGCAGCATACCCAGCATCACTCCATTGCGTCGAACATGGACCGATAGAAACTCTTGAACAACAGGGCCCCCAACTAGGCCTACGTCATACATAACCAGCACATGGACTCGAAGAAACACTAAACCAGGAACACTAACACATGTGTGCTCCACGCACTCAACCTCAGTGTCAGAAGGTATACTGTAGAAGGTACCACGCACGACCGGTGGTAACGGCATCTTTTAATCTGAAATGTTAATCCCCAAAAGGGTGAGTTCAACCACTCAGCAGTAAAGATCCATTAATCTACACATTGCAGCAAGCAGAACAATCAAGATGCCACAAGTATAGTGCATATCATTCATGTTATTGAGCATACATCACCATGCAGTCATACAATCATCCCCGTGCAATCATGCATATATCACCATGCCATATGCACATACTCATGCACATGATTAACTTTTCAAATTTCAGGGGATCTCATTTAATTTATCTTCCTAGGGATCAATATTTGCATCCCTCTTTTATCGCTCCCACCCAACTTGGCATCGCGAGGAACCTCCGGCACACACCTCCAGGCATCCGGCACACACCTCTGGGCATCTCGAAACTCCCGAGGACATCCGGCTCACACACTCCGGGCATCCGGCACCCACACTCCGGGCATCCTGACACTCCCGGGGCATCGTCGGCTCACACCTCCGACGGTATACTCATCATCATAATTTATTTTCATATATGCACCACATTATCCACATGACGTATGATGTCATGGTAACAAGGGTCTATTTCAACCTTTGACAATATGTACCATGCCATACAACACCACATATGCAACATAATCCATTACACATGACATTACATCACATAGAACCAATTCTTTTGTTTTTGAAAATACATCAATGTTCGGGTGGAACAGTACACGCAGTTCCGAAGATAATTTCGATTTAATAACCAAACGAACTCCAAAAATTATGAGATTTTGATATGTTATAAACAACACCTAAAGGTAAATATCTCATGCAGAATACTATACCAAAATAACTTTACATAATTCGGAACGGTCCATGCATCACAGCTTTCGAAATTTAACATTTCAGTTTACACGATTCTGAAAATAATTCCAATTCAATACCTAAACGAACTCCAAAAATTATGAGATTTTGATAGGTTATAAACAACACCTAAAGGTAAAGATATCATGAAGAACATTGTACTAAAAGAAATTCACACAATTCAGTACGGTCCAAGCATCACAGCTTTCAATATTTCAGCATCACAGTTTGCGTAGTTTCGAAAATAATTTCATTAAATATCCAAATGAACTCCAAAATTTCTGAAAATTTGTTAAGTTATAGATAACACCTAGAGGTAAACATCTCATGAAGAAATCTGAATCCAATTCATTCTAGGTTATTAGCTATAGATGATCTAGTTGCTCCTATTCTCGGTACTGTTTCTCCAGGTTAAGTCCTTTCAAAGAAAATTCGATTTACCAACTTAGTCATATCCATTTTTCCTAAATTTTTGATATGTTACTAATCCGAATGTCTTCTATAACTTTCGTTCAGGGCACAAGGTCAAATCTCAACTGGGCGATTTTATAAAAATCACAGAATCATGCTAGGTCGAGATAACGTTTTCCAGATCCAGTTTCTCCAAGGAAGGACGATTTCACCTACTTATACTTGTTCATTTCCTCTCAATTTTTGATATGTTATACCTCATGAAGTCCTCTGACACTTTTGTTAACGAACCAAAGTGAGATTCCCACTAAAAAGTTACATGCAGCTCAAAATCTCGCAGAGGGTCGGACTGATTTTTCTAGAAACAGCATGCACAGACAACAAACTTCTTCCCATTGCTTCGAAATCTCCTTACTTCTTCCACATCCAACATTCACCATCCAATATACACACATAACAGCTAGCAAAAGGGTAGAGAAACGGACTCTACTTGCCTCTAATCCGAGCGAACACAACAAGCAAACGAACGAAGGGGCAAGGCGGCACGACGGCGGGACTCGGCACACGCATGGCAGCGAACGGACCTCCTCCTTCCCTCTCGCACGCACGGGTCTCCCTTTCTCTCTTTCTCTCTTCCTTTCCTTTCTCTCTTCGTGCGACACCCCCCCCCGGCGGTTGCTCAATCCGCCCCTTCTTCTTTTCTTGCCCCTCATGATTAGCATGTAATCATCACAAAACATGCAAGGGGACACTTGGATAATTCCCCTTGCCACTTCGTAATTGCCATGCAAGAGGATGGGCCTCTCATGGGCCACCCCTCCTTCCATCGACAGCCCTATGGGCTTCATGGGCCGGGCCTCCTCCCCTTGGTTGACGGCAGCTCCTTTCCTTTGAGCTTCGCGGGCCAAGCCAAAAGGGCCGAATGGTGGGGCTGGTCTTGGACTTAAAATTTCAACCCACTCTTCTCTAATTTTTTTTCCTTTAATCATCACCTAATTACCCATCATATAATTACTTAATTACACTTATTAACTTGGCCATAAAGCTTGCAACATAAATCCATAAAAATCAAATCCATAAAGCGCATAACCGAGAACAAAATTCTCATTATCAAATTATCCTATAGGACCAACTTTGATAACCTAAGACTATAAGATATCTTTCCATTAAAGTGTTCGGCCTTAATCTATTACAATTCTTCGGTTTAATGGCCACAAGATACTTCAACGACACAACCATTCACTTTTCCACAGGTCGTAATGCATTCAAAGGTTGCCATGAAATTTTGGGATGCCACATTTCATCCCCCAGAGGACCAACGTTTGCGTCCCCCCGGGCATTCGCATCCACCCTGGCATCGTGAAAGCCTCCGGCATTCAGCCACTGGGGCCACCGGGCATCCGGAGCATATTAGGCCTCCAGGCATCTCGTACCCCAGCTGGCATCACGAGGAAACCTCCAAGGCTCACCATGAGAATGGTTACCCGCCCCTCCGGATTTACGTACTGACTAGCATATAACCGGGCATCCCATAGCTCCCGGGGAAAAACCTCCGTCATTCAGCCACTAGGGCCACCGGGCATCCACAAGGCATCAACTCATTCGATCCTTTGGGCCTCCCGACTCCCAGGGCATCGTTGACCCGAGGGTTCAACGGTAACAAATAATATCTTAATTTACAAAAATACTTTCAAATGCCATAAACAAGATGTCTCGTGGACCCTTTATCCAATCTCAATATTGCACAATATGTCCACAGCCAGTATCATCATATCACATAACCATTCAAAACATATTCACCTTTGGGACAATTTGTGAAAATTTGAAAACAGAGTAGCTCGATTTTTATAATGCACAGTTCTGGTAAAAATTTCGAAATAATTATTAAATGAACTCAGAAAATTATGAAATTTTGACATGATATCAATGAGACCTAAAGTAAAACGTTTCATGAAGAACACCAAGTCAAATTCCTTATGCATCGAGAGCAGAAATTGCTGTATTCCTTGCTAACGTTCTGTAATAATTTCCAGATTTAGCATTTTCATAGAAAAATCGTTTAATCGATCAAATCTTGTTCATTTATTCTAAATTTTTTATATGTTGTTCCTACAGATGTTCTCTATAGCTTTTATTAAGGATTTGAAGTCAAATTTTTGCTAGAAAATTACAGAAATATCATGAAATCACCGAAGGTCATACTGTCTTTTGCAAAAACAGTCTACTAACCTAAAGAGAACTACTCCTACTCATTGAATCTTAGCATCCAACGTCCACAGCCAAGTGTTTACAAGTGTATTACACTACAATACAGCCTCGTCATTTCAAAAATCCACCATAGTTAGATCCTTGAGTTCTTGTTTCATTTCAAAAACCGAAATCCACAAAACATGCTCTGTTTTTACTTAGTTTCTTGATCTAGCTTCATCTTATTTGTCCAAAATCAACATGCAGCTCTCAATTCTGCATTTCCTCACATCTACCAACTCCTCACTAGATAATAACAGCAAGCAAAACATAGATCAATGAACTTCTACTTGCCTCAAGTCTTCCTACTCGGTTGCTAGCCAAAAACAGGGTTCGGGGTCTCGGCTTGGCTCAATCGGCGTTGGGGATTGGCGACGTCGACAGCAGTAGCTCGAACACAGCACGGGCGGAGGGTGGCCTTCCTTCTCTGCTCTCACACGCTCGGACCGCTCACTGCACACTCTCTCTCTCTCTCTCTCTCTCTCTCTCTCTCGCTTGCTTGCCCGCTCACTCTCTCGGCCTTACTCTCCCTTGCTCAAACCGAAAGCTTTTGCTTTCTTGATTAATTGATTTGCCAATTCTTTTTTTCATGCAGGTGACAGATGGCTTCAAGGAACAGACAAGCGAAGGAAGGTTGAGGCAGCCATGGAGAAGTGGAAAGTAGCGTTCCCCCTTGTCCGGTTCTCTCGCCCCCCCCCTCTTCTTTCGGTCGAAAATTCTAGGGCCTCATGGGCTGCTTGGGCCCAAAAAATTTGAGGCCAAAAGATCCAAACTAAATGGCCCATGGTCTTTAAAATATAAGCCCATAGTTTTTGCGCCATTATAAAGCACTTTGTTTTCCAAAGAAATCAATTTACATTCCCATAATTCATTTGCTTCATGTACAAGTGCATAACCGAAGTTCTTGCGTGGAGGAAAGATTTCGATCAAGTGAGAAGATGACAAGATTTCATTTCCTTACTTGTCGAATCGCACGAAGAAATGACGTACATGATCCTCATGCTCCGTCCAACTTCTCAAAATTTTATCCTTAAATTTCAGCATGCATGTTCCTCATGCATGACCGAATTCCATCCCTTTGGTTCTAAGAATAAAAATATCAGTCGATCAAAGTCCAAAGATTTTCACTTGTTGCACGGTTGATCGGTCCATTAATAAACATTTTATGTCAATCCAATAAATAAACAAATACGAATTAATGCCCGTAAATGATATCAATGCCACAATCCGATGATACCTCCATTGATTGGTCATGACCGTCACCTATCCGAGGATTGTTGAAATTCTTGGATGCCACACATTTGAGGAAACTTTCTTCATGAAATTTGTTCCTCGTGATGTCATGCACATTGTGTAATTTTCTTAAGACAAAATATCAATGGATCCATTGTGAATTTTGTTGAATCCGTTTGCCTTGTCTTGCGATGTGGTGTTACAATTTTCTGTTGTGTTATTCTTTCAGAATTTTTTGGATCAATTTGCATGCTGAGTTAGGATTAATCATCTTCATGAAATATATTTCAAATTATTTAATCTTCTTTTTTGAAAATTTTTGGAAAATTTAAAAAAAAAAAAAAAAGGTCTTGTAGTGACATTTTCTCCGAAGTTGAGTTCAAAACGTTGATTTTTGCAAGTCAAAGTGGCTTTGGTACAATGTAATGTTTTCAGCATTAATTGTTTAGCATCTTTTAAACTTTTGATTTGACATTGAACTTGTCTAGGTTTTGGGAGAATTGTCCAAAAAGTCCTAAACCTATTGCAGTTTTGTCAATTCAGTCCTAAACCTTTTAACTTTGCCAATTGAGTCCTAAACATTTTCAATTCTTGCTAATTCAGTCCATCCGACCAATTTTGGCTGAAAAATGCTGACGTTGACAATTTTAAATAATATTTTAATATTTTAAACAAAATTGATTTTTTTTTCTTTATGGCTTTTTTCGGTGGCCGGCCACCGGCCGGCGATGGCGACCCCGGCGAGGGCGCCTTGGCCCCGGCGAGAGTCGACCTCGCCAAATCTGGCGAGGGGAGCCCTCGCCGGGGGTCGCCGTTGCCCAGGCGAGCGTCGCCCCTGGCCGGCCGGGCGTCGGCTGGCCATCGCGAGGCCGACGCCGCTCGGACGAGGGCGACCCCGCCGAGGGCTCCCCGGCCAGATCGGCGAGGTCGGCTCCGCGGGGCCGTGGCGCGCCGCCGGGTCGCCGTCGCCCGACTGAGCCTCGCCCGTGGCGGCGAGGCCGGCCGGCCGGTGGCCGATCGTCGCCTGTGGCCGGTGGCCGGCCACCGGAAAAAGTCAAAAAGAAAAAATAAAAAAAAAGGATATAAAAAATAATAAAAAAATCAATTTTTTAAAAAAAAATATTAAAATATTATTTAAAATTGTCCACGTCGGCGCCGGCAGTCCTACGTGGCACCGTCGGCGTCCACGTCAGCATTTTCCAGCCAAAATTGGCCGGATGGACTGAATCGGCAAGAAGTGAAAAGGTTTAGGACTCAATTGGCAAATTTAAAAGGTTTAGGACTGAATTGGCAAAACTGCAATAGGTTTAGTACTTTTTGGACAATTCTCCCCTAGGTTTGGACTGTATTTAAAATGCCTGCGACATCTGTTAGTAATGCATGATATACACCACGAATTAGCTTTGACAATTAAATGCATTCCATAGCCAAGATACACACCTATGTCAAAATATTTCATTTCCTTCTCGATGCTTTGAACACATTTCAACTTTTTGAGGCATCACATGAACCGTACATGAATAAAATCATTGTGTTTGGCCCTTATCGGTTGAATAAGTGATCCATTGTTGGCTCACTAAAATTGCTTGGTTATTTGAGAAATAAGGCTCGAGGGCCTAGCTGCATATTTATTTCTTGCAATGCATGTGGATTTTAGATGTCTGCCTAGGTTTGATGCATGATTCCGTGGATAGACCTTGGTATTCACTTAGAACATGTCTTAGGAACATTTAGCGCTAGTGGCATGCGAGAACACAAAGGGTAACTAATGGCTATAAGTCATGAAAATAAATTGGGATAGGCATCTAGAGGGACTAACACATGAATTGCAAAGGCTAACCCCGAGGCCCAACTTGGCTAATTTCGAATCTTGTTTCAATTGATTGATTCTTTTTGTTTGTTTCATGGTTGTGTTTGTTTTTGTATGAAAGGTCATTTCTTTCCTTTTGTATGTTTCTAGTCTTAGTTTTAGATTAGGATTATATTCAACCCCTGGAGATGGAGGTCCGTCAAGATATACGATGCAAGGTCGATATCCTATTCGACCATATGTTGTACCATTCATCCCCAATATATGTTTAAGGTTTTCTTGTATATATAAACACCCGACGAGTTGCAGGTTTTTTTTTTTTTTTTTTCATTTTTGTTTCTTATGTCATTTAGGGTTGCATGTTAGATTTATTACCCTCCTTAAACTGCCCACTTGATTATTTACTTCCTATCTCTAAATTTCAATTGCATGTTTTCTTTTCCTTTTCTTAGAAATATAATTGCATGAAATCAACCGTCCATGTGTGATCACTTCGTTAGTATAATCGACTCGAAAAAGTAGAAAGAAATGCATGGACACCTTAGGAAACATGACAAAACGTTAAGTACTGAAATGATGCTAATAAAAATATTAGTGTAACTCAAGTCTTCGAACCTAGAATCTCTAGTTACTCCTTACCCTCGATTCAGTTTTCTAGCCGGCCCCTAAAAACAAGGCTAATGGGGACTCTCGTCCTTATTAGGTTTTTCTAAACAACTAGATAATATAATAAACCTATTACGAGGGGTGTAGGTCTCCACTGTTGAAGAAAACTTCCTTATTTGTTTTGAAGTTGACAAAACGTTTCCATCAGTCTAGTCTGGAGATCTCTAGACTCAAGATTTAAAGTCTATCCTCACTGATAGCTTCTAGACCGACGAAGAAAAGTTTTATATGATAAAGAAAACTTATCCAGATTTGAGTATATCTTTAAGAATTTTGGTTCGTACGGTTCAAGAAGATCTGTGTTCGATTATTCTTATTGAAATCAATTCGGATAACTAGATTTGTTGATTGGCAAAGTATACTTGAAAGGTTCTGCTTATGGAAACCTAGATCCTGATTGTATGGGCAAGCAAGATTGGTGGGCTATCATCACATTCCTTAAATAACTCAAGATCTCCGTAATTGATTATGTCCAACGGGTAGATTAGAAGAACTCCTTTGGAAGGTGCCAACGGTTATAAAGGCATGAAGGAGTATATAAGGAAGACGCTCAAGTTATTCGAGTGAGTGTGTGAAAGTAAAATTCTAAAGTCTGAAGCTCCTAGTTCTTTACTTTCAATCACCGAACTTAAATTGTATTGAAAAGAGAGATTAAATACTTGTGAGACCTGGAGGAAGTGTGGTAGAGTTTCTACACTATGGAATCAAGGACGTGTAACTGTAAAATTTAGTTTGGTTCTTAGTGAAATCTAGCCAGTGGGCTGTCAATGCAGGAGAGTGGACGTAGGCTTGGTCTAAGCCGAACCACTATAAACTGTGTATTTCAATTCTCTTTCCCTAAACTCTGTACTTTAATTCATAGTCTTATATTACTGTTTACAGTCTTTTACATCTTCAGTCTATTATTCTCAAAAGACGAATTAAGTTGTTAAGTATTGCAAAAACTTCTTTAACACCTATTCACCTCCCCTCTATGTGTTCTTACTAGCCATTTCAATTGGTATCAGAGCCCGTGTACTCATTTGATTGAAGTGTTTTTACTTCTAAGTTAAAGATCTATGGCTAGTATGTTGGCTCCAGGTTTGGTTGAAGATCAGAGCAACACCAGCCCACCTTACTTCGATGGAAAGGAATACAACATATGGAAAAACCAGATGAAAGCATTCCTAAGATCGAAAGATCATCTAAAATGGGATGTAGTAGAAAAATAAATCATCCCTAAAGCTGCATTAGTTCAGAAAGAGGAAAAAAAGTTGCAGATGCTAGCGAGATGACTCAAGAAGAAATAACCAACAGACAAGCTCTCGATGCTAAAGCAATTTACTCTTTATATTGTGTGTTATCTCTTACTGAGTATAACAGAATATCTTCTTGTGAAACAGTCAAAGAAGTTTGGGATAGGCTGCATATTACCTATGAAGGAACTGATTGAGTGAAAGAAACAAGGATTAATATTCTACTCGGACAGCATGAAGCCTTCAAGATGAAGCCAGGAGAATGTATCACTGATATGTTTAGTCGTTTTACTAAAATTGTAAATGGTCTAGAGTATCAGGAACAACCAATTTCTGAACCAAGGAAGGTCAACAAATTGCTGCGTGGACTCTCCAAAGACTGGAATCACGTAAAGACTTCAATAAGGGAAACACAAAGGATCATGCCGCTTTCTGTAGACGAACTAGTTGGCATACATCTGTCCTATGAAGTGGAGCAAATCAACGAGGAGGAAGATCCTAAAGGTAATAAGTCAATTGATTTGAAATTTAACGATGATTCTGATTTACAGAATCTGAAGGTGATATGGACGATGAAGAATTAGCTCTTATGATAAAGAGGTTAAGGAAAATGAACAAAAAGGGAAGATTCAATTGGAAGAAACAAAGCACTCAAAAGTTTCAAAACAAATCAACTAAGGATGATGAAGCCAATAAAGATGTGATTTGTTTTGAATGCAATAAAAATGGACACATCAGACCCAACTATCCTCTATTGAAGACAAAGAAAGGAAAAGCTGAGAAATACAAGAAGGCTCTTAAAGCACAGACATTGAGTGATACTGAATGGGAAGAAAGTGATGAAGATTATGCCAACGTTTGTCTAATGGCAAAATCAGAATCAGACTCAAACTCTGAGATAGATACAGACTCAAACTCAGACAGCGAAATCGAGGTAAGCAATGTATAAATTCTTACTAAAGTCTCGAAATACATTGATGAGCTTTGTCTTAGTCTCACAACCTCTCTTAAGAGGATCTTTGAGCTAAAAAGGGAGAATTCTACACTGAAGCAACAGGAAAAATCTTGGAAAGAAAAGTTTGAAAATTTAGACAAAAGTTTTGTTGTTTTAAAAGAAAATGCAGACTCTTTTTCAAAAGAAAATACATTTTTGAAAAATGACATTTCAAATATTTCAAAAAGATTTTCAATAGGCTCTAAAAAGCTGGAAAAGATTCTTTTAGAACAAAGACCTTATTTCAACAAGTTAGGATTTGGAATGACTTCATAAACTATTCCTCTAATTGATTTTCCAAAAGTGAAGGAACGAATCAAACAAACACCTACAAAAACTTTTTACAGAAATCATTTTCAAAAAGTCTTTGTAAAACCTGTTGGCCAAAGTGCTCTCAAATGTTCAAAGTGCAACATCTCATAATACTTTGAGAAAGAATGTCCTATTGTTTGGAGACATGTTAAGAAGGAATTGGCAAAGACTGCATATTACACTAACTCCTCTCGACCCAAGAAAATGTGAGTACTAAAGAAAGCATGAGTTTCTTTTTTAATTGCATGTCACTATAAAAAAAAAGGTTAAATGGTATTTGGATAGTGGCTGTTCAAGACATATGACTGGAGATTCAAATTGTTTTATAAAACTTGTTCAAATGAATGGTGGAAAAGTCTCTTTTGATGGAAATATCAAATAAAGAATTGTTGGGTATGGAACTGTAAAATTGGAATTCTCACAATCAACAATGTCTCCTTGGTGGAAGGACTAAATTACAATCTACTCAGCATTAGCTACCTAAGCGACACTGGATTCAAAATCAATTTTCAAGAATGAGTATATTTGGGAACTAGTAAAGATTTTTCTCAATCTTTTACTGGACGAAGACATGGGAACATCTATCTTCTGGATATAAAACCAAAAAAAATCTCAATGTCTAATTTTAATTCAAGATGAAGCAAATCTTTGGTATCGAAAGCTTAGCCATGTCAACATGAAACAAATTGCCAATATCTCTTCCAAGAACATTGTTCGTGGGCTGCCCAACATGAAGTTTCAAAAATCCGACTTATGCACACCATGTGTGTTGGGAAAACAGGTTAGAAATTCTTTTAAACCAATAAATCAGGTTTCTACTAATCGTGTTTTGCAGCTTCTGCATATAGATCTCTTTGGACCAACTAGAACTAAAAGCATTGGTGGAAAGAGATATTGCCTAGTAATTGTCGATGATTATTCTCGATTTACTTGGGTTCGCTTCTTGGCAAGTAAGTTTGAAACCTTCTCTCACTTTTCAAAGTTTGCTAAGAAAGTTCAGAATGTGAAAGGATATGCTATTTCAAGCATACGAACAGACCATGGAGGTGAGTTTGAAAATCAAGACTTTGCAAAATTTTGTGATGAATCAGGTTTTCAGCATGTTTTCTCCTCTCCATACACTCTAGAACAGAATGGAGTTGTGGAAAGAAAGAATAGATCTCTACAAGAAATGGCAATAACTCTTTTAATAGAAAGTAATATTTTTTCTCGTTGTTGGGCTGAAGCAGTTTCTACAGCTTGCTATATTATTAACAGAGTATTCAAAGGAAAGAAGCCAATTGTTTCTTACTTTCATGGGTTTGGTTGCAAATGTTTTGTTTTGAAAAATGCAAATGATCGAACTGGTAAGTTTGAAGAAAAATCAAACGAATGAATTTTCCTTGGCTACTCAACCTCAAGCAAAGCTTACAGAGTATTCAAGAAGAAGACTCAGTCCGTGGAAGAATCTAAGAAATCAACTGATTTAGACTCAACCTGAAGAATCTGAACCTGCTCCAAACTTTACAAAGTCTACCTCCGCTGAAGCAGTTTAGACCTTTAAAAATCAACAATGGACGGAATTTGAAAAATCAACTGAAGAAAAAGATCAGCAAACTGTCAGACCGACCAGTAACTGGAAGCACAAATCTAGTCATCCCAAAGAACTCATCATCGGTGACATTGATGAAGGGATTCGCACCAGATCCAAAAAGCAAGAAGAGTCTACCGCCGTGACACTTAATTTTGAAATAGAACCCAAAAGCATAGAAGAAGCTTTAGCTGACGAAAGCTGGATTGAAGCAATGTAAAAGAACTCAAATAGTTCAGCATTAACGATGTATGGGAATTAACTTCTAAACCAAAAGGTAAATCCATTATTGGAGCTAAATGGGTTAGAACAAGATGGATGAAAAAGGAAAAGTGGTCAGGAACAAAGCAAGACTTGTGGCCAAAGGATATACGCAAGAAGAAGGGATAGACTATGATAAAACATACGCACCAGTAGCCAGGTTATAAGCAATTAGATTATTACTTGCTTTTGCCTGTTATAAAAATTTCAAGTTATTCCAAATGGACGTCAAGAGTGCATTCCTAAATGGATTTATCCAAGAAGAAGTTTATGTGGAACAACCTCCTAGATTTGAAGACTCTATATGGCTTAAAGCAAGCACATCGATTATGGTATGACAGGTTAAGTAAGTTTCTAATTCATTTGTCAAAGAAAAAGTGGATACTACCTTATTTATTAAAAGAGAAGGTAAAAACTTTCTACTTGTTCAAATCTATGTTGATGATATTATATTTGGATTACCTAACGAAAACTTATGCAAGAAATTTTCTAAGTCTATGCATAATGAATTTGAGATGAGCATGATGGGTGAACTATCTTTTTTTCTCGAATTACAAGTGAAACAATTGAAGGAAGGAATTTTTATTCACCAAGAAAAATATGTAAAAGAACTCGTTAAAAAGTTTGAATTGGAGAATTGCAAAAAGACTGTGATACCAATGTCAAGTTCTTCGAAGCTGGACAAAGATGAAGGAGGAAAGAAAATTGACCAGAAGCTCTACAAGAGTATTATTGGTTCACTTCTTTATCTTACTGCTTCTAGACCTGACATTTTGTTTAATGTTTGCATTTGTGCTAGATTTCACTCTGATCCCAAAGAATCTCATCTAAGTGCTACAAAACGCATTATCAAAATACGTCGCAACTACCTCAAAGTTAGGTCTGTGGTATCCCAAAGAATGAGACTTTACTCTCCTTGGATATTCATACGCAGATCTAGCAGGTTGCAAAGTTGATAGAAAGAGTACTTTCGGTACTTGTCAATTGCTAGGAAACAAGATAGTATCATGGTTCTCAAGGAAGCAAAGTACTGTAGCTCTTTCAACAGTAGAAGCAGAGTATGTGGCCCTTAGAAGTTGCTGTTCTCAAATTCTATGGATAAAACAACAAATGAGAGACTTTGGAATCGAAGATTCATGCACCGAGATCAAATGTGACAACACCAGCGCAATTAATCTTACAAAGAATCCAATTCTTCATTCAAGAGCAAAGCACATAGAGATTTGACATCACTTTATTAGAGATCATGTTCAAAATGGAGAAGTTATAATTCACTTCATTGATTCAAAGAATCAACTGGCAGACATATTAACAAAGCCACTGGAGAAAAGCCTATTTGAGTCTATTCGCACTAGACTAAACATCACATATGTTATCCATTAAAGTCTGAAGGTGCTTAGACTCAGAAGACCAAGAGTTACGACTGTAAGTTATTTTGGTACTAGTAATTTTTGGTTAAAGACTTGAAAAGGTACAGTTACTTATTAATCGCTAATTGATTGAAATTATCTTTCCAAGTTTTTAATTTATAGTAGTTATTCATTTTTGAAAAGGTACAGTTACTTATTAATCGCTAATTGATTGAAATTATCTTTCCAAGTTTTTAATTTATAGTAGTTATTCATTTTTGAAAAGGCAGTTATTCAAAAAGGCATTTATTTATTTTCAAAAAGGCAGTTATTCATTTTCAAAAAGTCAGTTATTATTCAAAAAGGCATTTCTAATTTTCCTTTGTGACGCTTCGTTTACTTCGCTTCACTTGCTTTATATACTGTTGAAATCCATCTTCTTTATTTTCACTCACAAACCCTAAAGTACTGAATTCCCACTTGCTCTCACTTTCACTGTTGTTTAATCCAAAAAGTTTTCACATTTTCGAGCAAGTTTGTGAATTTCTCCCTTGAAGCGACAATGTCTTCAAGAAAGTCTTCGAGAATCGCAAGCAGGGGACCACGACACATGCCGGAGGGTCCTACGCATTTCGATCTGGCCGAGGAAGAAGATTCTTCACCACCACAGTGACCAAGTCAGCAACAACCTTCTCAGCAGCGTCAGTCTCCTCCACCGACTCAACCAGAAGAAGAAATTTTGGAAGATGTTGAACATGTAAGAACGTTAACTCCTAAGGTTGCTTTCAAGCTTTATTCTAGTTTGAAAAGAAGAGGAACTGCTATGTCTTTGATTGATGAATTCCTGAGAGAGAGAGGCTACAAGAATGAAACTCTATTTCTGCGCGATATGGAGAAGATGGGTATTGCAGAAAAAGGGTCGGCTGAAAAAGCCTTTGCTAATTTTCCTAGTGACCCGCGCTTTGGCACTGCTAATCAACCACAAGGACAGGATGACGATCACCGTATGTTTACCCATTTTTAGCCTAGAACAGGAGTTGCTGCAAATGTTGTCGGTGATGGATCAAGTCTATTCAGATCGAAGAATCACAAGAGGGTTTATTTGAATATAATGAAGAGAGGGGTTATGAACCCTAGGAATGTTGATTTTGATTTTCTTGATTCGGTGAAAGTAAATCTGCGAGAGAAGTTTGCTCTTCTACAATTGGAGCACTTTTGTTCTGAATCTACTCCTGCTTATCCAGAACTCACAGCTTACTTTTATTCGAACTTATCTTTCTTGAATGCAAACAATTTCTCTTTCACAGTGAGGGATAAGGAGCTTTTGGTGGATATGGACACTTTTGCTGACCTAATTGGAATGGAAAGAGCGTGTTTCCAACCAATTAGTGTATTTGTTGCTCACGCTACTCTGTCATTGGTGAAAGACAGGGATGCTGAAGGCAAGATATCCTACTCTAGGATGAATGCCTCCAACATCTTGCTGCACAAAATCGTGATCAATTGCATCTGTCCAAAGTCGACATCAAAGATTGATGTATCTCAGTCTGAAGCAAAATTGATGCATGCCATCAATATTGGCTACAAATTCTCTCTGCCTCACACCATCATGTTTCACATGTATAGGACAGTGGTGAAAGATAAGGGACAACTCACTTATTCTTCTCTTATCACACACCTTTTTAGACATTTTAAATTTTACATCCCTGCATCATTATGTTTGACAAACATTTCTCCTATGGTGATTGGATTTAAGATGATCACAAAGATGCGTTTGAAAGAGCGTAACAAGGTGTTAGAGCGCATGAAAGAGAAGTCTCCCGTCAAAGCAAAATAAGACTCAGTTGCAGCCAAAAAGGAAAGGCAAGGAGCCCATGGATGCTCTAGTAAAGAAGAAGAGAACTCTCATCTTGCAGGATGAAGAAGATGAGGATGCAATGACTCTTTCAGCTTTGAGAAACTTGAAGAGTTTTGTCAGCTTTCAAGAGACGAGAGAAGAGACAGAGAAGGAAGATGAAGAACAGAGGAGGATAGAGGAAGAAAGAAGAGAAGAGGAAGAAGAAGATAGAGAAGAACAGAGAGACCAGGGTCAAGAAGACTCTTTTGAGCCAACCTTGGTTGTGTCCTTGTCTAGTCACTTTGATTATGCAAGAACTGGAACTGCTGACGCGCATCACTCTGAAGCTGAAGTTGAACAAGAATAAGTCTTTCCTACTCCACATGAAGGCAACTAGATAGAGGGAACTGTTGGACAATAATGTATTTCTTCTCCTATCTTTACCAGTGATGTGAGTCGTTCTGCAGCAGATCCAGAGGATGTGTGTGACTCTCATTATCCAGAAGCATCCACTCAGTCATGGTGGACAATCTGCTGAAGATCCCTCCATTCTCAAAACTCCTGGAATTGACTCAGTTGGACCTAGTGTTGCAACAGCACAAACAGCAGACTTTTCGAGACTGCTAGAAATTCTATTGGATATAAGGAAACAGCAATATGCTATAGGGAATGAGATGCAGGATCTCAAGAACGCTTTCATGGCCACCTTAGTGTCTTTGCAAGATCTGTTAAACGCCTTGAAGACTCAAGTGCAAGATCATGTGAAGGGTGAAGATTTCCAGCAACTGAAGGAGACCATTGGGAAGCTTGAGAAGATAGTGAATTCCATGGGAGAATTCTAGCTTGTTCGCCTTCCCAAACAGATTTGATTCTCTCTATTTTCAAATAACTTTTATTTGTTCTCCACTTTTTGCTGTTGACAAAAAGGGGGAGAAGGTTGATGCAAATTTGCCTTTTGGGTTTGGATATTTGGATTTTTGGACTTATCTTGTGTTTGGTTGTGGTTTGGACTGTTTGATTTGATCTTTTGCTACTTGCAGTAACTTAGGCTATGATAATTATGGAAAGGATAGTTGTTTTGCAGGAGTAACATGTGTTCTATGGTTGCAGAATCGTTGCTATCCATATCCTAATCTACTCATCTTTTATGAAGATATTTTGTTTAGCTTAAGTGTTATTTTGCAGGACAAATGTGTTCAAATTTGCAGGAAAGTTTTGTCACCATAAAAAATGGGGAGATTGTTGGAGAAAACTTCCTTATTTGTTTTGAAGTTGAGAAAATGTTTCCATCAGTCTAGTCTGAAGGCCTCTAGACTCAAGATTTAAAGTCTATCCTCACTGATAGCTTCCAGATCGACGAAGAAAAGTTTTATCCGATGAAGAAAACTTATCCAGATGTGAGTATATCTTTAAGGATTTGGTTCGTACGGTTGAAGAAGATCTCACGGCTGGAGATAGCATCACGTGATCGATTATTCTTATTGAAATCAATTCGGATAACTAGATCTGTTGATTGGCGAAGTATACTTGGAAGGTTCTACTTATGAAAACCTAGATCCTGATTGTATGAGCGAGCATGATTAGTAGACTATCATCACATTCCTTAAATAACTCGAGATCTCCCTAATTGATTCTGTCCAACGGGTAGATTGGAAGAACTCCTTTGGAAGGTGCCAACGGTTATAATGGCATGAAGGAGTATATAAGGAAGACGCTCAAGTTATTCGAGTGAGTGTGTGAAAGAAAAATTCTAAAGTCTGAAGCTCCTAGTTCTTTGCTGTTTCAATCACCGAGCTTAAATTGTACTCGAAAGAGATATTAAATACTTGTGAGACCTTGAGGAAGTGTGGTAGAGTTTCTACAATGTGGAATCACGGACGTGAGACTGTAAAATTTCTTTTGGTTCTTAGTGGAATCCAACCAGTGGGCTGTCAGTACGGGAGAGTGGACGTAGGCTTGGTCTAAGCCGAACCACTATAAACTTTGTGTTTCAATTCTCTTTCCCTAAACTCTTTACTTTAATTCGTAGTCTTATATTACTGTTTATAGTCTTTTACATCTTCAGTCTATTATTCTCAAAAGACGAATTAAGTTGTTAAGTATTGTAAAAGCTTCTTTAACACCTTTTCACCCCCCCTCTAGGTGTTCTTACTAGCCCTTTCATCAACGAGGCTCACAATGGTTTAGCATACCTACTGTGGAAAGTTTCTAGTTGATGAAATGATGCCATATATGGGGAGCAAGTACTATTGAGAGGGCTACCATGGTAAAGATACCCCGAAATTCAATATTCACACCCGACCTCCTCCTTCAAAGTGTGTCGCCCATGTGGGTATGGATCGCAATACCTTCTGTTGTCACGCAAGGTACGAGCTTGGGAGAGTTTGCAACCATGTACGAGGGAACTCACAAGAGTTGGTCCCAAAAAGGTGAGGTGATGACGTCTTTTGAAACACGAATCGTAAGGGAACTCTTATGATCAAGTATTTCTAAACCTGATATTTCCCACCTTCATTGGGATTGCAAGGGATTGGGTTGTGACATCCATTGATTGCGAGCTTGTCTTGCAATATAGGTCGTATCCATCCATCCCTCCTTCAATCCTCGAAACTTGATTGCAAAGTTGGAGACTGTACGTTGTAATTTGTGGTCTAAGGGGAGATGACGTTCCCACCGATTCCCTCCAATTGATTTTCCAATTGCAACAAATTTTCTACTTTCTTTTTGGTAATTGATTCTTGTGAAAAAAGAAGCTAGAAACTTTGCCGATTGTGTGATTCTTGGTTTGGACCGGTTAAGTCCCTTCCACTTTGGTGGATGTTTGGAACGAGATTGTGCTTGCCATTTGGTTGAGAAGTTGTTGATTTTGGCTAATAAGTGTGCCTTTCGACAAGTTAGCAGATGATTTCGAAGAGAAGCTCATGATCAATGTCTCTAGAGCCTACTCAAATTTCCAGATAAACATAGCATGATTTCCATAATTTTCGTATGACGCTCATATGAATGCTATCACTTTTTTATTCACTCACTTAAGTGCCACAAATTTCAAAAACTGATCACTTAGGTGCTATCAGGGATTTGCATTGCCACAAAATTCAACGTGGACATCGTTCATCCTATGTGGCATCACTAACGTTGACATGGACAATTTTTAATTTATAATTTATAATTTATAATTTTAAATTTTTTTAATGTTGGTGACCCGGCCTCATCCAAACTGGGTGAGGTTGCCTCACACGTAGCCAGCAAAACTACCAAGGCCCTGGGCAAGGACATCATGGTCTTGTTAGCCACGAACAATGACGTGAAGGCCCTCGCTAGATCTAGGCTAAGTACTTTGCGACCCCACCAACCATGGGCGAGGCCTTCACGCCTACTGGCAAGAGCCTTCCTAGTCGACAAGGGTCGTTGGTACAAAGGAAAAAAGAAACAAATTAAAGGAAAAGAAAATTCAAAAATAAATAATTTAAAATTTAAAAAAATTAAAAAATTTAAAAAGTCCATTCAAAATGGAAAATTAAGTAAAAAAATGTACATAGGATAATTTGTCAGAAATGACACTCAAATGATTGATTTTACTCCAATATGATATTTACATAAGCAAAAAAAAAAAAAAAAATAGCCTTGAGTGAGGGTTATATGAAAGTTTTGGCACTCCTTCTGCTTTTATTTTGTCAAATATCAAAATCAAATATGCATAGCAAAAGCCATAGCTCAAGGAAGAAGACGAAGTAGATGAAGATTTTGACTTCGAGTTCAAATTCGCTTGCCTCGACTCGGGTGGTATGCCGTCTAGGCCGACAACGTCTTGATATTGGTCAGATTCGCCCGATTTTTCCTCTCTTCAACCGCAACCTCGTCTTCATCGACTATGAGTTCAACCCTTCGCTACCGCTGTCGATTCTCCGACCACCCATGAAGCAGTTTGCAGAAGCAAGCATTAGTAGCCGGCGCAACAAACCACGAGGGACGTATTGTCGACTAGACGCACCAGATCGCGGAGAGGACGTCAGCCTCGCCAAGGAGCTGCCGCGAGAGCAACTCAACTGGCCCTTGGTTTAGACAATCCGGATCCGTTTTTCTTTTTCTTTTTAAATTCTTAAGTTTTTTTTTTTTTTATGTGGCATTTCGGCACCACATTGACCCTAAGTGTCTTTAGAAAGTAATAAAGAAAAAAAATCAAGTCATCACTTTTCAATAGTCAAATTAGATAGAATTAATTGAATGTCTTGATGAAACCAATTTGATAAGGACTCGATTGCATCTTTCAAAAATTTTAAGAGTCAATTATACTTTTGAGGACTTTCTAAAATTAACATGAAAATTATGCATATGCACAATCAAAGAGGGAAATGGAGAATCTTCTAGACATATGCAACATTATGAGGGATATGGGAAATCAAGGAATATAATAATGTCTTTAGCATTCTCCCTCAAACTCAATGTGAATTAGTAGAAGTCAACGTGATTTTGGATAGAAAGATTTGAAAAATGCCTAGGTGGATCACCAAAAGCAGTTCAGTGTGCTGCAGAGAAAACTGGCCGATACTGACGTGTCTACTTAGGGCGTGTTTATTTAAATGTGCTTCTGTTCCTCGGAACACAAATTTTTGTTCTTTTGTTCTAGGGAACAAAAAAAGAATAGAAACACGTTTGTTTACACTTTTGTTCCTAGGAACAAAAAATCTATTTTTTTCTTCTCGAGAACAGATTTGGAACATAAACAAGAAATAGAAAAAACTTGTTTCTTGTTCCCGGGAACACTTCCGAGAAGCACTATTTTTTTCTTCTCATTTTTTTTCTCTTTCTTGTCTTATTCTTCTTCTTCTTCCTTTTGCCGGTCACCGGCCTTGGCCATGGCCGGTGCCGGCGACCAGCCAGACGAGAGCCAGCGACCTTGCCGGCCCTCAAAGAGGCCGAGCCACGGTGAGGCTTGTCGGCTCGAGTCTCGCTGTGGTCATGCGAGGCTCGGCCTCGCCATGGTCGTACAAAGCTCGGCTTCGCCTTGGCGGGCCAAGGCCGAGCTCACCCAGCCATTGGTGAGGCTCGGCCTCGCCGGGCCACCTCCATGGCGTCACTTGGCGGTGGCCCGGCAAGGCCGAGCCTCGCGCGGCCACTGCGAGGCTCAACCTCCCCAGTGGCGCAAGGCCGGGCCTCACTAGGCCGGGGTGAGGCCGACCTCGTTCCGCCCGGGCGAGGCCGAGCCTCGCCGGTGGCTAGGCGAGGCTCGCTTGGCCAACGGCAATCTCGCTAGGGCGAGGCCGAGCCTCGCCGGTGGCCGGCAAGGCTCGCTTGGCCAACGGCGATCTCGCTAGGCGAGGCCGAGCCTCGCCGGTGGCTGGTGAGGCTCGCCGGACGTCGCCTAGCCAATCGCCGACCATGGCGGTGGCCGGCGACTAGCCAAAGAGAAAAAGAAAAAGGAAAAAGAAAAAAAGAAAAAAGAAAAAAGAAAAAAAATGAAAAAGAAAAAAAGAAAAAAAATGAAAAATATAAAAATATAAAAAAAAATTAAAAGAAACAAAAAAATTATACAAATTTACCAAACGTGTTTTGTTCTTTTTCTATTCCAGGAACATAAATTTTGTGCAGTTACCAAATGCGTTAATCTATTCAAAAATTGGTCATCGGAACATAATTAGTTCTATTTCTGTTCCCGAAAATAATTTTTGAATAAAAACGTTACCAAACGTTCCCTTACTTGCCTATTTTGTGTCGTTGTGGTTATTATGCAGGCTACACCGCAAAAGGCTATCATGGTTGTTTGCAAATTACACGACAACTATATAGGCTGACGTGGCTATTGGATGAAATGGGCATGTTGAGGATCGATGCTGAAAGAGTTGTGTTATTTGTTATTAACGAAGAAAATGAAATGAAATAAGAGGTGTGGCATGCGCACCGAGCGTGGTGTGTGCGTAGTGCACCTTAGGCTTGTCTAATTCTAACACCAAGGTGAGAATTATGATGAAAGAAATAAAAATATAATATTATGAACATTTCAAAATAGAGAGTGTAAGTTCTCTATCTATAGGGCGAGAACACTATTAAACTAAAATACAATTAATTTAAATAACAATTAACTTAATCCTTACTAGGAATCCCAATGTAATCTAACAAATGAATTCAAAACCTCTTGGCATAAGTACCGGTTGACATGAATTGATGCCAGTGTCCGACCATCGACGGTGAGGAAGCGCCGAAACGGATAGCTTTATGTAATGTCCAACACGGAAGAGGATTCCCTCAGCTGTACATGCGGCTCCCGGTGAGGTATGACATCGATGGTTAGCTAACTTTTTTTTTTTTCCTTTTTAACAAGAAAAGTTATTATGCGTAAACGTTGAATTGAGTAATTTGACCCTAATGAATCTAACCCGCTAAACTAAATTTCTCTATTTGAGCGTAATGTTTGCATGCTAATTAAAAGAAAAGCCCATGTCACTTTAATGAAGAGACCCAAAATGAAAGATCCATTAACCATTTTAGATCTAAAATAGAGTACGTAAAATTAATAAATAAATAAATAGAAAAAGGAAACAGTCACATAATTTTATTAAGTTTTGAATCGATAGCTCCGAATATGTTATCGAGTTTAAATAATTTATTTTGAGTCTCTCGTAGATGTGCCAGAAATTTTAGATTAAAAGATTTTTTATAATATTTATAACCATTTCCATAATAAAAATCACGTGCTTAAGAAGTAATTAAGATTTGGGGGGAAAAAAAAAAGAACACCGACAAAAAGGATTTTGGGGCAATTAAGACAGATTGCAAATGGTCGAGGGTGTGCACCGCCACCATTCCGACTTTGCAATCTCTCTCTTCTCTAGTATAAAATTTTTTTAATTTATTTTTTTTAGTTTTTCTGTTTTCTTTGTTTCGGACAAAAATGTATAGTCAAATTCTTATTTGAAACAAAGTCTAATTTGAATATTTTTTGAGAAAATGATCTCGATGCAAACTTTTATTTGGAATTATTCCAAATATAGAGTGCCAAGAAAATAAGCATTGAAGAGCAAATTGATGCATAAACAAACATCAGGAGGAAAAATTTAATCCTTCATTAAATAAATTTATTCACCGAAGCCATATTTGGTTGAAAGAAATAGGACAGATGTTGAACCGCAATTCCGACTCCGTTGCTTTATCAAATCAAACACGCTTTATATTACTATTTCTACACTATTTATCATGAAAATCAAATGCAAGTTAAACCATTAATTCTATTTTATCGATTGTCACATCGCATCCTTTCCCCGTTCTGTTCTCACCTCATTCTGTTCATTTATACCCCATTTCATCAGTGAATTCTTACGAAGAATGTGCCACTTAAAACAATGAATTTCACATGATTTTCATTATGAACAGACCTAGATTTGTGATTTTCAGACAAGTCTTTGCAAGTTTAATTTGTACAATCAAGTCCTTCATCTAGCATAACTTTTCCAATCAAATCCCTCAAACATCAGATCTGTGAATTGGAGCTAACTTGTTCGTCGCACCCAAAAAGAGCCCTCCGTGGGCCAATGTTAATAACTCAATTTGTACTATTCGTTTTGAGAAACCTCATTTCTCAAGGTCAGGTTGTAGTCTTCATCTTCCATATTTTCATTCTTATGTGTTAGCTGATATTCCATGATCAAAAAGTCTTTTTCAATGTGAGCATCTTATCGGCTCTAATGGACATGCAACTCCAATTATTTGAATTTGGAGCTGGAGAGACTGTTAACTATATGCCCTAAAGCAACCATGTAATAGTTATATGTTAGGGATTATTTAATGACAAATAAGTTTTCATTCATTGTCCTATTTATATATGAATGATTCCATAAAATTAGCTACAATTGAACCTATTCTCAAGGTGTTAAAAATATGTGCGACAAGTTTACAGTTATGTTAAATCTTTAAACAGTTCCAGGTCGATGAATCATTGAGAGGATATTGATGATCCTATTGAGACTAGTGTGTTCTCAAGTTTCACCATTCAATATTGGAAACTTGAGGGGATGATGAGTCACAAGTCATTGGGTATTATGAAACATAACTGTAAACTTGTCACACATATTTTTAACACCTAAAACATAACTGAACTAAAACATAGGTGCTTGTCTGGGACAAGTTCACTGAACGTGACATGCATAGAACAATTGGCTACATGGAAATTTTTAGCGGGGTCAATGTCTGATCGTTCACGCTTTGGTCAGGTGTAAGATCCCTAGACCTGAGGCACAATACTGACTTGTATGTTACATGGCTATGGTTCACAAGTGCGCATATTGATGCTTATCGAACTATCTCTGTACTTGATGGTCATACTTTGTTCACACACGAAAGCATATGCGCGCAATATGAAATCTGTCTTTTTATTATATATATGGTGTCCTTTGTGATCTAATCGTGACATAATATTGAAATCCTCGGCTAGGGTTACAATCGAAAATGAATTCTTCATGTCTCGTAGAATATATGTCAATTAGATTTGGGCATATGATCAAATTGGTGGCTTGACCAATAATTCCATAGCCTTTGTTTGATTGGGACATGGTGAGACAAAATGATCAAATTACACGGTCATTAAAGCTGACAGGTTCATTATATTCTTGAAACATTTTACACTGTTTTGATAGCCATAATATATTGCTAGATGTCATTTATGGTTTGCAGGAACATGAGATTGATCTTGACAATCCGTTCTCTTGATTGTGCTAATGTATTAGTATAAGGTATGATGTCATCTCAATGATGAACCTAGGGGTGTCACACATCATAATCAATTAGAATAACATTTGAACGAGAGAGAGAGAGAGAGAGAATATTACAAGTATGTTTGCAAGTTGAGCCAATTAGATTTAGTCAAGCTAAAAGATAAAAAAATCTGATAAAGAGACTTCATAATTCACAAAGTTTGAAGCGGGCTTTAGACTTTACGGCTGAATAAAAAATATGAAGCATATTTAGATTCAATGACCGAATTAATAATCTGAAGTGAGTTCGGAATTAATAGATACATTAATGATTTGAAGTGAGTTTAAAATCAATGGCACCATTAATGAACATGAGTGAGTTCATAATCAATATAGCTAAATTCATATTCTGTAACGGTTTCAAGCTTAATGGCTAAATGAAAGATTTTCAGATAGTCACATTAATGATCTGAAACGTTTTCGAAATCAATGGGCAGTTTAATGGTCCGAAATATTTTCAAATTTAAATGACCAATTAATGCTCTAAAACAATTTGAGATGTAACAGTTAAATTAAATATTAGTAACAGTTACAAAGTTACAAATAAATATCTAGAATAATGCTCTGTAAGAATTATAGAGTTAATGTCAGAAGTAGTGTTTGAAATGATATCAGAACTTATGTTTGTTAGTTTTTAAAGTCGAATTAATTCCAAAACGGTTTTAAAGTTAATGAGCCGATTTAAATGTGATCTACACCAACTATAAAAGGTAATATAGAAAGCAAATCACGAGATGATCGATAATCAACAACTAACAATTGAGAGTGTTGATAGTGATTAACCAAATCATTCGCACATGAAAGCAATTGCTTGCACAATTGTAGTTGTGAGATTTCTCAATTTCTCTCTTCTGTTCAACATAAGAATTGGTGGTGTGTCTGAAACTAGAGGTCTGAACTTGCGGGGCTAGATCTGAAGAATTGGCACTTAACTTATCATATTGTAACTTGACACGTAAGTGTTCACTTTTAACCAGTAGTGGCACTTATGGGATCACTTTTGATAATAAGTTGACACTTAACTAATCATTTTCTAGTCATGACTAGCACTTAAATGATTACTAAATACAACTTATGGCACTCGAGTAATCACTCATATTTGTCCTATTTATATGCTGGTTTATAAAAAACTAGAGAAGTAACTCATTCAATTCAATGTTTGCTAATTTACATTTAGTTCAAGTAAAGAAGTCATCACAACACATTGACCCAATACACATCATTGCCGGTTTATATTCAAGAACAAGCAAAAACAAAGTACAAGCAGCATTCCATTCAATCATTCCCTTTTCTTGAGCTCCCAAAAAGCACAAGAAGTAAACCACAATACACATGACAGCATAAACAATAACAAAGCCACAACGATATTGTGGACAACACATACAAAAAAAAAAAAAAAAAAAAAAAAAAAAAGAAGCCTACATTTGACCCAAAACAATTTATTTGTCCACTCATTTTCAGCTATGGCAGCCTTAGAAACTTCTTCTCATCTTCAAGTGCTTTACATTTCATCATTGAATAGGATAAACAATAAAACAACACTACAATTAACACTTGGTAGTACTTCCATTCAATTTTCATCCTTGAAACTTTATTATTCAAATGGTTAACTGAAGACACTTCAGCCTGCATTGAATGAACATCGTCCAAGTCGTCCACGAACGTAGATAGAGGTTGGTGTCGTTCATCAAGTAGGTGTAATATCATCTATGTGGCTTAATGAGAGCACTTCGTATTGACCCATTTGAAGTATTTGCACTTCGACCCTTCTTTATATCGAGCGCATCCATAACATCTTCTCCTAAGATTCATTTGAGTCAATGATGTTTTTCTTGGACTCGATAACACACAATAACAAAAACTCCTACCTTCTCCCTTGCTTCGGTGAGAGGAATTTGAACCGCTACTAAAAGTTCTACTCTCCATTTCCAATATTTGACGATGGAAGTTGGGGCAAATCAAAATTAGGGTTCAAGATTAGAGTTCGGGCACTTCAATGGAGATTTTGGGCTATTTAAGGTTTTAGGTTTGGGGCAATTGGGAAAGACGACATCGTTTTGGCCGATTTAGGGCTTTTATTTTGGCCAACTATGCAAACAGCATCGTTTTGGGTGATCTAAGTTGAGTCAACTCTCCGACAGGCCATATAAGCGAGCTATAATTAACAAAAAATTGTCATATACGATTTCTAGCCACTATCGCCGAATTTGACACTTAGGTGTCCCAATTTCAAAACAAATGACACTTAAGTATACATTTCATAACTTTTGGCACTTAATTGTCCCTCAAGCCAAGTTTTGGCACTTGCGCTATGCTTTTGCCATAAGTTTCATATTAGACTTTGAAGTCCAAAGTGATGTTGGACTGTGACCGTGAAAAGTGGAATTAAAAAGTGTGAACTTATTGTGAAATAGAAGATAGTGAAATTCTCATTGGATTCAACGAAAGTCTTCACATTGATATATGTGTTTCCATGGGCCAATGGTTTTGTCTTTATACAAGTTGATGTGCAGAGCAAAACTTCATGGAGAGTTTCGTGGCATTGCCCTTATCATGAGCTCCTCTAACGGTGAACCACCTAGGGTTTGGCTAATAGATTACTAAGCCTAAACTTAACTCAGACTCTCCCAAACTATCAATTCGTAACTTAACTTAAGTTCTTGACATATAAAGCATTTTCATTAAGGAGTCACCACTAATCAATTGATTAGATATCCAAGTAAAGGGTAGGATAATTATTTTACTTTTACGAAATAGAAATTTATGAGTTTAGGGAGTTGATTATGCTAGATTAATACAATGCCCTTTCAATACCATTTCTTTTATTTCTACAAATATTTAGGCAGGGAACTTGGATCGATTTTAACCTAGACATTAGTGTCAAAATCGATCGAAAGAGATGACATGTCGCAAAGGTTTCCATACAAAGGTCCACGACTAATCCATGAACGAACGACACTTAACTTATCTCTCGAAGACATAGGGTTTTCTTAAGTATTCTAGAATACTATTGGGGGTGGGCAATATGGTAACTATATACGGTTGTAATGCAAGTGGTTGGGTAGATGGGGAGATGTAACCTCCACTATTAGATTAAAAGGAGATTTATAGTTACACTTAGCCGTGTACTTGTATATATAAGGGCCTCCTTCCCTCCATTTGTATCTCATTCGCTAGTGAAATACATTCCAAAACTTCCCTCTCTAGAGTTTCTCCCTCTAAGATCCGTGTGAGTCAAGTGAATAGGGCTAACTTGGGAAGAAATTCCTAATGCCATATGGGTTAGAGAACGCTAGATTGATCAACTCGTGACACTATTGTGCAGGGAATGACCATGGAGGTGTGTAACCATTAAAATAACATTTGATTAACAAAGCAAGTAAATGAATTGCAAGAAAGAAAAACAAATAGACACACCAAAGCAATCTAATATTTTTGGGGTTTTCTTTTATCTTAAAATTTAGACTAAGCTATGTGATTTTAATTTAATGCACCTAATATGCAAACTATATAACATGCATATGATATTATTGGTGTTTTTCATTAAAATTCGAAATTAATTTATAACCTAAATAAACTATCTAAAATAAATAGTTATCTAGTCTAGATTAGGGAATAGTATAAACTATAACCTATTCTAATTTAAACATGCAAGGCTATCTAAATTATTCTAATCTTAAGGCTTAAAAATCAAAAATCAAATCATTCATTTTATATGAAACAAAAAACTTATTTATAGGAAAATAGGGTCAACAATGTTCTGACATACATCACACGCCTAACTTAGAGTTTTAGAAAGAAAATTAAATGATGGAGCACAGGAAATGATTAGTTCGAGAAAAAAAATTACACCACTAATTGTGTTCAAAATATATAGCTATAATGTGTGCTTTGTATAGAAGGAACCCTAGAGTTCTCTTGAGTATATTAGGTTGAATAACACTCAATGGAAAGAAGATGGAGCGACAAGAAATGTCATACAATTTCGAAAGTTCATATGTTTTATTCGGTTCACTTTTCTAAATCACTGTTAACTATTTGCTCTTACCTAGCAAAATGAACATGATACCATTTAGACTTGGGGTTTGTTCCTAAGGTACTTGTTCCGCTCCCAGATTTGTGCGGTTATATACTAAAAATCTTATATCGCCCGTCCTAAATATATGAATTAGAATTCTTGTACGGGTTTGGCCTCCCCGGCCCCTCTCTCTCTCACACACACACACATCTTGTCTAATGGGCCTCTCTTCCCTCGCCCACCAGGAAAACAAAAAAAAAAAAAAAAAAAAAGGCATAGTTTAAAGTGGAGAATGCAGAGAATCAGTAAGGGTTTTCCTCCATCAGCATTCCCCTTACCCTCAATGAGCAGCAGATTCACCGGTTGAATGGGGACGAAGATGCTGGCAAAATCACTTTCTTCTGGACCTTCTTCGTTTGACTCGATGTCTCTCCCTCTCTCTTGTGTGTGAGTGTGTGGATACTAAGAAAAAATATATATTTGTCAGTCTAATCGTTACTAATTATGGTCTCATCTGCGAGGGATACCTCTCACCGGGAATTTGAATATTTGGTTGCAACTTGACGAGCGAATCTTCTTTTTCTATCCTCGAATTGCCAAAAATCTTCGAATTTGCCACGCTCAGATTCGCAACAATAGCCGCCTAGAACTTGGCCATAGTAATGATTTTTCTTCATTTGGATATTTAGAAGGACAATTGTCTTTCTTTTCCTTTAAAATTGACATGTCATGACTAAAAAAACTGGAAACATCACCGTAAAGTAGTATGATTATACCGACCAAAAAAAAAAAAAGTAGTATGATTATTACTTTGGTGCAATCATCTCACGACGCTGATAAATATACACCCAAGCAACAAACAAATCCATCCTTAAAAGTCGATAAATGCATCTCTACATATTATTAGCTACGGCTCACCAATCGACGATTTGTCTTTGACTTGACCAATAATGTGAAACTAGAAAATTAAAGAATTGCCATCGCATAACATGTGATACAACTTGATTAATATCTCTCTATTGTAAAACCAACTCCATATCGAAGTAATTGTAACATATTTTGGCGGTGCAAAAGAAAATTCACGCAATCAACAAAAAATCCGAACCAAACCGAAAGTTTTGGGTCTTTCCAGATTGATTTCCTATCATATAGTAAAAGAACGGGTTCGGTTTGGTTTTGGATCCAAAAAACATTACCTGTATGGCTGACGGAAATTAAACCCAATAATTTGAGATCCCCCACTCTGCTCAGCTCTCTGCCTTCGAGCCTCTTTCCAATCCTGTTACGAACTGACAAGGAAGCGCCTCTCCTCCTTGCCAAGTACTCGCGAGGCGGAACCGTAGTATTGCCGTCGTTGCCGTATTCGTCTCTCTCGTCTCTGCCAGGACGATCGCATGGTCTCGTTTCAGAATATTCTTCGACCATTCCGATATGTTGACAGGCAATTCCGTTGCCATCAGTTTCTGGCAAGAAGAAATGTCGGTCCTCCTGGGCGATCTTTTTAATGTGCGCAAATTGGGCATGGTTGTTCCATTGTTGGGGGTTGTTTTCAAATGAGGGGACTCAAGCAACGTTATTCCAGACATCGACCCTGTCACTATCCCAACTCCATCTCCAGGGTCACAAGTGACAAGGTTTATTTTCGTGACATTCCAAGCTCGTCGCCATTCCGATTCTTTTTATCTCTTATTTATGCACATGCGGAAGCGTGAATAAACAATTCCCCGGACAAACGACAACTGGAAGACTGAGACCTACATCAAGCAAAACACACTACTTTATATTATAACAGTAGTTTTACAAGCCCTTTCTCTACAGCTTTCTTTTATTTTTACATCATAGTACAAGTTTTCCACACAGGCCAAGGGAAATCCTATCTCCTCTAGCGTGACTGTAGCTCTCAAAACTGACGTGAGACTGAAAGATGAGGGATGAGTTTCGAGGAAACTCAGTAAGTAAAATTCCTAATTCTCTACTCATTATCAAAACCCAGCAAGTACAGCACTCGCAAACAGTGTCGATGGCAAATCAATAGCAAACTTATTGCTACCTTGACTACATACAAATGTCCATCGCAACATGCTTCAATGCATACTTACCTTTGGCTTATCAATATATGTATCAACATATTACACTTATGCATATATCGGCACTTATGCAAATTTATTTACCGTCGTCCTGGCTCAACTAGGGCCTCCCGACTCAACCGAGACATCTAGCTTCAAGCTAGGCATCCTAACTCAACTAGGGCATCGCGGCTCCACCAAGGCATCCTGGTGCTAGCTCACTAAGGCATCCAGGCTCAACCCAAGCATCTTGGCTCAACTAGGGCATCATAGGGCTAGCTTACCTAAGGCATCCAGGCTCAAACCTAAGCATCCTAGCTCAACCAAGACATCCCGTTCAATGAACGAGGCATCGCCGCCAACTTTATGTGGCAACGAGCGCTTTTTCCTCTTCATGTGCATGCATAAATGCATCACACAAGTCGATTCTTATCTTTTCTCTTAACTGACACATGTATGGCCCGAAGGCGTGCTCATTCATTCGTGTGTGTCATGAATTCTTATACTTCACTAGCAAATATGTCAGGAACGATCTTTGGTCTGTAACTTGAATTAATCACTTAGCGTCGATCCCTGCACCAAACAAGGCTCGGAAACGGTATGCCCCAATGCTAATCCAAGACCTCAAGGCTTGGGTACACCTCACCTTAGTGACTATCCCAAACTTGACGGACCTTGGCTCCAACCCGATGTGAATACATATGCATCGAAAATCACCCTTGGCTCGCAGTTTGATTCAACGCCAAGCACAAAGTCCCATTTAAAAAAAAAAAAACTATGGAAATTGGCATGCTTGTTGCCTCACCAAGACCTCGTGGATTTGGGCGATCCTCGTACCGATCAAGGCATAAGATCAAGACGCCTCAATGTCAACTTAGGACCTTGCGGCCTTGGGCGATTCCCGTACCAAGCGAGACTTGAACCCGACATCCCATTTATGCCAAAACCAAGGCTTTATGGCTTGGGCGACTTTGTCTTGCGATGAACTCAATCCGAACGAAACTCGGCCTCATTCCAAGCATGGACAATTCAAGCACACGTTCAAGCACAAACATGAGCAAAACCATACAAAAGATTCAACATCCTATCACCGGCTTGACGGGTGAGCACCTAACTAGACTCAACAATAGAGACCACCGCCCTAGAGGAGACTTAGGGATCTTACTTACCTTGGCAAACCTCAAGAACTAACTTGAATAGCTTGAAGGGTTAGTGATGCAAGGCCGAGAGAAAGGAGGAAGAGGAGGAGGGTAGGCATGAATGGCAAAGTGGGCTAAAGGGGTGGAAATGAATAGGAGCTTCTCCTATTTATAGGCACCAAGCTCATCAATACTCATCCAAGTGGCCAAATCACATTTTTTTAAGTGACACGGCTATGCCATCAAGGTGGCAAGCTTGGTTTGCAAGTTGGCACGCCTAGGGTCCTAAGAGAACACTTGCCATCTTCTTATTAGAGCACCTATTGGCTCGCTCTCCAAGGCTCAACTTAGGCTCATGATGTGCCTATGGTCTTAAGGGACACATAAGCCCCTTTGATGCCTAATGTCCTCTCTTGATTAGTTGGTTCTTGCCTTGTTTTGCAAGGCTATCCTTTAGGCTCATCATAACCTAAGATTCCAGAGGACACCTACGCATAAATTATTAACTTCTTCTCCAAAGCAAATCTCAAGCCATCATTACCAAGCCAAATGGTCCCCTCTAATTTTTCCAAGGGTCCCGCCTAAAGTCCTTGGGTGGCAAGTCTACTTGCCTCATGATTACACCTAAAAAGTGAGTTGTCATGGCTAAAAGGCTTCGCTTGGCAATCTAGCTTCTAGGCATTATCGATGGTGGCTTGCGTTTCGCTCTTCCATTGGTCCACCTATACTCCGCATTTAATGAACATTTAATGGAGTTTGATGATGATAGTTGCCAACTCAACAAATCTGGAATCTTTGGTCATTAATGAGGACCCGTGTATCGCTCTCCAATTGGTCCACGTGTGTGCTACCTTTTTCTAGAACTTCAAAGATAATTTGGGCTACCGTCATGACATTTGAATTTTCAAAGGACACATCACCCCTTCATTTAACGAGGCAGTTCTAGAATTTTCTTCACTTTTGTCCTCTTCTTCATTAAGAAGGTGGTCTAGAGAATTCTATTGTTCAAGTTGGTTCCGGGGCCAGAGAAAGGATCATTAGGTACACCTCGAAAAATTGAACCGTTCCTTTGGACGGTCAGTCAACCTAAAGGGTCATTGTCCTTCGATAGGTTCAAGGCTAATCCTAAGGCTACTCATGGCCTAACACTAAGTCAAGGCACTCATGGACCTTAGAATTAGTAACGATATAGCCGAGTCTATCCCTAAGCTCATTCCAGTCGGCACCCGATCCATCAGTATGGCTCATGTATTGGTGCATAGACAGGTGGAATCACTCACGGCCAGGCACTGCAACTAGTTGGATCGACCCATGACCCTCTGCCGATCCAAAATCATCTCATGACCAATCCTTGTGATCAAAAAGTCATCTTATGAGCCGGTGATCCTATCCCATTGGTATGGTCGATAGAAATTTACTACCGACACTTTGACCATTTCATGATTAGTTGGTCGGTCAGTCAGACCATGACCGATCCGTGATTCCTTGCCGATCGAGTCGATGGATCTATGGCCAATGGCCCATGATCGATCCTTTTAAGACCTTATGGTCGATCCTTATGGGATTGGAATTGAGGATGTTACTGTGACGTCCCTGTAGTGTCACATACTAAGCGCAAGCGGAAATTACATGGATTATCATCCTATAGGACTTATTGATTACAAAGATGTGTGACTAGCGTCCACCATTGAAGGTTAGCATGTATAACATGGATATTTTGAGATCTAAATTTTATACAACAAGGTTATTCGGTAATAGTCTTGTCAACTAACATTAGATAATCCAACCAGGATCATATATAAAGATCATGAGAAGCTTCCTTACTAAACCTGTTGTTATTGTTCGGGCTTACAAAAATCAACCTGGACTACCTACAAGTTTTTCGCCTATTTACATCATACTTACAAGTTCAAAAGAATTGGTGGTGTGTCTAAAACTAGAGGTCTGACACTTGTGGGGCTAGATCTGAAGAACATCAAAACCTACAGTATGAAGATATTAGATGTTCCACATTTGAAGAACGTCAAAACTAGTATTACCAAAAGACATTAGACGTCCGTGTGGTCAAAATTTCAAGAACGTCATAATTGGTGTTAAGGTGTTAGACGTTTGTGGTCAGAGTCTGAAGAACCTCATAACCATTACTATGAGGACATCATACATTTGTGCTCAGAATCCGAAGAACATCATAACCAAATTTGGAGCACCGTACAAGGTTAATATGATGAGCCCATTTTATCTCTTCTATGTCTTTTTTTTTTTTAAAATGCACGAAAAAAACTTTGGAAACACGTGTATAAGCATTTTTAGGGAAAAGTACCAAAAAAGTCCTAAACCTATTGCATTGGTATCAATTCAGTCCTAAACTTTTCAATTGGACCAATTCAGTCCTAAACCTTTTAATATTTGTACCAATTAAGTCCATCCGGACAAATTTTGGCCAGCTGGCGCTGACGTGGATGTCAGCCGGTGGCTAGACGCTGACGTAGCAATTTTTAATGATTTTTTTTTTCGAATTTTATATTAATTTTTTTAACATTTTTTTCTTTTTTCTTTTCTTTTTCCTTTTCTTTTCTGCTTTCTTCCTGGCGGTGGCCGGTGAGCCTCTAGTGAGGCTCGTCGACCACTAGGTGAGGGCCGCTAAGCCCTCGCCTGCCGCCGGCGAGGGTCGCGACCCTCGCCCGTCCTCTCTTAAGGCCGCTGGCGAGATAGCTTCGCCCGGATTTAGGGGAGGCTAGCCTTGCCCGCGGCTAGCAAGGCCATGGCAGCCATCGCCAAGGCAGAGGTGAGGGCCACGAAGCCCTCGCCAGCCGCCGGCGAGGGTCTCGACCCTCGCTCGACCTTGCCCTGGCCTTGCCACAGGAGGAGGGACGGGGAACGGGCGAGGGAAGGGTTGTGGGACTAGCACCATTGGAAGAAGGAGAGGAGGGTGTTGGGGGCGGCGGGCTAGGGTTTCGGAGGTGAAGATCGGGTGGAGGAGCGGGAGGTGGGGGACCAGGGCCTCAAATTGGGATTTCGTGGAGGTGAGGGTGGCGATGACGAGGTCGAGAAGATCCAGGGTCTACAGCGGAGGAGGTGCTGGGGACTCAGCGGCAAGGCCGTGGCGAGGCCAAATTTGGGCTAAGTCGCCTCGCCCGCGGGCCTTGGCGAGGCCGAGCGAGGGTCACGACCCTCGCCGACGGTTGGCGAGGGCTTCGCGGCCCTCGCCTCCCCCGGCGATGGCCGCCATGGCCTCACCCAGATCTGGGTAAAGCCGCCTCGCCGGCAACCCTAGGAGAGGCCGGGCGGGGGCCGCGACCCTCGCCGGCGGCAGGCGAGGGCTTTGCGGCCCTCGCCCAGGGGCCGGCGAGCCTCACCGGAGGCTCCTCGGCCACCGCCAGGAAAAAGGCAGAAAAAAAAAAAGGAAAAAGAAAAAAAAGAAAAAATTAATAAAATTTAATAAAAAAATTCGAAAAATAATTTAAAAAATCATAAAAATTGTCACGTCGGTGTCCCCACCGGCCGACGTCCACGTCAAGACCGGCCATCCAAAATTGGGTGGATTGACCGAATTGGTACCAATATTAAAAGGTTTTGGACTAGGGTCCGTTCGTTTCACGGAAAATATCATGTTTCCGGAAAATATTTTCCGGAAGTCATTTTCCAGGAAAATGACTCTATTTTCCGGTGTTCGGCCAAAACCTAAAATTTGAGAGGAAAATATTTTCCACCGTTCGTTAGCTCATTTAATTGTTTGGGAAAAATTATCAAAATTTGAATTTGAATATTTTTAATTGATCAAAAAATTAATTTTATTTTTTTATATTTTTTTAAAAATGAATTTTTAATTATTTATATTTTTAAAAAGTCGAAATTTTTTTTTTTTTCTTTTTCTTTTTTTTCCTTCCTCCTTCCTCCTTCCTCCTTCCTCCTCCTTCCTCCGCCGCCGCCTCCTTCCTCCTCCTTCCGCCGCCGCCGCCGCCGCCTCCTTCCCCGCCTCGACGATGGCTACCGCTCAATGGCCGAGATCCGGCGAGCTCGAGGCTCGGGCGATCTCGCCCGAGCTCGCCGCGAAGCTTCGCCGGGCTCGGCGAGCCGCGAGCTCGGGCTCGCCTGGATTGGGAGCCTGAGCTCCGCCGCCAGATCCGGCTAGCTCGCGGCTCGCCAGAGCTCGGCGAAGCTCGCAACGAGCTCGGGCGAGGCCCGAGCCCCGCCCAGCTCGCCGGATCTGGCGAGCCACGAGCTCCGCCCAGGCCGGCGAGAGATCCGCCTCGCCCGATCTGGCGAGGCCCGATCTCGGCTTCGCCAGATCGGGCTAGGCGGAGCCTCGCCGGCCTGGGGCGAGGCCGGCGAGGTCGCCGGCCACTAGCTTGCGGCAGGTCGCCGGCCGCGGACGGTCGCCGGACGCCGCCGTGGCCGGTCAAGCCAAAGAAGAAGATGAATAGGAAAGAAAGAAAAGAAAAAAAGAAAAGAAAAGAAAGCATAAAAATAAAATGAAAGATGAGAGCGTGCGACGGAAAATGTTTTCCTCTTTTCAAAAGAGGAAAACATTTTCCACGATTTGAAGGGGAAATTTTCCTTTGACCGGAAAATATTTTCCTTGACCATTTATTTTCCGCCATCCGAACACCGGAAAATCCGGAAAACATTTTCCCGGAAGTTATTTTCCGCGAAACGAACGGACCCTAAATTGGTCTAATTGAAAAGTTAATGACTGAATTGGTACCAATGCAATAGGTTTAGGACTTTTTTGGTAATTTTCCCAACATTTTTACTTCCATTACGATCAAACTTTGATCTTAATTTACTTATACACATATGAAAACACCAAAAGGAGCTTGATTAGAAAAGTCATGCACGCTAAAGAACTCGAAAAGACACATAGTTTAACAACTTAATAGGAAAGAAATGCAGAAGTTAAGGGATCAAAAATGGACTTTCGCCTAACTAAGCAGACTTGAACATTGCATGCCATATTTTTAACATAAAGAAAGAAAAATACAGATGTGCCAGAACTTTAGATGTCAGAACACTCGAGCATCCATTGGCATTGCTATGTATATATGTCATGACGAGAAATAGAGCCATATAAAGGACACAAGCAGAAATATGACATTGGCTTTCCTAGAAACCAATGCAACCTCTCCCTGTTCTAACAAAGCATCAAGAGGGTTCATTGT
Source organism: Eucalyptus curtisii (assembly GCA_017140595.1). Lineage (NCBI taxonomy): Eukaryota > Viridiplantae > Streptophyta > Magnoliopsida > Myrtales > Myrtaceae > Eucalyptus > Eucalyptus curtisii. The sequence continues at coordinate 15,933,163 of CM029503.1, forward strand.
TCTCCTGGCCATCGCAACTCCTCGTTCGTCGAAGTTTGAACGAAAACGAAGGTGCGATCGCATGGACCGGCTTATCTGACACCCGGATAAGATTGTAAGACCAAGCCCCGAGAAGCGTCCCTGTCACCGGCCCGACCACATATACCCATAGTCCCTTGAAGTATGAACTGGCAAGTGCTGGTCCTATTGTCCTTGCTGGGTTCATAGATCCACCTGATATCGGTCTGCATATCACACCTTAGCGACACTTTCTTTTTTTCGAATTTTTTGGAGCATGGTCTCCCAGTGAAGTTGGACCATTTTACTTAATTTCCGTGTTAGAGATAAAGCATAACACGGGCAGAATTCTATAAGTATTACAGGCAAGTAGAGGTGGATTACAATGTGAGCTAAACTTCAGCTATCGTCATGGCTAATTTATGTACTAAGGTCAGCCAATTACAGTGCTAAATTTCATTTTTTGCGGTCAAAATTGCTGTTATCGTGTCCCTTCAATTTTTGGTATATGTTTTGAGCACCTATAACAATGGTCAAGTAGCTAGGTTCCACAATCTTCCAGTGTTCAATTCAGTCTCTTAGTTATGGGATTGCATGTCATATTATGCTGTAGAGATTGCCCATCCAAGACTAATTATTCTTTGTTCTGGTTTTAGCTAGCAATGCCTGTCTAGTATCTGTTGGTTGCTGCGAAAATGCGATTGATAGACTTGACTTTGCAGTATTGTTAGTGATATTGTTTCTTACCCTGCCAGTATCGATGTTATGCATACTGCAGAGCCAACTGCTATACCGGCGAGCTCTCCAATCTGCAAAGGAAATGGATTAATAAGAAAAGCTCTACAGTATTAATTTTAGCTCCAAATAAAGCAGTGTTGTGATACTTACAGCTTTGGTGTCAGTGGCCACAGCTGAAGTTACGAACATCATGGAAAACGTGACCACAATCTCCATGATCAAGGCTTGGGCGGCTGATCCCGAAGGTGAAGTGGTACCAACAAGTTTGATAGGATCCAGGAGTACGCGCAGCGAGAATGCAGCGGAGACTGCTCCTGTTAGTTGAGCAGCAGCATAAAGTGGGACCTGCAACACACATGAAAGTGCCAAACCGGTTGTGTGAGAAGCCAGGTCCTTTCTATTACTCGAAATTAAAATTGGATTTGTATTGGCTTTAAACTACAATTGGGCCAGCTTGTCTTCACGGCTTGTGGCATTCCACATGGGGATTCATTACTGATCATTTTCCTAATCCTCAAACAAAGAGAGTAACGTTCTGAATTATTTTTTCTAGGGTGGATAGGTTCCCTGCCCAGAACATACCCAGTTAGAATTGGTTCATAGTTTGTGAAAACAGGAATAGATCCTATTATCCCTAGAATTGGATCGGATTAGACTGGCCGGTTATAGGGTCAACCCGAGAACAGGCCAGTGTTTTTTCTTTTTTGACATCACTTCGATTAAGAATCAACAAGTAAATTTCCTCGCTCAAAGACAACCTGTTAAGGGGACAATCACTGAATGCTATTAAAAAAAACAATGGGCATTCAGCGCGGCTAAAATGAATTAAATCAGGTGCAGCATGTCGGAAAGATGGTGCTGACGTAAAGTACTAAGTTAGAGCCTAGATAACGAAGCTATGTCAAAACGGTATTCGAGAACACAGTCCTAAAGACAGCCATGGTCTTGGACTAATTCATATTTTGCCCATGTTCTTAGAACCAACAATAAGAACGGCCAAGTGAAGCTTCATCTTATAACTCCATTGACGAAAGAAATTATCTCTCCAGACAGTTGTCAGGCCACCTTCTTCCCAAGGGAAAAACAAACCGAATTCAAACTACTGATGAATCACACTGTGTTTTCCAATTTAAACGAGATAAGACAGAGAAAGCATGAGAACAAGAAAGAGAATCCACCAGTCCAGTTTGTATGTCCGGTTCTGTACAAGGAACTAGGAACCGAATCGGTTATTGCTGATTCCAAATTTTGAAACCAAGCACCGGCCAGAATCGGATTTGATCTGGTTCCAAGTTGAACCGGGAGAGACCAATGCTCATCCCTACTGTTATACGAAGTCCATCATGCCCCTGAAATTTACCTAATGTTCTTCCCTGTAAAAATCAAATTCTACCCATGTTAGTCTGTTTGTTGACTTTCTCACTCTTGACGTTTTACCTTTTGAATGTCTTGCGGTATTCGCAATTTGAGATTTTATCAAATGGGAAACATTAGAAGGCTTTCAGAATATATTATTTTGTAATAAATAATTATCAAACCGTAATTTTTTTTAATAATATTCTGGAACTTACATAACTTTCTGACTTCTTCAACTCGTGTGAGAAAAATTGCCTCAAACAATAAAAGAGAAGGCACAATCTTACCTTTCCAATTTTGATTGGAGAAGAATTTTCATCCTTAAAGGAAAGCAATGCCTTTTACGCACAGAATCAACTGGGATGGAGGATCCCACGTTTTGTTTTTCTATTACTAAACTGGGATTTTCTCGAGAATCTTAGACCACTCGACCTATCCCAAGAGGCATGATAGGTTTCCTTTCCTATTTGCACTGGATGCAAAGTAGGGTAACCATGTTCTCATCCCTCTGGTGTATTCAAACAGAGTGATTGAAAAGAAGAAAACAGATTTTGGTATTTACCAGGAAAGAGGAAGGGAGAGAACGAATTGACTTCATCATCAAATGGGAGGGCTGATTAACATAGAAGAGAAATGGAAGATAATCAATCACCTCTTCAACTTATCTCACTCCTGAGAGGGTTTTTAAATCTCATTGAAAATCGACTAGGATAAGCCGGAAAAGCTGAGAAATGTGTGTCACCCCCTTCGCTTCTTTCGCCCTAATTCAGCCACGACAACCAACCCCAAAAGGAGACTCGACGTCGTCAGATTGATTGACATTGCCAATTCCTCTCTCAATTAAAGAGGAAGGGGCCCAACCCATGAGGCCTCGTAGCTTTTTGGTCAGGAGAGTCGGGCCATGTGACAGTACTTCGCGTCCTCTCCTACAATAATTTGTGTCGCACAATGCAACATGTTTTCTGCCACATAATATTAATTTCTTTTTCGCCAATTATCTCAATTTTGTTCCACAGTGACAGGAAAAAAACACCTTCATTCAATCCATAGATCAGCATCGGGCAAAACCCGACAGATGAGCGTCATCGTCCTTACTTTTCCCACATTTTCTTTATGTTCGGAATACTTTTCCAACTTCAATTCCGGCTATTTTGAGCGGGAGACCAACTGATGACGGGGTCTGTATCTAACATTAGAATTGGCAGGACCCGTACTTGCTATTTTGAGTGATGACCCGTGTCCGTGGCACCCTAACTTGGATTTCGATGGCCTAGAGTGTCAATCCCGAGATATGAGCTCGGGTCCCATGGTCTTGATTTGGGTTCCAAAGACCCAGTGCTAGATCTAGTTCTCTAGTGGCTCAGATGCGAGTCCTGTGTCCATGGCACCCAAACTTAGATTTCCACAGCCTAGAGCGTCGATCCCTGAGACATAAGCTTGGGTCCCAAAGATCCCAATGCTAGACCTAGTACTCTAACGACTCATACACGAGTCCCAACATCCGAACCTAGATCCCGGATGCTATACTTGGTGTTTTTCCTTAATAGTACATAACCTTTCATATTCTTCCAATAACATATATCAAAAAGTTACCTCTCTCTATTTGCAAAAAATAACTCAACACATAAAAAATCATATCCCTTAAAATAGAATTTCAACAAAGTTCATTTTCCATTGAACAAACGGAATCTTAATTAAAAAAATAACAAATTTATAAACGTTTCAGACGTGGCTAATTCTGCTGTACTTAATTCCCATTTCATGACCTCTTCAATTGGAGCATACTAGTTTTAACATCCTAGGTCCCAAAGATAACGGTGAAGTCAATTCTCTAAATAGGAAGATTTGTCAAACTCACTCCCAAGTAAGAGAGAAAACTTGTGATGCAAATTTATATTTTGGCAACGTGCTTACGCAAACGGTCACTGCTTAATTGAATATTCCTTTTAAAGATTTAATGCAAATGTTATGAGTTTTCACACCCTTTCTGAGCAGGGAAAGAAAAAGACCCTTCGGACCGAAAAGCACGAAAAAGCCGCACGGCATGACTCCACGAGTTTGAAATGCGTCCAAACTCAAGGAAAAGCAGAAGTAATTGTTTTCTCTGAATTAGGCAAAGGCCAAAGACTCTGACGATGAGAAAAATGCATCGCATGGGGATTACAGGAGAATGGACTTTGTCAAAAGCGTCTCCTTTTAAATAGCTTCCTTTACCTGGTTCCATGGGAAGTGTCGGACGGCGGCGAAAGCGAGGGTGACCGCGGGGTTCATGTGGGCCCCAGAGATGTGGCCCACCGCGTAGATCATGACGGTCACCACCAGCCCTCCCGCCACCGAGGCCCCCAGCCTCGACACTCTCCTCTCGTCGCTCGCGCTCAGCGCTGCCGACCCGCACGTCACGAACACCAGCAGATACGTCACTATTATCTCGGCCACCACCTGCGGTACATACGTGTCCTTTGCAAGTTTCGTCAAGCAGGAAGTGTTATCTCTAACTTCACAAGCAAAAGGATATAGATTTTTGGGCAACGAGTGGCCGCGAATCCAGACGGCATGGGAAAATCACAGAAAAGAAGCAGAGGAGGAGGAGGAGGAGGAGGAGAGGAGGAGGAAGATGGAGAATTTACCTTTCTGTGGAAACCAGGAGGGTAATGCTTCCCATACAATCTCTTCAAGGAAAGAACGCTTCGTTCAAGCGCCGACCTCGGGTTTTGAAAGGGGGGCAGCTCGTTACTCGGGATGTTGAGCTCAGGGTCTTGCGTTGTCGCCATTCTTGTGTCCGAGGAATGGCCAGACGAATTTAAGACGAGGGTCTTGTCGAGAAGAAGGAGAGTTGTCGGACGGAACTAAGTGACGCAGGCGCTGTAGCAGCGATGGCGCGATTATTGCAGGGTGCTTGTGAGTAATAAAATGTGACCATTTAGCTAGATATCTAGGCTATTTATAATGACCGTCGAGCCCGTCCTTTCTTGGAGCAGCCTCCTCTTTTTTCTCCGAATCTTTTGAGACACTTCTTGGTAGAGTTGAGTGGACGTGCCACTACTCTTTTAATTTTATTTTTTTTAAAGCATCTTTTACTTGTGTAAAAGCGACCAACATTGCTAAACGCATCAAAGACAGGTACTCCATCATTGGTGATTTCCAGAGGGAAGATGATAAGCTAACGGTACCATTAGTCTTCAATAACAAATGGTGGCTTTTGCACCACAAATTTACTGGTGGAGGGGGGGTGGGGAATCAAAATTGGAAAGTCTCATTGTGAGGAATTCCTCACAATGAGACTTTCCACTAAGTGAGATTTCTTTAATATGAAAAGAGAAAAAAACGGTATAAGGAAACAGATAATTCTAGAGCTAATTAAATATCTAAACATAGATAATTACAAGCATCAATATTATCACTAAAAAAATGTTAATGTCATTAGAAAGATCAATTACAATACAAAGATAAAAAACACTTGAAATATTGGCTTTGTGACTAATAACAAATCATTATACATTCATATGGCTCATCATTCTTTTTGCTCAAATCAAGTTGCTCTAGAAAGACTCTCTAGTGAACTAAAATCAAGACAAGTGATATAGACTATATATATAATAACAGATGAAATAAAGACAAAATGAAATCAATATATGAATAATGATTTTGTAGATGAAACTACATTGTTCAGTCGAATCTCATAAATGAAGATGTGTAAGGACCTAAGAGATTACACGATCAATCTTAGATTGGATGAGTCAAAGCTAAATTTAAAATGTATACCAATTTAATAGAATCCTATTCAAATTTTACTTGACATAGCTCCAATCTTGGTTCTTGAGAAAACTCACATGACCATGTGAGACCTTACCTTAGTTCGTTTTTATGGATTAGAGTTCAATTTATTTCTTCAAATAATGACAATTGAAAACCCCCCATTCTTCCTTGATTGCAAATTAGATTTTGAGAATAGCTGTGATGACCCATCTAATGCAAATTCTTAAATAAGTGAAATTCATTGAAGTTCTCTTGAGCGACAACACCGATCAAGTGATTAAGGGTTGTTTTCTTCTACATTATTTATGTTTTATAATTTGCAATTGATTATTTCGAAAGCAACATAAGATGCCAAGTTGGCTAGCTAACAGATTAGTCAATCTCATTAGTATTTTCAGATTTACTTTTTTAACATGATGATCAATCTGGAAAAAAAACATATTGTTTAGCGTGCCGTTATCCCTTTCTTTTTAGCTTCCTTTGTAGAAGTAAATAAGGTATGTTTAACTTATAAAATTTATATTTAAATTCATCTACGAGTCCCCCCAGTTGCCATGAACTTCTAAAACAAATTTGTGGTGAGAAATGCACCGTTATTAATTGTAAATAACGTTACTGTTGTCTTAGCAAAATTCTTGCTGAGAGTAATGTAAATTTCATTAAATTACTTAAAGCAATTCTGTCTCTGGTATAGTAGTTAGTATACTCGACCCGGCCGAGTGACTGTCTCTCCAACAGGCGAAACAAAGACTTTATCGAGTCCTTCGCATATACGATGGAGTTTTTAAATACTGGAGTTAGGCGGATGTTGTTACGGTCCAAGTGCGAGTTAGGAGAAAAGTTTCTAAGTTCTGGGAAGCGAACATGTAGGCGTATCAATCATTCTTCAGGTTTGGCAGGTACATCTTCGCCTTTTGCAATTTCGAAGATCGTACCAACCTCTGATATTTTAAGACAGTGGAAGGCTTGTTCAGGCTTAACAATTATACCGACATTTCAAGGACCATGCCAACCTCTGATATCCTTGGACATATAGAACAGAACCCCCAACTCTTCCAAGCTTTCGCTATATGGCCCCCTCATTATAGGCACATGTTGTGCAGGTTGGAGTGAAATATGGTCATGAAAAATGGAACTTTTATCAAAAAATTGGGAGACCTGATCGCGCTGAGGGGAGGAGAAGGTCCCCCATCCACGATGGCTTCAGAGGGCACAAAAGTTTTGGGACAATGGGGATAGGGCATATTAGAATAGCCATCAAATTATTAACAATATGTTGGTCGGTCCAGGGACTGTGGGGTTGAGGGACGAGAGAATAAAAAGGTTGGGGCTTAGAGAGACCCTTTTGGAAAGTTGCGGGTCACGAACTTGCGATGGGGAATATGGTCATTGGGCTATTAGGATTTTCTTCTTTTTTTCTCCTTTTTCTCCATTCAGGCTTTAAAAATTACTTAGTGATCCCAGCTCAGATATATATTTTTTTTTTTTTTTATTACTAATGGAGGAGCACGGGCATGGAGGAACATAAAACACCCTATAAACTCATGAAATAGTCAATTTGAGGCCTAATTTACAACGGTGTTCATGCAATTCGTGGGATTCGACAGCTGATCTCCAGTTCCTGAACTGGAAATTCCCAATGCTCTAACCAACTATGTCGGTCCTGGGAAATTCATATGAGGCTATTCAAAGAATTTTCTTTCACTTTTTTTTTCTTTTCATATTTAGGATTTTCTATCCAACCATACAGTAGGTAAAGTTTTGAGCCTTTATTTGGGAGAATGCCACGACCCTCTCGAGGCAAACCACAAGGAATTATGATGGATTGTCAAGTGGGCGGTGAGTGCGAGGTGTCCCTCGCACTTTCATGGATTCTCCCAAACCTTTCAATCGCAACTTGGTTTTTTTTTTTTTTTTTTATTGATTATGGAAATTGTTTTTACTTTAGGAGCCACCACTAATCTTTTGGAGGCCGGTTAAGAGCCATATAAAGTGCTGGAGGTCGCTTTACTTCTACAAACCAGATTTTGGGTCAGTGGACTTGGTTATGCTAATTGTTAAATTAGCGTTAACTAAAACATCCTTTCGGTACCTGAACTCATTTTAGTTCTCAAAATGTAAATCAAGGAGTCTTTCCAATTTTAATTCACTTGCATATTTTTCTTAACAAATGATAATACCATTTTTGATTTGTTTCACTTGAAGTCCTAGGTGTTGAGAAAACTCCTATCAGATTTTGAAGTTGACAAATCTTCATTATCTTATTCTTACTCTTACTATGAAGGATACTAGACTTCTGCGTTATATCATGGAATGTTGTCAAAGTCTATTTTACTTTAGAAGTCTTTCCTACTTTGACGAGACCTAGACTGAACTCAAGACATGAACATAGATATAATCAGACTCAGGATAATTGATCTTTCAACAAGGATTCAGTACGTGCAAGATTCATTTGTAATATCTGGCTTGCTGGCAGAGAATCTCACTTAATTTTTCTAAATATATTAATGAAATCAATCACGGATTGATAAAATCAATTTCAAAGACAAGTTCCTTTTTGGGAAGCATCTACTTATGGAAACCTAGATTCTAATTGTATGGGCGACCAAAATCATCGCATTTTCACCTCAGTCTTCAAGCGATTACAAGATTTCCTTAATCGATTCTCTCCAACAGGTTGATTAGAAGAAATTCCTCTAGAGAGTGCCAACAGTTAGAAAGGCGTAGAGGAGTATTTAAGGAGGTCATTCGGTCCATTTGGGAGTGTGTGTGAGAATTAAAATTCCAAAGTTTGAGGCGTTTCCAATCACTTGTTCTTCATCGATAGTGCTTACAAATTGTTTTCAAGAGAGAAAAACACAAAATGAGTGACTTAGTGAGAGAAAAAGAAACTCTTCACTGAGTGATCATACTCAAATCATTGTATTTCTTTGTTGATTCCTTAGTGAAATTCAGCCAAAAGGCTGTTAACATGGGAGAGTGGACGTAGGCTTGATCTAAGCCGAACCACTATAAATCTCGTATCCAATTTTCTCTTCCCTTAACTCTCTTTATTTGTTTGTTGCAATATTTTTATAAGTTTTGCTAATTTCTAAAACATCTTATTTGAGTCTAAATTTATATCAGAAGTTTGGTGTTAGTCAGACATTGTTTGAAGAAAATCATTGTTACTACTTTTATTAGCTTAATTTGTCTTTACATCTATTCACTCCCCTCTAGGTGGTAATATTAGCACTTTCAATTGGTATTAGAGCTGCGGGGCATATCTTATTGAAGTGTTTTTACTTCTAAGCTAAAGATCTTATATGGCTAGTATTGTGGCATCCTAGAATAATAAAAAAAAAAATCCCTGAATATGCCATGGACCATGGATAGGCGATGGAAGTACTGACATTGTAATTTGTAGCCTTCTAATCTATGATTTGCGATGAGATGTATATGGCCAAGTCCTTAATGGATGAATTTTGGAAAGGAAGTTTTATCTTTGGCCATATGTATGATGAATGAGAACTTATGGATTTATAATTTCAAATATATAGTTATCTTAAATTGCAATTTAGTGCTTTAATTAAATAGAGATTTAACTAGTTTTAAAAATGGGAAAAAATTTGATCTAACTAAACTTGGGTCTTAGGCCCAAGAGGGATGGGCCTAAGATGGGCCAAGTTGGCCGGCCCATGAAGCCCATGAAGGGCTGCCGTCGACCAAGGAGGAACCGGCCCATGAGAGGCCCGCTCCTTTGCATGAAAATTTTTGCCAAGTGTAGGCCATGCAATTAGTAATCATTGCTAATGATGGAAGGGAAGAACATTAGGGGGATAGTGGCCGGTTTAAGCGAAAAAGAGAGGGAGAGAGAGGGTTTCGTCAAAGGTGAGAGAGAGAGAGAGAGAGAGAGAGAGAGAGAGCTGCCGAGAGGGAGAGAGAGGGCTCCGTCGCTTGTTGCCGTCCGTGTTCTCGTGTTTGCTCGGTCTAGAGGCAAGTTGGGATCTATATTCTGCTCTTGCATGTTGTATCTTGCATATGTGTTTGAATGGTGGTAAATCTCGGACGTTTAGGGTGTGAGAAACCGAAGCTTGAGTGTGTTGTTTTTGAAATAGCATTCTGTTTTCGAGTATACCGCTTGACCCAGAATGTTGTAGAGGCTTGCATGCCGGTTTTGAGTTGGATTTTGGCTTCGACTTCTGCACGAAAGTTGTAGACAACATCTCAAAGTATAACATACTAAAAATTGAGACAAAATGGCTGAGTTTTAAGGGGTGAAGCCCTTCTTCTACGAAAACGTTAGATCTGAAGTCGTTTTGTTGACCTCTTGGTGGTTTTGTGTGTTGCATGTCACTTTTTACTGAAAATTTCACTTCTACTTCTTCACGAAAGTTGTAGAGAACATCCTGAAGACTAACATACTCACATTTGAAGTAAAACGAACAAGTGTAGCCTAGTGAAACGATTTTTCCTTTGAAGACGATAGATCTGGAAGTGTTGTACTGGACTCCAGCGGCTTCGTGAACTATAAAGTGATTATCCTTTGAGAATCTCACCTAGATCCCTTAATCAAAGTTGTAGTGGACCTCTTGAGGCAAAACATATAAAAAATGCAGAGGAAATGATGGAAGATAAGTAGGTGAAACCTTGATTTTTCGGAGACAGCAAGACCTGGACTGTTCGGTACTCGGAACAGGGGTTTCGACCGTCCATAGTTAATTATCTAGGACGAATATGGCCTGGATGTCTTCATGAAAAATCTACCCTAGGGTCTTGACTATCACCTGGTAAAATTTCATAATTTTTTAAGGTCATTAGAGTATTTAATTGGAATTATTCCAAAAACCGAGTAATCTGTCGCGTTAGGTTTAGTCAGTCTCAATGCATGGGTCATATCATTTTATATGAAACTCTTTTGGCAAAGCGTTCTTCACGAAATATCTTTCTTTATGTCTTCCCTATGACATATTAAAATTTTATAATTTTTGAAGCTCATATACCTATTTAACCAAAAATATATCAAAAACTGTGCAAGCTGTATTGATAGAATAGAAATGCTGTGATGCGTGATCTATATCAAATTGTATGAGGGTCTTTTGATGCAGTGTCCTTTATGAAATATCTGCCATTATGTCTTGACTAGGTACCTGTGGCGACCTTAGGCGAGTCGGGGGTGCCACAAGTATCTTGGCTCCAAGATTGGTTGAATGACAAAGCAATACTAGACCACCCTTCTTTGATGGAAAATAGTACAATGTGTGGAAGAATAAAATGAAGGCATTCCTAAGATTCAGAGATCCTCTGGAATGGGATGTTATGGAGAGAAGAATCAATCCAAATGCAGCATCAGCTTCAAACAAAGGAAAGGAAGTGATAGATAAAGATGCCGAGGAATCCATTCAAGCAGAAATTATCAAGAGATAGGCTCTTGATGCTAAAGCTATTTATTCTTTATACCGTGCCTTGTCTTCTACTGAATATAACGGAATTTCTTTATGTGAAACAGCTAAAGAAGTCTGGGATAGGCTTCACGTCACTTATGAGGGAACTGATAACATAAAGTAGACAAAAATAAACATTCTACTTGGACAATATGAGTCCTTCAGAATGAAGCTTGGAGAGTCTATTTGTGATATGTTCAATCGCTTTACAGAAATTGTAAATGGATTGGCTTATCAAGGTCAACCAATTTCTACTCCAATGAAGGTTAATAAATTACTGCGAGGACTTTCAAAGGACTGGAACCATGTGAAGACTTCAATTAAGGAGACTCTAAGGATCATGCCTCTTTCCGTTGACGAGCTGATACGTACTCTTCAATTGTATGAAGTGGAACAAATTAATGATGAAGAGGATCCAATAGGTAAGAAGTCAATTGCACTTAAGTCTAATATTGATTCTGATAACACAGATACCGACGATGACATGAATGATGAGGAGCTGGCCCTTATGATAAAGAAATTCATAAAACTGAATAGGAAAGGAAGAAGATTGAATTGGAACAAGCAAAGCAAGCAAAATTTCCAAAAGAAATCAATGGAAGATGTTGAAACAAGCAAAGATGTAATATGCTTCGAGTGCAAGATAAATGGACACATCAAGCCTAATTGTCCCTTGCTGAAAAAGAAGAAAGGGAAGTATGAGAAGTACAAGAAAGCTCTTAAAGCAAAAACCTGGAATGACACCAAATGTGAGGAAAACAAAGAGGAATTTGCAAATATCTATCCGATGGCTCACTCAGAATCAAACTCTGAATCAAAATCAGACATGGACTTAGATTCTGACAGGGAAATCGAGGTAAGTTAACCTCAAATCTTCTCTTTAAAGGATTTCCAAACTAAAGAAGGAAAACTCAAAGCTCAGGCAATAGAAGGACTCTTGGACAGAAAAGTTTGAGAATCTGAAAAATGATTTTGATGGTTTGAAAGAAAATGCCGATTCTCTCTTAAAAGAAAATGACTGTTTGAAAACTGAGATTTCAGATATTTCTAAAAAGTTTTCTAAAGGATTTGAAAAGTTAGAGAAAATTCTTTTAGCTCAAATAACGTATTTTAACAAATCCGATTTGGGTATAAACAATGAAACAACTCATTGGATTGATTTTCCCAAAGTAAAGGAAAGATTTAGACAAAGACCCCTCAAGTCTTTTAACAAAAATCATTTTCAAAAAGTTTTTGTAAAATCTGTTGGCTGAAATACTTTTAAATGTTCTAGGTGTAACAATTCAGAATATTTTGAGAATGAATGTCCTAAAGTTTGGAGACCTGTTAAGAAGGATTAGACAAATGCTATTTTTAAAACTAACTCTCTTGGACCAAAGAAAATTTGGGTATCAAAGAAAGTTTGAGATTTCCTTCTGACTGCAGGTCATTATTAAAAGAAAAAGCAAATGGTACTTGGACAGTAGCTGTTCCAAACATATGACTAGAGATTCAAGCAGTTTTGTGAAGCTAGAAAAACAAAAAAGGAGGAAATGTCTCTTTTGGTGAGAACAACAAAGGAAAAATTATTGGACGTGGAATAGTGAAGATTGGAAGTTTAATCATCAATAATGTTTCACTAGTAAAGGGTTTGAATTATAATCTTCCGAGCATAAGTCAGCTATGTGATATAGGATTCTGAATCAATTTTCAAGAAGATGTTTGCTCTGGAGTCAGTCGTGATTTGTCTCAATCCTTTACTGGGCGAAGACATGGCAATATTTATCTTCTGGACATAAGTCCAGAGAGCTCTCAGTGCCTCATTTCAATTCAAGATAAAGCATATCTCTAGTATCGCAAGCTTGGACATGTGAATATGAAACAGATTGCTAAACTTTCTTCAAAGAAGGTAGTTCAAAGTCTTCCCAAAATAGCTCATTAGAAGTCTGAATTGTGTACTCCATGTATTTTGGAAAAACATGTCAGAAGTTCTTTTAAATTGGTAAATCAAGTTTCTACCAATCGTGTCTTGCAGCTCCTTCATATGGATCTTTTTGGACCTACAAGAACACAGAGTATTGGTGAAAAGAAATACTATTTAGTAATTGTGGATAATTATTCACGATTCACTTGGATCTTCTTTTTGGCAAATAAGTTCGAAATCTTCTCTTACTTTTCAAAATTTGCCAAGAAAATTCAGAATGAAAAAAGTTATGTTATCTCAAGGATAAGGACTGAACATGGAGGAGAATATGAAAATCAAGATTTTGCAAATTTTTTTTACGAGAGTGGTCTTCAACATGTTTTCTCCTCTGCATATACCCTAGAACAAAATGGAACTGTGGAAAGAAAAAATACATCGTTACAAGAGATGGCCAGAACTCTACTAATAGGAAGTAAAATCTGTTCTCGCTTTTAGGCAGAAGCAGTTTCTGCTGCATGTTATATAATTAACAAGGTATTTTCAAGACCCATCCTAGAGAAGACTCCCTATGAAGTGTATAAAGGGAAGAAGCCAAAGATCTCTTACTTTCATGTATTTGATTGCAAGTGTTTTATCTTGAAGAATGAATGCAAATGATCAATCTGGAAAATTTAAAGAAAGATCGGATGAAGGTATATTTCTTGGTTATTCCACATCAAGCAAAGTTTACCAGGTCTTGAACAATAATACTCAAACTGTCGAAGAATCTATGAATGTCAGATTTCAAGAAAGTATTTAGAACCGACAAGATCAGACTCAACTTGAAGAGTCTGAACTAGTTTCAGACTTAATAAAGTTTGATTCCCTCAAAGGACTGCAGTCTTATGGAGATCAGGGTCAAGCAAAACAGAAGTCAAAAGAATCAAAGAAAATAGATGATCAGGAAATCTCAATATGAAATGACAAACCAAATAGCAACTGGAAGCACAAATCAAGTCATCCCAAAGAACTCATCATTGGCAATTTAGAAGAAGGAATTCGCACCAGATCCAAGGCAAAAGAAGATTCCAGTGCATTATCACTTATCTCAGAAATAAAACTTAAATGAGTAGAAGAAGTACTGTCTGACAAAAGCTAGATAGAAGTAATACAGGAAGAACTCAGGCAATTCAGTATTAATAATGTCTGGGAGCTGGTTCCTAAACCAAAAGGAAAATTTGTGATTGGAACGAAGTGGGTGTTCAAAAACAATATGGATGAAAAGGGAAAAGTAACTAGTAACAAAGCAAGGCTTGTGGCAAAATGTTACACACAAGAGGAATGAATATACTACGATGAGACATATGCACCTGTAGCTAGGTTAGAAGCAATTAAACTACTACTTGCATATGCGTATTTTCATAATTTCATATTATTCCAGATGGGCGTCAAGAGTGCTTTCCTAAATGGATTTATATAAGAAGAAGTCTATGTGGAACAACCACCAGGATTTGAAGATCCAAGAAAACTAGACTTTGTCTATTGATTGAAGAATCTATTGTATGCTCTGAAATAGGCACCTCGAGCTTGGTATAAGAGGCTGAGTAAGTTTTTGATAAGTAATGGTTTGGAGAAAGGAAAGGTTGACACAACCTTGTTTATCAAAAAGGAAGAAAAAGATTTTCTACTTGTTCAAATATATGTAGATGATATAATCTTTGGATCTTCTAACGAGAATCTGTGCAAGAAGTTCTCAAAGTCTATACAGGAAGAATTTGAAATGAGCATGATGGGAGAATTAACTTTCTTTCTAAGTCTGCAAGTTAGACAATCGAGGAAAGGGACATATTTATCAAGAGAAATATGCTAGTGATGTTATCCAGAAGCTTGGAATGAAAAACTGCAAGAAAACTGAAACTCTCAGGTTGAGTTCTTCAAAGCTTGACAAGGATGAAAGTGGAAATAAAGTTGACCAAAAGTTATATAGAAGCATGATTGGTTTTCTTCTTTATCTCACTCCCTTTCACCTTGATATTCTATTCAATGTGTGTATATGTACTAGATTCCAATCTGACCCTAAAAAGTCGGATCTTAGTGCTGTCAAACGTATTATCAAATATATTGCGACTTATCCAAAGTTAGGTCTGTGGTATCCAAAAGGAGGAGACTTTACTTTACTTGGTTATTCTGATGCTGATCTGGCTGTTTGTAAAGTTGACAGGAAAAGTACTTCAGGAACATGTCAACTGTTGGGACAAATGTTAGTGTCTTGGTTCTCAAGAAAGCAGAATACTATGGCTCTCTCAACAACAAAAGTAGAGTATGTTGCCTTTGGAAGTTGCTGTTCACAAATTTTGTGGACTAGACAACAACTAAGAGATTTTGGAATAGAAGAATCTTACACTGAAATCAACTGCGACAACACAAGTGCGATCAATCTTACTAGAAATCCCATTCTTCATTCAAGGGCAAAGCATATCGAAATTCGCCATCACTTCATAAGAGATCATGTACAAAATGGAGAAATCAATGTTCAATTCATTGATTCGAAGAAACAACTAGCAGATATCTTCACCAAGCCATTGGAGAAAGGCTCATTCGAGTCCATTCGTGAAAAGTTAAATATCACCCTTCCATCTGACTAAAGTCTATGGATGAGGAGACTCAACAGATTAACATGTGGAAAATGCATCTATCTGAAAGTCTTCCAAACTCATATAGTTTTATTTTAATTTTTTGGCACGTAAGTTTCCTTTCTTATTGAACATGTAAGTTTATTCTCAATTTATCACTTGCCTTTTATTTTTTTGGAAATTGTGATATCTTTGCTGATTTTTCAGAATTTATTTTGAAAATTGTTGACAGTTACTTTTTTGAATTTTTTGAAACGACATTTTCCTTTTATGATGGTTTAGTTGCCGTACTTTATTTTTTATTTTTAAATTTTTCTTTATGATTACAAACAGTCTTCAAACCCTAACTCTCAAACCCTCATCTCTCTCGAATTCTCTCTCAAATCCCCTGCAAATTTCTCACCCATTCGTACGCGAACATGTCATCGAAATCCTCCAAGTCCGCTCCAATGTCATACCAAAGGAAATCTTCTCGTATTGCTAGTCGCGGGCATCAGACTATTCTTGAAGGATCGACGCATTTTGATCTGACCAGTGAAGATTCGGCTCGAAGTTCTCCTCGTCGCTTTGCAGATGAGGAAGTTACTAAGGAAGCAACTCCCATTTTCGTAAGAAGGCCTGAGGTACTTCTTAAACATTATAACTTTTTGAAGTTGGGAGGAAGCCCTATGGACTTCATAAGTAATTTTCTAAAAGAAAATGGCTTTGGGACAATGGGATAGCTCGAAAACAAGGATGATGATAAGAGGATTTTAAAGAATTTTCAACCAAAGATTGGTGTTGCAGCTGAAATCGTTGGAGAAAAGACGAAATTGTTTCGTTCGAGAGATCACAAGAAGGTTTTTGCTCAAATGCTGAACAGAGGGGTCATCAACCCTCGCATTGTGGATTTTAATTTTCTGGATTCCATTAAGGTTAACTTGAGGGAAAAGTTTGCTAAACTTCAGATGGAGAGGTTTTGTGTGGAGACATCAGAAGCTTACCTGGAATTGATGGCATACTTTTATTCCAATCTGTCTGTTTTGGATCCCACTCATATTCAGTTTACTGTGTGTGATAGAGTTTTTGATGTTGATGTGAATCTGTTGGCTGACATTCTGGGAGTAGAAAGGAGTGTATTCCTGCCCATTAATGTGTCAATACGCAGGTCACTAAGTTTCTAGTAAGAGACATAATTCCTAGTGAGAGTATTACTTACTCTCGAATGTCTACTTCCAATATCTTGCTACATAAGATAGTCATCAACTGCATCAGGCCTAAGGCTGCTTCAAAGACTGACGTTTCCAGATTCTAAGCAAAGATGATGTGGGCCATCTGCAATGGTGTTGCATTTTCACTCCCTCACATTATCATTTTGCACATGTACATGACTGTTATGAAAGGAAATGGACAACTTCCATACTCTGCATTGATAACCAGACTCTTTAGACACTTTCAGATTCAACCACCATCTCAGCTTCACTCCAGAACCCTTGCTCTGATGCAAATTGGATTGAAAATGATTTCAAAGATGCGATTGAAAGATCTCTCTAGAGCCCTGGATCTTCTAAATAAAGCATCTATTAGCAAAGTCAAGTCTGGATCTACTACTGAGAAGAAATGCAAAGGGAAGAGTGTTGTCTCGAAACACCAAAAAGGAAGAGACCTATTCTTCTCCAGGATGAAGAAGAGAAAGATGATGATGAGACAATTTCTGCTATTGCCTTGTGTAATCTTCAAGGTTTTGCTAATTCTAAGGAGGAAGAAGAAGATGAAAGCGAGAAAGAATCAGAAGAAGAGAGTGATGGTGAAGAAACTGAAGTGAAAGAGACTTTGGATGATGACTCAGATGGAGATGCTTATGTAAACCAGGACCATGATGAGACTGACAAGGAATGAGAAGATACTAGGGAAATTGATGCCCCAGATGTTGAGGAGACGGGAACTGATAAACAAACCCGTGCTGGAAAGGAAAAGGTTCAAGAGGAAGAAATTACTTCTCAGACTGAATGCACCAAAATAGGGGGAGTAGGTGAGAAAACTCCCATTGCTGAACCTACTGCTAGTGATGGCATCAGTTGATCTCTTCCAGATGCTGAAGATATTTTTGCATCCCATTTCTTTGAAGTCTCACCTGAGGGTCTACAGAAAGAAACTAATGTTCAGGGGGAGCAAAGAACTACACATGTTCAGGTTAATGTTCCTTCACTTCTGGATGTTCCACAGGTATAATTCGTTGAAGCTAGTGCCCAAATAGAACAAGAATCAAACTATCCTCGGATAGTAGAACTCATCTTGGAAATTAAGGCACGGTAATATGCAATGGAGTTTGAAATTCATAAGTTGCATACTACTCTTAGTAATACCTCATAATTCCTTACAAGCAAGGTATAATCTCTTGATAATCAGGTTTAGACTTTGAATCAGCAGGCTTTGCAGAATCTGGCAAAAGTGGAGACTGTTTCTCATCAGTGCCTGACTAATCTTGAGGAGATCGTGCAGTCCTTAGAGAATTTCCTTCTTGTTCGTATTCCCAAACAACCCTGATCGTTTTTCGACTCAACCACTTTTTATGCCTAACTGATTTTATCTTTTTGCTTCTAACAAAAAACGGAAAGAGACTATGCAGATTGATTCTTTTAAATCCTATTTTTGAATCTTATCCTTGAATTGTGGTTGCGTTTTGAACTTGTGGTGTTTGAACTTGTATTGGAACCTTTATTGGTATGTTTTGCAGAACTGGTAAAACCGATGTGTTTTGTGGATGCAGACTACTGTTTGTATTTATTACGGTCTATCATCTTTATAAATTATCATGTGATACTAAAGTGTTGTTTTGCAGGATATAATTTTCATATTATGATTAAATCCATATGAAAGTTTCATCACCATCCAAAATGGGGAGGTTGTTGAGAAAACTCCTATTAGGTTTTGAAGTTAACAAAACTTTTATTCTCTTATTCTTACTCTTACTTTGAAGGATACTAGACTTCTGCGTTATATCATGGAATGCTATAAAAGTCTATTTTACTTCAGAAGTCTTTCCTACTCTGACGAGATCTAGACTGAACTCAAGACAAGAACAAAGATATAATCAGACTCAAGATTATTGATCTTTCAACGAGGATTCAATACGTGCAAGATTTATCCGTCATATCTGGCTTTACGGCGGAGAATCTCACTTACATTTTCTAAATATATTGATGAAATCAATCAAAGATTGATAAAATCAATTTCAAAGACAAGTTCCTTTTCGAGAAGCACCTACTTATGGAAACCTAGATTCTGATTGTATGGGTGACCGAAATCATCGGATTTTCACCTTAATCTTCAAATGGCTACAAGATTTCCTTAATCGATTCTCTCCAACGGATTGATTAGAAGAAATTCCTCTAGAGAGTGCCAACGGTTAGAAAGGCGTAGAGGAGTATTTAAGGAGGTCATTTGGTTCATTTGGGAGTGTTTGTGAGAATTAAAATTCCAAAGTTTGAGACTTTTCCAATCACTTATTCTTCATCAATAGTGCTTACAAATTGTAGTCAAGAGAGAAAAGCACAAAAGGAGTGACTTAGTGAGAGAAAAAGAAACTCTTCACTGAGTGATCCTACTCAAATCGTTGTATTTTTATGTTGATTCCTTAGTGAAATTAAGCCAGAAGGCTGTCATCGTGGGAGAGTGGACATAGGCTTGATCTAAGCTGAACCACTATAAATCTTGTCTCCAATTTTCTCTTCTCTTAACTCTCTCTATTTGTTTGTTACAATATTTTTCTGAGTTCTGTTAATTTCTAAAACATCTTATTTGAGTCTAAATTTATATCAGAAGTCTGGTATCAGTCAGACCTTGTTTGAAGAAAATTATTTTCAGTGCTTCTATTAGCTTAATTTGTTTACATCTATTTACCCCATTTAGGTGGTAATACTAGCACTTTTACTAGGAAGAAATTCAGTTCTCCCATCATGCTCATCTCGAACTCACTCTTTATATTCATTGAAAATTCTTTGAACATTTGTTTGTTAGATGAGCCACATCAATATATATTTCAATGAAGAATATCATTACATTCCTTCCTTAGGAATAGAGTGGTGTCTACCTCACCTTTTATTAAACCATTATCAATTAAGAAGCGCTTATCCTCTCATAACATTCTCGAGGTGCTTGTTGTAGTACATATTGAGCCTTCTTTAATTGGAAGATGTGATCAAACTTTCTTGGATCTTCAAATCTAGGGGTTTGCTCAACATCTATACTCTCTTAGAAATGTCTATTAAGAAATGCGCTTTTGACATTCATCTGGTACAGTTTAAAATCATAATAGCAAGCGTAAGAAAGAAATAACCTTATGGCTTCTAACCTTGCCACTAATGTATATGTTTAATTATAGTCAATTCCTTCATCTTAAGAGATTGGCCACTAGTTTGGCTTTGTTTTTGGTTACTTGGCTTTTGTTGTCCAGCTTATTCTGAAGATCCATTTGGTTCCTACCACTGGATGATATTAAAGTCTAGGCATAAATTCTCAAACTTCATTTACTATAAATTGGTACAATTCTTCTTGCATAGCTTCTATCTAACTTTTGTCAGATAAGGCTTCCTCAACTTCTTTAGGCTCGATTTCTAACAAGCACCACTGTGTTCATCATTTCTTTGAAAGAGGATTGAGTTTTGACTCCTTCCTTCGAATTTCCAAGTACTTGCTACTTTTGATGACTAGTTTTGTACTTCAAGTCCATGTGCAATAGCCCGTGATTTGCTTCATTTTAATTTGTAGATGTATCCTTGTTGATATCAGCGCTTGTTCTAGTTTCCCAAGTATATGCAAGTTCTTTGCTTATATTCACCAAAGGACGACTTTCTTCAAATTTCACATTCATTAATTCTTCTACTTCTAGAGAGCTTTTGTTGTAGAATCTGTAGACTTTAGTAGTTGTGGAATAACCAACGAATATCCCTTCATTTGATTTCTTATCAACCTTGCCAGAATGATCATTATTATTCTTAAGCGTTATGCAAGTTCTTTGCTTAAATCCACCAAAGGATGACTTTCTTCAAATTTCACATTCATTAATTCTTCCACTTCTAGAGAGCTTTTGTTGTAGAATCTGAGACTTTAGTAGTTGTGGAATAACCAACGAATATCCCTTCATTTGATTTCTTATGAACCTTGCAAGAATGATCAATATTATTCTTAAGCACAAAACGCTTGCATCCAACACATGAATATATGAAATATTTGGTTTTCTATTTTTATAAAGCTCATGGGGGATTTTCTCAAGCAATGGTCTAAGAAAAACTCGATTTCTAATATAACAAATAGTGGACACTAATTCTACCTAAAATAACAAGGAATTTTGCTTTCAATCAAAAGAGTTATGACTATTTCTTGTAAAAAACGATTTTCTTTTCTTTTCAACAATCTTATTTGTTCTGAAGTATAAGGAGAGGAAAAATTGTGTTGAAATTCATTTTAATCACAAAAATCATAAAAGCCTTGACTTTCAAATTCTCCACCATGATAAGTTTTAATGCATGAAATAATATATTACCTTTTTCATTTTAAACTTGCTTAGCAAATTTTGAAAAATAAGAAATTGCTTCATTTTTGTGTGGAAGGAAGAAAACCTAAGTAAACCTGGTATAGTCATCTACTATAACCATATAATATTTCTTATCATCGAGTCTTAGACTTCAAGTTGGTCTGAATATATCCATGTGAAGCAACTACAAGGCTCAGTTAGCATAAACATGTTTTATAGGTTTAAACGAGCTTCTTACCTATTTCCTAAGTGTGTAGATAGTGCAAAGATTAGATTTCCCACACTTCAATTTTGGCAAGTTGAGCACTTGTCACGTCCCGATCCTCGAGCGCGTGCCTATCCCTTAGTCGTCGATTAAATTGTGACGTTCCAGGATGCGTCGCCGATCCATTCATTTTAATGTGCAAGCAGAAGTGAATAAATAAATCCCTAGACAGCACAAAGCTGGGATAGAAAAGCAGGGCCACAATTTCACAACCACAACTTACTAGTTTATATACAATACTAATATATATACAAAAGTCTACTCAAGCAAAAATTCTATAAGTCCTCTAGGCGTTCAAACCCCCAACTGAAAACCCGGAGCTCTCCTCGGAACTTGGGTCCACCGCTGCACCACCAGGAGGGTTAGTTGCAGCCTCGCCAAAAGCGATCTCTAACACCAACACTAGGACCTTAGGATCCTGTAGGGGACCTTCTCTGGGTCCATTTCGCTCGTGATGATACCACGCTCTGAATTGATGGGGTACCCTCTGAGGTAGACCTGCATCGACCCAGACAATGGTCCTCACGAGTTCATAGACCCAGGCTCCTTAGCCCCCGGGAAGAGGAATCTGGGTGACCTATTCAGTGACCCTCTGGGCTAGCCAAAACGTTATGGAGGAACCACCATCTAAGGATCTGAAAAGATTGAGCCCACGACAAGGTGGGACAATGTTTAAGCAAGTTCACTCCCTAAACTTCGACTAGAAAGGAAATACGCCTAAAAGCAGTCTATGCACACACAAGACAAAGGACTTACCTTGCCTCAGTTCCTTCCTACACGTTAGTACAATTCATATACTCAATCCATCGATTCAATCCAATCGATCACTCAATCCATTCAATCAATACCATTTATCAATCAATCAATATGACCATTGCTCACAAAAGCTGTAATATATGGTAATAGCTCTCACAAGATGATAAATATTGATGGTAGCTCGCACAAGCTGATATATAGATGATAGCTCGTACAAGCTTATATATATTATAGCTCGCACAAGATGATATAGTATACTACTCTCACAAGCTAACATATCAATGCGCACATAGGCTAATATAGTATACTGCTCTCACAAGTTGACCTATCAATGTGCACATAGGCTGATATAGTATACTGCTTTCACAAGCTGACATACAATAATGCTCGCACAAGCTGATGATTGACCATGTTAAAAATACCCGATCAAAATAATCGTGTGTGGGTACACGGTCGGCCTAAGCAAAAAATGCAATATCTTTCTTTTCAAAAATCCCACTATATAATATAGTGCCTAAAAAAAATTTAGCGTTAAAAACTAACGCCTCGGCATTTTTTGATTAAAATACCGAAATTCCACAATTTTGGAATAAATACTCAAAATTACAACTATCACTCAATTTGCACAAATTAGCACTCAATTAAATAAACCAAGCACACCATTGGAATCAGCACAAAATTCCGGTCACCGGTTATCTCGGTATAATTTTCGGAAAATAATAAATAATTAAATAAATATAAAAAATAATTAAATAAATGCAATTAATTACCACAAATAGAAACTTAGGCCGGAAATGCCTAATTAAACACCAAAACGAGCCTGAAAAAAATTCCTGAACCAATCTAGATAAATAATACAACTTATCTAGTCCCTAATTAAGCCGTTCTAATCACCTAACATGAAAAATTGAATAATTAAATCGTTAATCCGTTCTAACTAACCACATAAACCATACATAGCCTAAACTAATCAATCCTTAAGCATCATTAACTCCCTAAGCAGAGTTTAGTGAGTAAAACTCACCGGTTTTGTGATTCGGTGAGTCCACGATGACGGAGACGCGGAGACGGGCGACAAACCTCCTAGCGGTGACACCAAATAAGGATGAGACGGGCCTGAAAACGGGCCTTGAAGTCCAAAGAACCTTGCTGGGCTTCGGTTTTGCTCTAGGCCAAAGGAGGGCTACTCGAGGGTCGACTTGGGCTAAAACAAGCCAGGCGGGCGGACTGGAATGCAGTGAGCGAGCAGGAGTGCCAGCGGCTGTTGGACGGTGGCCAAGGGAGCTCTGGTGGCAACCGGGGAGGCTCGGGGGATAGGGCTGGGCGATGAGATAGGCGGGTAGAGTAGGAACGGGCGGACAGGCAGGCGGGGCTAGCTCGGGCTCGCGGCTGGCGTGCGGTGGCTCCGACTCCTCCGGTGGGTGTCGACGGCAAGGGGGGAGGGCTTGGCTTGGTTTATCTGGTTTTTAGAGCTTCAAAAGCCATAATAATGGAGAAAGGCAGCGCAAGGAAGGAGAAGATGTGGCACCCTAGAATTTCATAAAAATCCCTGAATATGCCATGGACCATGGATAGGCGATGGAAGTACCGACATTGTAATTTGTAGCCTTCTAATCTATGATTTGCGATGAGATGTATATGGCCAAGTCCTTAATGGATGAATTTTGGAAAGGAAGTTTTATGTTTGGCCATATGTATGATGAATGGGAACTTGTGGATTTATAATTTCAAATATATAGTTATCTTAAATTGCAATTTAGTGCTTTAATTAAATAGGGATTTAATTAGTTTTAAAAATGGGTAAAAATTGGATCTAACTAAACTTGTGTCTTAGGCCCAAGAGGGATGGGCCTAAGATGGGCCAAGTTGGCCGGCCCATGAAGCCCATGAAGGGCTGCCGTCGACCAAGGAGGAACCGGCCCATGAGAGGCCCACTCTTTTGCATGAAGATTTTGCCAAGTGTTAATTCCCTTTGTCCAAGTGTTCTTCATGCAAAAGCAATGATTGTTCATCATTGAGGAGAGGAAAATTGAGGGAACCGGTTGATGATGAGGGGGAAGCGTCGTCGGAGAGAGAGAGAGAGAGAGAGAAAGCTGCCGAGAGAGAGGAGGAAGAGGCTCCGCGAGGAAGAAGCCGCTCGTCCGTCGCTCGCCGTTGCCGTGTCCCGTCGCCGTGTGCTCGCTGCTTGCTCGGTCTAGAGGCAAGTTGGGGTCCTTAATCTGCTCTTGCATGTTGTATCTAGCATGTGTGTTTGAATGGTGATGAATTTCGGATGTCTAGGGTGAAAAACCGAAGTTTTAAGAGTGTTGCTTTGAAAGTTGTAATCTGTTCTCGAGTGAACCGCTTAACCCAGAAGGTTGTGATGGCTTGCATGCGATGTTTGAGTCGGATTTTGGCTTTGACTTCTTCATTAAAGTTGTAGATAACATATTAAAGTATGACATACTAAAATTTCAGACAAAATGGTTGAGTTTTGTGGGGGTGAAACCCTCCCTCTACGAAAATGTTAGACCTGAAGCTGTTTTGTTGAACTCTTGGTGATTTTGTGTGTTACATGTAACTTTTTACTGAGAATTTCACTTCCACTTCTTCACGAAAGTTGTAGATAACGTCTTGAAGACTAACATACTCAAATTTGAAGTAAAACGAACAAGTATAGCCTAGTGAAACGATTTTTCTTTTGAAGACGCTAGATCTGGAAATGTTGTACTGAGCTCCAGTGACTTCGTGGACTATAAAGTGATTTTCCGTTGAAAATATCAACTTGATCGCTTAATGAAAGTTGTAGTAGATCTTATGAGACAAAACATATCAAAAATTCAGAGGAAAATATGGAAGATAATTAGGTGAAATCGTGATTTTTGGAGACGGCTAAACCTGGAATGTTCGGTACTAGGAACAGGAACTTCAACCGTCCATAATTAATTTTCTAGGACGAATCTGACTTTGATGCCTTCATAAAAAATCTACTTCAGGATCTGGAATACCACATATTTAAATTTCATAATTTTTGAAGGTCATTAGAGTATTTAATCGAAAATGCTTTTAAAACCGTGTAACCTGGTATATTCGGATTTGGTCAGCTTCAATGTGTGGATCATATCATTCCATATAAAGCTCTTTCGGCGAAGTGTCCTTCATGAAGTATTTACCTTATGGTCTTGGCTATCATATAGTCAAATTTCATAAGTTTTTAATGTCATTTGGGTATCTAATCGAAAATGTTTCTAAAACTGTGTGATCTGATGTGTTCGGACTTGGTAATGTTGCAATGCGTGGTCTATACCGTCTTGTATGAGATTATTTTGGGAAAGTGTTCTGCATGAAATATCTTTGTTTATGTCTTGTCTACCACATATTTAAATTTCGTGATTTTTGAAGTTCATTCGACTATTTAACCAAAAATGTTTCAAAAACTGTGCAAGTGGAATGGACAGAATTAGTAGTGCTGAGATGCGTGATCTGTATTGAACTATATGGGGCTCTCTTGGTGTAATGTTCTTCATGAAATATCTGCCTTTGTCTCTTGACTATCACATGCTCGAATTTCATAATTTTTGAAGGTCATTTGGGTATTTAATTCAAATGTTTTCTAAAACTGTGCAAATTGGATTGTGCGAATTTCAAAGGCTGTAGCGCATGACTATTCTGTTTTGTATGAGCCCCATGAATTGTATTGATTTAAGTGATCAAATTCTGCTGCACACGTGATGATATTTGGCATGGCATATAGAATCAAATGTTGACTTAGGCTTTGTTGCTATTACCTCATGTGCCATGTTACTTGTGAGACATAACTTGGTGAATATAAATCATGATGAATGAGGAGACTGTTGGAGGTGGGTCAATAATGCCCTGGGAGTGTCAGGATGCCCGGGATGGGGGGTGCCGGATGCCCGGTTGTATTGTGACACATGCCCGGATGTCCTCGGGAGTCTCGAGATGCCCGGAATGGTTGGGTGCCGGAAGCCCCGGAGGTTTGTGCCCGAGGAATGCCTCGTGATGCCAGTTGGGATGCGAGACGCCCGGAATGTGGGGCTGCCGGATGACCGGTGGTGTGTGCCGGAGGTTTCTCGCGATGCCAGGTTGGGGTGCGAGTGATAAAGTGTGGGATGCAATTACTGGTCCTGGGAAAGAAAGATGTGGTGATCGGATTGATAGATAAAAAGTGGAAATTGAATCATGTATGGTATGGTGACATGTACGCATGGCTGTATGCTATGATGTGTATGAGTGCATGGTTGTGTGTGCACCTTTGGCATAATGGTACATGTATGATATAATGATGATGAGGGCATGGTTGTGTGTACACCTATGGCATGATGGTACATGTATTATATAATGATGATGAGCGCATGGTTGTGTGTGCACCTATGGCATGGCATATGTATAACATGATGGTGATGAGTACATGAGGAGGTATGTACATATGATATGATGACATATGCATGGCCGCAAGGTAAGTTATGCTTGGATGCATGAATGACATGTACTATGCTATGATTGTTATGATTGTATTGTGTGATGCATTGAGTAGTTTATTGGATCTTTTACCTGCTGAGTGGCTGTACTCACCCCTTCGGGGACGAACATTTCAGATTAGAAAGATGTCGCTCTCTCCCGTCACGCGTGGTACTTTTTATGGCCTTCCATCTGACGTGGAGGTCGAGTGTTCGAAGATGGACTGCGTTACCATCCCCGGTCTGACGTTTGTGCAGGTTCGTGTGCTGGTGATGTATGATGTGGGCCTGGCTAGGGGCCCGGTCATCCAAGAGTTCTTGTCGGTCCACGTCCGCCGTGACGGAGTGATGCGGGGGATGTTGCCGCCGCCGCCACCGCCCGATGCACCGGGGTGGATGTGATGGCCCGTGTGAGGAGTGGAGAGCTGACACTTTTTGGACATAGCCGACACTTGTAGATGGAGGTTTATACATGATCGACATAAAGGGTCGAGTTCTCTCTTTTTGAGTTGTGGCCAAGTCTAGCCAAGAGTCTTGGTTTTCCTTTTGGTTGTACCGACCCGTGAAATCCATCTTGAAAAATATACGTAAATAAAAGTGGCTCGGCTTCATCTTTTCATATGATGTGTAGTTGGTGTGCATTGTATTATGATAGCTGGAGGTAGAGATGGTAATATTCAATTATGCTTCCGCTAATAAGTCGCGCCGGGACCGTTTTCAAAAAAAAAAAAATGCCTATGAACTACGATGCGTCTACTAAGAGATGTAAGTAGCGTTCATTAGGTATAGCGATAGGTACCTGTGGCGACCTTAGGCGAGTCGGGGGTGCCACAGAAGAAGCTACTGGAAATAGAGGGGGACCCAATTTGGCCTCAAAAGTCTTCCTTCTATCCATTTACACTCATTGGCAAGGCCCCACTTGTTGGGCTGTCTTCCTCAGCCAATTTGAAGCACAAAAACCCCCTAGAACCAATCCCAAGTGATCCAAAATGTTGCACACCCCTTGGCCTACGAATTTTGGCCATTTCCTCCAAATTGAGCCAAATTCCTCTTCAATTGGACCTAAATCAGTCCCCATAAATTCAACCAAGATGGCCTCGACCAAATTAATATTTTTCCTCACCAATTGAACCAACTTGCATCCCAAAAACGTGATAAAAAACGGTCCCCTGATTTTTTTGGTAAAACATGGCGGTATTTTGAATTTTCACGAAAAATCTTTGGAGGATGAGTCGACGGTCCTAAAATGACTCATGACATGACAGAATTTTCAATTTCTAAAATTGGGTTTAAATTTGCGGTTAATTTCAATATGGCGCGATTTTAGCATGACCTAGCCTACCGGGTAGCTTTTAGGAATTTTTAGTGCAATTGACCCATGGTCGATTATTTTCGAGCCACAATGTACATCTTCAACACATTGGCGACTCTCGGTTATCGTGAAAATCTCGAGGTTTCAAATACGGGCAAAGGGTACAAAAACGATAGAAAAATCGATCTAGTGCCAATCGATAAGAATTTTATAATTAGGTGGAATCACCCACACTGAATCACATGACTCAGTTGAATCGACTTATCTTCGGTCTATAATTGATTTTTAGCTGTGCCGTAATAACCTTTGCAGACTAGCACGATCAAGCAGTCAATTTCTGATCGAATTCTCAAATCTATTGCGTTAAAATCCCTTAACGGCTTCACCAGATAGATTAGTTATCTCGTGAGTGATCAGCTCAGAGAATAGAACTATAGGCGCGTTGATGAAAAGCCCGATTCATTCAATTGAAAACAGAACTGGAAATTTACGATGTCACAACTCTTCCCCTCTTATAAAAATTTCATCATTAAAATTTAAACCATCACAAATCTTTAAATAAAAAGGTAGGGGTGTGTAGTCGTCTCATCGAATCTTCACTTTTCCAGATTGCTCCTTCTATGCTGTGGTGTTGCCAGACCCCTTTAAGCAACGGAATTGTCTTGGTGCACAGAACCTTTTCCTTGTGATCTACAATCTAAACCAGTTTTTCCACGTACGATACTCTGTCGTCCATGTCTAGTTCTTTAAAATTTAGCACATGGGTCGGGTCGGGTTCATACTTCCTCAACATTGACACGTGAAAGACGTCATGCACTTGTGCCAAGTTGGCAATAATGCAAGAGGATACGCTAGAGTCCCTATGCTTTCCAAAATCTCAAAGGAACCTGCGTACCTCGGACTCAGCTTCCCTTTCTTGCCGAGGCATGAGCTATTTTCGTGGCTCTGAGCAATCTTTAATCTGTCTCTAATAATTACCATTGCATCCACTAACTGCTAGACTAACTTTGGGCCTGTGATCTTTCGTTCTCCAACCTCATCCAAACCAACTGGCGTTCTGCCAGTTCTGCCATACAATGCTTCAAAAGGAGCCATCGGAATGCTCTGTTGGTAGCTTTTGTTGTAGGCAAACTGGACAGATGAAGCTGTCCCTCCTAGCTTCCCTTGAAGTCCAACACGCAAGCTTGCAGCATGTCTTCGAGGGTTTGAATCGTCCTCTCAGACTGGCCATTCGTCTGAGGATGATAGGCCGTATTGTACTGCAGCTTCGTTCCTAAGGTAATCTGCAAGCTTTTCTAAAAGGCAGCCGTGAATCTCGGTTCTCGATCAGATGTAATCGTCACTGGCACTCCACGTAGACGAATTATTTGACGCACGTACAACTCTGCGTCCCTGTCCAAATCAAGGTCCTTTTGTACAGCGATAAAGTGAGCCAACTTCGTCAGTCTATCGACCATTACCTAAATAGAATCATTACCCCTCTGACTCCTTGGTAAGCCAGTCACAAAGTCCATTGTGATGTGCTCCCATTTCCGCTTGGGAATCTCTAGAGGTTGCAGAAGTCCTCCTGGCTTACAATGATGTGCATTTACTTACTGACACGTTAGACACTTGGCGACATGCTTGGCGATATCTGCCTTCATACCGGACCACTAATAATGTTGACGCAGATTTTGATACATCTTCGTACTGCTAGTATGAATGCCGTAACTACTACGATGAGCTTCTAACAAGATATCCTCTTTAAGCTTTGCATCGTCAGGTACACACAATCTTCCTCGGAACCTTAGTGTTCCGTCATCAGAAATCTGAAAATCAGCCTTTGTCTTATCGGTATCCTCTTGCAGGATCTTCTGAATCTTTGGGTCTTTCAACTGAAGTGTCTTGATTCTGATTTGGACTTTCGACTCAATTTTGAGAGTAGCAATAAGATTCGAAAGGTGACCTATCTCAAATTTGAAAACCGAATCTCGAGCTCTCTCGAGTAAAATCCATTCCTTAACCATCATCTGTGCAATTAAAGACTTTCGACTCAGCACGTCTGCAACCCTATTCGCCTTTTCAGGGTGATACAGAATATCACAATCGTAGTCCTTCAGAAGTTCCATCCAGCGACGCTGTCTCATATTCAACTCATTCTGAGAGAATAGGTACTTGAGACTTTGATGGTCAATGAAGATCTGGAATCTTTCTCCACACAAATAGCGTCTCCAAATCTTCATAGCGAAAATGATTGCTGTGAGTTCTAAGTCATGCGTTGGGTAATTTAGCTCGTGTGGTCTCAACTGACGAGACGCGTATGCAACAACCCTACCATGTTACATTAGCACGCAACTCAATCCTCTAAACGATGCATCAATATAGATTTCGTATCCTCCAGGACCAGATGGAATAGTCAGCACAGGTGCGATAGTCAGCTTTTGCTTAAGCTCTTGGAAACTACGCTCGCACTTGTCTGTCCACACGAACTTCTCTTCCTTCTTCAGTAGTCAAGTCAACGGCGGCGCCAACGCTGAAAACCCTTCCACGAACCTTCTGTAGTAACCTGCCAAACCCAAAAAGCTTCTGATCTCTATCACTGATGTCAGTCTTAGTTAGTTGATGACTGCTTCAATCTTGGTTGGGTCTATGGAAATTCCTTTGCTTGAAATCACGTGACGTAGAAACGCTACACGAGTCAACCAAAACTCGTACTTACTGGCGTACAGCTCATGATTTCTTAGGATCTGAAGTACTCTTCTCAAATGCCTCTCATGCTCCTCAGAACTCCTCAAATACACCAGAATATCGTCAATGAACATGATAAAAAACTGATCCAGATACTTTTTAAACACTCGGTTCATCAAATCCATAAGAGCAACTGGGGCGTTAGTCAAACCAAACGGCATCACAATGAACTCATAATGGCCATATCAATTACAAAACACTGACTTTGGTATGTCCTCCTTTTTTATCCTCAACTGATGATACCCTGTCTTCAAGTCGATTTTTGAAAATACCGGCGCTCCTTGTAACTAGTCAAACAAGTCATCGATCCTCGGTAGCGGATACTTATTCTTGATCGACACCTGATTGAGTTGACGATAGTCAATGCACAGGCACAACGAGCCATCTTTCTTCTTCACGAATAGAACTAGTGCTCCCCAATGTGATGCATTGGGACATATGAATCCCTTATCCAACAACTCCTGCATTTGCAGCTTTGGTTCTTTCATCTCAGACAACGAATTATGGTAAGGAGCCTTAGAGATTGGCTCTGTCCCGGGTGCTAACTCAATCACAAATTTTATCTCTCTCTCTGGCGGCAGGCTTGGCAATTCCTTCGGAAACACGTCTGGAAATTCTTGTACCACTGCGATATCTTGAATTTTCATCTCCTCGACTGTCGTATCCATGGCAGTTGCCAGGTAACTTTGACAACCCCCATCTAACACGAGGGTCCTCCTCGACTCCCAAGAAACTTAAAACTTTCACCCAGTAACGGGTTAAACTGAATCGCTTTGCTATAGCAGTCCATCTTAGCTTGTTGCTTGGTAAGCCAGTCCATACTAATTATCACATCGAAATCATACATGGCTAGGACTAACAAATCTATTTTCCTCTCTCGCTCACCAATCACTAACTTGCAACCCAGACAACCCAATGCAGCTTATCCTTTAACGGTGTAGATATGCTAACCACTGACTCCAACAACGTAGGACTCAATCCTATTAGTTTAACAAACTGTTCAGCTATAAACGAATGAGTCGCACCAGGATCAAATAAAGCATATGCAGCATGGTCGTTCAGTGAAACCATACCTGTAATCACATCAGGCGAGTCCTCCGCCTGTCCTCTCGTGATGGCGTACACTCATCCTTGCACTGGGGGTCTTTTCTGTTCTCCCTGCTATGCAATTTGCGGCACAAACCTTATATTCTAACCCATTGGCAATGGTGGCGATAACTATTGTAGTCCTCTTGGCCTTTTGGGATAGTCTCTGGCCATATGACCCTGTTGGCCACATTCAAACAAACACCCATCCTTAAATGGCACGGGGCCAAACCATGTGGCCTTCCACAATAGCGACATGCGCCACTCTAATGCGGCGCTGACTTGCCAATTCCACCATTCTTATTGGCGGAACATGGAATCTTTCTCCGGTCATGGGCTTCTTCCCGAATCAGTTCCTGTCTCAATTTGAACTGAACCTCGACCCAGACGAGGCAGCTTGCTCACTCAAACTTCTCTGTATCAGTTGGGCCCAACTATACATCTCATTGTAATCCTTGAGGTCAAGTGGCACCAGTGGATTCTTTAGCTCTAGTCGAAGGCCATTCTTGAACCTCCGAGCTTTATCTTCAAGATCCTCTATTAGCCTTGGAGCGTACTACGATAGCTCCGCAAATTTGGCCTCATACTGATCTATTGTCAGCATTCCTTGGCGGAAGCGCTGAAATTCCTTCATCTTTTGCTCTCGGGTGCTCCTTGAAAAATACTTGATGTTGAAGGCTCTGAGGAAAGTGTTCCACACCGGGACTATGCCTTCTGGGAATACTGTGCCTCTGATGGCTCTCCACCAAATATTCGCGTTACCTTGTAGCTGGTATACTGCTACGGCAAACTTTTCCTCCTCATTGCACATTAGCAGTGCGAAGGCTTTCTCTAGGTCTTGGATCCAGAGTGATGCAGTCTCGAGATCTCTAGCATTGGTGAACCTCGGCAGGTTCAACTTCAAGAGCTGCTCCACCAACTTGTGAATAGGTCTCTCCCTCTCCATAACCACGTTCCCAGCTAGAACTTCTATAGGTGTGGTAGCAGCTGTGGCATTAGTAGCGGTGGTGACGGCGGCTTGATTTTGGGCCGTCTGCCCCATGAGTGCTCCTATTGTGTCAACCGCCTGCATGATCCCTTCGATCTTGGGATCACTAGGGGCTGCTACCCCAACACCAACTGGAGGCGGTGCTACATCACTAGCGCTAGCCTGAGCTGGCAATCGACCACGACCCCCTTAGGTACCGACCCTTGTCGATGTCCTACCCCGAGTAACAGGTCCAATGGTTCTCTTTCTAGGAGTCCTCTACTCTTGATCGCTCATTATGCAGATTCTTTAAAGAAACCCGCTTTCAATTCCGCACAGAATTAGAAGCTAAGTGATCTCCCCAAACAATTTACCAAGCAGCTATAACTGACATGCATTGCATGAAATAAAAACCATTTCTACTAACTATCCCATAAACCTATCGCACATTATCACTCCAACTATCGACCAGCTCTGATACCACTCCGGGCGAGGATGTCACGCCTCGATCCTCGAGCACGTGCCCATCCCTCAATGGTTGATTAAATTGCGACATCCCAAGACGCGTCGTCGACCCATTCATTTTAATGTGCATGCGGAAGGGAATAAATAAATCCCTATATAGCACACAGATGGGATAAAAAAGCAGGGCCACAATTTCACAACTACAACACACCTTTATATACAGCTGACTAGTTTATATACAATACTAGTATATATACAAAAGTCTACTCAAGCATAAATTCTATAAGTCCTCTAGGCGTTGAACCCCCAACTGAAAATCCCGAGCTCTCATGGGAACTTGGGTCCACCACTGCACCACAAGGAGGGTCAGCTGTACCTTCGCCAAAAGCGAGCTCTAACACCGACACTAGGACCCCAGAATCCTATAGAGGATCTTCTCTAGGTCCATTTCGCCCGTGACGATACCACGCTCTGAATTGATTGGGTACCCTCCGAGGTGGACCTACATCGACCCAGACAATGGTCCTCACGAGTTCATAGACCCAGGCTCCTTGGCCCCCGAGAAGAGGAATCTGGGTGACCTGTTTGGTGACCCTCTTTGGCTAGCCAAAACGTTCTGGAGGAACAACCATCTAAGGATCTGAAAAGATTGAGCCCAGAACGGGGTGAGACAATGTCTCACCAAGTTCACCCCCTAAACTCCGACTAGAAAGGAAATACGCCTAAAGGCAGTCTATGCACACACAAGCACGTCAGTACAATTCATATACTCAATCCATCAATTCAATCCAATCGATCACTCAATCCATTCAATCAATACCATCTACCAATCAATCTATACGACCATTGCTCACACAAGCTGTAATAGATGGTAATAGCTATCACAAGCTGATATATATAGATGGTAGCTTGCACAAGCTGATAGAGTATACTGCTCTCACAAATTGACATATCAATGTACACATAGGCTGATAGAGTATACTGCTCTCACAAATTGACATATCAATGCACACATAGGCTGATATAGTATACTGCTCTCACAAATTGACATATCAATGCACACATAGGCTGATATAGTATACTGCTCTCACAAGCTGACATATCAATGTGCACATAGGCTGATATAGTATACTGCTCTCACAAGTTGATATACAATAATATTGACACAAGCTGACAATTTACCGTGTTAAAAATACTCGATCAAAATAATCATGTATGGGTACACGGTCGGCTTGAGCAAAAAATGCAATATCTTTCTTTTCAAAAATCCCACTATATAATATAATGCCTAAAAACATTTTTGGCATTAAAAACTAACGCCTTGGTATTTTCTGATTAAAATACCGAAATTCCACAATTTTGGAATAAATACTCAAAATTACAATTACCACTCAATTTGCACAAATTAGCACTCAATTTAAAAAACCAAGCACAACATTGTAATCAGCACTAAATTCCGGTCACCGGCTATCCCAGTATAATTTCCGAAAAAAATAAATAATTAAATAAATACCAAAAATAATTAAATAAATGTAATTAATTACCACAAATAGAAACTTAGGCCGGAAATGCTTCATTAAATATTGAAACGGGCCCGAAAAATTTCCGAACCAATCAAGATAAATAGTATAACTTATCTAGTCCCTAATTAAGCTGTTCTAACCACCTAACATGCAAAATTGAATAATTAAATTGCTAATCCATTCTAACTAACCACCTAACCGTAATTAGCCTAAACTAATCAACCCTTAAGCATCATTAACTCTCTAAGCAGAGTTTAGTGAGTAAACTCATCGGTTTTGCAATCTGATGAGTCCACGACAACGGCGACACGGAGATGGGCGACAATCCTCCTAGCTGTAACACCAAATGGGGACGGGACAGGCCTGAAAACGGGCCTTGAAGTCCAAAGAACCTTGCTCAGCTTCGGTTATGCTCTAGACCGAAGGAGGGCTGCTTAGGGCTCGGCTTGGGTCGAAACAGGCTAAGCGAGCGGACTAGAATGCAGCGGGCGAGCAGCGACGACGGCGGCTGCTGGACGGCGGTTAGGGGAGCTTCGACGGCAACGAGGGAGACTTGGAGGATGGGGCTGGGCGACGAGATAAGCGAGACGAGCAGGAATGGGCAGACGGGCAGGTGGGGCTGGCTCGGGCTCGCAACTAGCGTGCGGTGGCTTCAGCTGCTCTAGCAAACGTTGATGGTAAGGGGGAGGGCTTGGCTCAGTTTCTTTGGTTTTTAGAGCTTCAAAAGCCACAATAATGGAGAAAGGCAGAGCAAGGAAGGAGAAGAAGCTGCTGGAAATAGATGGGGACCTAATTTGGCCTCAAAAGTGTTACTTCTATCCATTTACACTCATTGGTAAGGCCCCACTTGTTGGGCTATCTTCCTCCGCCAATTTGGAGCACAAAATCCCCCTAGAACCAATCCCAAGTGGTCCAAAATGTTGCACACCCCTTGGCCTACGAACTTTGGCCATTTCCCCCAAATTAAGCCAAATTCCTCTTCAATTGGACCTACATCGGTCCCCATAAATTCAACGAAGATGTCCTCGACCAAATTAACATTTTTCCTCACCAATTGAACCAACTTACATCCCAAAAACGTGATAAAACATAGTCCCTTGATTTTTCCGGTAAAAAATGGCCCTATTTCGAATTTTTGCCAAAAATCTTGATTTGCAGAAAAATCTTCGGAGAATGAGTCGACAGTCGTAAAATGAATCGTGACATGACAGAACTTGTCCATTTCTGAACCAGATCCAAAAAAGCTTGTTTGACATTTCAATAGTGATGGGCATCCTGTTCATTACTATAAAAATAAGTATGGTTATTGTTTTTGGGACCCTTTTTGCCAATGTTCCTATTGCTTAAACTCTCCTGATGAGTTTGATCAATGTGCGAGACCTCTACCATGGAGGAAGCATAAGAAGCCAAAAGATCCCATGTATCAAATGTATCTTAACGGAGATCCCTCCGTTGATACCCTTGGTGAGTGTGACAAATTTCAGTTTATGGTTTCATATGCTCCAACTCCACCACCAAAGTTTACCGATCCACCTTCAATATCACCAACCCCACCATCATCACCACCTCCATCTCCTCCCTAGAAAAAACCAGACATTTCTCCATTTTACAAGCCAATTGTAAAGTGGGCTAAAAAACATTCCTATCCACTTGAAGTTCCAGCAGAAAAACCACCCACTTCTTCCATTGCCATGTTTCAAGAAAAAGACTTTCCTTCGCTTGTTCGGGAAAGTTCTAAACTCGCGTTTCTCGCTCCAGAAGAGTTTATTGATCCACAAGGCAGATATAGGCATGTTCCTAAGATACCTACCCCTACTGATGTGGATGAGCATGGAAGACAGAAAAGAACTCCTGTTGCTAAGTGATGCGTGATGGGGTGAGTGATTCTAGAACGGAAATTTTTTTATGAGGGGATTTTTGTGGTTAAGTGTATGGAGTAGTGTATAAGGGGAAGAAATGAAAAGGAATAAGGAAATAGAACGACCTCCTTCAAAGGTATAAAGGCGATGCCACCAACCGAAGAAGAGGATTGAGATCTACGAAGTTCACCACCAAGGCCTAAAGCTTCCACCAGCCAAGGATAAAGGACTTCGGGATAGGAGAAGCATTCCACCAGCCAAGGATAAAGGGCTTCTTGGCTCACCACCAAGGAGTGATCTATGCTCCAAGGATAAAGAGACCGAAAGGAGTTATCCACTCTCCGAAGGAGTTCACTCAAGTAGAGGAAATCTCACCATTTTCATTGATCAAATTCGTATCCCATACATTGGATAGTTTTCCTCTATTTATAAGAGGATTTTAGACATAGGAAATACAAAAAAACAGACTTAGGAACTTAACCTTCGACTCTTGAGCTACATAAAAATAAAGACACCTAGTAACTTACGAAAAGCCTTTATTAACACGGGAACTAAATGCCTTTAATCTTCGGCCTTCCGCATTCTCGAACCTTTGGCTTTCCATATTCTTGAACCGCATTCGTGAACCTTTAGCCTTCCCAAAATTCGAGCTCCTCCCTTGACCAGAAAATAATCCTCTTGAAACTTCATCAATTGGTCATCCAAGATATTTAAAATGGCCTCCCTTTGATAGTTATCAATATACCATAAAGTACCGATAAGTAATTGACATTATTCATTCAAAACGATCCACCGAAGCACATAATGTCCAATTTCTTTATTGGCTTGGGTAAGCATCGATGGTTCTGAGTTGATTGATGGACCGACGTTGGATGCTCCCGCATCACTAAGGCTGTCCTAAATTGGCAATTGGAGACTCTTTTAGCACACAACAATGCCTTTGGAGCAATTGATTCGAAGATTGAGAATGTGCAACAAGATCTTCAAAGATATGATGAGACCACTAAGAAAATGCTTTCAGATTTTCAGAAGAGGCTTCATGCCTTGAAATCTTGACAACATTTAGGGTATCATTATCTTAAAAGTCCCCGAGCGGAAATTGAGAAGCTCAAAAAGCAACTCCAGATCCTTCAAGAAGGAAGACTCAATCCATTTCCGACTACTTTGCTAATGGAACCTCTTCCTCCTCCACCACCTCAGACGTCTATCTTTGTTGGTATCACAGATATTCTTGTTAGACAAGACAACACAGATGTGGCGGAAATGAGAAATCGACTCAAGGAATTGGATAGACTAAGGAAAGAAAAGGGGAAGGATAAAAGGCCTAAGGAATCTTCAGTTGTCATAAGAGAAAGGCCAGATCAACTGATGCTATCGAATCCATTGGAATCTTTTCTTAGACATTTGAGTAATTAGGAACCACAACCTGATCCTGTTACTCCACAACCCCCACTACAGACTAATCCTATCACTCCAACAGACCAGGTTCTGCCTCCTAAAGAACCAGCTTTTCCAAACATCTTTAATACTGAATCAGATTCGGTATCCCTTTCATCTTCATCATCCTTTTCAATCCGTACCATTGATTCCTGGCCAATTGTACTAGTAACTTCATCACAATATTCATGGGTGATCCCCCAGACCATGACATGGAATCAAACCCTTCTGAACCAGAGGTTGTTCAGCCTAATAATTTCTCTCAAAATGTCTCAACTTCATCAAAACAGTTTTTCACCATTGATGACATTCCTTATCACAAATGGCCAGAAAGGCTTGAAGAATTTCATACCCGGTTAAATACCCAAGCCATTACCAACCAGGACAAGTATGATGTTCTATTCAATTTCGTCACAAGGTTTACATGTAGCCTTAAACTTTGGTGGCAATCTGTGGGAGAACAAGATCAACTTCATTTCTTACTCTCACCAAATTTTCAGCATGCCATTACCCTTCTATATCATTTCTTTGTGGAGAAACCTGTTGACCTCATAGAACTCAAAAGAAGAGAATTTTTTGAAAGAAGATGCTGTTCTCCTAAGAAAAGACATTTGGATAGGCATTATCGTGAAATGCTTAAGCTCTTTTACCAAATTGGAGCTGATGCAAATTTGAAGCATGTATTTTTGACCTCCATTCCTAAAGAATTATCTCAAACAGTGGAGAGAGCTTTTCTATCTAGGCAAAGGAGGATCTGGGATGTTCCACTGGGAGAACTCCAACAAGAAATCCATTTGTGCCTAGAAGAATTGTGTATAAAGTGACAAATGATCCAGACTTATGTCCATGACAATAGAGAACTTGATAGGGCATGTTCTTGCCAAAACTTAAAGATCAAATGCTCCAAGAAAGATTCCGATAGTTCTTGTGGAAAATCTTCCAGAAAAAAGAAACATTTCAAGAAGCTCTGGATTAAATCCAGGCATGGCTCCAAGCACTCTCGAAGAAAGAAGAAATGGCGATACCTACGCAAAAGGAAAGACCACTCAGGCCGCAAGAAATCAAATTGATACTTCATCTGCAATCAGAAGGGACATTTTGACAAAAAATGTCCCTAGGAAAAAAAAGGTTAGAACCATTTGATACATCATATAGAGAATAAAACAGGTGTTTCTCTTGAAAATGATGATGTTGAATCTTTATTCTCTACGGATGAAGAACCATCTAAACAAACTCTTTGTGCCATTCCTTGTTATCGAACTCCTAGTGAGATTGATTCAGATTCTGAAGAGATTTTTCACATATCTCTTACATCTTCAGAACAAGAAAATGACATATTTTCAAGTCAAACTCATTGTCCTCACTTCCCTGTGAAAATTTTCTCCTCAAAGTTTGCCAAACCTATTATTGTCATTGCTCTCATAGACACTGGAGCAAGTTGTTCAATCTTGGATACTGAAGTTCTTCTTGAAGAATAATGGACTCCTTATGTTCGATACTTCAACTCTGCTTCAGGAGATACTTTTGCCACGAATGTGAGAACAACCCCAGTGACTGTTTAGTTTTTTCCTCAGTGTTCAATAACCACAAAATTATTTGGATCCAGTCTCCCCAATAAGGATTTGATCCTTGGGTGGGATATCATGACTCAAATCTCTCAACTTCAAATCATCCCTGGAAAAGGTCTTAAGTACAATAATCAATTCTCTGAATTTGTTAATATTCAAAGACTTTTTTCCATTCAAATGAGTCTTTTAGATCCGATCATGTAGAAGCTGCTAGAGTCATGTTCAGAATCATACTCTGAGTTTGCCCAAAAGTGTCCTAATCCTTTATGGAAAAATTCAGATTTCTTTGTCCGCCTTCCTTTCAAGAAGAATGAAGATATCAATCCCACTAAGGTGAGTCAGATGGGAATGAATCCAGAACATCTAGTTTTGGCTCAAAAGGAATGCTCAGAACTACTGCAACAATGCCTCATGAAAATCTCACATTCTCAATGGGCCTGTGAAGCCTGCTATGTTAACAAGCGTGCTAAGCAAAACCGAGGAAAAATGAGATTGGTAATCAATTACCAACCCCTTAACCTTTTCCTCCAAGATGATAAATTCCCTTTACCTTCTAGAAACTCTCTTTTTGCTGGATTATCCAAAGCTCAAATCTATTCCAAATTTGATCTCAAAGCCGGATTTTGGCAATTGGGTATTTACCCTGAAGATAGACCCAAGACAGGGTTCTACATCCCAAATCAACACTTTCAATGGAAAGTCCTTCCTTTTGGCCAAAAAGTTGCACCATCCCTTTTCCAAAAGGCCATGTGTCGAATTTTCCAGCCAATCTCGTCAAGTGCAGTAGTATACATCCACGATATCCTGCTCTATAGTCCTGATGAGCAGTCACACTGCCAACTCCTTGAGCAGTTCGTCGAAATCGTAAAAAAACATGGCATTATGCTTTCCCAAAGAAAGATGAACATTGCACAGACAAAAATTAAATTTCTTGGTATGCACCTTAACAAAGGCACATACTATCCAGGGCTGCATATTGCTCAGGAATTGCTGAAATTTCCTGAAAACAACTTCACCACAAAGCAAGTTCAGCAATTTCTCAGGATAATTACTTATCTCAGAGACTTTCTCACAAACATTGCAAAATTGCTGATTCCATTACAAAGCGATCCGAAGAAAAATCCCCCACCTTGGGGAAAAGCTCAAACTAGAGCAGTTGCTGAACTTAAAGAAATTCATGCAAACTCTTCCTCCATTACAAATCCCATCGACAGGGAAAATAATTCTCCAAACTGATGCTAGTGATGAATTCTAGGCAGCTGTTTTATTCGAAGAAATTGATAGCAAAAGGCACCTGTGTGCCTACAAAAGTGAAAAGTTTTCTCAGGCTGAAATGCATTATCATTCCACTTTCAAAGAAATCTTGGCGGTCAAAAATGAGATAAAAAAGTTCGAATTCCATCTCATCAGTCATCACTTCCTTGTAGAATTAGATATGGCATCTTTCTCTCAGATGATCAATTCAAACAGAAGCAAGTTCCAAATTCTCAACTGCTTCGATGGGCTGAATGGTTTTCAAAATACTCTTTCAAAACCAAACATATCGCCGGAAAGAAGAATGTGCTTGCTGACTTCTTATCAAGACCAAGAACACCAACAGAAATCAACATGTACATCATGAGGCATGCTTTTCATACTCTTCATCACAATGAGAAGTACAAGATTGAGAAGATCAAAGATTGGCCAAGTTGGAGATATCCCCAGGAGATCATTCAACACATCCAGAATGACAGTCTTACTGAAAATCTGGATAATCTTATGTGGCAATGTCACACAGACCTATTTAGGTTCAATGGAGGTTCAATTGTTTATCCTTTTGGAGTAAATGAGGACTATCCATTCATCCATCCCTTAATCTGGAAGGAAGATGATTTTCCTGATCAACTCAGATGGTTATTATGGTACTTAACCAATAAGTACTTAATAGCTATTGAAGTTCCAACCAGAAGGTTCATTGCAAACCTCACCAGGATATTCGGACTTGGCAAAAGAAACATTGAAAAAGAAAGCAAAAAAAATCTCCTAGATTTCCTCAACTGGTTTTATCCTCCCACCCACTGAAAATATCTCTTGCAGAAAGAATTGAGAACCACACAACCAGACCTTGAGGTCCATACTATTTTGTTTTTCCGACGACCATGGGCCTTTGTCACCAATAATGGCAACATCATCAATGCCTCTT
Source organism: Eucalyptus curtisii (assembly GCA_017140595.1). Taxonomy (NCBI): domain Eukaryota; kingdom Viridiplantae; phylum Streptophyta; class Magnoliopsida; order Myrtales; family Myrtaceae; genus Eucalyptus; species Eucalyptus curtisii. The sequence goes on from CM029503.1 coordinate 15,975,070, forward strand.
TGAGTATCGGTATGTCATCATATAAACCCGTTCCACACAGAGTAGAGGCTAGAGTTCACAAGTTCTATCCAGGACCTGTTGGCTGCTGCGAGCACCAGTATCAAGAACTTCAGAGAATCTTGTGCCAAGAGAATAAAACCATTCCTGAAGATGCATGGAATTATAATGTACCCACTGCATGGGATCATTATGGCCTAGCACTAGAAGCCAAGGAAGCACTCGAGCAGTTCAGACAAGCTGCATCATCACAAGAGAACGAAATGGCAGACACAGATAACTTTATTCAGTCCTCTTAGGATGCACAGTCCTCTCAAGACCCCTATGCTAAATGGGGAGGTCCTTTTTTCCAAGACCCCTATGACCAAGGACCTTTGTCCTTGAACACCTCCTTTTATGCACAGCCATCCAATTGGCCTCAGCCAAGCATTCCTGCAGTTGACACCTAAATTTTTGGGGTTGATTTTTAAATTACAAAAAAAAAAACAAAACACACACGCACACACACATGGCATATAGTCTAGAAACATTTTATTTTATTTTCATTTTGTTTCATTTTATTTTAGGCCGCCGGTAAACGGAAGATTTTTAACATATTCCTTTCAAATTTTTCATATTTTTAGTTAATATACACTAAGGGGTGTATTTTGTGCAAAGAGGGGATTTTTCTAGATAGAATATGTGAGAAATACAAAAGGGAATATTGCGTGGGGTGTGTATATTTCAACAACATATTTAGGGGTATCGTGCGCAAGCAAAAAAGGAAAAAATATATGTCGTGAGGATACATTTTTTGGACCAATAAAAATACATCGCGCGCAAAGTAAAATGTGTTCTCTTTTCCGGGTAAAAAAAAAAAAAAGCACAAAACCAAACCGAAAAAAAAAAAAAAAAAAAAAAAAGGTTAAACCCTAGACTGCGATTGTTCATCTTCTTCGCGGGTCAACCCCTACCCCGCGCCGGCGCCACGCTTGGTCGGCCTCCGCCTGCGATGACCTGACGCCCGAGTCGTCGACCACCGAAGCTCCGTCTCTCGCCTAAACCCCCTGCCGCTGAGTCCTCCTCTACTCCGATTCGACACCGACCCCGCTGCTCCAGATCTGCCCGCTGCAACAATTGGCGTCACTGCGCTCGTCGCCGGTTCGTTACGCCGCGCTCCGCCCTGCTCCAGCCAAGACCCGATGCTGGCAGATCTGGGTCGAGCTTGGCTCTGCTCGTGACCTAGTGCCGACGCCTAGAATCTGCCCCACCGGAGACCACACTGCCCCTGCTCCGCTCGTGAAGTCGCCGCCGCTACCGAGCCGAGATCGAGACGCCGAAGCTCCTCGCCGCAATCGCCTGAGTCTTCCGCCCGGCCCGCGACGCCGATCCATGCGATCCGCGACCCGGTCACCCTTGCTCCGCCTCCGCCGTCGCCGATTTGCAACCCCGGCTCCCGGCTCGCGCGCCGCCCCGCCTCCTCGTTCGTTGCTCACAACCCCGACGGTAGCCGATCCCGATCCGATTCCCTCGCCGTGCCATCCTGATGCCGTTGCTCCAGATTTGCTGGCCTCTGCCAGTCCCTGTTGCCCAGCACCCCTCGCCGCTTCGCCTGCTCACCGCTCGCTCGCTCGCCGCCTGTTCCTGCTGTGCCCTCGCCGGAGCCCTGAACCAGCGGCCAAGATTTCCTTTTTTCTTTTTTTAATAAAAAATAAAAAATAAGTTAAATTAGGCATTTTTGCTTGACTTTATTAGGCAAGTTTAGGGTTTTTCTTTATTTTTATTTTTTATTATCTCTTTATATGTTGTTTTCTTTGGTTGAAATACCTATCTATGCATAATTGGAAATCCCAATATATCACATGATTCGCAACCGTGCCGTGGTTTTTTATTTCATCTATAAGGCTTTAGATGAAATAATTAATCAAGTGGGAATAAAATTGATATTTTGATCTTTAAGGCTTAAGATCAATTTATCGATTTTACTAGCGAAATATTATCCCTTGATCCGAACGATGTGTGATATTTCTTTGGGTAATTTTGAATGGACTTGATTGCTTTATTTATCTCGAAATATGTCTGAGTTAGAATATTGCATGTTTTAGGGTCATTTGCATATTTAGGCTAAGTATTCTATTTATCATGAATTTTCGAAATATAAAAAATATAAAAATTCAAATCAATCAATTTAGGTTCCTATATTTTAATTTGGAATGCATGTTTAATTATTTGGCAATTGTTAATTTAGAAATTAAAAAAAAAGAAATAAAAAGAAAAAATCCAAAAAATGTTGAATTGGGATTAGGTTTGTTTTTTAATTGTATTGCATATTTTGAAAAGGGATTTTATTTTGAATCATGATAAAGAAAACAAAAAGAAAGTGCATTCATTTAGGATGCTAATTTTATTATTATTAACATCTTCCCAGGGCTGCAATGGGACCGGAAGTGGAGTATACAAACCTTGATGGAAGTGGCTTTTTGATCTTTGACATGTTGCACACCTTGAGATAATAGCATGCACATCGCCACTCATCTTTGGCCAATAGAAATGCTCTTGAAGAACCTCAAGAGTTTTGTTAATACCAAAATGACCAGCCAATCCTCCACCATGCGCCTCTCGAATTAGCAATTCGCGAAAAGAACTCTTCGGCACACATAATCGATTTCCTTTAAAAAGAAACCCATCTTGCAAAGAATATGGACCTTGAACTCCTCGCTTGCAATTGTTAATAATGGATGAGAACTCTGCATCTTCAAAATAAAGTTCTTTCATTGATTGAAATCCAAGAATCCAAGAGTCCAGAACAGCAAGCATAGAATATCTTCTCGATAAAGCATCTGCTACAACATTCGTGTGCCCAGGTTTATATTTTCAGACAAAAAGGAAAGGATTGAAGAAATTCTACCCATTTTGCATGTCTCGAATTAAGCTTGCGTTGGCCGCTAATAAACTTAAGCGCCTCATGATCAGAATGAAGGACAAATTGCTTTGGCCTCAAGTAATGTCTCCAATGATCAAGAGCTCGGACAATGGCATAGAACTCTTTGTCATAAGTTGAATAATTCCTCTTGGAATCGGTTAACTTTTCGCTGAAATATGCCAATGGTTTTTGTGCTTGCACCAGAACAGCACCAATACCAACTCCGCTTGCATCACACTCAACTTCAAATACTTTATCAAAATCAGGAAGTGCAAGAATAGGGGACTCACAAAGTTTTGTTTGATTACCTCAAAGGCGTTTTATGCAGCCTTTGTCCATTCAAAAGCACCCTTCTTCATGCATTCAGTTATAGGAGCCATGACGGTACTAAAGTTTTTGACAAAACGTCGATAGAAAGAAACAAGTCCATGAAAACTTCTTACATCGAAATGGACTTCGGAATCGGCCAAGTCTTCATAGCTTCCACCTTGGCTTGATCAACAAGAGATTCCATCTTTGGAAACCACATAACCAAGAAACACAATGCTTGGAGAGAAGAACTCACATTTCTCCATTTTAGCATATAGTTTTTGTTCTCTCAAGACATCAAAGACCTGTTTTAAATGAGGGATATGCTCCTCCTCGTTCCTCGCACTCATAAAGGCCTCCTTGGTCTTGAAAGCCGTCTTCCATTCATCACCTTCTCGCATTCTGATTTGATGATAACCGCTCCGCAAATCTATCTTTGAAAACACAGAAGAACCATATAATTCATCAAGCATATCATCAAGTCTAGGTATAGGGTACCTATACTTAATGGTGATGTTGTTGATGGCCCGGCTATCAACACACATTCGGTATGTACCATCCTTCTTAGGTACAAGTAGAGCGAGGAACAGAACAGGGACTCATGCTTTCTCGAACGTATCCTTTGGTAATAAGTTCATCGACTTGTCTTTGCAACTCCTTTGTTTCCTCTGGATTGCATCGATAAGCTGGCTTGTTTGGTAGTGGAGCACCGGGGATCAAATCAATTTGATGCTCAATACCTCTAATGGGAGGTAATCCAGGTGGCAAATCCTCCGGGAACACATCTGCAAATTCTTTCAACAAACAATGCATACTTGGATGTATGGGTCGCTCTATCACACTCTTTTTCTCAACCACAAGCAAAGCAAATACATTCTTTTGTTTGCCAATGGCTCTCTCAACCCGTGTTTCACTCAATAACATATTTTCTTTACAAGTGTCTCCCTCCCCAGGTTGATTATTACGTATCGAAGAAGGATTCAAGGGTAAAAGAGTAATGTATTTGTGTTCTTTACGAAAAGAGTACGTGTTTTTCCGACCATCATGCATAGCATTTATATCAAATTGCCACGTTCTACCCAATAACAAGTGGCATGCCTCCATAGGAATCACATCACATACAACCTCATCTCGATAGTTCTTCCCAATCGAAAATGATATAAGAGCGCGTTTGGTTACCTTGAGTTCATTCCCTTGATTGAGCCATTGCAGCTTGTATGGTTGAGGATGTTTCATTGTTGGAAGTTTCAGCTTGTCGACAAGAGTTGTCGAAGCAACATTGGTGCAGCACCCACCATCAATGATCACCGAACACACCTTTCCGTTAATAGTACAACGGGTGTGAAATATATTCTCCCTTTGCTCTTTATCGGGAGAAACTTCGACATGCAATGCTCTTCGGATGATCAATAGCTCGCCATCATCGGCTTTCTCCACAACTTCTTCTTCCCGATCAGATTCAGAAATATTGCCCTCAGCCTCTTGAAGCGCCGAATTGATCTCCTCAATTTCTTGAAGAGTCATAACTCTCCGATTTGGACAATTTGCTTGTAAATGCGCAAAACCATGGCACTTAAAGCATTTCCTTGCATCACCTTCAAACTTCTTTTGGACTTCTTTGGAAGGCTCTGCAACTTTTCCCTTGCCTTTATCTTTTGTCGACGTACTCTCGCCCTTGCTTGAGGAAGCACCCTTAAAATAGGATGTCGCCTTTGTTGAGGTTCTGGAAGAAAACCTCTTGCTCTTCAATTGCTTTTCGACTTTTATGGCTAACTTGCATACCTCTTCAAATGACCAATAAGGTTGAAGTTCAACCATATCAGCAATTTCTCGATTCATGCCGCCAAGGAAACGAGCGATGGTTTGCTCGGGAACTTCGGAACTTCACTCCTCATTTTGAGTTGTTCAAACTCACGAATGTATTCTTCAACACTCATCCCTTGTTGTTTAAGGGAATTCAGTTTGAGGAATAGATCTTGCTTATAGTTGTCGGGCAAGAATCTCTTCTTCATCAACTTCTTGAGTTTTTCCCAAGACTTGATTCGGTCTTTTCCTTCCCTTGCTCGTTGATGCTTTAGATTCTCCCACCATAGAGAAGCATATTTTGTCAGCTTTAGGACAGCAACCTTACATTTCTTCTCATCCGAATAGGACTTGAAGTCAAAAATTCGTTCGGTTGTGTGTAGCCAATTCACAAAGTCGTCGGGATTGAGATTACCGTCAAACTCGGGGACCTCCACTTTAATGTCCCTTTCATCCTCCTTATGCCTCCCTCTTCGTCTTCGTCTTCGAATTTGAGATTCAGAATCACTAGAGTGCAGAATCGTTCGGTTGTCTCCAGTGGACTCGGAATCACCATCAGAATTTTGACGAGATTCAGAATCGTCATGTCGATGCCGTTCATTGGGACGCCTTGCTGGCTGTCCTTCTCTCGCCGGATTCTGTAGAAGATTGGGGACTCGCTCCATTTGTTGCTGAAGATTTTGTATTGCGCGATCTCGCCTTTCATTGTGCGCCTGCTCCAAAGTCAAGCCTCTCGGAACTTGATCATCCATAAGGAATTTGTAATAGAAAAAGAAAGGAATCACTCAAATGGGTTGAACCTTGGGCTCTGATACCAATCTTTGATGCGTGATGGGGTGAGTGATTCTAGAAGAGATTTTTTTATGAGGGGATTTTTGTGGTTAAGTGTATGGAGTAGTGTATAAAGGGAAGAAATGAAAAGGAATAAGGAAATAGAACGACCTCCTTCAAAGGTATAAAGGCGATGCCACCAACCGAAGAAGAGGATCGAGATCTACGAAGTTCACCACCAAGGCCTAAAGCTTCCACCAGCCAAGGATAAAGGACTTCGGGATAGGAGAAGCTCACCACCAAGGCCTAAAGATTCCACCAGCCAAGGATAAAGGGTTTCTTGGCTCACCACCAAGGAGTGATCTATGCTCCAAGGATAAAGAGACCGAAAGGAGTTATCCACTCTCCAAAGGAGTTCACTCAAGTAGAGGAAATCTCACCATTTTCATTGATCAAATTCGTCTCCCATACATTGGATAGTTTTCCCCTATTTATAAGAGGATTTTAGACATAGGAAATAAAAAAAAAAACAGACTTAGGAACTTAACCTTCGACTCTTGAGCTACATAAAAATAAAGACACCTAGTAACTTAAGAAAAACCTTTATTAACACGGGAACTAAATGCCTTTAATCTTCGTCCTTCCGCATTCTCGAACCTTTGGCTTTCCATATTCTTGAACCGCATTCGTGAACCTTTAGCCTTCCCAAAATTCGAGCTCCTCCCTTGACCAAAAAATAATCCTCTTGGAACTTCATCAATTGGTGATGCAAGACATTTAAAATGGCCTCCCTTTGATAGTTATCAATATACCATAAAGTACCGATAAGTAATTGACATTATTCATTCAAAACGATCCACCGAAACACATAATGTCCAATTTCTTTATTGGCTTGGATAAGCATCGATGGTTCGGAGTTGATTGATGGACCGACGTTGGATGCTCCCGCATCAGTAATTTATTTGTTCTTAAAATTAAAACGAATTTCGGATGAAACAGAATGCACTCCTTTAATTATAATTATGGAAAAATTAGTAAACGATATTAATAAGTTCTAAAAATTTAACATGATGTAAACAAGACCTAGAGAAAGAGGTTATACAAAGAACACCATGTCAAGAAAGTTTCATATAAATTGCATAGGTCCATGCATCACAGCAAAAGAAATTCCAACACTACTTTTGCACAGTTTCAGCAAGAATTTCGATTAAGTCCTTAAATGAACTCCGAAAATTCTGAGATTTTAATATATTATAGTTAAGACCTAGAGGTAAAAGTCCCATGAACAAATCAAAGTCGAATTCATTCTGGATTAAAAATTATAATTATTATAACTCTCCCTAACTCTCGGTTCAATGTCCAGATTTATCCCTTTCAAAGAAGAATCGTTTCCCCGACCAATACTTGTCCGTTTATTCTCAAATTTTAGTATTTTAGTCCTCAAGATGTCTTCTACAACTTTCATCAAGGACATGATGTAATATTTAAACTAGATAATTACCTACAATTCGCGGAATCACCAGAGGTCAAACTGTTTTCCATAGAACAGTTTACTAGCTTAAGGTACTACTCCCAAAATTTCGAAAATTCAAACAGTCAAATCCAAATCCAGTCCAAATCCAAACAACCAAGTACAAAAGTCAAGTCAAGTCAAGACATCATAAAAGTCAAGAGTTCAAAGTTTAAAATCAAATCTGCACCACATATCTCCCCCTTTTGTCATCATTAAAAAGGTAGAGATGAAAAGAGAATGGAGTTAAGATTGCTTGGGAACACGAACAAGCTGGAAATCTCCCATTGACTGGACAATCCCTTCCAGCTTTTTCAGATCCTCCTTCAGTTGCGCCACATCTTCACCCTTGGCATTTGCTTGAACTTGAAGAGCAATGGCATGAATTTGATCATGCAAAGAAACTGAAGAGGTTTGACCTGCATTTTGCAAGTTCTGTACTTCGCATCCCAGAGCATATATTTGACCCTGCATCTCCAAGAGAACATCAAGTATTCTGCAAAAGTCTGTTGAATTATCAGTCTGAGTACTGGCTTCTGCACGATCAGGTGGAGTATAGGCAGATGATGGCAAATCAGCATGGTAACGCAAATTGGGCGATGAAACATCATGTCCCTCCTCAGGAAATTGAGAAGCATAGATGTCCTCTGGATCTGCTGGAGAACGACTTATTCCTTCACTGGTGGCAGGGAATGAGGACGTTCCTCTTTTCTCAGGATCTCCCCCTATTTCCGTGCCTTCGGGTGGAGAAAAGTGTTCCTCATGCTCTCGCTTCCGCTTGATCTCCTCTCTCCTCTTCTTCTTCTTCCTCAATTCTTTCCTCCTCTCGCTTCTTTCTCCAAATCTTCTCTCTCTCCGGTCCTCCGTTCGTCTCATCCGTGTTTTTTTCCTGTCTCTCCGTTGTTTTTGGAACAGAACGGCTCAAGTTCTTCAATGCCATTGCAGAAATGGTGATATCATCCTCATCCTCTTCAACCTCAATGATGAGAGCTCTTCTTTTCTTGGATGGAGCAACCATGGGCTCCTTCCCTTTTCGCTTTGCCGCCGAAGAGACCGAATGAGTCTTGACAGGGGTTTTCACTTTGAATTGCTCCAACGCCTTGTTGAGTTCCTTTAGGCGCATTTTAGAGACCATTTTCAGTCCCACCACCATTTGATCGCACGTTCGAACACAAAGAATCCGGGGAGGCTGAACGTTAAAATGTCTGAATAACTTGGTCACAAGTGCTGGGTAAGAAAGTTGACCCTTGTTCTTCACCACTGCTCTGTACATGTGGAACATAATAGTGTGTGGAAGAGAGAACTTTTTTCCAACATTGATGGCGTACATCAACTTTGCCTCCGAGTTTGAAACGTCGGTCTTTGAAGTTGATTTTTGTCTGAGACAGTTAATTACTATCTTGTGAAGCAAGATGTTGGACGCATTCATTCTCAAATAGGAAATCTTTCCTTCCATCCTTCTATCCTGAACAAGCTCCAATGTTGCACGAGCGATAAACACACTGATAGGTTGATATCTCCCTCTTTCAACCCCAATCACATCAGCCAAAGTATTCATGTTAGCCACATAGTCCTAATCTCGAACACTGAAAGAAAACCTATTCGCATCCAAGAAACTGAGATTCGAATAGAAGTAAGCGATAAGTTCGAGCATAAGCTCTCGTAGTTTCGAACAAAGTTCGAGTTGAAGAAGACTAAATTTTTCCCGTAGATTGAAATTCACATAATCAAGAAAATCAAAGTCCACCCTTCTAGGGTTTACCACGCCATGCTTAAGCAACTTAGAGTGCAGTTGCTTCTGTTCCTCCGATCGAAACAAGTCTGTCCTTTTGCTTCGGATTTTTGCCGCAACACCTATTCTCGGTTTAAACTAACTGTACATACTATCATGGTCATTCCCATCTAGTTGACTCAGCCCTCCAACACGTGGATTGCTTGGGATATTTGCCAATGCCTCTTCTGCCGACCCGGCATGGGCAATTCCGAATCGTTCCATTGTGCATAAAAAGAAAGTTTCATTTCTAAACCCTTTGTCTTTCAGAAATTCATCAATTTAGTTGAACGAAGTACCACTGCTCTTCAAAGCTCGATAAAGCTTGTAGGTAAAAGCGGGTTTAAGAGTTCTTACGGGTTCTGCATCTTCGATGATTTCTTCCTCTTCTTAATGTGCAACATCCTGAGGTCTAGATGGAGGAGATGGACGCTACTGAGAATGTTGTGGGCTCTGCTGCTGTCTAGGAGATTCTTCTTCCTCAGTGAGATCAAAGTGCGTAGGACCCTCACGCATTTGCTGTGGTCCCCTGTTCGTGATCCTTGAAGACTTTCTTTGAGACGACATCTTTCGCAGTCTTTGAGAGATTCCAAGCTTGTTTCCCAAGAAAGATGAAAACTCTTCGAGGATTAAACAAGAGAAGAAGACAGAAGTGGAAGATTGGTGCTCTCTTAGGGTTTTTGTGAGTAAAACGAAGAAGAACCGACAGTATACAAGGCAATCGAAGCGAGGCATACGGAGTGTCGTGAAAAAGGAAATATAAAAATGCCTTTTAAAAATAACTGCCTTTTTTAGAAAAAATTAGATAATCGTCATTTCAAAAATAACTTATTTTTCGAAAAGGAAGGATTGCACTAATCACGAAAAATTGGGAAAATTACACCAATTAAATTTGGATAGATGATCGTACCTTTTCAAGATTTGAACCGAGAGATAAGTTTCTAAAATAGAAATAACTTACAGTCGTAGATCTTGATTGTCTGAGTCTGAGTGCCTTTAGACTTTCAGTCCTGAGTCTGAACTTCTTCAGACTTTAAGATATTTAGTCTGGAACGAATAACTTCAAATTGATTTTTCTCCAAAGGCTTTGTAAATATATCCGCCAGTTGATTCTTGGAGTCAATAAACTGAATTGAAACTTCTCCATTTTGAACATGATCTCTAATGAAATGATGTCAAATCTCTATATGTTTTGCTCTTGAGTGAAGAATCGGATTCTTGGTGAGATTGATTGCGCTGGTGTTGTCACATTTGATTTTAGTGCATGAATCTTCAATTCCAAAGTCTCTTAGCTGTTGTTTTATCCACAGAATTTGTGAACAACAACTTCCAAGAGCTACATACTCTGCTTCTACCGTAGAAAGAGCTACTGTACTTTGCTTCCTTGAAAACCAAGATACTGTCCTGCTTCCAAGTAGTTGATAGGTGCCCGAGGTGCTCTTTCTATCAACTCTGCAACCAGCTAGGTCTGCATCTGAGTATCCAAGAAGAGTGAAGTCTCCTTCTTTAGGATACCAGAGACCCAAGTTTGAAGTTGAGGCAATGTATTTGATAATACGCTTTGCAGCACTTAAATAAGATTCTTTAGGGTCTAATTGAAATCTGGCACATATACAAACACTAAACAAAATGTCAGGTCTAGAAGCAGTTAGATAAAGAAGTGAACCAATGATACTCCTTTCCTTCTTCATCATTGTCCATCTTCAAAGAACTTGACATTGGTAGATCAGTCTTTTTGCAATTTTCTAGGCCAAACTTTTTGACAAGTTCTTTAGCATATTTTTCTTGATGAATAAAGATTCCTTCCTTCAGTTGTTTAACTTGAAGCCGGAGAAAGAAGGTTAGTTCACCCATCATGCTCATTTCAAACTCATCCTACATAGACTTAGAAAATTTCTTGCACGGATTTTCATTAGAAGATGCAAAAATGATATCATCAACATAAATTTGAACAAGTAGAAAACTTTTGCTTTCTCTTTTGATAAACAATGTAGTATCTATTTTACCTTTGACAAAGCCATTTTGAATTAAAAACTTACTTAGTCTGTTGTACCAAGCTCGAGGTGCTTGCTTTAAACCATATAGAGCATTTTTCAGTTTGAATACAGAGTCTGGTTTTCTTGGGTCTTCAAAACCAAGTGGTTGTTCCACATAGACTTTTCTTTGATAAATCCATTTAGGAAAGCACTTTTGACGTCCATTTGGAATAACCTAAAATTCTTATGAGAAGCAAAAGCAAGTAATAATCTAATTGCTTCTAACCTTACTACTGGTGCGTAAGTCTCATCATAGTCTATCCCTTCTTCTTGCGTATATCCCTTGGCCACGAGTCTTGTTTTGTTTCTTACAACTTTACCTTTCTCGTTCATCTTGTTCCTGAAAACCCATTTAGCTCCAATGATGGATTTACTTTTTGGTTTAGGAGTCAATTCCCAGACATCATTAATGCTGAATTGCCTGAGTTCTTATTGGATAGCTTCAATCCAGCTTTCATCAGTTAAAGCTTCTTCTATGCTCTTGGGTTCTATTTCAGAAATAAGAGCCACACCACTAGACTCTTCGCGCATTTTGGATCTTGTGCGAATTCCTTCATTAATATCACCAATAATGAGATCTTTGGGATATTTGGACTTATGCTTCCAATTGCTGGTTGATTTGTCGATCGTTGATCTTTTTCCTCATTTGAATCTTCGTTGATCATTTGTTGCTTGTCTTCTGATGGTTGAACTGCTTCTGGAGATTTAGACTTTGTAGAGTCTGGAGCAGGTTCGGATTCTTCAAGATGAGTATGAATTAATTGATTTTGCATAAAGTCTTGAAATTTGACATTCATTGATTCCTTCACAGATTGAGTCTTCTTGTTGTAAACTCTGTAAGCTTTGCTTGTGATAGAATATCCAAGGAAAATACCTTCATCTGATTTTTCTTCAAACTTACCAACCCGATCATTTGCATTTTTCAATATAAAACATTTATACTTGTAGGGAGTTTTATCCAGAATAGGCCTTAGAAAGACTCTATTAATAATATAACATGTTGTAGAAACTGCTGCAGCCCAAAAACGTGAAAAGATGTTACTTTCAATTAGAAGAGTTCTAGCCATTTCTTGAAGCGACCTATTCTTTCTTTCCACGACTCCATTTTGCTCTGGAGTATATGGAGAAGAGAACATATGCTGAAAACCAGATTCATCACAGAATTTTGTAAAATCTTGATTTTCAAATTCACCTCCATGGTCTGTCCGTATACTTGAAATAACATACCCTTTCTCATTTTGGACCTTTTTAGCAAACTTTGCAAAATAAGAAAAGGTTTTAGACTTACTTGCCAGGAAATATACCCAAGTGAATCATGAATAATCATCCACAGTCACTAAACAGTATTTCTTACCTCCAATGCTCTGAGTTCTGGTTGGTCCAAAGAGATCCATATGCAAGAGCTGCAGTACACGATTAGTAGAAAAATAGTTTATTTTCAAAAAATAAAAAAATAAAAAAATATCCCATATTTTCCCAAAAAAAAAGCCAAAAAAGTCAGAAAAAGCCAAAAATGATTTATATTTTTAGAAAAAATATCAAAAATCCAAAAAAAAATGTCTTTATGTTAAAAAAAAGACCCAAAAAATGTTTTTCCTCTGCAAGTGCATGGAAAACCCCCCAAAAATACAAAAAGCCTTAGGGTTTAAACAAGATTAGGTATCGGAAGGGCATTAGTGATTAACTAGTATAATCAAGTCCCCGAACCTACTTTATTTGGTTTCGCAGGAGCGAATATTTCTCCTAATATTCCGCTTGGGTTTTTAATCAACCCACCCCAAATCGATTAGTGGCGACTCCGTTTTAAAATTAACTTACAAGTTAAAAACTTGGACTATTAAGTTGTGAATTGGTGGGCTTGGGAGAACCCGAGCTAAGCCTAATAGACCTAGCCAAACCATTAACCTCAGGCGCCCACCCTAATTGGGCGCCGGGAAAAAGAGGTCGCGACAACTGTTGACATGGAAGTCAATCATCCTACATGACATCATTGGCATTAATGTGAACAATTTTTAATAATATTTTAGATATTTTTATTTATTTTTCTTTTTTCTTTTTTCTTTTTTCTATCACTTTCTTCTTCCTCAGATTGATTGTCGTTAGCAATCAGTTAGAGTTAAGGCTTGCGAAGGACCTCGTCAGCCTCATGAAAGCTTGGCCATGGTTAGGCGAGGCTCAACCTCGCTAGTCGAGCCTTGGCCAGCCTCTAGCCTCGCCCAAGCCACTAGCTAGGCTAGTAAGGCTCACCCTCACTGGACAAGGGTGAGGCTCAACATTGCCAAAGGTCGTGAACTCAAGTGGCCTCTAGTGTGGAGAGGCTAGGCGAGGCTTGCCCTTGCCAATCTAGCCAACGGCCTGGGCAAGGCTAGTTGAAGCTCAACTAGTAAGGTCCTTGCCCAACCATGGCCAAGCTTCGCGAGGACAGCGAGGTCCCTCACGGCCTTGCCTCTGGCCAGCGATTAGCTGGGGGAAGAAGAAAGTGATTAAAAAAAGAGAGAGAAAGAAAAAAATAAATAAAAATTCAAAAAAAATTAGAAAAATATTATTAAAATTTGTCAACATTAGTGGCGATGGCACCATGTAAGACAACTGACGTCCATGTCAACATCAACCAATCCCCAGCTGATCAAAATTAAATAGATCAACTAAATTAGCACAAATGCAAAAGGTTTAGAATTCAATTAGCTAAAGAAAAAGTTGATGATTGAAATGACACAATTGCAATATGTTAGTACTTTTTTGGTAATTTTCCCACAAAAAAAGTGTCACATCATATAATTTCGAAAATTCATTTTATTTATTGGATTTACTTTTCTTATCACTCTTAACTATTTGTTCACCTATATATTAATTGGACTCAGAGTTAGAGATTCAACTAAGTTTAGATAAGTCACGTGGTCGGTTATTGATAGGACTAGTATGAGCACCTAGAGGGGGGTGAATAGGTGACCAAAGAGATTTTTGGAAATCGTAACAGGATAGATTAGTCTTTAACAATTAATAGACTAAAAGAGTGAAGACAATAATAGACGTATGAAGCTGCGATGTAAAGTAAAGAGATTAGGGATAGAGAATCAAGACTCTAAGTTTATAGTGGTTCGGCTTAGACCAAGCCTACGTCCACTCTCCCGCACTGACAGCCCACTGGCTGGATTTCACTAAGAATCAGAAGAGAATTTATAGTCTCACGTCCTTGATTCCACAGTGTAGAGACTCTACTACACTTCCTCAAGGTCTCACAGATATTCAGTCTCTCTTTTGAGTACAAGTAAAGTTCGGCGAATAAAATCACAAAAGAACAAGGAGATTCAGACTTTGAAATTTTCTATCGGGCACTAATGAACAACTTGAACGTCTCCCTTAAATACTCCTTCATGCCTTCAATACCGTTGGCACCTTCAAAATGAGTTCTTCCAATCAACCCGTTGGACAGAAACAATTAGAGAGATCTCGAGCTATTCAAGGAAAATGACGATAGCCCATCAATCCTGCTCGCCCATACAATCAAGATATAGGTTTCCATAAGTAGAACCTTCCAAGTGTAATACGCGGATCAATAGAATCTAAGTTACTCGAATTAATCAATACGAATAACAGATCTTGAAATACTATTTCCAGCCGTGAGATTTTCCTTAACCATACGAACCAAATCCTTAAAGTTATGCTTGATTTAAAAGCTTCTTTTTCGATGGTCTGGAAACTGTCAATGAGGGCAGACTTTGAATCTTGAGTCTAGAGGTCTTCAGACTTTGTCAAAAGAGTCTTCAAGTCTTCAGACTAGACTGATGGAAACGTTTCATCAACTTCAAAACAAATCAGGAAGTTTTCTCTAACAATCTCCCCTTTTTTTTTATGGTGACAAAACTTTCCTGCAGATTTGGATACTTCGACCTACAATACAACACTTAAGCTAACAAAGATATCTCATAATAAATTAGGATAAAGATAATGGTGGATCTGCATCCACAGAAAACAAGTTAGTCCTGTAAAGACAGTTATCAGTTATCTTTATCGAAATCATCAGCATAGCTTAAAGTACCGCAATCATCAAAAGTTTAAAGCAATCCAAAAAGCAATCCAAAATCCAAGTCAGTCCAATATCCAAACAAAAGATAAAGTCAAGCAAAAAACATTGAAACATCGAAATTAGTCCGAGAGTTAAAATCGCAACTTCTCCCCTTTTTGTCAACAGCAAAAATGTAGAGATGATTAAAAAATAAAATTTAAGAAGATTTGGGAATGCGAATGGGCTGAAAATCTCTCATTGACTTGACAGTCTCTTCCAGCTTCTTCATATCCTCCTGCAGTTGCGCTATATCCATACGCTTTGCAGTTGCCTGAATCTGACGATTAAGCGCTCGAACTTGATCTTGCAAAGTGACGGAAATGGCATGATGAGCATTCTGCAAAGTCTGGAATTCACATCCCAATGCATAAACCTGGCCTTTGAGCTCCATGAGAATTTCAAGCAACCTTTGAAAGTCTCGAATTGTCGGTTTGGGTGCTTGCTTCAAAGCATGGTCGGATTGTGGAGTAAAGCCAGATGATCGAACTTCAACACGAGCATCCATACTTGGAGATGATGCCTTATGATCTTCTTCAGGAAATTGTGAGGCATATATATCCTCTGGATCGGCAGGAGAACGACTAACATTTTCACTAGTAAAAGTGAGTAGAGGAATACCTTCTTTCACAACGGCTCCCCATGTTTCAGTGCCTTCAGGTGGAGAGAAGTATTCTTCTTGCTTAGGCTCTTCCTTAGTGCCATGATGCTCTTGAGCTTCTTTTTCTGCTGGAGAATCACCACGACTGTCTCCTGCAGTTTGTTCTCCTCCTTGCTCCTGTGCTTCTGCTCTTTCTGCTTCTTCTTCTTCCCTCATCGATTCCTTCTCCTCATTCCCTTTCGTTGTCTCTTCTCTCTCCTGCTGTTCTCGTTCCCCGACTCTGGAACAAGACGTTGTACGTTCTGTGAGGCAAAGGCGGAGATAGCAATGTCTTCCTCATCATCTTCATCCTGCAAGATGATTGCTCTCCTTTTGGATGGGACGGTCATGGGTTCTTTGCCTTTTCTCTTCGCAGCTGTAGAATCTTGTCGAGGCTTGATAGGGGTCTTCTGCTTAAATTGCTCTAACGCTTTGCTTAGATCCTTCAGACGCATCTTTGTCATCATTTTCAGCCCTATCACCATTTGATCAATGGTTCGAACGCACGGAATCTTGGGAGGCTGAATATTGAAGTGTCTGAATAAACGAGTGATAAGAGCAGAATAAGGGAGTTTGCCCTTGTCCTTTGCCATGGACAGGTTCGACATCCTCAAAGATTTCTTCCTCTGCTTGTTGGTGATGACGTTCATGTGATCTAGCAGGAGAAGAATGGTGCGGTTGAGAATGTTGTTGTTGACTTTCCTGCTGTCTTGGAGAGTCTTCTTCCTCGGTCAGATCAAAGTGCGTAGGACCCTCACGCATAAACTGTGGTCCCCTGCTTGCCATCCTTGACGACTTTCTTTAATACGACATTGTCACAGTTTTTGAGAGGATTTTCGAACTCAATTCACGAGAAAGATGAGAACTTTAAGGATTAAACTAGAGAGAAAAAGTACAGAGAGTGAAGATCTGTGCTCTAGGGTTTTTGGGTGAAAACGAAAAATGAGATGAACAGTATATAAACCGGTCGAAACCAGGTATTCGAAACGTCACAAAAGGAAAAAAATAAAAATGCCTTTTAAAAAATAACTGCCATTTTGAAAATAGATAACTATCTTTTTCAAAAAGATAACTACCTTTTCAATGTCAATTAGAGATTAACAGACAGTCTTACCTTTTCGAGACTTCAGTTTAAAAGATTAAAAGCACTGTAATCGAAGTAACTTACAGTCGTAACTTTTGGTCTTCTGAGTCTGGACTTTTTGAGTCTGAGCTTTTTCAAATTTTATCCCTGAGTTTAAGCTTCATCAATCTTTGAGAGATAGAATATTAAGTCTTGAACGGATAGACTCAAATAAGCTTTTCTCTAGCGGCTTTGTGAATATGTCTGCCAGTTGATTTTTTGAATCGATAAATTGTATCAAGACTTCTCCATTTTGAACATGATCTCTAATAAAATGATGTCAAATCTCTATGTGCTTTGCTCTTGAATGAAGAATTGGATTCTTTGTGAGATTAATTGCACTGATGTTGTCACATTTGATCTTGGTGCATGAGTCTTCGATTCCAAAGTCTCGTAGTTGTTGCTTTATCCATAATATTTGAGAGCAACAGCTTCCAAGAGCTACATACTCGTCATTGTTGAAAGAGTTACGTACTTTGCTTCCGTGAAAACCAAGATATCGCCCCTGTTACCAAGCAATTGACAAGTGCCAAATGTGCTCTTTCTATCAACTCTGCAACCTGCAAGATCTGCGTCTGAATATCCAATGAGAGTAAAGTCTCCTTCCTTGGGATACCATAGACCAAGCTTAGCAGTTGTTGCAACATATTTGATGATGCGTTTTGCAGCGCTTAAATGTGATTCTTTGGGATCTGATTGAAATCTAGCACAAATGTTTACACTAAACAAAATGTCAGGTCTAGAAGCAGTAAGATAGAGAAGTGAACCAATGATACTCCTGTATAGTTTTTGGTCGACTTTCTTTCCTCCTTCATCTTTGTCTAGCTTCGAAGAACTTGACATTGGTATGTCAGTCTTTTTGCAATTCTCCAGTCCAAACTTTTTAACAAGTTCTTTTGCATATTTCTCTTGATGAATGAAAATTCCTTCTCTCAGTTGTTTCACTTGTAGACCAAGAAAGAATGATAGTTCACCCATCATGCTCATCTCGAATTCATCCTGCATTGACTTAGAAAATTTCTTGCACATATTTTCATTAGATGATCCAAATATAATGTCATCAACATAAATTTGAACGAGTAAAAAGCTTTTACCTTCCCTTTTGATAAACAAGGTAGTGTCTACTTTTCCTTTAATGAAACCATTTTGAATTAAAAACTTACTTAACTTTTTGTACCAAGCACGAGGTGCTTGTTTTAATCCATATAGAGCATTCTTCAATCTGAAGACAAAGTCTAGTTTCTTTGGATCTTCCAATCCAGGAGGTTGTTTCACAAAGACTTCTTCTTGAATAAATCCATTTAGGAATGCACTTTTGGCGTCCATTTGGAATAACCTGAAATTCTTATAGCAAGTAAAAGCAAGTAATAATCTAATTGCTTCTAACCTTGCTACAGGAGCATAAGTCTCATCATAGTCTATCCATTCTTCTTGCGTATATCCTTTGGCCACGAGTCTTGCTTTGTTCCTTGTCACTTTTCCTTTTTCGTCCACTTTGTTCTTGAAAACCCATTTAGCTCCAATAATAGACTTACCTTTTGGTTTAGGAGTTAATTCCCAAACATCGTTAATGTTGAATTGCCTGAGTTCTTCTTGCATTGCTTCAATCCAGCTTTCGTCAGTTAAGGCTTCTTCTATATTTTTAGGTTCTATTTCAGAAATAAGTGCCATAGCACTAGACTCTTCTCGCCTTTTGGATCTGGTACGAATCCCCTCATTAATATCACCAATAATGAGTTCTTCAGGATGACTAGACTTATGCTTCCAGTTACTTGATAATCTGACAGGTTGTTGATCTTTTTCTTGAGTTGATCCTTCATCATCAATTTGTTGTTTTTCTACTAGAGTGTGAACTGTTTCAAGGGAGGTAGACCTTGTAGAGTCTAGAGCAGGTTCAGATTCTTCAGTCTGAATCGGTTGAATTTGCGGAGAGTCTTGAAATTTGACGTTCATTGATTCTTCCACAGTTTGAGTCTTTTTGTTGAATACTCTGTAAGCTTTGCTTGAAGTTGAGTATCCAAGAAAGAATCCTTCGTCCGATTTTTTTTCAAACTTACCAACTCGATCATTTGTATTTTTCAGGATAAAACATTTACAACCAAACACTTGAAAATACGAAACAATTGGCTTCTTTCCTTTAAATAGTTCATAAGGAGTTTTCTCAAGAATTGACTTTAAAAATACTCTATTAATAACATAACAGGCTGTAGAAACAGCTTTAGCCCAAAAACGTGAAGAAATATTGCTTTCAATTAAAAGAGTTCTTGCCATTTCTTGTAAATATCTATTCTTCCTTTCCACCACCCAATTTTGTTCTGGTGTCCGGTGTATATGGAGAGGAGAACTTATGCTAAAAACCATATTCATCACAAAATTTAGCAAAGTCTTGATTTTCAAACTCACCTCCATGGTCTGTACGAATGCTTGAAATAGTATAACCTTTCTCATTCTGTACTTTCTTAGCAAATTTTGAAAAATGAGAGAAAGTCTCAGAGTTACTTGTAAGAAAGAAGACCCAAGTAAATCGTGAAAAATCATCTACTATTACTAGGCAGAATCTTTTTCCACCAATACTTTGAGTTCTAGTCAGTCCAAAGAGATCCATATGCAGGAGCTGCAATACACGATTAGTGAAAACTTGATTTATTGGTTTAAAAGAATTTCTAACCTGTTTTCCCAACATGCATTGTGTGCATAAGTCAGACTTTTGATAATTAAGGTTGAGTAGTCCTTGAACAAGATTCTTGGAAGAGATTTTGGCAATTTGCTTCATGTTGATATGGCCAAGCTTTCGGTGCCATAGATTCGCTTCATCTTGTACTGATATTAAGCATTATGATCTTTCTTGATTTATATCCAGAAGATAAATATTCCCATGTCTGCGCCCAGTAAAAGATTGAGAGAAGTCTTTACTAGTTCCTGAACATGTTCCTTCCTGGAAGTTGATTTTGAATCCAGTATTGTATAATTGGCTTATGCTGAGTAGATTGTAATTCAATCCTTCCACCAAGAAGACATTATTGATTGTTAGACTTCCAATTTTTACTGTTCCGCGTCCAATAATCCTTCCTTTGCTATTACCACCAAAAGAAACTTTTCCTCCATCTATTTGGACAAGTTTTATAAAACAACTTGAATCTCCTATCATGTGTCTTGAGCAGCCACTATCCAAATACCGTTTGATCTTCCTTTTGATAGTGACCTGCAATTAAAAAGAAATTCAAGCTTTCTTTGGTACCCATATTTTCTTGGGTCCAATGGAGTTAGTGCAATAAACAGTCTTTGCCCAATCATTTTTAACAGGTCTCCAAACCATAGGGCATTCCTTTTCAAAGTGTTCTGAGCTTTGACACTTTGAACATTTGAGAGCATTTCGGCCAACAGGTTTTACAAAGACTTTCTAAAAATGATTTCTATAAAAAGCTTTTGTTGGTCTTTGTTTGATTCTTTCCTTTACCTTTGGAAAATCTATTAGAGGAATTGTTTCAGGAGTCATACCAAGACCTAATTTGTTAAAATAGGGTCTTTGTATCGAAAGAATCTTATCCAACTTCTCAGATCCATTTGAAAATCTTTTTGAGATGTTTCAGATGTCATTTTTTAAACAGGTGTTTTCTCTTGAAAAAGAGTCTGCATTTTCTTTCAAAATAATAAAATTTTTGTCTAAATATAGAATTCTCCCTTTCTAATTCGGAGATCCTCTTAAGAGAGGTTTTGAGGCTAAGACAGAGTTCATCAATATATTTCGAAACTTTAGTAGGAATTTTTAAATTGCTTACCTCAATTTCACTGTCTGAGTCTGAGTCTGTATCTGTCTCAAGGTCTGAGTCTGATTCCGATTTTGTCATTAAGCAAATGTTGGCATAATCATCATCACTTTCTTCATATTCAGTATCACTCCATGTTTCTGCTTTGAGAGCCTTTCTGTATTTCTCAATCTTTCCTTTCTTTTTCTTCAATAAATGACAGTTGGGTCTGATGTGTCCCTTTTTCTTGCATTCAAAGCAAATCACGTCTTTGTTGGATTCATCATCCTCAGTTGATTTGTTCTGAAATCTTTGAGTACTTTGTCTCTTCCAATTGAATTTTCTTCCCTTTTTTGTTCAATTTTCTGAACCTCTTTATCATAAGTGCTAGCTTTTCATCATCTAAATCTTCTTCAGAGTCTGTAACATCATAATCATCATTAGACTTTAAAGCAATAGACTTCTTACCTTTGGAATCTTCTTCTTCGTTGGTGTGCTCCACTTCGTAAGACTGAAGTGTTCCAATCAATTCGTCTACAGAAAGTGGCGCAATCCTTTGTGTTTCCCTTATCGAAATCTTTACATAATTCCAGTCCTTAGAGAGTCCACGCAGCAGTTTGTTGACCTTCATTTGTCCTGAGATTGGATGTCCCTGATATTCTAGACCATTCACGATTTCAAGTAAAACGGCTAAACATATCGGTGATTGATTCTCCGATCTCATTTTGAAGACTTCATATTGTCTCAGAAGGATATTGATCCTTGTCTCTTTCACTCGATCAGTTCCTTCATAGGTAATGTGCAGCCTATCCCAGACTTCTTTTGCTGTTTCACAAGAAGATATTATGTTATACTCAATAGGAGATAAAGCACAATATAAAGAGTAAATAGCTTTAGCATCAAGAGCTTGTCTCTTGATTATTTCTTCTTGAGTCATCTCGATAGGAACAACAACTTCTTTTCCTCTCTCTGATCCTGATGCAGCTGTAGGAATGATTCCTTTTTCTACCACTTCCCATTCCAGAGGATCTTTTGATCTTAGGAATGCTTTCATCTTGTTTTTCCATATGCTGTAATATTTTCCATCAAAGTAAGGAGGTCTGGTGTTGCTTTGACCTTCAACCAACCCTATAGCCAACATACTAGCCATAGATCTTTAACTCAGAAGTAAAAACACTTCAAATAAATGAGTACACAAACTCTGATACCAATTGATAGGACTAGTATGAGCACCTAGAGGGGGATGAATAGGTGATCAAAGAGATTTTTGGAAATCATAACAGGATAGATTAGTCTCTAACAAGTAATAGACTAAAAGAGCGAAGACAATAATAGACGTATGAAGCTGCGATATAAAGTAAAGAGATTAGGGATAGAGAATCAAGACTCTAAATTTATAGTGGTTTGGCTTAGACCAAGCCTATGTCCACTCTCCCGCACTGACAGCCCACTGGCTGGATTTCACTAAGAATCAAAAGAGAATTTACAAGTCTCACGTCATTGATTCCACAAAGTGTAGAGACTCTACTACACTTCCTCAAGGTCTCACGAGATATTCAGTCTCTCTTTTGAGTACAAGTAAAGTTCGGTGAATAAGATCACAAAAGAACAAGGAGATTCAGACTTTGAAATTTTTCTATCGGGCACTAATGAACAACTTGAACGTCTCCCTTAAATACTCCTTCATGCCTTCAATACCGTTGGCACCTTCCAAAGGAGTTCTTCCAATCAACCCGTTGGACAGAAACAATTAGGGAGATCTCGAGCTATTCAAGGAAAATGACGATAGCCCATCAATCCTGCTGGCCCATACAATCAGATTCTAGGTTTCCATAAGTAGAACCTTCCAAGTGTAATTCACGGATCAATAGAATCTAAGTTACTCGAATTAATCAATACGAATAACAGATCTTGAAATGTTATTTCCAGCCGTGAGATTTTTCTTAACCATACGAACCAAATCCTTAAAGATATGCTTGATTTAAAAGCTTTTTCTTCGATGGTCGGAAACTGTCAATCAATGAGGGCAGACTTTGAATCTTGAGTCTGGAGGTCTTCAGACTTTGTCAAAAGAGTCTTCAAGTCTTCGGACTAGATTGATGAAAACGTTTTGTCAACTTCAAAACAAATCAGGAAGTTTTCTCTAACAGTTTAGTATTAAAAGACAATTGATGTTCTTCTTGTAGTAGAATTAAACTCTCAAAGAAATTTTATTGGAAGTTTAAGGATTGAAATTTTGTTTGTTTAATAATGTAGAGAAATGTTTTGCACATACGTATTTGTGTTTCTATATAGATGATGTTAACATTCCTAAGTAGACTCTGTACCAACTTCAGGAAAATTTTTACTTTATTCCATCAACTTGAGATTGGTACACATTACACCTCGATTTTTTAAAAATAATATGATTTACCTCCTTAAACATGCATTTTGTTACGTTAATTAACTCATTTTCACTTTTTCCAAATAAGTTCAGGGCACATGATTTTTAGGAGAGTTAAATTCTTATTTTTTCTCTTTTCAATTTCATATTAAATTTTCCTTTATCCAAAAAAATCCTAAACCAATTGTAAGGCAGTCATTTCAGTCTTAAACTTTTCAATTTGAACAATTTATTATTAAATTTGATGTGCTAATGTGATCCTTTTGGCCAATTTTGACAAAAAATGGCTAGCGTCACCATTAACCATCCCACATAGTATGCTTGATACTAATGTGAACTATTTTTGTAATTTTATATATTTTTTGTTTTTGTTTCTTCTCTGTTTTTTTTTCTTTACTATTCATCTTACTAGAAGGGTCGGTAGGTCATCAAGACCTCAACGATGGCTAGCAACCCTCACTGGTCACGAACAAGGGTCAAGCCCCTCATCCAAGCAAGGGCCTATAAGCCCTAGGCAGCATTGGGTGTCACCAGCCATGCAAAGGCCCTGACGACCTCAATTAGCCCTTCGTGGAAGATAAACAGTGGAAAATTAAAAAAAGAAAAGAAAAGAGTTAATAAAATAAAAAAGTGATACAAAATTAAGAAAATTTATTTAAAAGATTGCAAAATTATCTCAATGCCAGTCATGCTACGTGGGACCATTGGCAATTTTTAATCAAAATTGACCGGAATAACTATATTAGCAAATCATTAAAAGGTTTTGAACTTAATTTGTCAAATTGAAAAGTTTAAAATCGAATTGGCTATCATACAAGATTTACAATTTTTTGGACAAATTTTCCCAAATTGCCCATGTGCATCTTTGACGCAAAACTCAAGAAGTAACTCTATCCCTCAAATTCACGTGCATGGCCCATATTAATTGAAAAGGACGACGGAGATTTAGCAACAATAAACAACTAAATTGAAACGGATTGATGCACTGGCCATCATTCTACATTAGCGTAGTGAGGGAGTGAATTTCTTTTCTCATCTTTCCATATATGGGTTTTATCGGAATATAAGGAAATGATTCATCCACATGAATACGTTAGAGAATACTAAACTTTGTTGATATTGATAGCGACTAATGCCTGAGATATTCCCGTTTGAATTGAATGATATCGACTTCTTAGAGCTTTCAACTTCTCTCTCTTTCTCTCTGCAAAATATTACACATGCTTCAATTACGGAGAGCATATGATCATAGCCATTGATTGTGTGAGCCCCAAAGCGAGAATCACATTATCAATGGCTATAAATAAGTTGGTCCACATAAACTAAGGGCGCATTTGGTAAGGCCCTTGACACCAAATCCTGAAGTCCATACCATCCTGTTTTTTCGACGTCCATGGCATTTTCTCAGAAATAATGGCAACATCATCAATGCCCCGCAAGAAATAGGAACCACAGCCTATAAACCCCGGGAAAAATTCTAACAAAAAATTATTTTTTTTTATTCTATTCCCGGGAACTGATTCTGAGTAAAATAATGCGTTTGATAACTGTCCAAAATTTCTAATTCTGGAATAGAATTGTGTTTGGTACCGTGTTAATTGATTCTATTCTAAATCAATTTCTTTTAATTTTTAAATAATTTTTATATTTTTTTCCTTTTTTTCTTTCATTTTTTCCTTTTTTTTCTTTTCTTTTTTTCCTTTTTTCCTTTTTTTTTTTCTTTTTTCTCCTATTCTTCTTCTTCTTCAAGCCGGTCGCCGGTCGGCGACGCGAGCCGCCGACAAGGGCCAACAACCTCACCGGAGCATCGCCGGCCCTCGGTGAGGTCGGCCCTTGTCGGCCGAGCCTTGCCGGTGGCCAGGCTGAGCCTCGTCGGTGGTCAGGCCGGCCTCGCTGGGGCTGGGCGAGGCCTGCCTGGCCACCAGCGAGGCTAGGCGAGGCCCGCGCTCACCCAACCACCGGCGAGGCTCGGCCTCACCAGTCCGGGCGAGGCCGAGCCTCGCCGGTGGCCAGTGGGGTTGGGCGAGCCTCGTCGGTGGCCGGGCGCGTGTCGATGAGCTCGCCGGACCTCGCCCGGCTTGGCGAGCCTCTACCGAGCTCGCCGGACCAGTTGCCGGCAACCGGCAACTGCGGATGGCGGCGGCTGGCGGTGGCGGGCAGCGGCGGACGGCAGTCACGGGATGACAGTCAATGAAGAAGAAGAAAAGAGAGAAGAGGAGTTTTGATTCTCAATTTTGTTCCCAGAACAAGAATCAACTATTTTTTTTATTCTTGATTCTCTTCCCAATCTGTTTCCGAGAACAACAATTTTACCAATCGCAATTCTCGTCCTAAACAAATTTTGAAAAAAAAAATCAGAATCAGGCACTGTTTGGATGGTTACCAAACATTGCCTAAGAGCGTGTTTCGAAAAAAATTTCATCATAAAGGAAAATACTTTTCAACAAATCATTTTCTAAGAAAATGTTTTCTCCTTTTCAAATTAGGGAATTTATATTCCTAAATTTAAGTATGCACATTTCTTTAATTGTTAATAGTTTTCCATTGGCTGTTTATTTTTAGTAAATAAAACGCTAAAATTCATTCACTCAAATAAACATGCCCTAGGTCTATGTAGTAACTTCTCATCTCGCTCTTTCTCTCTCTTTGCATGAGGATGACTCGTTATTAGTTTCTGCAAGTAATCCTGAGATCTCTGGCTTAGGACACACACTAACATTGCGGATTAGGAGTCCACATGTTACGAAAATTTAGCCACAGTTACAACTTCTCTCTCTCTCTCTCTCTCTCTCTCTCTCTCTCTCTATACACACACTAACCTTGCGTATTACGATACCACATATCACTAAAACTTCGCCTTTGATCTTGAGCTTGCATGCTAGCATCATTCCGCGCCCCACCTCTCTCTCTCTCTCTCTCTCTCTCTCTCTCTCTCTCTCTCTCTCTCTCTCTCTCTCTTTATGATCTTTATCTCTTGATTCTCTCTTTACTCGCTCCACTCCAAGAAATAGAAAGAAAGGGCATTGTCTAAAATGGAGGACGAAGAGAATCGGCAAGGGTTTTCCTCCATCAGGATTCCTCTGATTCTCAATAAGCAGCAGGTTGAGCCACTGAATGTGGAGAAAGGCGCCGGCGAAATCTCTTTTTTCAGAACCTGCTTCAATGGACTCAATGCTCTATCAGGTTCTCTCTCTCTCTCTCACTGTGAGTGTTTGGATATCGAGAAAATATATATATTTGTCAGTCGAATCGTTGCTAAATGTTGAGGAAAACCTGCGAGGCATACCTTTCACCGGGAATTTGGATTTTAGTTCGCAACTTGACGAGCGAATCTTTCTTTTTTATCCTCCGAAATCCTGGATCATATCTTCCTCGAATTGACATAAATTCTCAGATTTGCCATGGTCAAATTCAAAATAGACGATTAAAAAAATAATTTAATAACGATGATTTTCTTCATGAGATTTTGATTTTCAAAAGGACAACTGTTTTTTTTAGAAAAATTGATAGAGGTCCCATAAAATTACACAGATTTATTTTTGTGAGTTATTTCGAGTTAGGGCACTCATAAACATTGCTCCAGACATTGGCCTCATCCAACTCAAATGATATATCATCGTCGTAACTTATAAGAGTTTAAATAGGCTGTGGTTTGATAGGAGGGTGGGTAGCTTTTAGGGCTTTTTACATGAGAAGTCCTTTTTGAGGCGGCCATTGTGGATGATTGACTGCTTTTAACGAGGCATGAGTGAAATCCTATGATGGAAAATAAATAAATGATCTGACCCAATCCGAACCGTTCATACACTGAATCATTGACACTCCTAACACAAATAGTAGCTTTTTAGCTAAAAGAGTAAGAACAAAAAAGAATTCCTACTTTGACACATTTAGTTCAATGTTACAAAAAGCAATTATACACCATCGATTAGAGAGAATGTGTAGTTTTAATTATCAAATCAAAGGACAGATAAAGCCTCTTGTGTAACAAAGCATCTTTCAATCTAAAAATTGTACATAGAAACTAGTAGTGCAGCCCGTGCTACTGTTGGATACTGGGAAAATAATTTAGACTCAATTAACTATAATTAAATGATCAGTGTGCATTATTTGAGAGCCAACGGCAAGATAGTCATTAATGATGTATCAGAAAAAAAGTTTTATATACTCACTAGTTGATTAAATAGACAATACAAAATTTGCTGGAAACTTTGAAAGTCAATTCTTGGACAAAACAAATTGATGTCAGGTTTACACAAAAATGATAAAAATAATAATAATAATACACATCCAAATTTTTTCAAATTTTAGAGTTATCTTCAATTTTGTCATTCATGATGTACAGTTTATTTGTCATGAAATGATTTTGTGTTCCATTAATCGAAATTAAAGTAGAGTTTTTTGAAAATGTCAATTCTAACTTTCCTTCCAGCAGTAGTAGGGATATTTGTCCTACTCGTTGATTCATTTCATGTTTCGCTTGAGATTTAGCGCCGAATGTAATTAATAATTTATTTGTGAAAGCAAGATTCCTCATTTTCATTATACTTTTGTGCATGTTGATCCTTCTTTGACAGTAAACTCAAGATTTAAGCTTTGTACTTTCGAATTTAAAAAAAAAATGCATTTTAGTTTTGTTTTTATGAAATTATTTGCCCTTTCTCTTCTCACGTATCGATATTGATAGTTTGCCTTTGTTAATTTTCCATTGGTCAGAAATGTAATACTTGTTCCTCTTATGACATGTCACGAGGAATAGTTTATAGACCTTGCAAACACTTAACCTTTTTCTTTAATGGAGTATAGAGATCTTATATTGATTAAGCACATCCCCTTCATGTCTTTATTTTAGAAGAGGGATAATTGTCCAAAAAGTCCTAAACCTATCGTCCCGCGGCCAATTTAATCTTAAATCTTTCAATTGTATCAATTAAGTCCTCAATTTTTTTAATTTTGTCAATTTAGTCCTAAACCTTTTGGAGATTTGTCAATTTAGTCATAAACCTGTCATGTAACTATTTGGCCAAAATGATTATATCAACAAATCTTCAAATGTATAGAACTAAATAGGCACAATTGGAAGGTTTAGAACTAAATTGGCAAATCATTAAAATTATTTAGAATTAAATTGATTGATATAAAATAAGTTTATGATTTTTTGAACAATTTTCCAGTTTAGAAGAAGCCAAGTTCCTCTGTGCTAGTCAAAGCTTGAGATGAAGAGTCTAGCTGGCTCATTGTTTTTTGGGAATTTTTCAAGCTAAAGGTCAAGAAGAGTTCTGAAAACATTTCCATGTAATAATATTTTTCTACTGCTTTCCATCTACACGTGAAGATTCTCTTTTTCTGAATTATAGATAAGGAAATGAATAATAGGCGAGCTGAGGTCCCAAGAGAGATTCGTGTCTTATCTTGATATTGAACTGATTCCCTGAAAATCTCATAATTGATTGAGATATTATCCGTTTAGAGGGTAAATGGACTCATCACAATCAAGTTAGTGGAGGATCCAGTTGAGTTGCATAACCAATCTACTCTAACTTTATTGAAATACAACCCACACTATGGAGAAAAAACAGTGATATATATATATATACATATATATATATGTGTGTGTATGTATGTATGTATAAGTATATATGATTTGAAGGTTTATGATTTTGATAAATGAGACAAATATGATAAAATTAAAGATTCTATCCTATTTTATTGATTACCAACAGCATGGAGGTGTTGATTTGTATAATTATTTTGTTGTATTATTTTTACATTGTCAGGTTCATCAGTTTCATTTGTTATTCTAAAAGAAGAAGCTATCATTTCACTATCCCTATGTTCAATTTTAATTTTCCTTAAAGGATGATGATTAGACTTTATGGTGCAGCCATTATATAATTTCCATTTATAAGTGTGATCTAGGACATAGATTTCTTTTTGTTGAAGAAAATATTCTTCAAGCCAGTCAAAGAAAAATATATGAGTTTTATGTTTATATAGGTAACCATAATATTTTTTCTCTAATTTCTTTAGCCTGCTTATGAAATGTATTAAAAAAGTTATTATCTAATTTCTTTGTTTTCTTCTTAATTAAATTCTTTGTTTAAGAATTCTTGATTAGTTTCAAGTTTTTTTCAAAAGTATTTCAGGATCTACCAATTGAGAATATACATAGGAAGCATCAGTCCCATAATCTCCCTCTCCTGTCAATTGCATTTCGTACAACTCTCAATATTTTTTTGTCTAACCTGGCAAACTATAGATTATGCGGCTAGAGAGTGACTGTTCTCAGCATCCAATGTTCTCAGCATCCAATCATGAGAATTCCGATTCCCCTCATGCACAGCTTTCCTAGTTGAAGTAATTAAGTTTCTAGATGATCAAGAAAAACAATTTCCCTTTCGTATAATTATATTCATTTTTCCTTTTCAAAACGCACAGTCTCATCATCTCTAGAGTCAAGAACATATTAAACTTAAGAGATTCAGTCCTCTATGTTACATAATTATCGAGCTTTCCTTGAATGTCCCAAGTGAAAGCCAAGAAAAGTCTGTCGTTCTTTTTATGGTTTCTTTGGCTACTTTGAACTTCCCTCCTCGTGGTCACGTTTGCTGATTGTCAAAAGAGCGATATGAGTTAGACGTTGGCCGGTTCTCAGGATCTCAGAGAACGCCTGTCGTATTGGGCAAGGAGGTTGTCCCTCTCTTGTCTTTCTTTTGGCTGATGTCATGTCTTTATCTATTTTCTTTGAGAAATCATTTGAACAAAGAAGCAGATCAGTAAACCCTAGTATCTAACTTTGACAAATGTTATAGTCCACTAACTTTTGTCCCCTAGAAACTTTGGCTTTTTACTAGGTGGTGCGCACTTATTGCGTTGAACCGATTTGGCTTCTTGCTCTTTAAATTCTCTCTCTTTACCTACCTCCATTAGATAACGCCGCTGATTGACACCTATTAGCATGATCTCTTCAATCTCAATATAACTATTCCATACGATTTAAAATGCCCTTATCTGCAGATCGTATTTGATATTACACAATCTTCTCATGGTCACCGCACACTTGTGTGATTCAGAGAGAGTCGTAGGATTTTTTGTCGCAAATGTAGACCATCTACTCGGACATGTCTTGCCTTTGGATGTTGTCAAGAGTTTGTGTTAGTCCTGGGCAACTTCTAACATGAGAGGAAAGATAGATCAACCCGTAATCTGGAGCCTATAACTAGATTAGGAGCATACGCAAAATTTGACAAGCGATTAAGAGAAATTAGGGTTGTCTTTTATGAAAAGAGGAGTAGGCGGCTTCTGCAAAACTAAGGATTTAATAGACCTGGTTATGAATTCAAGACCAATTCCTTGTACTCTCCCCAAGGATAAGAAGTTTTAGGTCTACCGGAAAACCAAGAGCTTTGTCCATCTAAACTTGTCATCAATTCCAAGGCTTTACATGACAATAAGAAAATAAAAACCACTTGTTCTCGTCGCAACCCTCTCATGAAATACATGATAAATATCTTTTGACAAAAGAATTAAATGTCAATAACTATGCGATAATTAATTTGTGTGTATACAAATAACTAGAATGCAGAAATTTTGGGAGACCTTAAGGGAATTTTTTTATTCCTAGATCTATTTGTCGCATTAATAATAAAGGATGAGACTTCAAAAATGGAGGCCTATCTCTTTTGAATATTCATGAGACGAGACGAGATGACAAGACGTGTAAATAAATAAATTTGAGGCCCTGGAGGGATTGACTCGACAGGGTGTCATTTCTCTCAGGAAAAAGAAAACAAAAATCAATCCCGGAACCCGGAATTCGCTGGATTTCCGAGACCCAAGATGTTAACACCGCAGCTACGATCCAAAGTGCTGAATTTGTCGCTCACCGAAATAGATACTTGTCGATCTTCGGGACCTTAGCACGACAATAATATTAAAAAAAAAAAAACAAAAAAAAGTTATCGAAGTAACCTACCGACTGTAGGACGTGATGATTTGAATTTGTCTAGGGAACATAGGGAAAACCAAGAAAAGGTGGCGAATCAAAATGAAGATGCTAGAATCTTACCTTGGGGTCCGGGGTAGTGGACGAATTTTCCCGTGAAGTGGAGGGAAGTGGAACGCAGAATTTATGATTAAAATGACAACGATTCTCTTGCCATCTGTTTTTCTTGTTTTCTTGTATGTTGGCTCCTTATGCGTGAACATTCGTTTTCATGCCATACGGTCTCATGGGAGGACTTAGGACCACTTTACTCTCTTCCTCTCTAATGGACAATACGTCAATTTTACGTACTCTTTAAATTTCTAGCAATACCCATCTAGCTACCCTTCACTGTTCACTTTTCATGCTTCACTTCCAATAGTTAAAAAAGAACCTCGTCGTATGTGGATTAGATGAAAAGGCATAGGTTTGATTCCTTGTACTATAAAGTGCATATCGTTTGATTACTTATCCTGATTTTGATTTGCATCTTAATTGGATTTTTAAATGAATAAGATATCTTACGCACTCCTAATTTACTTACCTAGGGAGGATTCCTCCTCATTAATAAGATTATTTAAAGATTGCAGGTGTTAATCTCCCCTTGTGCTTTTAGCAAGGCAATACATGTAAAACTTGTTTACTCACATCCAATCAGCAGACTTAGTACATTAATCTATAATTTTGTGCTAAGAAGCACGAAAGAACGTTCTATGATAATGATTGTCTCAATATGTTTGTGATTTTCTCATATAAATATAGAAACTTTAGGAGTGACGACTTTCGTTATTGAGATAGTAACTTTTCGATTCGATATTGGCCATCCAATAATGAAAAAAAAAACATACTGGACTATCGGAACCCAATTAATTAGGAAAACTCCAAGACAGCTTTCACTTGTAGTTATTAACGGCAATTGATCTAAGGAAACGACAAATTATCTTTTAGGTATCCCCATTAATCAAAACCTTCTATATATTATATTATTTTATATCTAGGGTTAAGGCTATAAAACTCCTATATTGCATTATTCATGTTGGACACATGACTCAACGTGTTTTTTGGCAGTTACTTGCTTATGAGCCGTACCATATCGACATGTCTTTTTTCTTAGATTTCTTTTAATTATGAAAGGATTTTGTATCATATCATAAGAAGTATTATGAGGCATGATATATTTAAAATGTCACTTATTACATGAAAGGTCTACGTACATAAATGTTGAGTTTCGATCTGAGAACCCTTAAAGACCAAAAAATATTACTTACGTGGACAAGTTAGTGACATCTTTCTT
This sequence comes from Eucalyptus curtisii, assembly GCA_017140595.1. Lineage (NCBI taxonomy): Eukaryota > Viridiplantae > Streptophyta > Magnoliopsida > Myrtales > Myrtaceae > Eucalyptus > Eucalyptus curtisii. Next base: position 16,007,402 of record CM029503.1, read on the forward strand.
TTTTCAAAAAGGTGAGAGATCAAGATTCAAAAATTTGGATCACAAGATGTGGTGGGAAAAGATGTTCTCCTCATCAAAGCTATTGAGCTCCGTCGTACTTGGCAAAAATGTTGTTTTATTTTTTTTATTGATACTTGGCAAGGCAATGTCATTCTTTCTACCGTATTGAGTCCAAAGCCGTGTCAGCTTGAAAATTCATGATAATGTGCAGTAGTCCAAACTCGCTGCATAAAGGACAAGGGAAAACTTATCACGCAACCCCACAAGGAAGGTCACGAGAAAACACCCCAACGTTCGCAAACATATAACGGAAAAAAAAAATGTGGCACCTGTAAAATGTGTGTTGAAAAAGAGAGCATGCAATTGCTATTCAAAAAGCAACTAGGGTTTTGAGTTTGAAGGCCACCTCCAAGTATTTATTTCTTGATAGGGTTTCCACGTCTTCCCTCTAAGGAATAGCCATTCATATTCTCTCTCTCTCTCCCCCTCTCTCTCTCTCTCTCTCTCTCTCTCTCTCTATGGAGGCGAATTCAAGTGATGGGTCGTACTTGAATGAGCCTCTCTTGTATAACGAGAAGCAACAAGGATCGGCGCACAAACTAGAAGAAGGACAGTCGAAGTGTGAAAATCACTGTGAAGGCAACACATCTTTCTTCAAAACCTGTTTCAATGGCCTCAACGCTTTGTCAGGTCTCTAATTCTTTTGCCCTCTAGTTTGACCACACCTTTGAACGTCGTAGGCTGTTGCTGTACGTACTATCGATAGAGCTGCTTGACTCGTACTATTGATGCCTAGCGCACATTCATGTAGAACCATGCAGTGCAGATGGTGTTCACTGTTCAGCTTTCGTGTTTTTGATAACAATTGTCTCAGCTAATGATCATCTTGACCTTAAAGGATTCGTCATGCTTGAAACACATTCTTTTAGAGTCATGCTTGAAATTTTAAAGAGGAACTAAGAAAGATGAAGTCTTGATGACCTCAATGAGCATCTTGACCTTAAAGAATTTGTAGAATCCAAAGTTAATTCTATGTTATCTCAGCTAGTGAATTAACTTTCATGATGTTAAGGCTGGTCTATGTAGTTTATGGAGAATCTCTTTTATGCTGAAAAATGTTCTGACTTCATTACGTAGGAGTGGGAATTTTGTCGACACCATACGCACTTGCATCCGGCGGTTGGTTGAGCTTAATACTTCTCTTTGCCATAGCCATAGCAGCCTTTTACTCGGGCCTGCTCATTCAGAGGTGCATGGATGTCCACTCAAGCATTAGAACTTACCCTGACATTGGAGAGCTAGCCTTCGGTAGCAAGGGGCGTGTCCTGGTATCGACCTTCATGTACATAGAGCTATTCTTGGTTGCTACAGGATTTCTTATTCTAGAGGGAGATAATCTGCATAACTTATTCCCGGACATGGAATTCAACATCGGAGGGTTCATCTGTGGAAAACAGAGTTTGGTGCTGATTGTTGCACTAATCATTTTGCCCTCGGTTTGGTTGGACAATTTGAGTTTGCTTTCTTATATATCTGCAAGTGGGGTCTTAGCTTCTGGCATCATCCTCGTCTCAATTCTATGGACTGCGAACGATGGAGTTGGATTTCATCATACCGGAGCGCTGATAAATTGGAGTGGAGTTCCTACTGCTGTTAGCTTATACGGTTTCTGTTATTGCGCTCATCCAGTTTTTCCCACGCTTTATACCTCTATGAGGAAGAAACATCAGTTCTCTAATGTAAGTAACAGCATGGTTTCCAGTTTCCCTTTCTGTCAAATTCCGCTCTTAAGAAATTGAAGCTACTGAGAAAAAGGTTTTGGGCTTTTTAGTGAAACTCATCACTTATAATTTTTGTTGCAGGTTCTTCTATTGTGCTTTATCCTCTGCACTGTCGGTTATGCATCAATGGCTGTAATGGGGTACCTGATGTTTGGAGATGAGGTACAATCGCAAATAACATTAAACATCCCTCTAGGAAAACTGAGCTCAAAAGTGGCAATTTACACAACCTTGGTGAACCCTATATGCAAATATGCTTTGATGGTGACACCAATCGTCAATGCGACCAAGCAGTGCTTTCCTTGCTACTACAACAAGAGGCCTTTCAGTCTTTTGATCAGTACCCTCTTGGTGATCAGCACTGTTGTTGTGGCCTTGACTGTCCCTTTCTTCGGGTATCTGATGTCACTGGTCGGAGCTTTCCTCAGTGTAACCGCGTCTATCCTACTGCCTTGCATATGCTACTTGAAGATTACAGGCACTTACAGGACCTTAGGATGCGAAACTGTCACAATAGGCGCAATCATATTGATGAATGCTGTCGTTGTGGTACTCGGTACTTACACTTCCCTCAGACAGATTTTAGGCCATTTATAAATTCATCCCGCACTTCTATCTTCAAGGCATGATATTGTTACTGTTTTAATAGCTTAATTAATAGAAGTTATCAATATAACTTAGAATACAACCGGTAGGGAATGGAGATAGTCAATAGGAATGAGGAACTTATGAATCCCCCGTTTGTACATTCGATGATTTACTTTGAGGAGAAATCAGCCACTATTTGCCATTCATTGAGTGCTGCTTGCCCTCTGGTGTATCTGACATCTTTCTCTTGAGTGTGTCTACAAGCACGCGCAAAACTGTTGAAACCCTCATAGTTGATGTAGATTCTCATGAGCCTGTAGCATCTTTGGTCATTGCTGAACCTTCCATTCCTTATCTATATTTGGCTGTGCTTATCCTTTCGGCTACTCATATCAAATGAAGGGTTGTGTGTCACTGTTGCCGTGGTACTAGCGGGCTTATTTCACTTTAAAATTCCAGTTTGCTGGTTCCCCTTCATGTGAAAAGGTTTCTCCATATGCTTCAATTAGTTTTACAAGATATGATGACACCACTTGATGACACCACAAATACCTTATGTAAGCCCGATTTACAATTAAAATATAAACTATTTCTTTATTCAATGGAATGCCTTAAATTTTTAAAATTGCACTTAACGTGATACCTGCATTGAATTCATAGACGGAAGACATCGGTACGGTACTAACGCCATTAAATGACCATCCAACATGCTCCCATCGTGTCCACTTGTTTGCCAAATCTTTTTGCTATTTTTAAACAAAAATTTCATTCGTTCTCCCTTCCTCCCTCCTGCAACAACCACGCAGGGTGTTTTTCCTGAGTCTCTCTTCTCCCAAATCATCCGTTCTCTATACTCCCATTAAGTTTTGAAGTTCTTGGGTTTAAGGAAGGAGCCATGGTTTTGTCATCACGACCACACCATTCCGAACCAATGATTTTGAGACCGCCAACCACCAACCCCCATCAACAACAGCCAGGACCACCAAGTAGTCCTGAGGCCTCCCGTTCTGTCATGCGCAGGTCATGCCATGGCCCAGAGGTCGTGCGACCCGGATTCGTTGTGCGACCCAACTGGGATTGCACTCACGGCTCTTAAAATGGGGACAATGGTGACGATGTCAGTGGACAAAGAGGACGATGGCAACGGGTCTACCAAGGAAGAAGAAGTGGAGAAAATAAGAACATGAAAAAGCAAAGAAAACAGGGAAAGAAGAAACGTAAAAATATATAATGTTCTGACTTCAAAAATAAAATGATGTGGCTGTCCATGACATTATTTCGACCTCATGTTGGCTGTCGGTCGTTAAAAATCATTTGACATGGCACTTAAGTTAACAGAGACCTCATATTAAGCACCATTTGAAAATTTTGAAGTTCAAGTTTGTAGTCATTACTCCGCAAAAAATTTATGGACAATCCAAAACCAACTTTACAAAATTCACGGGAGACCCTAAACATTTGATTTCATATTGATGAAGCCATGAAGAACGAAAAGAATAACTTACAAGTAATCAATTACAAGAGAACAGGACAATAGAAATAGAATTTATATATGACTTCCATTGGCTAGCTAAGAAGGCAACTAAAGTTACAATTCATTGATCATTTTCATGTGCAGGCTTAGATCATCAAGCATATGAAAAGTCTCTTCATAATCATCCCAAGAATCATTCCCGGAATAGAACTTATAAACAGAGCCGCCTAACTCAACACAACTCTCCCCTGCCATCTTCTTTACCCCTTTGCTTTTCATGTCTCCCCTCGTTTTTGCTGCTTTCTCCCACATCCCAGCTTCAGCATACATGTTTGCAACCATAATCAAATTCCCGCCCCTCCTCGGCTCCAGTTCAAGCAGTCTCTTCCGTACTTCACTACCCAGCCCACTTTTGTCCTCCACGTCATGAATGTGGCATGCACTGAGCAACGTCCTCCATACTACTGAGTCAGCCTTTGTTGGCATTGTTGTTATAAAAGAATAAGCCTCTCTGAGACGACCAGCACGACCCAGAATATCTACCATAGCACCATAATGTACCATCATTGGTTTAATCCCATGAACGTACTGCATTTCATGGAAGTACTTATATCCCTCATCCACTAATCCAGCATGGCTACAAGCACAGAGAACTCCAAGGAAGGTCACATAGTTTGGGCGTACAAATGTACTCTCCATCATGTTCAAAAAGAGGCAGAGGGCTTCGTTAGCGAAGCCATGTTGGGCCAGCCCCAGGATCATTGCACTCCAAGTCCACAAATTTCTCTCTCCCATTCGGCGAAAAACAAAACTAGCGCACCGAACAGCACCACACTTTGCATACATGTCAACAAGGGCAGTACCCAACTGGCAGTTCAAAATCATGCCCTTTTGAATCACTTGGGAATGAACCCATTTGCCCAAGCCCAAGTTCCCCAGCTCGACACAAGCAGAGAGCACAACCACCATTGTGGTCTCATCCGGCTCAAATCCGCAGTTCCTCATCTCCACAAAATATCCAATCCCATCAGCCAATCGCAAATTCTCAATGCACGCAGTCAGAACAGCATTCCAAGAAACAACGGTTCTTGTGGACATTCCATCAAACACCTCACATGCGTTCAAGATCTTCTTGCACGATCCGTAAAAGCTAATCAAAGCATTCTGAACATAAACGTTACTCTCCAAACCGAACTTACAAACTTCCCCATGCACTTGCCTGCCCTGTCGCAGCACCGCAAGAGCCGCGCACGACTTCAAGACGAAAGGGAAAGTGTGCTCATTCGGACTAACCCCACCGCGCCGCATTCTGAGATAGACCCGCAACGCATCTCTCCACGATTCATTCGATGCCAAACCTCTTATCACAATGTTCCACGAAGAGGGCGCAGAGATCTCCGCGTGCTCGACTATCGACCGAGCGTAGCTCAAGCATTTCGTGGAGGAAGACAGGGAGTAGAGCCGGATGATTTCGCGGGCAAGAAAAGCGTCGCCGAGGAGCCCAGAGACAAGTATCTGGGCGTGGATTTGAGTGATGTGCTTTATGGAAGAAGAGTGCTTCAAGAATGTGATCAGCTTGTGCTTTATGGAAACGAAATTTGAATTGTAGCTGAGGATCTTGACCGGGGAAATGGCGCTGGCGGTCGAGATTGGGAGGGGAACCATGCATGCGGTCGGGACAATGTTTGAACGGAGAGCAGAGAAGTCGATGCTTTGGGCTTTAGTTGGTATTTGCCATGTAAAGCAATAATTTGCTTTTTCGCCCGGTTAAATAATTCAAATCTCAAAAAATAATGAAAGATACGTACTTATGTATTGATATTTATTTTATGTAAATTTTAAATAATTCGAATTTAAAATATGTTGAGATATATATGTCATAAAATTTTGTTTATAAAAAATAATAATTAAATAACAATCTTTAATCTACTTTGAGGATAACAATCTATTTGAATCATAAAAAATAAATAAAAAAAAATTATAAATTGTTATGGGTTTGTACTTTTAAGAATTTATAACTTATAACAAGTTGTTGTTCTCAAAATAGCCTAAAGATTATTATGTTAACAAAGCACATTTTAAAACGTCAAAAGTAAATATCCATCTAGGTCAAGGTATTTCATTTTCCTAGCGAATGACAAATTTGTTTGCTAGGCATGTAAGGCAAATCGTGCTCATCCGAGAAACCAAAATTTTTCTTTTTTCAATTCTTTTACCAGACTAGACACACTATTCAAACAAATTAACAAATTCCTTCGTGCTGCGCAGTTACTAATTTCTTTATTTTTTTACTAAACGGCACACGTGTTGCAAGTGCAAGGAAATAGTGGAAAAATTTAATAAAGAATAAAATAATACGTAAAGGTTTTGATCTAATGTTTTCGCATAATTTCAACTGTCGTAAAAGGAAAGATGATAGATTTAAGGGATATTTGAATTGGTTTTAAGTAGAATTTTGAAGGTAAGGCATCCATTGATAATTTGCTGACTATTTCGATTATTGTAAATTATGATTCGGTCAAGCATAGTTTTGCGTGATCATAAGATGTTTTCAATATATGGGTTTTTCATGGAAACTCTTTGAAATTTTTGAGGGTGAAGTAGCCATTAAGTTTGTTTAATTTGTGGTATAGATGATATATTACTTCAAAGCATTAGTTAGAACTATACCTAACATATATTTTTGTATAGTCGCTTAAAACTGATAATTTTTGTAGCCATTCTTGTAGTATAGTTTTTTTCATGTGTTAATTTATCGTGATGTTACATTAATTAATTTTTATTGAACTTGTCTCGGTTACCATATTAGAATGATATCCTCTTCGGTTTTTCCGAAAGCACAATGTCCAGTTTGACACTTTTATAGCATATCATGCTTTAAATTTCACTTTTTTACTGGGACGCATGTATTACTACTTTTAAAGAACGATAGGGTACTCGTTTATTTAATCTGTCTTAGGGTGATAGAATAACCATTGGCCGGAGGGGCTGGCTCGCCCAACGGAAGAGTGAGGAAGGAAGAAAAAAAAGAGAGAAAAAAGAGAAAAAAGAAAAGTGAAAATTAAAAATTAATAAAAATAAAAGAAAATGTATTAAAAAATTGTTTATGTCGGGTCCCCCAAACTGACTAATGCTAATGCCGACCGGCCAAAATTAGCCGAATGGGCTGAATTGACACAATTGCATTGAATTGACCAAAAAAATAAGTTTACGACTAAATTGAAATAATCGCAATAGGTTTAGGATTTTTTTGATAATTTTCCCAATATGTATAAGTTACCATATACTTCTTCAAATTACATCATCATGCTTTTTCGAATGCATTAGTTTTGATGCGTGACATATGTATAAGTTACCAGATATTTCTTCAAAATACATTATCATACTCTAAAATTAAAATTTTAAATAAATTGAAAGCTATTTCCTGTTGAAAATTATTTTTAAATTATGTTTGACCACGTGACCCAACCACATACCCACATACTAGTGTTTGGCTTGCTGCTCTCCCATCTCATTTGATGCTAAATTGCAAATTATTATTAGTTTTACTAATATGTAAGACTTTTCACAAAGGTCACTCCCGAGCGCACTCCTCCCGTCCCCGAGTGCTCCCAAGAGTTTCGCCGTCAATCGCTGAGCTCCGTCGCTGGGCGCCGTCGCCGAGCACGCCCTAGGGTTTCGCCCTCGGTTGTGCTGGTGGGTCGAGCTTCTCCCGAGCGTGCTCCTCTCGTCGCCAAGCGCTCCCAAGCGTTTTGCTGTCGGCCGCTGAGCTCTGTTGCCGAGCCCGTCGCCGAGCGCTCCCTAGGGCTTCGCCCTCAGCCGTTGAGCGAACTGATTGAAAGCAAGCTCGTCGCCGTGCGCACCTCTCGACGCCGCCGAGTGCTCCCTAGGGCTTCGCCCTCGGCCGTTGAGCTTTGTCGCCGAGCGCTCCCTAGGGTTTCGCCCTCGCCCACACCGCTCCGAGAGACCTTGCGTAACCCTGCCACCGTTGTTGGACTCCTCAATCGCATCAGCACCCCCCCCCCAAAAGTAGGACGACGCCTGCCGCCGCGCGCCGGCCGTCTTCCGCCGCCACGCCCGCACCAACCGTGCCGTCCCACTCCTCTCTTCCCCGGCCCGGCTCTACCCCGGTATGTTTGGGCCATGATGTGTGAGCTTGGGTAAGGGTTTTTCTTCATCTGTTGCTGTTGTGGTTGCGGTTTATCTACTGCGATAGCCTCCAAGTCGGGTTTGGCCCACAACGCTGGGGAAAAGTCTAGTGTTCGAAGCCTGCCTCCTCCCGTTCATTGCCATTCGTCTCAGGTTGGTACATCGAAGGAGGATTTGAGACGGGCTGATTCGTCTCTGGCTATTTCGAGCGTTAATCCTCAGGTGGCTCGGCCCCCTCGTGCTCCTACTAGACCTCAAGGTAGAAGTCGAGATAGGTCTAGCTCTAAATGCCCTCAGCCTAGGAGGGAATCGAAGAACCCGAATGCTCATACTTGGGCCAGCGTAGCCAAGGTTGCTGCAAAGGGCTATGATCTAGATTCCTCCTTCATATGTCAACAACTAACCGGTTGTTGAGCTATCTAATGATATACTTGAGGCTGCTAATCCTAAGCTGCAAGAGTGCCTTGTGGATTACTTTATTGGCAGGAGATTACTACTCAAAGTAATTGAGTCGGCCCTTTAAAACGCTTAGGGGCCAAATTTGGTGGAGGTAATGTCTAATGGACAAGGCTTCTTTTTTTTTTTCCATGTGCCTAATGGAGATTTTTGCAGAAAGGTCCTAGAGGGGGGGCTATCACGGTTGCTAGAGTGCCCTTGGTTTTGCAGCAATGGAAACCTACATTGGAGCTAAAGAAAGATAGCCATTTGACTATCTCTGTGTGGATTAGGCTGAGGAACCTTCCTCTTGCCTTCTGGTCCTCGCAAGGGATCAGCAAGGTGGCTAGCACAGTTGGCAAGCCGCTGTATGTGGACTTGCGCACTGAGCAAATGAAGATGCTGGCTTTTGCCAGGGTCTGTGTTGAAATTACAGCGAAGCAGCGAAGTTGTGATGCTGTAGAAGTTGTCCACAATGGTGAATCATGCTTAGTGGGAGTGGAGTATGAATGGAGACCTATTGCATGCTTAGGGTGTGGCATCTTCGGCCATAAATGTGCCCCTACCCCTGCTCGTCCTTCGACTGTAGGTGCTGCTCAGCAAGCTCCGGTCGCTGCTTCAACCCCAGCTCCTCCTAATTCAAATGAAGCCCCTGTAGAAGTTGAAGACCAAAGAAGGTAGGCTCAGCAAGAGCAGACCGATTCCGCCCCTCCTGCTGCATCACGTCTACCTGCTGATGATCCTGTGTTGGAGGATAGACCTCGGTAGGCTGAGACGGGGTGGAATCTTGTTAAAGGGAAGAAGAAGAAAGACCCTCCTCCTAGGGAAATTGCCTCGGCACTTCTGGTTAGCTTGGGGGATGAGGCTCGCACAAACAAGGAGAAGTCAGCTGCAATAGACAGGAGTTTACCTTCTACTTCAACTTGCAAAGCCCAGAGAGGATTGCGAATTATTATAAGGACGAAAGCACATGGCCCCACAGCCGAAGAGGAGCCGATCGATCCGGTAAAGATTCGATAGAGCCGGTGAGCCCGGGAGGAGTCGGATAGATTGGCAAACCGAATTGTCGGCTCGATGACTTGCTGCCCCCTTGCCCGTCTCCGAAAGCTCCTCCTATTTCTACGGTTGTGAAGTCCATCAAGACAAGTTGGTGGCTCTAGCTCTTGATCAGCCGCCTCCCTCCTCTCGGCCTGCTCCGCCTCCCAGTCAGCGCAAGCTGCCGACAAGGAGGTAATCCTGTTTCTCTCTCTTTGTATTTATGTATATAAGTTGTTGGAATGTGAGGGGCCTTGTTAACCCCACGGACAAGCCGAGGTTCGAATCTTGGCTCTCTCAAACCGGTTGTGTTTGATTGGTATATTGGAAACAAAGTTTCCACAAAATCTCTTCAATTCCATCTTTGGGACTTTGTTGAGAGATTGGTCTTGGGTCTCAAACTATGAATTCTCCCATAGGGGCGGGATTTGGGTTGGATGGGACCAAACTCGGGTTAGCTTTGAAGCTCTCTCTATTTCAGCTCAAGCGGTGCATGGGAAACTTAAATGGTTGGACTCTGGAATGGCTTGCTACGTGTTAGTGGTTTATGGAAAGCACGCGTTCACGCTTAGGAGATCTCTGTGGGAGGATCTTGTTCTTAGAAGTATTGCTTTGCAAAACTCGGCTTGGCTTGTGATGGGGGACTTCAATGCTATTAAAGACCCATCTGACTGGGCTGGCGGATCTGATGCTTGGATACCATGTTTTGACAAGTTTGGACAGTGCTTGGCACAAGCGGAACTCGAAGACCTAAGGTATGTAGGATTCAGATACACTTGGACAACTTTAGTGGGCTCTGCCAGGAAGGCAAGAAAGATCAATAGAGTTTTGGTGAATTGTAAATGGAGCCATGTGTTCTTGTACTCCGAAGCTTCTTTCCTGGCACCGGGTATCTCTGATCACACTCCTATGGTGGTCAAGGTGCTTAACCCGATTCCTCGGAGGAAGCCGTTCAAGTTTATGACTTTTAAATGAAGCATCCGGAGTTCAATGCTATTGTTTCTCAAGTTTGGGAGGCTCCTGTGGAAGGAGTTCCTATGTTTAGACTTGTATGCAAGCTGAAGGCTCTCAAACACCGACTTAAGACTTTGAATAGAGATTCCTTCTCCAACATCTCAGTCAGAACGTCGGAAGCGAGGGCGACCTTAGAGACCACACAGGTGGAGTTGCAGCAGGAGCCAGCTTCTGCTCATTTGGCTAAGCTGGAAAAGGAGCAGCGACGTGTCTTTGCTAGGCTAAGGTCCATGGAGGAGTCTTTCTTCAGGCAGAAGTCGAGAGTCAGGTGGCTCATTGAGGGAGACCGCAACACTAAGTTCTTCCATCAGTATGTCAAAAAGAGACAGTTGAGGAATATAGTCCTTTCTATCTAGGATTCGGAGGGGAACCTTGTCTTTGATCCGTAGCGGGTCCAGCAACGTTTTCTTCAGTACTTCCAAGACCTCCTGGCGTCGCAAGCTCAAATGGATAGGCCTTCGGTTGAGGAGATCCGCGAAGTCATCCATCATCCTCTCTCGGTTGATTAGGTTAGTTTTCTAGCTCGTCTCGTTACGGAGTTAGAGATCCGAGATACCTTATTCTCTCTAGCTAGGGGTAAGGCACCGGGACCGGATGGCTTCACGGTCAAATTCTTTAAAGAAAACTGGGAAACGGTTGGGCACCTGGTTACTGCAGTAGTGTTGGACTTCTTCTCCACCGGGAGGCTCCTAAGGGAGATCAATAACACCATTTTGGTGTTGGTGCCGAAAGTGCCGAATGCGTCTTCCGTTGAGGATTATAGGCCCATTGCCTGTTGCAACATTATCTACAAGTGTATTACCAAAGTGTTGGCCAACCGGGTAGCAACAGTCTTGAAGGACGTCATTAGCCCTTTTTAGAACGCGTTTGTGAAGGGCAGGAGAATCAGAGATAATATCTTGCTGGCCCAGGAGCTCTTTCCGGCTTCCATCTTTGACCATACTTGCCTAAGTGTGCAATCAATGTGGACTTTAAGAAAGCTTATGACATGGTCGATTGGATTTTTCTTAAGAGAGTCCTCTTGGCTTTTGGTTTCCCCGAGTTTATAACTCGATTGATTATGATATGTGTTCGCACTCCTAAGTTTTTAATTGCTTTGAATGGGGAGCTTCATGGATTCTTTGTGAGTGGTCGTGGACTTCGTCAAGGTGATCCTATCTCTCCCTACTTATTTACTTTAGTGATTGAAGTCCTATCGGGGATCTTTTTCAGATGCTCTTTGAAGCCGAAGTTTAAGTTCTTCTAGAGATGCAAGCCCATGAGCCTTTCGCATCTTTTCTTTACGGATGACGTTTTCTTATTTTCGGAGGCGATTTGCCCACTATAGCTCTCCTTAAAGAAGGCCTTCAAACCTTCTCTACTTGGGATGGCTTGTTCCCAAATCCAAATAAGAGTGAAATCTTCCTTGCTAGAGGCATGACGTCCTTAAGGAACCAGATTATCTCTGAGTTGGGTTTTCACGAAGGTAACTTGCCGGCTCACTACCTGGGGGTTCCTATCATTACCTCGAGGCTCACTAAGGCTGACTGTTGCACTCTCGTCAATTGCATCACGGCGAGGGTTCAATCTTGGACTCATCGCTTCCTTTCTCTAGCTGGCCGTTTGCAGCTCATCAAGTTAGTTCTTTAAGCTATCCAAGCCTATTGGGCGAGCGTTTTTGTTTTACCTGTAGCTATTTTGGATCAGATTGAGAAAATCCTCAGACAATCCCTTTGGAAAGGCCCGGAGATTGGTAGAAGGGGTGCCAAGGTTGCCTGGGAGGCTGTGTGCCTTCCAAAGAAGGAAGGAGGGCTTGGTTTCGGGAGGCTTAAAAGTTGCAACAAAGGCTGCCATATTGAAACATATATGGCTTTTGTTTTCAGATAAAGATGCTTTGTGGTGCAAGTGGGTTCATTCCACGTTTTTAAAGGACATGAACTTTTGGGTCGCTAGGAAGCTAACCTTTTGTTCTTGGGCCTGGAAGAAGCTTCTAAGTCTCAAGAACGAATTTCAAAACGCTTTCTTTTGGAGGATTGGGGATGGCCGCTCGATCTCTCTTTGGTTCGACAACTGGCACCCTAGAGGACCGCTAAATTTAATCTTCTCGACTCGCTTATCAACAACTCGGGTTTATCTAGACAGACCTCGGTTGCAAATCTATTCTCGATGTTGGCCAAGCTCTCAAAATAGTCCTTGAGTCGTGGGATTATCCTCTTCCGACCTCTACTCGGGTAATGGATTGTTGTTCTTTGGAGGGAAAACCCGTCGGGCCGGTTCACGATAGCGATTGCTTGGGAAACCATCGGCGCAAGTGGAACATCGTCTTTTGGCATGATTTCATACGGGATAATGTAAACACACCAAGGTATCGCTTAACCTTTGGCTTATGGCCAAGCGCAGATTGCCCACACAATCTCTCGTTATTGTCTCGTGGTAGAATAGAGAGGGGATCCTGTGCGTTCTGCAATGGGTTGCCTGATTCCTTAGATAATTTGTTTTTTGATTGCTCTGTCACGGTCGGTGTTGCTTTCTTTTGGGCGGCGAGATGCAATTTGCCTTCACGGAACAGGTCTTGGGGAGAGAATCTCCGTTGGGCCACTTCTTTCTTGAAAGGTAGGGACTTCTTTAAATGCATTGCTCGTTTTTCCTTTGGGGCTCTTTGTCACATTATTTGGAAAAATAGGAATAGCATCCTATTCAGAGAACAACCCCTTACCGTCCCGGCTATGAAAAACCATCTCTTTAAGGTGGTTAGGGATAGAGCTAGTACCTTCAGAAACGTTGAGGATAGTTTCAGAAACCTAAGGTTGCAAAGGAGTTGGGGCATCGATCCCATTATCTTTTCGGGGGACCCGTAATCGACCCTAGTTTCGGCCGACGCTTCAAGGAACTGCTGGTGCTTTGGAGCTGACGTCTCTCTCCTCCTTCACTAAGGTGTTTTTTTTTTTTTTTTTTTTTTTTTTTTTTTTTTTTTTTTTGCCGGTTGTTCATGCCGTGCCTTTTTAGTTATTGTTTGCCTTCTTTTGGGCACTGCCTTGTGTTTTACATCATGGCATCCTTCCACTCATTATGATTGTTCATCTTGAGTGCAAGTTTTTGGTGCCGTGTTCTTTTGTACTTGACCTTTCTTCTTTATATTATTACCTTTTATCAAAAAAAAAAAAAGAAAAGAAGAAGACTTTTTATTGTTTTATTTAATTTAAGAAATGCATGGGTTTGTGAGATAGAGCCTATGGTTGCGCGATGAGGGGCTTAACCACAATATTATAATTTAACTGGTTGACTCATGATACATAGTCATGTATCTAATATATTTGCTGATAAATGGAACACTAAGGTGAATTCAGCTTTACTGATCATTATGTCAGATTACATCCAAATTACTTTAATGTTGCAATTTGAAGTCTTAAGTGCATTTAAGATTAGAGTGTGAGGAAAATGAAGTTACTTTGTCCAAAATGTAAATAGAAAGTGGGAGGTAAATGTACCTCTATAATTTAAGGTGACATGGCTCAATCACATAAGGGAAAATGATACAAATGGTTTCTAAACTATGACTCGATATGAAATGTGGTCCTAAGCTTTAATTCGACGTGCAATTTGGTTCTTGAACTTTTAGTTTATTTAGTATTGTTTTTAGACTTCTGGTACATATTCAAAATAGTCATTGAATTACAAGAAAATATTCAATATTGTCATTTTATTAATTCAACATTAGGGATAACATTAGATATTTTCATATGATTTAGGGACTAAATTTGACATATACTAGAAGTTTGGGGACAACTTGCCCATTGTGCCAAAACTTAGGAACCATTTGTGTCTTCATCCCATCACATAACTCCATTTTATCCATTTTACTCTTTTTACTCGAGAAAACATGCGTGACCTTTAGGATTCTCTTTTACATTGTTTATCACTTGATAAAACTAATTTATTTCCCATTAAAGTGTAAGTAAATTAATAATGTACGCAATTTACATCCATGTACTATTCTTGTAAATTAAATTATATCCTAGTCGGATAGTTAGGTTTCTTTTTCTACTTTGTGGAGAATGAGCTTTCTGCTCAACAATGTCTTGGTTGCTCTTCTAATATCATATTATATTGTGTTAATCAACTGACATGTAGAATGTTTGAATGAAATTTACGGCCCAATGCTCTTTCGATGAACATTCCATAGCAAATGTGTAGAGCCGTTTATTATAATGAGCAAAGGAGATAGCCTTTCACTTCACAAAAGAAAAAAAGATTAGAGCATAATTCCAAAATAGATCTTTCCAATGTTAGCGCACTAACCATCTTTCAAAAATGATAAATTCATTGCAGGTAGAGAGATATCATGCCTCAAAATTTAACAAGCATCCTTACTTGTAAAAACAGAAATTAAATACCCAAAGTTTAATTGAGTGGTTAAGTATTTGGTGAGGATACTGAAAATTTATATTCAAATTAGGAATCTCCTATCCAAAGTAATTTTAGGGACCACACTCGCCGGCCGATTGGGGGTAGAGTCTTATCTGATGGGCGTGGATCGCACGATTTATATGTACTGACAAAAATTAATCGAGTTTAGAAAGTTCAAATACATTATTCTTATGAAAAAACAAAATGGTAAAATATTTGCGGTCCTTCAATTATCTGGAGTGGCGAAAATTAAATTAAATTCAGCCATCAACGGCATTTTCTACCGCCATCTGGCATATGCTTTGAGAACCTGACAGAAAGGATCATTTTCTCCCGAGACAGAAGTTTCAATCCGCCACTTCCGCTATCCCAAGTGTATGGCTCGAGTCGCGAGGAGAAAAAGACAGATATCTCTCTTCTCTACAACTCAAGTCACGATAACTGTCAAGTCAAACGACTTCGTCATTCACCAACTTCCAGACCATTCACGAACCGAGAACGAGAACTAGGAGACAAAACGTGCCCTGCAGAAGAAGAAGAAGAAGATTCCAAGTTTCAAGTGCTGGAAACATCCAGCGTTGCTCAGCTTTATTTATACACACAACTAGTTTGCATGCTGTCACCCAATTGTCACCGAGGTTTCAAGCGCCAGAGAAGAACAGAAAACGCTAGCTGCTCTTTAGCTGAATCTCATCAAGTTCGATAGAAGAGAATGTCGCCTGCTCTGTCCCTGTCTCTCTCTCACGTCCCTCCGTGCAAGTCCCAGGACGGCATCCCCAAGGAGAGTCCACATCCCAGGATCAGCTCCGCAAGCCAAAACCCTTGTCAGAAATCGTGTTCCGACGCCAGCGTCGGCAGGAGGAAGCTGCTCGCGACTGTGGCTTCGACCGGTCTGGGGCTAGGAACTTCTTTTCTCAGGCCTGCGAGGGCGGAGCCCCAGAGCCTGATCGAGTCCGCCTCGAGTAGGATGTCCTACACCAGGTTCTTGCAGTACCTGGACGAAGGCGCAGTAAGGAAGGTGGACTTGTTCGAGAATGGGACCGTCGTGATTGCGGAGATCTACAACCCCGCCCTTGACAAGGTCCAGAGGGTGAAGGTTCAGCTGCCGGGCCTACCACAGGAGCTGCTCAGGAAGATGGAGGACAAGAACGTGGACTTCGCAGCTCATCCTATGGACGCCAGCATGTGGCCAGCGATCCTCGATCTGCTGGGGAACTTGGCTTTCCCGTTGATACTCCTAGGGAGTCTGCTGTTGAGGAGCTCGCCTTGGAACAATCCTGCAGGACCCAATTTGCCCTTTGGACTTGAAAGGCATGAAAATTCAGCAATTTCCTAGCTAGTTTTAGTTGTATTGAGTGAAGTCAGTAATCCTAGTACGAAAGTTGTTGATAAAATTGATTCATGTGAACTTTGTAAGCTTTCTTCATCAGTTCAAATGTCTTGAGACAAATCTTGCTAAAACCAACTTGTTTTCTCATGTTTATGAAACAGAAGCAAGGCAAAGTTTCAGATGGAACCGAACACAGGAATCACATTTGATGACGTGGCCGGGGTTGATGAGGCGAAGCAGGACTTCCAGGAGATTGTGGAGTTCTTAAGGACGCCGGAGAAGTTCGCAGCCGTGGGAGCAAGGATCCCAAAAGGAGTTCTTCTAGTGGGGCCACCAGGGACAGGGAAGACCTTGTTGGCCAAGGCCATTGCAGGAGAAGCTGGGGTCCCTTTCTTTTCGCTGTCTGGGTCAGAGTTCATCGAGATGTTTGTCGGTGTAGGCGCTTCGAGGGTGCGAGACCTGTTTAACAAGGCGAAGGCGAATTCGCCTTGCTTGGTCTTCATTGATGAGATTGATGCTGTTGGGAGGCAGAGAGGAACTGGCATCGGAGGAGGAAATGACGAGAGAGAGCAAACACTGAATCAGTTGCTCACTGAGATGGACGGTTATAGTGGGAACAGTGGAGTGATCATCATCGCAGCGACGAATCGTCCCGAAATCCTTGATTCTGCCTTGCTTAGGCCAGGAAGGTTTGATAGACAGGTAAATCCTGGCATTTGTCTAGGAGATATCAGTCGCGCGCCAGTTTTGAGTCATCCCACGTTGCACTGGACTTTGATAACCTAATGAACTGAAAAAAAAGTTTCTTCGGACACGACATGTTAAATCAATGGGTACCTGTCCGTTGAATCTTTTTGAAATATTACTGACATTAATTTGTTTGATTTGAAGGCTACTGAAACCTTACATTGTGCCTGACCAGGTAAGTGTTGGACTACCAGATATAAGGGGAAGGGAAGAGATACTGAAGGTACACAGCAAAAATAAGAAGATAGATAAGGATGTCTCTCTCGGTGCGATTGCCATGCGAACACCAGGATTCAGTGGTGCTGACTTGGCGAATCTGATGAACGAGGCCACCATTCTTGCCGGGAGGAGAGGCAAAGACAAGATCACGCTGAAGGAGGTCGACGACGATTGACCGCATTGTGGCTGGAATGGAAGGAACCAAGATGGTGGATGGAAAGAACAAAATGTTGGTCGCGTATCACGAAGTCGGCCACGCTATCTGCGCGTAAGTTCATCAACAGAGCTTGTTACTTCTTTAGGACTAACCCTTTCACTAGTCGTCTGTGCAACAATTTTAAGATGCTCTCTTTTACAGGACATTGACGCCAGGACATGACCCGGTACAGAAAGTCACTATAATACCCAGAGGCCAAGCTCGCGGTCTCACGTGGTTTTTGCCTGGTGAAGATCCTACCCTGATCTCCAAACAGCAGTTATTTGCTAGAATCGTTGGAGGTCTAGGTGGCCGAGCTGCTGAGGAAGTCATATTTGGAGAACCAGAAATCACCACCGGCGCAGCTGGAGACCTGCAACAAATCACTCAGATAGCAAGACAGGTTTGCTCAAAAGAAATTCTTTCCGGTGACTCGAGACAAAACATAAATTAATCTATGAAACATAGATGATAAACTATTTTTTTCCTCACTTTCTGCAATGCAGATGGTAATAACGTATGGTATGTCCAAAATTGGGCCATGGGCGTTGATCGAACCAACAGTGCAAAGCAGTGATGTCGTCCTGAGGATGCTAGCTAGGAATTCCATGTCAGAGAAGCTCGCGGAGGACATTGACTCATCTGTCAAGAACATCATTGACAATGCATATGAGATTGCCAAGGCACATATAAGGAACAACCGGGAGGCCATGGACAAGATAGTGGATCTGCTTCTGGAGAAGGAGACACTTACAGGAGATCAATTCAGAGCGATGCTTTCAGAATTTACAGATGTTTCAATCAACAACACAAAAAGGACTCCTGTTGGGGAGATGATTGAGGCCTAGGAAACACAATCATAATTGTACATAAGCAGAGTGAAAAGAATTCTAAATAGGTACTCTGACTAGAGGATAGTATAGATAACAACGTCTAGTTTCTTTACATGGAAAAGAGTTTTATTCTAAATAGTACAACGATCTATTCATTTACACATGAATGTCTTACTGCTCCAAAAGATATTATCAATTGCACTGAGGCATAGAATTCGAATGCTAGTAGAAGATGAAGGTAGGAAGTTCTCTCGTTTTTGATCTTTGACAAAGGGAGAAGAACTTATAGGCCATGTAATCAGAAGCGCAATGGAGTTAAATGACCAGGTTCCCTGTATTCTCTGAAAATAAAACCCAAATTTCATATCTATGTCTAGTAAATTCCTTGCCATTTTAGAGCAACGAAGCAGAGATAAAATCACCTAAAGTCCTAACAGATGTGATTGAAACTGCAGCCATATTTCAAACCAAAATTGGTGAGGATATTTACGAAAGAGACAAGCCAGTTATTGGAACACAAACACTGACCAAGATCTAAAAATCTCCTTGGAAATATAACTGTTGTAATCGGCGTCGCAGCGGAAGCGGATCGTAATTTTGCAATTATGTCTGGAGCTATAGAAATCGATCGAAATAAAACGAGGAACAAGAAAAATAAGGACACTAGAAATTTACGTGGTTCGGTCCGAATGTCGAAACCTACGTCCACGGGGAGAGCCAGCAAATATATCCACTATAAATCGGAGAATTACAGGATTATAATCTCTCATGCACTCAAGTGTTTTCCAGCCCTATTTTATACCCGATACCCACGGTGTTTATCAACTCAACTCACTGGACTTGACTTCCGTACAAACCTCTCTGAGCTCAAGCCTCTCACTCTCTCTCGAGCTCTTGGCCTCTCACTCTATCTCTCTTCAGACGTCTTCTCCTTTTATGGGGAGGAGCAGAAAACAAGACAAAACAAATGAAGATAAATGGCCTCATTAAATGCAGCGCAGGCGCCCACAAGACAAGCCCACAATCGGCACCGAACGCCCACCATATTTGTAGGCATGCATGCAGATCGTGCATGTGCATGGGCAAGCATTTAATGAGGCAGAGGAGAGTCAACAAACGTGTGCCATTGATCCGTGAAATGAGGTGGGCCGCAGTCTTCAAATTTCTTATTCCCGGAGCAAAGCAAGCGTAAAAGGAGTCTTCTCTATGCGTCTTCTTCATGCATTTGCAGCAGGTGGTGGATCCTTTATTTAATGCAGAAGATTGTGGATGCCTCCTTTTCGGCAGAAGACAATCTCTCTTCAAGACTTTGCTTGCCCGCTTGAAAGTCGAAGAATTCAAAGAACTCATGCGGCTTGTTTTGGCTTCTTCCTTCAACGCATGGAGATATGATTAATGCCGGAACAAATTATTCAAAGACATCACAAAGTCTCCCCTAAACTTTGTTTATTTGGCCAGACTTATGCGAATTTATCTAACGGGCTCAAACTCGAGGCATAATTTAACAATTCTCCACCTTGGCTCGACGTTTGAAGCCAAGTTATAGTAATAATATTTTCCATGCTCGGTTCTCCCAACGCCTCGATGGGCGTTCATACTCTACGAGACGCCAATCAAGCTCATACGAGCTCGAGCTTATTTGAAGGAACAGGCTTCGTCATCATATCTGCTGGGTTCTCCATTGTTGCTATTTTCTTCACAACAATTTTACCCTTCGTTATGACATTTCGGATGAAATGGTACCTGATGTCGATATGTTTCGTTCGCTCGTGATAGATCGGATTATATGCCAAATATATCGCACCTTGATTGTCACAGTGTATGGTGACACTTTTCTGCTCCAGTCCAAGGTCCGAGAGCAAACCCCTTAACCATATCGATTCCTTTGCAACAAGGGTTAGTGCCATGTACTCCACCTCAGTTGAAGACAACGCATCATCGTCTTGTAAAGACGCTTTCCAACTTATTGCACCACCTGCTAGCGTAAACACGTACCCTGCTAACGATCTGCGATCATCCAAGTTATCGGCGTGATCCGAGTCCACGTACCGTGGTCTCATTGTCATTGACGTTCCTTCGATACATAATGCCGACGTCTGCTGTCCCTTTAGATATCTCGAGGATCCATTTCATGGCTTCCCAATGAGTCTTACTCCGGGTGCTTCATGTAACCTTGACAACACTTACAGCTTGTGAAATGTCGGGTCTAGTACATACCATAGCATACATAATACTACCAACCGCACTAGAATAAGGAACACGGGACATATGTTCCTCCTCCTCCTCGGTTGCGGTGATAACTTGTCGAAAGTTTAAAATGTGTGGCTAAAGGAGTACTTACAGATTTTGCTGACTACATATTAAAACGTGCCACGATCTTCTCAATATATTTCTTTTGAGACAGACGCAACGTTCCTGCAGCTTTGTCACACAAAATTTCCATACCCAATATTTTCTTAGCGGCACCTAATTCTTTCATTTCAAACTCAGCACTCAACTGCCTCTTCAACACATCAATATCAGACATATGTTTAGCTGCTATTAACATGTCATCCACATATAATAACAAATAAATCAATGACCCATCATCCAATCTCCTAAAATAAACACAGCTATCAAACTGACTTTTCGAATAGCCTTGACTAGCCATGAAAGCATCAAAACACTTGTACCATTGTCTAGGAGATTGTTTCAGCCCATACAAAGATTTCTTTAATAGGCAAACATGGTTTTCCTTACCTCGGAATAGCAAATCCCTCGGGCTGTTTCATGTAAATTCGTTCCTCTAATTCACCATGAAGAAATGCCGTTTTCACATCTAGTTGCTCCAGCTCAAGATCCTCTGCAACAATTAAGGCAAGTAATACACGAATAGACGTATGCCTTACCACAGGAGAGAACACTTCATTGTAGTCGATGCCCTCTCGTTGAGTATACCCCCTCGCAACAAGTCTCGCCTTGAACCTGGCTGCCTCTACACCAGGAATGCCCTCTTTTCGTTTGTAGATCCATTTGCATCCGACAATTTTCTGACTTTTGGGTACTTTGACCAACTCCCATGTCTGATTCCGATAGAGTGATTCTATTTCTTCACTCATAGCCTCTAGCCACTATGATGACTCAGCACTAACCATCGCCTCAGAATAGGATGAAGGCTCATCCATCTCCACCTCATCATCTACAGTTAATGCATAGGCAATATCAGAATAACCATAACGTATCGGTGGTTTAATTTGCCTTCTTTGTCTGCCCGTGGCTATGTTGTGTTGTGGCTCTGCTTGTTGTTCAATATCACCGTCTTCATAAATTGTGGCCTCATCAGCAATCTCTTCCTCCGTTACCTCCGAGGTCTTTGGAGACTCCGCTTGAATCTCCACCTCACTTCGACACCATGATCCGTTTGCTCGTTGGTTGAGACTCAAGACTCCTCTTTTGAAGCATTGCAGTCTCATCGAAGATCACGTCTCGCTCGATTAGAAAACCGGGTGATCCGGGATCGTGCACCACAACTCGGTAGCCTTTCACCCTTGTGCATAACCTAGAAATATTCACTTATTTGCCCTCGGCTCAAGCTTACCATCTCTCGCATGAGCATACGCGGGACATCCGAATATTCGTAACGGAGTAATCAACGGGTTTCCCGACCATACTTCCTCGGGAGTCTTCCACTCGATAGCAGAAGATGGAGATCGATTAACCAGGTAACATGCCATATTTATTGCTTCAGCCCAAAATTCCTTGCCCAATCCTGCATGCGAAAGCATGCACCGAGCTCGCTCAAGTAGAGTTCTGTTCTTCCGTTCTGCTACGCCATTTTGCTGTGGTGTCCCGGGAACTGTGCGGTGTCTCACAATTCCTTCCTTTTGGCAGAACTCGGTAAAGTCCTTACCACAGAACTCCATGCCATTATCGTTCTCGTGCACTTGATTTGTTTACTTGATCGCTTCTCAATCAATGCCTTAAAATTCTTGAACCGATCAAATACCTCGGATTTGTGCTTCGTGAAGTACACCCATACCTTCCTTGAGTAATCGTCGATGAATGTTAGCATATATCCGGCACCTCCTTTCGATGGAACGGAGACGGTCCCCAAACATCTCGAATGAATGTATTCGATCGGGTTGCTTGGTCGAATGTAGAGCTGTACCAAATTTAACACGACGCTGCTTCCCGAAGATGTAGTGCTCACACAGGTCCAGCTTTCCTGTCTTCTGACCTTTCAGCAACCCTTTCTCACTTAGCATCGTCATACCTGCCTCACTCATGTGTCCCAATCGCATATGCCATAACTGAGTCAAATTTGAGTCTAACTTACTTGATGAAACTCAGCAACTCCAGTCACGGTTTCTCCCAGTAAATGATAGAGAGAATTCACCTTCTTCCCTTTCATCACTGTCAGGGCACCTCGAGAGATCTTCAGCACTCCACCTTCAGCTGTGTATTTGCACCCGAGGTCATCGAGTGTACCCAGAGAAATAAGGCTCTTCTTGAGCTTCGGTACGTGCCTTACGTCCGTCAACGTCCGTTCTACGCCATCGTGCATTCGGATCCGAATCTGTTCCTATCCCGACAACCTTGCAAAGCTGCATTATTCCCCAAAAGAACTCTACCACCATCTCGGTCGGTAGGTAGTGAACCAGTTCTTGTGAGGAGTCATGTGATAGGAACATCCAGAATCTAGCACCCATTCGTCTCCCGACGAACTCGTAGATACACATAGGACAGCCTCGGCATCACGGTACTCTCCTCGGCAACATTCGCCACACCGCTTGCTTGTGGCATTTTGCCAACCGCCTTTATTTCTTAGCTTTGGACAATCTCTCCTTATGTGCCCCTCCTCGTGACATTCGAAGCACTTCACGCGACCTTTTGATTTTCTATGTCGCGACTTCGACCTGCTATTGCTTTTGCTTCTGTTGCTTGGCCTCCGATGTTGGTCTCTACCTCGAATCATCGTCCCGCGCTACATCTTGCGCTAGACTGTCATCACGCAATTTTCTGCCACTCCTTTGAGAACAGGCAGATTTTACCTCCTCCGAGGTAATCGTAGTACGCCCCCGTAACAAGGAGTCGGTAAAGTGCTCCCATGATTCCGGTAGAGACGCCAACAACATCATGCCTTGTTCTTCATCATCTAAAATCTTGCCAACATTCTTCAAGTCCATCATGAGTTTATTAAACTCATCTAAGTGGGATCTAATGGACGTACCTTCAGTGTATCGAAACTGGAACATTCTCTTTAGCATATATAAGCGATTATTCAAACCCTTCGTGACATAGAGGGCCTGAAGTTTAGCCCATAACGTTGCGGCATCCTCCTCCTTGGCCACCTCTATTAGCACTTCATCCGATAAGTTCAACAGGATGATGCTCATGGCCTTCTCCATTAGCTCGTCCTTTTCGGCATCTCGCATTGTTTCGGGCAACCTAGCATTGCCCTCCAATGCCTTGGCTAATCCTTGAGTTGTTAATAGCGCCTTCATCTTGACGCTCCACAACCCAAAGTTGTTCCTCCCGTTAAATTTCTCAATTTCTACTTTTGCTCCGGACATAATTGCAAAGTCTTAGCTCGATACCTCGTTGTTGTAATCGGCGTCGCAGCGGAAGTGGATCGTAATTTTGCAATTATGTCTGGAGCTATAGAAATTGATCGAAATAAAACGAGGAACAAGAAAAATAAGGACACCAGAAATTTACGTGGTTCTGTCCGAATGTCGAAACCTACGTCCACGGGGAGAGCCAGCAAATATATCCACTATAAATCGGAGAATTATAGGATTACAATCTCTCATGCACTCAAATGTTTTCCAGCCCTATTTTATACCTTATACCCACGGTGTTTAACAACTCAACTCACTGGACTTGACTTCCGTACAAACCTCTCTGAGCTCAAGCCTCTCACTCTCTCTCGAGCTCTTGGCCTCTCACTCTATCTCTTCAGACATCTTCTCCTTTTATAGAGAGAAGAGCAGAAAACAAGACAAAACAAATGAAGATAAATGGCCTCATTAAATGCAGCGCAGGCGCCCACAAGACAAGCCCACAATCGGCACCGAACGCCCACCATATTTGTAGGCATGCATGCAGATCGTGCATGTGCATGGGCAAGCATTTAATGAGGCAGAGGAGAGTCAACAAACGTGTGCCATTGATCCGTGAAATGAGGTGGGCCGCAGTCTTCAAATTTCTTATTCCCGGAGCAAAGCAAGCGTAAAAGGAGTCTTCTCTATGCGTCTTCTTCATGCATTTGCAGCAGGTGGTGGGTCCTTTATTTAATGCAGAAGATTGTGGATGCCTCCTTTTCGGCAGAAGACAATCTCTCTTCAAGACTTTGCTTGCCCGCTTGAAAGTCGAAGAATTCAAAGAACTCATGCGGCTTGTTTTGGCTTCTTCCTTCAACGCATGGAGATATGATTAATGCCGGAACAAATTATTCGAAGACATCACAAAGTCTCCCCTAAACTTTGTTTATTTGGCCAGACTTATGCGAATTTATCTAACGGGCTCAAACTCGAGGCATAATTTAACAATAACAATGCACCGCTTCTGCTTGTTTAAAACTCATCCTCTGTGAAGAACTGAAGATGCCAGAGTGTGTGCCTGGGGTTATGTTAACTTTGAAGGCGTAACGAATACTTTGCTGTGATGCTGCCTGTTTGATGCTACTAATGTATGTGATGAAGCATAACCCATCATTCTAATGCCCGGGCTCCGTCGCTTATTATGCTTGGGAAGTTGAAAAAGAGAAAAGGAGGAAAAAGTGATCAATGTCACAATGTCTAAAGCTTTTCCACAAGCGGGCATCAAACAAAGTGGCTACTATTCACTCAAACAATTCTGTACATGATGGATCCATGTCCAGTGACTTGTCGAACCTCGCCTCCTAAAAGTAGAGGAAAAAAAGATGTGAGATGCTGCTTGCTCACTTTATCGCACAAGTCACCCACGGGAGCACCAATGATGCACGTAGAATTCTTGGGATCTTAAGATAGGATTTGGCTGAAGCACATGGAAGAAATATAGTAATCCCTTGCTCACATCTCCTGCAAAAGATGAGAATATGAGCTCCAAGAAGCGAATCTAATGCAACCAAATTGATGGTATTGCAAATAGCTGAATTAATCACCGGAGTTCCAATAATGGGGAAAGTGGACGTTAGGAGTGTCTCTTGCTTTACGCTTGATGGCGCTACTCCAGTAATACTGAAGACAAAAGCAATGTGATCCGAACTAGCCGCAACTGAAGTGATACGGTAGCCTTGCTTCTGCCTTTCGAGGATGCCTTCAGCAGGAAACTGGAAGTATATCTCTACAACCTTAATTTTAGCACAAGAAAATGAATCAGGAACTTGCAGGTTTAGACAATACAAAAAGGGAATCTTGAAGCTGGAAGTATCTATGAACCTGGGCAGAAAATCCAGCGTCATCGGACGTAACAACAGCCCATTTGCTCCCAGAAGTGGCCAAGGCAGTGACGTGGAAACCTTCTGCCCACTCTCTTGATCCACCTGTAAGGAAATGTATCGCTGACCTCAAGATGCTGCCGAAGATAGCGGGACCCTCCATTTGGTGTTTTGAGAACAATTTATCAAAATGGTATGGTACCATGTCATCAGAAGTTGAAATCAGGCATTCATCTGCCTACCCTTGGACATTACAACATATGATCTGTGATCGTCTGCTCCGGCTATTGCAGTGATCTGGTAGCCCTCCAGCCAGCGTGCCCGAATCCACTCCTTTAAACATTGAAAAAGGCTGTTAAGTCCCCCTAATTGAGAATGCCATTTTTGAGTGGTTGATGCATTGGTCAAATGCGTTATGCATTATCTAGTAACATGGAACTATTGGATCTGCATAGTACATGAATGTCCTAAATAGAGCAGCTGAAATGGAACCTGGCGAAGAAATTTGGGTGAAAGATAACGAGTTTGAGCAGTGAAGCCAGTGTCGTCGTCCATGATCAGGGTCCACAAATTTAAGCAAAAAGCTACACTGCTGACAAAAATTCCATTTACGCATATCTTCTCGTCTTGTAATGGCAGGTTCAAATCATGAATAGCAGTGTAAAACCTACAAGGAAAGGGGCCAATGAGATGAAACCATGAAGTAAGTGAAGCAAAGCTTACAAAGAGTTAAGGTGGGCTTGAATGGCCTAATGGGCCCCCTTAGGCCACTGATGAATCTTGGGCCGCCCATGGTGGGTGTGAGGCCCATTGGGCCTATCTCGTGAGCTTGGGTCCACATGGCTTGTAACGACCCCAACTCCATTCTCCAGGGTCATGAGCAGTGAGGGTTATTTTTCACGACATCCAAGCATGTCGTCGACCGTATTTCTTTCTTATTGTTCTTCGACTTATATACATGTGGAAGCGATCAATACCCAATCACAAAACATCACAACAAGTTAGTAGGAAAAACACACATACAACCATATATTTACATATATATGGCAATTATTGGTAATTTTACGTACATGCCTTATTTATCATATAAGCCCATTTACTCGGGCTAGGCTTCACACTAGCTAGTACAAACACACTAGCTCTGGGGTATCTTGATCTCCTCTAACGAGATTCTACCAAAATTGATATCCCTACGGACCGATTACCAAATTAGCCTTCTACATTGCCATCGGGTGGAGTATCACTCTCGGACCCTAGTAGACCATCAAAGTCTCGTAGGGGACCGACGAAACCACTTTCCACCCATTTATGAGGGACAAGCTAGTCTAATCCTTCATCCACCCAAATGGTTATAGTGACCATTCGATAAGTCTTATTAATGCTTGCGAAATATATAGCAATTTCTGACACATTCTTATCTACAGGAATGCCAAACTTTTTAGGAGGTACAGCCATCCTACAAATTTGAAAAAAAAAAAAAAAACAATGAATGAATATAACATAGTAAGTAAACCTATAAAAATCCGAGTAAGATGATGCATCACCCTTCAACAAGCAAATAACTTATTCCGACAATTGTCGATGACAAATCAATGGGAAAATTGAAGCCATAATTTAGTAGAACATAAGGGATCCTCAAAACTACTAAATGCAAGCATATATCAAAGATTCATTACATATGAGTAACTCATGCACATGAGATTCATTTATTAATGATCGAAATCCGTTGACCCTTCCGAAATCCATTAGGCATCCAAAATCCATCGGGCATTGTTGTCGAAATCCATCGACCAACGGTACAATCAAAATTCATCGATTCTTCGTAAATCCATCGGGTATTGTTACCGAAATTTATCGTGAATAGCATAATTTAGTCCCTCGTGTGGCCGACATTAACATCACAAGCCGAGTTTTTACCTTAGCCTTTAGGTCAATGCTCAAGGCGTGCTACACGTAAGTGAGTGAAATGTCTTACCGGTTCGTTGACATTTGATTTTTAGTTGATGCGTCATTAAAAGGTAAAAAATTGATAATTGAGTTTTTGATCGCGACAAAGCCCCATTTCTCGGCCAAAAAGTGTCGTTTTCATTTCATTTTATTTTTTTGCATTGTTATTTTTAAGCAATTTCTAATTCATTTGCAAGAAAAACCTAAAAAGTCAAACAATTGACTTTCGAGTTAACTTTTTGGTCAACCCTTTGACCAAAAGTCAACCAATCAATCCCGAGTCAAAAATTGACTTTTTACCAAAAAAAATTCCGTTTAGCTTAATTTCACTTTTGTTAAATCAATTTCTTGAAAATTCAAAGATTTGACCAAAAAATCAACTTTTTAGTTGGTCAAACTTTTGACCAAAAAATGGAAAAAATAAAAAATACACAAATATATTTCTTTTAAAGTCAATTTGACTTTTGTGTCGAAAATTTCATACAATCGATTAAGAACCTTGATTTCTAATTTTTTTAGTTTTACATTCTAAATCGACCAAAAATAAAATTACTTTTATTTTAGTTATAATTAGGTGTAATTCCCTCTTCGACTATTTTAGATCCGCATGTGCATTCAATTTCGCTATTTACTGAGTCAAAATGCAAATTGCCGTTTTGAGCCCTAATTAGGGGACCAAAATTGATTTTTCATAACTTGTGAACGGACAATTGTTTCTTACTCATTTCTATAAAATAAGTTCAAATTCAAAATTGATTTTGAGAAATTTAAACCAGAACTTATCAATTTGAAGAATTTTATCCTCTCAAGCATAAGAAAATCAAGCAATTAAGTTTCAATCGACAAAATTCGAATTGACCCATTTATGGTTATGGTTTAATTTCAAAATTTTAGGTTCAATTTCAATATTAGGCCTAGATTCATTTTTGACATAAGCTCGAGTGCTTCAATTCAAGGTTAATTTGAATGCGATAAGTGATCTTACACATGGGTAGTTCATTAGATAAGGCAATTGTGACATTAATTGAATTGAATTTTAGTTCTTTTGCAATTTTGCCCATTGAATTGCAAGTTTTACCATTTTAGCCTTTTAGGCCTAATTTAAAGCACCCATGGTTTTGACTCGTTACTTTTCGCGATAATCATTCAATTATGTCAATAAAATACCTATAGATCATGTTCCTAAGATTTGATTCGCTTAATTGTACCTTAATTGGTCAATTTTTCTTAAATATGGTAAAATTCATTTTCAATTTGGTTCCATAGGGACCAAATTGCGTAAATTTTGGAACCACGAGGGTTCTAAGTGGGCGAAATGACAAGAACCGAACTAAACTGTTCAAGAACCGATCAAAGCGCGTAATCGGACCAAATCGGTCGGCCGATCATGCCGCTAGTGAGGATGGCCGGCCAGCCTCTTGCCGGCGGTTTCGACCGTGGCTATTGGTTCTAGAATCCTCACAATGTCAATTTCATTTATGCACCCTCAATTTCCCAAAATTTTGCATATTGGTCCTCGGATTTCATAAAATTGCATTTTGATCCCTAATTGAGCATTTTGACGCAATTCTTGATTTTGACTCGGTTTTCTAAAATCAAATCCACTAGATCAATTACCCGACACCTCTAGATCATATTGGAGCCTTCAAAATCAATTTTTGACCGGGATCAAAATTTCGATCGTTAGATTGAACCGATAAACGAAATTGGATGGTTTGGGGGTAATATATAAGCTCATTTTCCCTCCATTTTTGAGGAGGGCTCATTTGCACGAATTTACAAAGAAAAATCTCCAACATACTCTCCCTCCCTCCATCTCTCTCTCTCTCTCTCTCTCTCTCTCTCTCTCATCCCTCCATCTCACGCGCGTTTCGATCGCCGGTGTATGCACCCACGCCGGCAACCTTGCCGTCATCAATCAGCCCCTCCATACAAAGAGCCTTGACTGCTGGTGCTCATGGTTTGAAGAACAAGCCACCGGATCTTCATCGGCGGCTTTGGAGATCGATTCAATCGGACTAATTCTATTTCGGCATTAAGCCGACGATCCAACCGATTTGCGAGTGATTTTTGCTGTTTAAATCTGGTTCGTGGAGGTTTGAACGTGTTCCAGTGATTTGATTCAATCCATTGCGATCAAAGTTGACAAAAACACATCAAAAGGTAACGATCTCGATCTCGAACCCCGTGAAGTGAGACCGGATTAACCGGGTTAGAGCTAGGGTTCAATTTTAGGTTAATATACTATATTTAGATGTTTGATCGATGGATTTTAATGTTGATTTACTGTGCTTGAGTGTCATTGATTGATTTTGAATAATTGAACTTGATTTAGCCTTAATCTGCATTTTCGCGGTTCTGTGATAGGCTTACTATTTTGGCCAAAATGAGGTCTGAAACTACCTTATTTGAGTTTGAGTCCTTCTAGACTTTGATAGTACACATTACTAGCTTTGAATCGATAGGTCGCATGCCCTGATCAAGTGTCGTTTGACCTTCAAAAAACACCTCCAAAGATGAGCGATTGTGCAGTAGTTTAGGTTAATTTTCAACTTCGTTCTTGTTCCGCCTTCTGTCCTTTTTATTTTTGTGCAATTTCTTGTGTTGATTCTTGGAGGAACTTTCCTTTATTAAAGTTGATTACTATTGTCTTAAGAATATTTATATTTTTTTTTGGAATTTTTAGACATGATTAGTTAGGTTAAAACCGTTCAGATTTGAACCTAGGTCAATCTCCTCTATGTTGATTCCTGATTTTGTCATTTTGTACTGATTTCTATGTTGAGTTCTAGAGGAATTTTCCTTCATGAAAATTGCTTTTAATAGTGTAGAGCATGTTTTGTAATTTTTTCATGATTTTGGATTAGTTTAACTAGGTCAAAATTGCCTAGATCTGAACATAGGACAGTTTGCCCTGCACTATTCCGAATTGTGATTTGGTGAAATTGAGTCAATAAATGAGTTTTTTGATTTTAAATCCTTCATGAAAGTTGAAATAGATGTTGTATGTGTTTAATTGATGCATGTTTTGCAAAGTCTTGATATTGACAAGTGAGTCAATTTCATGAATTAAGGTGAAAATGAGCTATAGCAATACATAGTTTAGTATGCATCTTTGTCTTGCTATTTTTGCTATGACTCATGCGATCACATTTATGTTTCAAACTCCTAACAACAAATGTTCATCATTGCATGCTTTGTATGTAGGATTTTTTGTAGGATTTTTACATATCTTGATATGACTGAAATCATGCCTGTTCTGTGAAATTGATGCTGAAACGAAAGCTTACTGTATATGTATCTTGCCATGCTTATTTGAGTCATTTTAAAGTCCAAATTTTGTGATCATGCCTTCTTAACAATCAAATCACATGTTACAAGGTTTGCATATATGTTTAAGTCATATCATTAGGAATCTTAAATCATTTTATAAAGTCATTTAATTTGTATGACATTTTATATGCCGACCTGGGATTAAATAATTACCTAAACTTTCCATCGCATCTGATTATAGGTCTCATATGATTTCTTCATACTCATTTGTACATTATTTGAATGATTTTGAGGTTTTCTTATGCATGGTTGTGTTCTGATTTTTAGTTACTAACATGCACACCTTTAGAGATCTCGATTTTGAGGTACCTAATTGACCTAGTTTGGACTCAAGCTATTCTAGGAAGTCAAAATACACACTTAGAAGTTTCTAATGCCACTAATTTCACACAGATTACTCATCGTTTGGACCACTTTCCATTTTTTAAAACTAGATCAAAATCTGCACACGGGATCAAATTCGGACTCCTATTCAAACCCTTGTTTGGACAAACTTTTGATATTTTTGTTCCATTTTTTTCTATTAGGATTATATACTTGCCTCTTAATGAAACTTATTTTTCATCATGTTGGCTATGTTGTGTGTAAATTTGGTGATTTTTAGACTTGTTTTGATAGGATAAATCGTTGCGATATTGACTGAGTATCCTGTTGTTTTAACAATTTTCTAACCTGTTGTTACTTGTTGTCTTATTTTTGTAAAATCATGTGTAGCTTGTTTAGGAAAACTTTTTACACAAAAGTTGTTCGTTATTATGTCATGCATATTAGGAAATTTTTCCATGGCTATATTGTCAATAGGCATTATTCAATTTTGTTGACTTGACATGTTTGGTCTGAAATTTCTTGATATGAACCTTTGGTTATGTTTGTTTAGTTATACTTTCTAGGTTAGCTTGTGCATGAAATTAGGTCATGTCATCTTCATGAAAGTTGTTATAAATGCTTTAATATTTATTGTTAAATGTTCTTAAAATTCTACGGAAGTGAACGTGTCGAACAAGTAATATAATGGAGAGATAAAGTATCGTCTCACGGAGATCGATGATTAATAAACTAATTAAATACTAAAATAGATTAATTCTAAAATTTATCTAATAGATCAAAATATAATTGAGAATAAATTAAAAACAAAATTTGTAAACTAAATGCAGTAAATCAATCGAGATAAATATGTTAGAGCATCGATTTCACCGCCACTATATATGAATTCCGGATAGTTGTGAGTACAAGAACGATATCAAACATGTGATAGCGGAATTTCCTAACCTATTTACTATCCTATCTCTAGGTATAATAAACCTACTCAGTTTTATTAATCCACTATATCTCTATGTGAATTAAAATAAACATAAGTGCATTAAAAACTATGAATGTTCGGT